>JANHGO010000043.1:22244638-22257222 GCA_024606505.1 Aquila spilogaster
ACATTAGAAATTAAATGAACCTCATATACTACATCTTTCAGACCTCCTAGGAGAGTTGTGAAAGTGATTTAGGGAAGCGAATTTGCTATTGTGCCTAATCAAGTTACAGTAATTGTCACCTATAATTTTAATGTGACTGCTATGTGTTTAATTGGGAGCTTTACCTTTGGATTTTTGTAAGCGAGCTTCTCTGTGTTTTCTTACTTCCCAGCCCCTCCCAAAATGCACTGACAGAAAACAAATCACTGCACACAGCTGTGCAGTTAACAACATTGCCCTTAATGAGTCCCTGATACTGGTTCCCCCAATGAGGACGTGCATGCTTCTTCAAGGAGCTCTGTGGAGCAGTACACAGTCCAAAGCCTTCTGACAAGAGCAGAACGGGACCTCCAGGTGAGTGACAAAATAAGATATAGGGGAGCCAAAGGCATGTGAGCATCACTAAGCAAGAGTCCAGGTGGGAAGCTGGGTCACTGGTAGGCTTGTGGAGGCTGCTTGTGCCTTCTCTTGCTCCAGCTATGCACAGTGAGTGTAACCCACAGGTTCCCTTCTGTGGTCTCTGATGTGAACAATGATTCTGGTTACTCAGCGCTGAAATGGGCTCTCTGGGTGGCCACAAGCCTGCTTGTTCCTCTTTCCCTTTTCTTACCAAAGAAATGTGCCATGTATATGCATGTTACATATATTTTCAAGCTTTACCAGGACTCTGATGACCTGTGATGCCTGTGACAAGTGCATTACACGCTGCCTGCGGTGCTGCTGGAGTTCCTGTCCAGGCACTACACTCAGCCTGCTCTGCCTGCCTTGGAGCCCCGGAGCTATCGCTTGCCTAGATCCCTGGTTTAACAGGGCCAGTGAGTAGCCTGTCCATTGATACTCTGCTACTGGAACACTTCAATAGCATGGCTACGCAGTGAGCATGTTTGCTCCATCCTGACAATCTTCAGCAGCAATGCAGAAAGCAATGGAGGTGAATTTCAGGCTGCAAGGAGACAAGGTTTCTTCTGAATTTGTGGAAGGTGGTGATGATTGTGACCATGGAAGCTTTAAATGAGTTCATGGTTCTGAAGCACTCCCAGATGGTTGGCCAATATTAGTTTGAAAAAATGGGGCTGTTTCTGGCTTTAACTAGACATAGTAAAGGAATACTTGTCCTGCTTGAGTTTTGTAGTATACAAAACCTGTTTAATTTAGATTGGGACTGCCCCCCCCCATATTTAAAGCCACAGATCTTTACAGATGCAGAAAGGATATATTATGTTGCTGCAATTAAAGGAGTTCATCTGGATTTATTTTATCACAGTAGCATTCACAGAAATGATTTTGCTTCCGTGGCTTGGAGCTCGCATTATGAAGCGATGTGTGTAGAATAGCAGTAACCTTGTCCCTGAATAATTCATAGTGTTTGTTAGCCACTTTTTAAGCCTTTCTGCTTAACCACAGAAGATTAGCATTTTTGTTGCTTTTTTTTCAATCAAAGTTTTGGAGTGGGGGAGTGGAAGGGGATGGAAGGGAGAACATTGGCTTTCTTCTCAGCTTACTTTAAACAGTTCCCCAGGCTTTCAGTGTACAACTTAGCTATTCAAATTGGGATATTTTGGCCTCAGAAGCATGTTAACTAGTTCTCAGGCTTGCTATATTATACAACTTTCTAGTAAACCATGAATAAGTTGAAAGGCTACAGAGCTTTTTCCCTAATTTCTCAAGGGCCCTTTTACTACCAAATTTGTTTTCATCCCATGTTATTTACTGACTAGCTCTAATACGCTCTTCTGGTGTTGTTCCAGTCGGCAAGTGTGCGGGTTTGGCAGGTAATGCGTGGCAGCACAGGGAGTATGAAAGATCCTGGCTTTGAAAGGAATATTGCTGGTTAGAAATGGGACTGCGTTCGTTACCTGCTGGAGTTTTTCTGAGCTCTGTCTTTAGGATGGGATGCTTCAGTGGTGTAAAACAGCAGAGCTCTGTTATGGCTCTAGCGATGCTGAACTGCACAGCTGCAGGTATGAAATACTTTCACCACCAACAGGATGGTGGTAAAAGCTGAAGATCTGGCTCAGAGCAGAGTGAGAGGGCAATACTAACCTTTGAAGATGTGAGACTGGGGCCTCCTTTGCTCTCCTTCCGTTCTGGGGTAATGCAAAGCAGCGAACATTATGCGTGTTTTGTTTATTGTATTTAAAAAGAAATCTCAAAGATTAAAAGGCAAGAATTGCATTAATGATACAAAACAGTGAATAAAAGTGGAAACTATCAAATAGTAGTATTGTGTGATGAGCAGAGACCAGGTATATTAGCCAGGCAAATTTTCTAAAGGGAAACATATATGTGTATTATATACATATAATATATATATACATCAAGCTATACTTTGGAATCCACTGGTGTGTATATGAATGTATAAGTTTCCTTAAAAATGTTATAAAAGACAGCTTCTAACCTTAAATGCAACTCATGGTATCCCTGAGAATGCAGTCTACCAAAACCAACATGTTTTTATTTGAATTTTAACAGGACCACAAGCTCATAGTGGGAAGTTGGTGCCATTTCAAACCTGCCAGCCCACCCTGCTGTGAAGTGGGCTGGCAGGGAAGTGTAGCTTTTTGTGTTTGGTTGTTGGGTTTTTGTTTGTTTTCATTTGTTCAAGTACATGTTTTGCTTGTTGCTACAGGGTCTGATCTGTGGTCTTTACATGGCTTGTTGCATCCAGACCGGTACTCTGAGAGCTGCTGATAGCTACAATGTAGGTCACCCCACTGGCATGTGGTATTTTAACCTGTTGTGAGGAAACATGTTGTTCTGTCTGAACAGAAGTGGTAAATCCCAGTCAGTTTGGACAGTGCCATCCCAAACAGAGCAGAATTACTGCTGTTGGCTAAGGAGCTGCTGCAAAACCTAGTGACAGAGCCAGTGTCCTGCAGGAAGCAGTGCCAAGAGGCACTTGGAGATAATGACCTTTTGAAGAGGTTCAGATAAGGTCATTTGCCAGCAGTCAGCACTGGCCCTGCTTACTGAGCACAGAGAGCTGCAAGCAAAGCTGATGAAAATGCCTGGAGGATGTGCGTCAGCACAGTCATGATCTCTGAAGGTGTGGTGTGACACTCATACAAGAACATTAATACAAGCAGATCCATCTACTACCACCAAGAAGTAAGTCCAGTGAAGGGAAAAGATTTTTCTGAGGCAAGGCAAAGTACAGATGTTCTCTGGAATGTCATCTCCATCTCCTGCTGCTGATGGGATATCAGTAAGAGGCAGGTGACTGACAGCAGCCTAGGAGCTCCTTCTTTCCAGGATATTACTACATAGATGACACAGTTCTTAGGGGATCTGCAGTAGCCTCTTCTGTCTGAGTGAACTAAAATCACTGGCATGCAGCAGCCAAGACCTGTGGGCAAGAGCATCCTCCTGAAGGGGAGGATGTTTGGGTTGCTGTGCTGACAGATTTAACGCTAACATCCATGAGTGCAGAGAGCTCTGTCGTTCTGTTTTTCAATGACTTTTCATTGCACACTCTCCTCTGACATACCAGGTGATCTCTGGCAGAAGACAGAGGTGACAGAAGTCGATATGTGGCCACAGCTGCTTGAGTGCAGAGCACTGCTATGTGGCATTCACAGCTTCCTGCTGCCCTTATCTCACTTTTGTTATTGCTATTCCTCCCTTTATTCTATTACATTTAAGAATCAAAACCAGGGTTCTTCTGTAAAAACAGAACCAGGTTTGGAAAGACTGCTAAATCTCAACCTTTGCAATATAAACTTTCCAATCAAGCTAATTTTCCAAAATAACGGTACTGATTTATTTTTTTTCCTTCTCATGATATTGTTTGTTCCTCTTCTCTTGGAACTGCAGCTCATTCCGTTGTACACAGTTGCCAAGAACCAGTCCACAGCTCACGCTGATGTGTTGCTGGAATGACAGCTCCAGCTTTCACACGCTGGTGCACTGTATTAGCTGGGGAGTTTCTCTGTTCCTGTTCCACTATTAGGTTTCAAACCTCCCTGCTGAGTAGCTGTCCTCACATTGTATCAGGTAAGCTTAGCTATGCATTGAATTCAGGGAGTGGAACTAATCCCACACTTCAGCTTTAGAGGAGAACAATGAGGCAGGGAGCTAAGCCTGGCCTCTGCCTGAGAGGTAAGGCTTTTGTATGCTGAAAGAAACAGGTGCACTGTGCTTAAGCATGTGTTCTATCTATTTCAGGTCCATCTTTGCTTAGACGAATGGCTGTATGCTGGAAGCAAATAGTAAGTATGTACAACAGTGTGTCTTAAATATACTTACATCACGGCTGTTATATGTATAATGCGTGCATGCCTTGGTTTCATGACTCTTTATTGAAAACTTGTAATGCCAGTGCCATCCATCTGCCTATAAACTAGAAATGATAGACAACAACATTACCATAGCAGGCAACAACAAACCTCAGTAAATGTATGCTGTTGCTTTCCCAAATACCAGTGTGTTGGTATTTCTGCCACTGGAGTAGTTAAGTTCTGCCCCCAAGTTTTATCTCCCCTGTTTAGCGGAGAAGTGCCTGGCCTTTAGTGAATTTTCTCCCAGCATTCCCTTGGAGTCAAAGGGACGTTTCTTACTGTGGTAGAATTGGATTTAAATTTTTTAATGATAGAAAGATGAGTCTTTATTCAGATCTGAACTTACAAAATCCTTATTTATAAAGACCTCAGTCTCCTACCCCAAAAAGAGCTGATACTTTAGCTGCTAAAAATGGTGCTTAACTGTCTTATCAGACACTGAAGAATATTTGTTATTTTCTGGCAAACAGAGGAAAAATTTAATCTCCCCTTGCTTGAAGTGTAAAAATGATGGTGAATATGAGTGACTGCCCTGACATCTTGCCTGCACAGTGCATGCTAGAAATGAGAATGGTCCCTGCAAGAAGGAAGTGGCATTAAAATTACTTTCCCTTTTAGAGTTTATACTGCTGAGTGAAAACTGGGCTCCGAGTGTTCTCCATGCATCTGACAAGCGAGCACGATAAATCTGAAAAAGCAATGAATGCTAACTCATGCTCCCTCCACTTTGCCTTCCTGTGTGGTAGGGCAGAAGGAGCAGTGTTCCACCTGTTACTGCCCAGCAGGCGGAGATATGCTTTTGAAGCCAGATTTTGGGAGGAAGTGGTGAGTCTGCCGATGGGTGTGCAGGACCCTAGATGACCCAGGCAAACCTACCGTCATGTCAGATGTCATGTCATGGCTGGCAACACGTAGGCTGCAGCACAGCATGATCCCATCAGAGCCTGACAAATAAGAATCCTGGCTTCCCACTGCAATGTGGCCTTGGGTGGTAGTTCTGAGATTAACATAACAGAGAAAAAGAATTGAGACTTTAAATGTGAATAGATGTTATTGCAGGATAATGCAGGTATCTACACACAGATCTCTACTTACCTTTATATGTCAGCTTATTATCTTTTTATCAAACAAGTCTAGGAAAGTTCTGTAGTCGAGATACAGTAATAATCAGTGTAATTCCTTAATAGTTAGCTCTGAAATCTTGGAAGGCATCCCCCCAAGAAGCAAAAAGTAAATGCCCTGCTAGCTGCAAATACCATGAACGATTTTATCTTAAATATGAAAGCTCTTTTACTAGGGAAGTTCTTTATTCTGTTAGGTAGAAGAGTAGGCATGTTGTCAGAGGGCGGTTAAATCCCACAGCTTATTACCATGAAATATATGAGCTCAGAGGATATGAAATTGTTCCATCCAGGAGGATATGAAAGTGGTCTGCCCAGAGAGAGTTCAAGGCCTTTTGTACAAGGAACACAGTTCCAGGCTTTAAAGCTGCACCACGTGTCAGGATTTCAAAAAAGACAGTTCCCAAAAATGGCCTTTTAAACTGGCAATTATTTCCCACATATCATCAAGAGAGACTTTAGAGGTGAAATAATGAACCTAAAAAGACCGTTTGGAAGGGCTTGTCTGCTGTTTCAGAGGTGCACTGGCAGGGTGTGCAGGGACAGCTGAGCTATGGCTGAAGTTCCCCTAGCCCTGAGACCCAACCTTGACCACTGAAGCTTTTGGAGCTGAATAGGGTGGCAGCTCTGTATTGCAGCTGGCACCACTGCAGTGCTACTGCTGCTGGCATCTCCTTGGGCTGGGTTAAAGCTGTGGAAGATTTGAGCACCTTGGATTCATGCTATTGTAATGTCTGTAGACTCTTATTTGCTAGGTAAGGCTACAGTGAGAAAAATCTACCTGACTGTTCTGGGAGGGGGCTGATGAGACAGTGGAAAACCCCATCATCCACCTGACTGTTATAAATTTCAGAATGAGTCATCTTCCTTTTATATTTCTAAGTGTATTTGCAGGCTATTTCTAGGAATCGCCCCTTCTGACTGATTTATTCTGTTGCACAGAGATTTCAGAGGCAATAGCATTTCATTTTTAATACGTAAATATTAAACACACTTCTGCAGTCAATACCAGACCAGGCATGCTGCCTGGACCTCATCCTAGCTCCATTCAATAATAAAGCTATTGACTACAATAAGAAAAGGATCTAAAGCCACAAACAGAAAATAAAAATAGCCAGTGCCAAGAAAAATGGAAACTGAAGTTTTCATAAACAGTCAAATATTCCAAATTGAATCCACACAATATAAATTATGCACCGAACTTGGATGAGCCAAGTAAGATAATGGCAGGTAATGAGACATCTGCATCACGGCATGTTATTTAGAAAACCTAATATAACACATTAAGCTGATTTCTTTATGAAAGCTGTCACAATGAGCATTCTTCTCTATTAAAAAAATACAGGGGGGTTTATTTAAAAATGAATAAAAAGCCCAAACCTCTCTATTACCCTAGGGCTGTTTGTTGTTTCCCTATTCAGCAGCTGAGTCTGTAAAACCAATCTGCCCCAGTAGTACTAGATTTTTTGCTTTATTTAATAGTAACAAATAAACAATAACAACAAAAAAACAAATAGGCCTCTGAAGTGATTAAAAAGAAAAATGACTCTGGTATATTAAACTGCCTGTATTCTTCAGGTTGAAAGTATGATGGAAAGAGAGATGTTCCTTCCAGTTGCGGCTCCAGGGATTCTCTTTTCCATATTCCAGCTCTTTTTTAAAAAGAAAAAATTACTGTAGAGAGAAAGAAATAGAAAGCAAAGCAGCTTTGACTGATAACTTCAGAATGGCTCAGGGACATAGGATGGCTTCGACTGATTTGAGTTTACTGTATTTCCTTTTAGAACAAACAAGTGTGGTTGCAGCTATGCCAGCTCCACTAGTTTGGAAGCAACACTAATTTGCTCTGTCTTCCCTGCTTGTTCGAAGCAGAAGAGGCAGTTTAGAGAAAGCAGAGAGCAAAAACTAACCATTTGCACTCTTTGGAGAGCATCTGCACCTTTCTTGCAGCTGAACTGCATTCTGACTTGGCAGTTGGATTGTTAACATTAATATTATTATATAAAGAGCCATATCTTATTGCTGGAGCTGGCCAGGCCATCGGTGAACTGGTTTTTTGGAGGCTCCTCCAAGTTGAAGGGCTTCATAACAAGCACACACGGAGGAGCAAAAATGGATAGTGGAGACAAGAAGCAGCAAGAAGTCATTCCTTCTCTGTTGCCACCTCTCCTACAGTTGCAAGGGTCTGTCGGATCTGAGCCATGCTTTCTGCTTGCAGCTGGAGCTTTAAAGCTTGCCCAGGTAGCACAGCTTCCAGAAGTTCAGGGGTCCTGGCAACGTTAAGGAGGGAACATCACAGAAATATGCTTAGAGAACTGACAAACTGGACTAGAACTCATATTCTGAGTCTGCTGTAACCCAACCAATGCTTTGGTTTTTCGTTTTTTTCCTTTGATACTGCTTTTGGGTTACCTCTGCTGAGAATGAGGTCTCACTGGGACCAAACTCAATGAATCTCCTTCCTGTCCCCTGTGCTGAGCAGATCCAGCACAGTAAGGATTTCTCATCTCTGTGCAGGTACTCAAGCCTCACAAAGCTGCCCTGACAGTGGATGAATGGGTATTCTGTTCCAAAGTGACTGTTCCAGAACGCATCACTGTCACGTCACTTAAACACCACCAGTCATCCAGGTTTTCAGTAGCTGCTGGGACTTGCTGAAAACAGTAGGGCCTGTCATTCTGAGATTAAGGAGGGATTAGCTGTACGATTTCAGTCAGCCTTAAGAGAAAGGTTAAACACTCTGGGAGGAGGAAGTGTGTGTGTGCGCATATGCATCTTCCAAAACAACAGATGGTTTCAATAAAGTTGCTCCTGCTGCTAGGAAGTGGCACTTCTTGACATTAGCAGAGCCATATCTCATTAGGGTTCTTGTTTCTACCAGCCTGTCTCAGCGAGGCCAAATCCACTGTACAGTATGGGGTAATCAGAAAAGACACTCCAGTATCTGCCCCATTAATTGCCTCCTGCCAGTCTTCACTCTGTTCTGATGTAATGCCCACTGTGCTCAGTATGGATCAATTGGCTTTGAAGGGCAACTTCCCCTAATGATCTGCGATTCCCCCTACTTAAACTGCAGCAAGAAGCATCTTTTTAAAGATTTTGCAAGAAATGTGTTATTTCTTGGAACCACTAAATAAAAACTCTCTGCTTCAATCAATGTATCGATGTATTAAATTATTGTGCAACTAAATTAATGTGCCCCTTGGTGACAGAGCTGCAGAAAATGAGCAGTGTTTTATGCATTAAAGACAAATTGGGAAAAGATTGTTTTCCAAGGTTAGATTGTTCCTCGGTGAATATCGAGATTTTTCCAATTAAAATATGAAGGTTTTTCAGAGTGCAGTTGTATCGGGTGTATTACTTCTCACAGATTCACGGCACAAATTAACTCGTACAAATAGCTGAGCAATTGTCAACGTTAGAATTGGCATGTTTTGAAGAAGGCAAGTGAGATTATTCATTTCTACTAGTGTTGTATTTAAATCCCACAGATAAACAGTTTTGCTGGGAGTTGGCTTTTTTTTTTTTTAATTTTTATTTGGAGATTCAGGAAAAAAAAAAAAAGAACGTTCAAAATGTTGCTGTGAAAGTCTTGCCAAGCTTTTGCCAACCCTGGTTCTCCTTGCTTGGGGTATGTTGTGCGTGTGGGGGGAGGCTGGTCCTCACTCTCACGATAGCTCCCACCTTGCAGTGAAAAGCACCGTGCAGGGGAGGGCCAAAAAAAAAGGCAAGAAGGGTACTGCACTGTCTTCCTACAAATTGAAATGAAAGATGGCCCACGAAATATTAATATTAATATGAATTAAAAGCTGCTTTTTTTAGGAAGCTCACTGAATTCATGCTTTTCTTTAAATTTTGGTCTAGTCACATTTATTGTCTTTGTTTTACCTTCAAGAGAGAAAAATGTAAAACCTTATCTGATGATTTATATCAGTAACTGGATCCTCCCAACCTGCTTTCTGCACCAACTGTTGTGCAGCACTAACACATCAGATGACCCAAACCAAAATTTGCTGAAGATGTGATGTTTTCTTGGTCCCTTCATTGAAGGCAGATGAACCAAAACGTTCTAATTAATTTGCTCTGTAGATGTAATGAAGAAGGGAAACTTTTTCAATAACTTCATTGTTCAAACTTTTTTTTTTTATGGTACCTTTTAAGTTCTCAAATATCTGAAAAAAAAAAAAGAGTATATTTTGTTCATTCTCTCCTGAAGCTTTTTCCTTCTCCTCTTTTATTGCTTGGGCTCATGACAAAGACATTCTTTATTCCAAAGGCAAGAATCCCAGAACAAGCAGTGCCAGCTCTGAGTTCATAAGGAGGGCAATGTTGCTAATCACTCATAAAAAGCAGACTTGGACTCTGCATTTTCTCAGTCGATATTATTTAATCTTTACGTTTGAAGTTTTGGAATATCAAATGGGAAGCACTTCCTCCAAATGCTTTCAGCTGTATTTTTTTCAAGAGGTATCTGCAGGAATGATAAATTAGGTGTGAAATTAAAGCATAAATGAAAGCATCCTAGTATCTCAATATTCAGGACATTTGTATTCTTGCAAAATCTTAAATGATGTCATCAGTTCTAATGGATTGCTGGACAGAAGATCCAAAATCGACCGAACAAAAACATCTTACAAAATATTATTACAATGTTGATAAAGGAATTTACGTCAAAATATCTTAAAGGGCTTCACAACTCCCCACTGTCTTCTGGGAAGCCAAGATCCATGAAATCAAATGATTTGAACAATGGTACGTGGTAAATTAGTGTCAGCGCTAAGACAAAATTCCAATTTTCTGACTTCTAGTTCTATGCTCAAATCCTGGGCTTGTATTGCTTCCCAGGCAAAATACAGAAGACAGATTGAAACAGGTGCAGCAGAAAGACAGGGATCTGGAACTCCCTTTCTCTTAGCATCGTGTGATTTCTGAAAGCACTATTGCTAGTATTTGTGTGCAATGCAAGTGCTGTTTATAAAACCTAGCTTTAACATCACAGTTGTCACAAATTTTGGAGCAGTTTGCATGGACAACGTACTCCTCATTTTGTACCCATGAAAGCCGGTAAACAGTATGCAGACCTGTGTGAAAAGGTCTGGTCCCTGGATTCTCATGGATGTGTCACTCTGTGCTAAATCTTTTTAGTGCTAGGGACTGCTAATAAAGGTTTCCAGGGAGGGGATCGGATGATAGTGTATTTACTGTACCTGAGAAAGACTTCAGAGTAAGAGAAAGCATTGATATCAATGCCTCTTGAAGAATATCTAAACCTGTTTGTATGGCAATTTATTTTCTTCACAGGAACCTTACAAAGGTAAGCTATTTCATGAAATACTTTACTCCAAAGTACCAGTTCAATGCAGTACTTATATTAAAAAACATTTTCCATTTCGCTTCTGCATTTTGAACGCTAATCCAGTCCAGCGTCCACACCAAAGGAAATGAACTGCATTAGGCAATGTCACTTGCTAAAAGGTAAGAGTGCAGTCCCCTAGTTTTATATTTCTAGGGACAATTTCACAGGCCATGCCATTGCTGAATGGGGAAATTGGAAAACTGCAGAATCGATTTGCAGACGCGCAGTTCTATTTTCTTTCACACCTCTTTCATCAGAGCCCCCATCATTCCTGTGTTGTATTGCATTATTACTGACGGCAGCCTGGACACCACTGATAATGGCTAAACTAGGGAAAAGCGACTCCTTGCAAGCGAAAGCAAAACCACGTAAGAAGCGGTCAGACGACACTGAGCACTGCTATTTTTGCTTTTAAACTCATCTGCTTCCGAGCACCGTAATATACCCGTGGTACATTGTGAGAGTTAAAGGGAAACGCTGCTTAAAAAAATCTTCTCTAAATTGGTTTGGATTTGCTTGCACTTATTTTTCCTTAAGCAAACAGCTGCACTGCAAAGTTGCATTACCTCTATTTTGATTTCTAATAGAAAAAATACGCAGTCCTTCAAAACGCTTCTACTCTTTGGTATTTAATTCTTTCGTCAGCCGCATTTCACAACGGAGAAGAACCAAGCGCCTCTTCCCCAGCACGCTGCTGATAACGGCTCCGTTATCAAAACTGAAACCAGGGGCTCGTCATGGCCGAAAACAAACAAACAAAAAGCTGGTGACTGTCAGCTGCTCCATCTCCGGGGCAGAAAGGTGCCTTGTGATGTTACAGGGCATTGGCAACAAGATGGGGTCTGTCTGCTGGGCTCCCCAGCTGCGTTCCGCACTGGCCCTGTGCCAGGGTCACAGTCACTGCAGGAAAGCACAGACGTGACTGCGGCACGGCCAGCTTATGGACCGCTCCTGATTAAAGGGCTGGCACGATCTGGGGCTCGCAGCCACACGCTGCCCTGACCTTGCGGCATCAGGAAGGCAGCAAATACTGTGTTGGTTTTTGTTGGTTTTGTTTTGTTGGTTTTTTTTTCTGCCACCTTTTGCTTTTCCAGCAGGGACCATGGCGGCCCATGCCCCCGCCTGCTGGGTGCCATCTTTGCTCTCCCTTGAGGGCTGGGGATTGATGCCAGGAGCTGCAGGTCAGTGTGAACAGCAGAGAGGCCGCACAACGCCTGATACAGCAGGGACTGGGGGCATTATTGCACAGAAGGGCCGTTTCCCTGCGGTGCCCAAAGGGGAGCTCGTTCCCGACCGCGCTCCGCCCTCACGCCCCTGCCTGAGGGCCCCAAAATGGCCGCTCCGCCCTTCGGTTCCCGCCTCCTCGTTGCTACGCGACGACCAGAGCCTAGGTCGCCCCCCCTCCTCCCCCTGCGAACTACAACTCCCAACATTCCCCGCGCGGCCGCAGCCGTGCGCCTCCCGCCGCCCGCACTACATTACCCGGCAGGCCTCGGCGGTGGCAGCCAATCAGCGTGCTCCGTGTTGGGAGGTGCGGAGAGCGGGGTTGGCTTCCGTGGGAGCGAGCAGAGAGGAAGCGGCGCGGAGGAAGCGGCGCAGGTGACGTTTCCTCTCGGGCCGCCCCCCTCTCCCGCTGCCGGAGCTGGGGCCCCGAGAATGGCAGCGTTAGGAGGTCGGTGCGACGGGGGAGGGCTGCCCGGGCCTGGGGAGCGGGGTCCGAGCTGGTGGGCCCCACAGGGCCTGCGGGGTTGGGGTGCGGCGTGGGGAAGGTGGGACCGAAAGGGGGGTTTG
>JANHGO010000043.1:22273873-22334050 GCA_024606505.1 Aquila spilogaster
TTTTTTTTTTTTTTTTTTTTTTTTTTTTTTTTTTTTTTTTTTTTTTTTTTTTTTTTTTTTTTTTTTTTTTAACCAGAGGGGAAAAGAAACTGAACCGAGCAGTTGAGGCAGAGGCCTCAGTGAGCGCCTCACTCTTCAGATATATCTGAATGGTTCTTGTGCTTCACTGCAGTGCTCATGGCTCTTTCAAAAAGATGTCAGTGTATCTATGAGTTAAGTAGTAGCTGTTATCTGGTTTATAAAATATGTTTATGGAGATACCTGCAAACTTTCAGCTAAGTCATCAAAGTCATATCTGGAAGGCACTCTGGGTTTGTAATGGTCAGGAAGGGGGATCAGAGCCAAAACTGGGACAGGAGTAGTTCGACCATGTTCAGGAGTAGTTCGACCATGTTCTTTGATTCTCTAATTTCTCATTTGCTCTCATGGCAAAAAAATAGATAAATGAATTGGCCCCCTGTGCCCCAAATTTCCTAGTAGCTCTTGTGAAATCCTCTTAACGCTTGGCATGCATTAGAATGTGAAATAATGCACAGCAACGGCTGAGATAACTTTGCATGGGCAGGTTAACCTTTTCGGGTATGAGGAGGGCTAACAGCTAACTAAGGGAACAGTTTTGCCACAGTTTGGCAAATGATTATACTCTCTAAGCGTCAAAGAAGATTTTCCTTCTTTGGACGCTAAAGTAAATTGCGATGTATTTTTTGAAGAGAGAAATAGATGGGCACTTGAGAGACTGTTTTTGTCCTGAGAAGGGTGGAATTCTTTTCTGGCCATGTTGTTTTTACTTTCAGACATCTTCTGAGAAGCAAGGCATGTTATTTTGGAAGCATTTGCTGGAGGAATGGAACACCCACCCCCGCCCCCCAAAAATAAAGTAGGATTACTTAAATGAAATAATCCACCAGCTTTGTTCCATGGCAGTCCACTTTCATGAATCCATGCTCTGGTTCTTCATAGACCCAAAGCCATGAAGAAGTACACTCACGTATGCTGCGTGCAAGGGAATATCTCACAGTGGGGCACTCGTGTGCAGTCAATAGGTGGAGGAAACAACCACCCAGCCGTTGCTTTCTCCTTATCTCTTTGCAACATGTACTCCCCTCTCTGCCTCTCGAAGGGGGAAAAGTTAGACCGACAAAGCTTGAATATCCCCCCTTTCTTAACATCTAGTTAAGGTCCCATGTGCCTCACTGCTGGTTTATGTGTTTCTGTACTTCACACAAATAATAATGCAAATCTCCACTGTAAAAGGCAGCTATTTATTAACTTTAGCTCAGTTTATGTGATCAAGCTACAGTTTAACAAGTTGTTTCAGGAGTGAGAAAGCTAACTGATTTCTAATGTATCTCTCCATAGTGGATTTTCTGAAGCATAACAGAGATTGTGTTTTTCAGCTTTCCCTTAGGGGAGGTGGCAGTGGGATCTCTTTCCTTATTAGCCAGCTAATTGCACACAAAACCTGTACAGGCACTTTACATCTTTCAAAGCTTTGACCCTCCACAAAATGTAATTTAAACCAGACACCATCTCAAAAGTTGAGGTGTGTGTGGTAGCAGATAGTGAGAGTGACTGAGCACATGTACAAACCCCTAAATACTGTGTTTCCTCATGGAAAAATTGCTAAAAATCCCCACTTGGAGAACATGTGGCTGGGTTTGACTGTTTTGGAAGGGTTAGGGAAGCTTCCTGCATGTCATAAGCGTTGAGTAAAGAAGGCATACGCTTGCCTGAAGAGGAACAAAAGGTGAGTAGGTAAAGCGTGATGTCCTACTCTTCATAGTACCTGAGTGATAGTGAGGCCTTCCGAGTGTGGAAGGACCATTGCATGCATTCTATAGAAGTGGGTCACAGGTTTCTCCTATGTCCTAGCACTTTCTGTGGCTGTGGACCAGGACAGAGCCTGGCCCCACAGCCACGACAGCTTAACAGGACAGGAGGCTGTGTGCCCTGACAGGCTGTTACCGTCTTTAAAGTGTGGAGTCTGACCTGTTAAAAGACAGTATGTGCTTATATAGATCTTTAAGTGTCACTGAGTACTAGCAATGGTAACATACCTGTAAAACGTCAACCAGAATAGTACCAGATAAATCCATTTAAAGGAATGCTCTCTGTTTTCCCATGTCTCCTTAGACCTGCAGATAACCTCTGTTCTGCAGCTTTTACTGTCACAGAAAGCTGGCAACATCCAGTCGGAATGTAAGAGGTATGAACTGTATGCTTGGTTTGTGCCAACTTTTGATTCTCTCTTTTTAATGATACATATATAGTTTTTGATTATCTGTAAGCTCAGTTCTAAATTTCATTAGATTAATTAATTTGAAGTCAAGATGGTATGTGATACATCAGCTGCAGAAAAATATTTGCAGACAAATTTTGAATTAGTTTATACCCTTCCAGTTTGATTCTGTTCATATTCCTTCAGTAACAGATTTCTTCAAACGTTCTGAAAAGTTCAGGGCAGGGATATTTGGTGAACATCAAATTAACCTCCCACAGCCAATAAATGAAGTGCTTAAATTGTATTTACTCTGCAATTTTGCATTTTGTTTTTCTTAAACAAAAGAAATAAAGCATGTACCACATTTTACATCAAAACTAGTATATGGAGAGCAAGTGTTGAGAAGAAAGAGCCATCTGATTAGTCAAATTTCAATTTTTCATAGGCCAATGAAATAGTAAAGGAGAGTTTCTGCTGCTTTTGTCTATCTCGACCACCGATGGAGGTGACCAAGGTTTTCCAAAGTGATTTTGAAAAGTATTCTCAATAGTTTGAATTGCTGTTGCATCTGAAGTGCATACAAATGGTCACAGCCCAATAACTATCAGCAGAAAACTGTTATAATTTAAGCAATTGCTATTAACACAGAGGTGGAAGGAGGGACAATATAATTTCACAAAGGCAAATTCATGTTTTGATTTGGTAAAGCATCAGTCTAAAATGGCTCAGAACCAAGGGTACTAGCAAGTGTCTGCAAGCAAAGGAGAAAGAACATTTTTGGAAGAAAAAGACTAGCAGTGTAGAAGCTACTTAATTCTAAAAGTCTAAAGGAATTTCACCTTTTGCAATGCCATTAAGTTTTTACAATAACATTCCTAAAGGTGTAGTGTTGAAAGAAATGATTCTCATGAACTCCAGGTCTGGTGTGATTGCAGCCTCTTCAATAGGCAGCATCTGATGACCTCCTATGGGACAGAGCACAGAGGACCACATGCATCTCAAACAATCTGTAATGAATTCTCATGTAAGGATTTATTCCTTTTAGAAGACAGAAAAACACCAGATATGCTCGTTATATTTCTGGTTGTAAAACATTTTTAGATAGAATAACTGGTAGAAGCCATGACCAGTGAGGTAGAAAGAGCTGAACCGTAAGATTGATCCGACCAAGGTAAGTCCAATTGGTATTCTCTCCCTGACAGTGAATTAATGGTGGATACCTGGGGAGACAAGAATGGAGCTAGCTGTCAATACTCCTCAGTCTCCAGCAATTTGCAATCTGCAATGCCAGAAGTGGCATCTTTGTATGTATCCATCCTTCAACGGATTTCTCCCAAGCATTTTTCTTGCTGTCTTTTGACCATTGGAGACTTTTTTAGCATGCTGTTACTATTGTGTGGTTTGTGTCCTGTATTTGTGAGAAGAACATCTGAGCTGGCTGCGATAGCACTGGTGGCAGCCTTTCTTATTAATGTAAACTGGGAGCTAGGGCATGGTTTTAAGCATTCATTGTGTCCTTGCAAGGAAGATATTTTTGCTGGGGCAATATGAAATAGCATGGATGACTGCAAGTGGCTGGCTACAAGGCAGGAAATACAGGTTACAATAGATGCTGACTTGCAAAGTTAGCTTGGATGAATCATTTTTCTCTTTGTGTGTGTTTACCTTTCTGCCGAGTTTTCTACTCAGATTGGATGAGAACATTACCCTGGCCCACCTACAGTCAGCTTTTTTCTTTTTTTTTCTTGTGCTTAAGTAGTGCGTTGCAGCGTCTGGATTATAAACACGGCAGGGGAATGTTTTAAATCCCCCAAACGGGGATTTGCAACGTAAGTCTTGTGGAAACATTCTTACTGAATTTGGGTTATATAAACCTCTGCAAAACACGGACTCGTGTTGTGGACATCGCTCGCTCACTAGTCCAAGTCAACTGCTCGACTGCTGGCAAGAAATTCAGGAAGTTTCTGTACCCCCTGCCCTCACTCCAGGGTGAAATTCACCCCTTGATAAGTGTTGCCATGGCCTGTGAACCCCTTCATTTGTTCCTGAGTGAACAAACTAAGTCTGATGCAGGATTTTAGGTGACCTAGAGGTCATGCAAAAGAATTTCAACCAGGTTAAAATTGCTATAGCAGGATGGGCAAAGATAGGCGCTTTCCGTATGCCAATTCCCCCAGAGGACAGTGGGAGCAGAGCCTGCAGAAACGTGTCATGAAGAAAGAATAAGTTAATATGTACAGGGAAGAGAGGGAGGAAGGAAAATGGATATCTGACAAATAATTTATTAACATCCACAGAGATCTGAGAAAGGCCAGCACTCTGAGGCACCGCAAATGGGGAGTTTGCCCTGAATTTGTCCCTGGTGGGCGAAAGACCATCCCTGTTCATGAAAGGTTAGTTAATGTGGGATGTGGTTGCCTTTCGATGTAATTTGAGGGGTCGGATGGCAGAGGGTGTTGGAAGTTACAGAAAGGTCTTGCATCCGAGGATACAGCCTCTGATCTCAACCTTTGATCTTAGCTGCATCTGGGGTGGGGGAAGAGTTCAGCACATGGCTTTAAAAGCCGAGTAGGTCGCTGCCAGGGGAGCCAGCAACAGGAGTGCTACAGGGAGGGTAGTCCGAGTGGTACCCACCTCTGCTGCAGCGAGAGCAGTCCCACTGAATGGCGGTTAGTGAGTTTGTATGTCTGGTGCGTGGTGGCTTGCTTGGGTTGAGGGAAACTTGGTACCAGGGAGTCCCTGGATCAACAGGTGAAGCTGCATTAGGCTTGGTTTTGATTTGTCATAGCGCTCTCATTTAACAACAAAAAAACCTCCGACCAAATAAAACAAATGTTGTAGAAAATAATTGTATAGTCCAAGAATGGTCCCCAGTTGATTTGGCTTACAGAATGGAGGACTGTGATTGTATACGTTGGTTCCGAAAGACAAAAGTTCAATAAATTAAGGAAAGAAGATGGTAATATCAACTGGATTCAGACATAAGGGCGATGACTGTGCAAGAGACCTGGAATTTCTGTATTCTGAAGTTGTTGATAGTAGCCACAGCCAGTTTCCTAAAGAGGTGGGAAGAATAGTGGATAAAGAAGATCCAGATGTGACCAATGAATAACTAACTCTAAAAAAGTAACAGGAATAAAGTAGGAAGCCTATAGGGAATGGTGCATGGAGAAGTGGGAAGTCCAGACATGTATAACTTCACAAAAAGGAAATAGGGGTAAAATTAGAGCCTACAAGTGAATTTGAGTTAGACCATGGCTATACAAAGGCAACTCTCATGATTTTCCTTTGCTACAATAAGAAGTGAATAAAGGGGGGGAGGTTTCAATGCTCTCTGGGTAAAGCAAAGATAAAACCTGTCAAGGATGGGGTGAGATGTGATTATCTCAAAGAGCTGACAAATTAAATTCTATGCACAATGCAACTGGAGAACAACAAATGAAATGTAATGTTTCCATTCATTTAAATACGGCCCAGAAAATTATAGGTCTGTAATTTTACTTCAGTGGTGTGGCAGGGCCTGAACAATATTGAGGGGAAAAACCCAGCATGGTCCTGGAGATAAATGGGCATTGACATAACAAAACAAGGGCTTCCCAGAGGACATCAAACAGTTTAGGGAACAGTTATTAAAAAGGAAAACCCAAACATAGAAGATTTCCTTGAAGTGGATAGTGGAGAAGGAACTGCTATGGGTGCCACGTGGAAGTTAGCAAACCTGTAGAAGATGGGGGGCTGGTACAGAGAAACTTTAAGGTGACAAAGGCATGGCTAAGAGAGTGGTAATGGAAGGGGTAGTATTAGCCCCATGAGAGAATGGTTCCCGGGCCCTTGTTAGTGCCAATGTCCCCAGAAACCATGGGAGTGCCACAGGAGAAATGAGGGGAGAATGTAAATGTATCACATTACTGTCTGTTCATTGCTCAGGCTACTAAACTCTGTTAAAACAATCCCTAAAGTTCAGTTCCTCCAAGTCAGCCTCTGGAAGCCTTGTTTTACAGTCAGGGAAGTAAGAGTCAACTGATGTGATTTTTATTTTTTAGTGTACACTACATTTTCATTTAAGTTCAGTTCCTCTCTTTGATTTTTTTGTGTTATGTAAGAATTAGCCTTGATCTAGAAAAGCTGGACAATGAAGCTGATACCATAATCTGATTTTATGCTAATGTCTTCTCAATAAATCCCCCGTTAAACAGAAAATTAAATTAAATGAACAAATATATTCATAATGTGAGACTTTTAAAGGTGGTGTACAATTAGTCACAGTTTTACAAGCAGAATGAATTGGTGGTAATAAAAATAACCTTTCTCGTTAATCCCTGAAAATATATTTGAAGTTCAGGCTGAACCTTTTTAAAGGACTGCCAAAAAAGATTTTAATTTGAGGGGCCTGAGACTTTTTGCATATCCTAAACTTTGGTAGATTGTGAATACCAAACATGATGTTAAATAAGGAAATGTGTCCTCACTATGCTCACCCCTTACTCAATTTTATGTTGTCTAATTTCAGAATCTCTAGGATATGTCAATATTTTTGGGAGCTTGGTATTCTCCATAATATTTCAATGGCCTAAATTGGGTAGAATAACCATAAATGGAAACAGTGCAATGAAATGCATATTTGATAAGTAATAAAAGCTCTTAAACATCCTGTCAATGGACAGTCATTTCAACATCACCGGTATTACTCTTTAACTTGGATTTTCTTTTAAAATCCCACCCTACAGTAAGGAAGTATAGTTAATATAATGCTAAAAGACAATTATTTTTTTCTATGGAAAAACTTAGATGATAGGGGATAAAGATTCTGCTTCAGAATAACTTGATCCATATATTCTGGATGCCTGTAATGGAAGAATAATGTTCCACAAATTTCTATCTGACCATTTTATTACTTGATATCAGAACAGGAGAAACTTTGCAAGTACAATCTTCCTTGCTGCTGAAATTATAACATAGCATCCCTCATATTGTAACAGGACATTTTCATTATTATTTATTATTTTGTTGTTGTAAAAGACTTCTTAGTTGGACCTCTCCTGATATAGCAATGAAATCTCAGGAAACCCAACAACTTGCCACCCTGGATGTTGCCCAGATAGAAATTAGAGTTCTTAAAGGCTGGTTTTATTAAATATTAGCGTTTTGGACTACGTTTCCTCCATTTACAATCAGGTTTTGCTCATCTGCTTTGGACAGAGGTCTAGGGCTGTATGGGGTTTCCGTTATGTTGAGTTGAGTAGTTCTTACGTGTGCATTTGCCAGGTGGCCCTCGGAGCAACTAAGCGAAGAGTGCAGCAGCTCTTGGCCCATTTAAAGAGTGTTTTTGAGTGAGGGTACAGACTGACATGGGTTTCTCTACCCGCCCGTTTCTGTGCACACCAGGCAGGTGTGCTACCCAGAGCGTAGCACGGCTCTCATGGCTGCACAGCTCCTGTCCCAGACTTGTGGGCATGTGGCCACCTCGAAACGTGAGCGGTAGTCATGCCTGCTTGGACTTGTCTGTGCAGATGTACCTGTGATAATCCCGGACAAGCAATGGAATAAACTGGCTTTAATTTAAAGGCCGATTAAGCACAAGGACTTCTTCCACCAGACCTTCCTCTCGTCTTCCAGTGATGATCCTGGGCTGTAAATGGCAATGAATCCTCACGTGGGTCTCAGTGGAGCAAAGCTTGCAGCCACATGTGCAGTGCAATCTCCATGTGCTGTAGACTGGGTCTGACCGCAAGTCCTTTTCACCCACAGTGGCTCGTAGTGGATGCCAAGGGGTCAGGGCAAAAATGAGACTGACGTGTGGTGATCCTTCTCCAGTGTAAACTCTCACCCTTTGAGGGCCTCCAGAACCAGCAGTGATGCCTTTGCAACACTGAGCATGGGTTTACATACATTTCCTTAAATAAAATGTAAATGAAGCTGAACAGTCTCAGTCTCTAGCAAAAAAGACAGTGAAGAAAAGTTAACAATAGAAAAAAGCAACAATTATCTTTCAGGGGGTGGATTAAAAACTTTGAATGGAGGTCTGATGAAGACTATTTTACAAAGGGATTCCTAAACTTGTCTCTGTATTTCCTGATGTGTCTGGAAATCTCATCCAAAAGCAATGTGGTATTCTCCTTGGTTGGGGCTATTTTCCTTTCTGCAACCTTCAGCTGCCACTAAAATGATGGGCAGTGTGAATACGGGTAACCAGAGGAAGGTAGGTTCTCTGTTCCCATGGTCCTTGTTAAGGAGAGAGGAAAAATACAGCTTTTTCACCTGGGTGAAGTAAAGGCTAAAAGGAATATGACTGCTCTCAGTAAAACCATCAGGGGATAACACCAGGGAAGAGAAGAAAGCCTTTGAGCTGTATAACACCATCAGCACAAAGCCATTATAAAACAGAAGTGGATAAAGTTGAGTTAGATGGTAAGTGATTAACAAGAAGTGGGAGGCTCTGGGACAATGTCTTCATGGGAGGAGCAGGGAATAAATGCTTACGGCAGGTTGAGAGTTTACGAACCGGCTCTCATTATATTTATACAGTGTTCTTGAACTGTCTTTCAGCCACTTGTCTTAATGCTGTAAGTTCAATTCACAAGCTGGGGGTGCCCCAGCTCGCTGCTGTGGTTGGAGAGGAGATAACATGTCTCTGCCTACTGCGTGTGCAACAGTTGTCCAAACATAGGGGGAGCTTGAAGCCTGTAGCGTAAGGGCCCCATATTACAGCTGTTAAGTGATAACACTAAAAGTAGACGAAAGAAAGCATTAATTCAGGAGTATATCTGTAAGCACATCACTAGCTTAAAATAATAGTTTTTTCTCTACTGTTCCAGTAGTGTCCTCCTACTTACAGTTTGAATCCAAACCGCATCTCTGGAGAGGCAATGGACTCTCAAATAGATGCAAATTATACTATACTTTTCCTAAGGTGGTTTTTTTTTTTAATTTTTTTGCAAGATAAGCAAAGGTCACGCTCTCCCCCGTTAGCTGACTACTACCTCTGATGTTCAGCAAAATGTGTCCAGCTGATATCTGGGCCTGCTCCTTCCCATTAGCTCTGATGATGCCCTTTCCTATCAGGTTCACTTGCTTCTGAGTTTGGAATATATAAAGGCAATAAACCACCTTTTATCCACAAAGATGCAGGTGCACCTACCTGGCATCCTTTGCTGTGGGACCTGCTCCTCTCCCCTCTGGTTTAATGTCTTGACCTTGAAAGGAGACTTGTGGATTAACTCCTGAGAAGCATGTATGTTTTACTTTTTTTTTTCTTTTTTTTTTTTCCTCACCCTTCTTTTATTTTAATGGCCAGGGAAAATGGGAAGAATGCAAATGCGTGAATGCCCTCTTTGATTTGTGTTGCTCCTGAGCATAATCTGCTAACCTGGCAGGCGCCAGGCACAAGAGGAATTGCTGCCCCTAAGTAGGGAGAAACTTCAGCCACTTTGCAAGCAGTTGCTCACAGTTGGCTCGGGGGGAAGCAAGCGGCCAAAAAAGCCTCGTCCCCCTGCAGAACGGGAGAGCTGGACACACTGTGGGGCCGATCACCTGCTGCTCACGTAATGGGAATTATTCTTTTAAGCAGGGATAATGGGAAATCATAAGGTTTCCCACCCACATCTGAAAAGTACACAATGAAGCGTTTACCCTAAAAACGGTACAACTGTGGCATCTGCTTCTCTCCGGAGGGACAGGCTGAGCAACTGTGACAGGGACAACCTACAGAAGCCATCTCCCGAGGTGAGACACCAAGCTACCGGCTGGATGTGGAAGAGAAAACGGAGGCATTAACTTCAGTTCTGAATGAGGTCCATCCCTGAACACAGAAACCGTAGGAGTATTTTGAGGGTGTGTATTTAAAATACAGGTGAAAGGGCTGGATAGGGTTGTTGGAGAGGGAAGGGTGATTTTGATTGTGTTAGAATTGAACAATAAAACTCTTAATAGCCAGCAAAAGATCAAGGCTTCAAGAGTGGGTGATCCTATGTACCTCTAAATTATTTTACGACATTTTAAAATTATGCCTGATTACACGAAATGCATATTCTGTAAAACACACATATCTTTCGCTCTGCAGGACACCGGGAAGTGGTTTTTGCTCTGAAATCTGGATTGACCATGTCTCCTCCGGTCGCTTCAGACCTGGGCTACGTACCCCCTGATGGTGGATGGGGGTGGGCAGTGGTGTTTGGAGCCTCCGTCTCAGTTGGGTTTGCATATACCTTTCCTAAAGCTTTCACAATCTACTTTAAAGAGCTCCAGGCTGTTTACAGCATCTCCTACAGCCAGATTGCCTGGATAACATCCATCATGTGTGCTACCACCTATGGAGGAGGTAAGTGAAGCAAGACTGTATCTGTCTTTGGAAAAGAGGAGGTCTGATTTCTACAACAAAAGGGGAGGGGAGAATGTGTTTCTTTGAGAAAGTTCTTGGAAAGATCTAACTGCAAGATTGGTACTCTATTTTCTGATGATGTACATTGGCAAAACAGAGAAAACTGATCCTGCTGAGTGTTTTATTGACAGCATATATGATGTCACCAATTCTTGTTATTTCCTCAGAAATCTTGCTATGTGCGGGTGGAGGCTTGGCCGTAGTGGAATTATTTGAGTCTTGGACAGTTATTTCAGCATATTTAGTATTGCGTCTTTTGTTCTATTCATGTTCTTGGCTTTCTTTTTGAAACAAAAAATGTATTTCTTGCACTCACGGTTGTAGAGAAGATGCTGGAAACTCAAAACCTGAAGTTTTGCTGATGAACAGGCATGGCATACATGCATGTAAATCTTGAGATAGTATGTAAATATGTTTTTAAATGTTCCCTAATTCTCTTGCTAAAATCTTGCTGCAAGTCATTTATTAAGGGATGATGTTTTAGATTTCTCTCTGCAGAATCTTTCTGAAAGGACAAATATGTCCACTGGTTACTTCAAGTTAAAATGTTCACTAAGTACTTGCACCTGGGCTGCGAAAGTTGCCATTGTGCAAAGGTTGTGGGAAGGTACTGCTTGTCCTCACAATGAAATCTCCAAGTGGATATCCTCAGAGGGATGTTTGCCTCAGATATTGATGCCAAGTATCAGTCTGCCACTTTGATGTGAGTAGCTGGTGTGTATCTTGCTGTTAATGGTTAGTAGAAGACCATCTTGCTTTTAGGTTGCTGATGCCTGTGAGGTGCGGCTGCTGGAGGTTATTGCTGGGCTCTTTGCGGACTCTTGGTTCTTCTTAGCTTGTTTTGCAAGGGTGAAATGTAAAAGGATTAACACTTAAGAACACAAGAATACCCACACCGACTCACATCTACCTAAACCTGTATTCTTTCTCAAAGTCAGTGACACAGACTTTGGGAAAGACTATTCCAAACAAGTCATAGAAGGAGGGATCTTCTCGGTACCCTCTCGCCTTCAGGACGGTGCGGTTTGGAGGCTTCCTGGGTCACACACTACAAACGTCAGGGTACACCCTGTGTACAGAAGTGATGTGATTCCCAAGATGACCGCATGCCTTGGAAAGCTGGCATGGGAACAAGCGACTTTTTACTTACTGATTCAAATCCAGCCCTTGTCAAGGCAGACCGAGGGCTCCTACTGCCACGGAGCCAGCAGCTGGTCTCAGCCCGTTCCCCGCGGGCAGGTACCGATGTCGCTAACCCACTGGGGCTGACTGGCACGCTCGGGGTTCGGGAGGTACATGACCAGAGACGTGTGAGGGATGAGTTGCTTCCCTGCTTGCAGAAAGAGCCTTTTCAGGTCTGGCTGGAGTCGATCGGCCGGGCAGCGAGGAGGTTTTGTTGGGCTCTTTGGGCTACGATCTCTGCTGCAGATGGACAGAAAGGTTCTCCTTCAGGGTTGTTAAATCAGCAGCGATACTGAGCACCTATTTCCCCTTGAAACAATGAATGTGTATCCTCTGGCCACTGTTTGGCTCTGGTAGTTTCATGTCAGGAGCCAAGAAGGGCTAACGGAGTCTGAGCGAGAGACTGAAGAGAGACGCAGGCTGTGGGGGCTGTTAGAGGGCTCGTTTCCTCGGGGTGGCTGTTCAGGGCTGTCTGAAAATCGGATGTCTGAAACTGAGCACCAAACGTTAGACGTGTCTCAGACTGGTTGAGATATCTGGTTTTTCATTTTACACTTTCCCTGAGCTAGGGCCCTCAACACCTGGATGAAGATACAGAGGAAGAGTACAGCAAGGCAAGTGCTGTCAGTGGTCTTGGGGGGGGGGGGGGGAAGAAGCTGTTGCAGTATAAACCCTATTGTTTTCATCATTGTTCCTTCCCATCTTTAAATACAGACTTTTATGAAATCTTATTGCTGCAGAGCTATCGTTATAAACTACAGCCGCGTGTGCAAGCGCCTGACTTTCCCAGATGTCGCATGTAACAACGGGAGGGTGTCAGCGTAAGCAGGAAAATACGAGATGCTGTGAAGCAAGATGACTTTTCAGCATTGCATTTACCTTTACACAGACTTTGGGCTAAGAACTGAGTGCTGGCAGGGGGTCCTGTCCCACCTTTCCTGGCGTATTCACAAACACCTGTGTTCATTGCTGCAAAAGCACCTTTCCTCTCTGGGGGTCTGTCCTGTGGTGCAGTAGCTGTTGCTCTTCACCTCACTCGGTTTTTAAATCATTGTAGCATCTGGGTTAAAACAAAACAAAACAAAAACTATGAAAGAAAAAGATCTTGGAAAAAAAGTCTTAGGAAGAATCCCTGTGTAACGATTATAGACTCCTCTAGAATTAAGGAAGATCAATTATCTCCTCTGTTTGTGCGAATGATTAATAATTCTAAACATTTCCCTGTCATGTTCTCATCTTTCAGTTGTTGTTTCCAGTAAATGGTGCTGACATCTCCACAGATCTGAAAGCAGCAGCATGTTAATAGTAATAAAAGAGGGAATGGCAATAATAACAGATTTAGGAGTTTCATCTCAGGGAATAAATATCTTTGAGTGCATAAGTAATTGAATACTCAGTTTGATCTTCCTTTCAGCTATACCAGCATAAATCTAGAACAATTCTGTGACATCCAGTGAAGCTGCAGGCTGCCTTTGAGAGAGGAGGAAAGCACAAGCAAAGCCTACCCAGAGGGGTTGAGGGCAGGCAGGGGATCCCTTCAGGGAGAATTATGCCTTTAAACACTAACTTTAGTTTTACAATATTCAGAAATGCTACAGCTAGCTGTTTACAAAGTAGTCTTTTAGGACAGCGTGTGTTTCTTTGCACTAGAGTAATTAAAAAAAAAAAAAAAAGCTTCAACAAACAGTAACATTGAATATAATTTCTGGGTGAAACTTTGGCTGTGCTGAAGTCAGCAGGCACCTTGCCATCACCTTTAGTGGAGCCAGGATTTCATCTTACAGCTGCAAAGTTTGATCTGCTGATACATAGTGCCAGAAGCCTGGACAATTTCAGCCCCAAGCATGGTATTTAGGAAAGGGGGCTGACAACTGAATGAAATTTTAGAAATTAATTCAGTGTCTGAAAACACTCCGTTTCACAAAGGTCTCTAGGAATGTTAAGTGATGGAATCCCCTATAAACATGACCTAGGTAATGGGTGGATCTTTGAAGCCTGTCTTAAAAAGAGTCATTTCTGTGGCACTTAGGGGGCTCTTGGGAAGGTCAGTCTGTAAACCCGGGATTACAGCAAGCTTGAACAAATACTACACTTGGACCAAAAGTCTCCTCTTTTTGATCTTGTGGGGTAACATGGATGTACAGTGTCAAAAGTTCAACAAGCTCCTAAAGAACAATCTGTGTAAGACCTTGAAAGTTAATACTAAAGCATCGTGCTTGATCTGCTGGACAACGGTCAGTCAGAAGGGCAAAGCAACACAGAAAATGCAGGCACAGGAGCCCGGCTGAGTTTACCTACAGTAATATTGTGTATTGCATCACCCTGTGTTAAGGGCACAGAGGGCTGCTCAGCCTCGGGTGATGTTATACACAGCTATCCACACTGCATGATGCAGAACTAATCTCTTCCCATGTTTGATTCTGTTTCTCGTTTCCATATCCCAGCATTTAACTGAATTTAAAAGGTAATGAAGGAGCTTGCTGGGTTTCCTCCACCCGTGAAGAGGAGCTGGTTACGTGCAGAGTGGCTGCCGACTTGATCCTGTGGTCCTGTTTCCCACCCACTCTCTTGCAGTGACTAGCAGCCTCACTGGTGATGAAAGCTGCATGGTGGCAGCCGAGATTGGCTTCTGCTCCAGGCATCCTTGTCCTTGAAGCAAATCAAAGGTACCCAACATACATGCAGCAAACAGCAGTACCTGCTCCCAGAATGCTAGAGTCCTGGAGGAAGATTTCATGGGAGAACTCGCATCAAGAAGAGAAGCCCTCATGGAGTTACAATCACCTGTCACAACAGTTTTATTTGAGGGGGGGGGGAAACCCCAACAAAGCCCCAGCTGCCTCTTTATGATAGTCTTCTGTAGCTTTAATGCACCATCCCTCTAATACCTTAAAACTTGTGTGAGGTGGGGTTAATTTTGGGGGAAAATACCTGCATCATATAATGGCTCAGAGTACTATGATCTGCAAACAATGGTGTCCCAGAGACTACTTGCAATCCTGTGTGAGGTCCCCCTGTCCCCAAGGCACTGATCCTGATTTGACTCTCAGCCAACGTTGTGCAGTTCCAGCTTTTTGCTGCTGTGGAGTGGGAATTGCTCTTCATGGTGGCCCTGTAATGTCTCTCCTCTCTGGAACATCGGGAGGGTTTAATGAGATCTAAAGCTCTCCACCTTGTTGAAGCATTATTCAGGCAGCCCTGAGGCAGGTGATCCTCCTTCTGTCCTGTTGACAACTATTTGAGAGTTTATTTGTGCGTTTATTTGTGGCAGGACAGCCTTGGAGATGGAATGGTCTTCTGGCCCCAGCTGTGTCACAACTGCTTAAGGCCATTCCTTGGAGAAGGTGCTTGTAGAGGGGCTGGATGCATTTGGACCCTGCAGCCACAATTCATTGGATGAGTTTTGACAGTATGAGCTGCAGATCTTTGCTAACCTCGTTTCTTTTCACTGAAATGAGTAAGGAAACTCTCACAAGAATAGTTCCATCAGAAGCCACAGGAGACCCGGGGGCTCAGCGGAGGTGAGCCCAAGCCCGTCTTCCCGGGGTACATCCACCGCCCAGAAACTCTCTCTGTGTTTGCAGGCTGTGACCTTGTGGAGATCAGCTAAATTCGTTCAGGGTGAAAAATGTAGTAAAGTAGCATCATAAGCAAAGAGGTCTAAGATACCTAGCAGGCATCGCGTGGAATATGTGTTGGGGTAACTCAAGGCAGGGGCAGACACTGCCCTTGGAAACAACTCCGAGGATTTAGGTGGTTGCTGCCTTTCTAGTACGTTACCGTCACTTTACACCTTCCTAAGTGAAGGGATGCACAGGATCCCATGAAAATAACTATTTTAGGTAAAACTGGGATTATGCAGTGACTCTGAGTTGGCTGAAAGCGGAAGAAGATGTAAAAAAAGCAGAAGAAGATGCAAAGAGTCCCCTGTACTTTTGGTACAAATGAAAGAGTGGCCTGCTCTGCTCTGGCTAATGTGTAATTACACCTTCAACACAACCTTATGCCCCAGCTGTTTGTTTGCCCATGTTTGTGTGCACAATCTGAAATGCCACTAGGCTCTGCATTCAGTGGTGTTTGGAAAAACCCGCAATATTTGTCCTAATTTTCAATCATTCAGGGCTTGGCATAGCCAGTCTTCTGCCATAAAAGTTAATAGCTCAATTCTTGATGCATCTTTGAGTACTTCAACCATGTTGTTTTTCCCTCTCTATGCAGTCATTTTCCAAACGTAACAGAGGAAGATTCTACTGGGATTAAAATGTAAATGAGACAAAGATGCAATAGCAAAGGAATAATTTGTTTTAATTCCCCAGTGAAAACATTCCAATTATTAGATTTAGATTAATTGTAGCCATCTTTTTACCAACACAAATGTTTTGGTTTGGGCTGCTGATTAACTCCTGCAACAGGGGAAAAACAGAAGAAGTGATATCACTGCTCGGTTTATTTTATCATCTCCAGGAAACCAGCACAACCAGCAGCGATGCTTCATGCACCTGGCTGGTTTGACGGCACAGACACGGGGCTGGAGCCATCTAAGAGGTCTGCTGGCTCCGGAGAGAGTTATTTCATGTCGTATGAATCTCTCTGCCTACCAGGCCTCCATGCTATTAATACTGGGGTTCAGCAAAAAAGCAAGTTTGACATTTCATTACTTTTTGTTTTGACATCTCCTTGACCCCCTTGTAAAACGTTACTTGATGGAAAGCAGAGCCACGAGGCTCTGCCAGCGTCCTGGGTGGTTCCGAGCAGCGCCAGCGCCGATGTCCCTTGGCTCCGCACCAAGGAGGCTCTGTGGAAATTAAAAGTCCCCCCAAAACAGCCATGGGGATGTCAAGGCATGCGGATCGACCACGCTCGACCCATGTGCCCCATTTGGAGCACGTGTGGGTGCTGCATTGGTTGGGTGCTGCCCGCGTCCCTCCTTTTCGGTGCCCCAGGAGCCACTGGGCAGAGTTACGTTCCCTTTAATTAAAACCTCGAGCATGAAAATACTCGTGGTAAATCCCTGAATGCTGGAGGTCTTGTGGCTAAACACTGAGGAATGTGTTGTATCAGCCTGGTTATGCTCAGTGGTGAGGAGAGCGTGGGGGCAGAAGGGTAATTCTGCGCTCGCCGGGCAGGGAACTATTGATCTGTCCCCAGGCTTGCATTTTGTGATTGCATCTGGTTGGGGTCCAGAGCCAAGAATTTTGCTGAATTCAAACCTTTTCCCAAGTTATAATCTATATTAGTATGGATTGATCCCTTGAAAAAAGTTAAGAATATTATTAGGAACATAAATGTGTGTGCCTATTTTCAGAGGACTGGGATAGCTTTCCCCTAAGATGGATTGCACTGAGGAAAGTAACGGTATCGCATCCTGGGCCGGCGGGGCCAGCCCTTTGGTTTTGCGGACAATTGTGGCTTATAATCTCATTCATTAATTCAGAAGCTCCATTTTAACCATGGTTATGGATTGGCTTTCACTGCTGATGCTTTTTATGAGCAAATGGAAAATGACAGTGGAATAGTTTTGAGAAATGGAAGTGAGAATCACAGACGCTTTAAAGAAGTGCAGTTAGCTCTTTAGGTGCTCGCTTACCCGGTGCTGTTTTCATGCAGCAGAGCTAGGTATGGATTTATTTTTTTTTATTTTTTTTTTTTTTTTTAATGTGGAAGCAATTTCTAAAGCCTTTAATTGACTTTCAAAGACTCAATGAAGGAAAAATACTGTTGGGGTTATAGAGTTGTAGCTCCTACCTTTGGCTGCAATAAAATGCCTTGCATAAAAGGCTTCAAACAAAATTCTTTCCAAATACCAAAGTGGTCTACTGAGAATAAATAGAAATGGTTTCCATTCTTAGGGGAGCCTAGGTTTTTTTCCTTTTTTTTCTTTTTTCAGGAAAAGAAAAAAACACTCAAGTTGTCAACACTAGTCACTTTTTTTTGTGACCTTATATTTTAAATATTGTCCATCAAACCTTGGGCTTCAATAAGTGAAGGATGTTAGTTCATTTGATTTAAAAATCATGACTTAAAATATCTATGGGAACCGTCATGGAAAGCTTTGCAAAAATTGGAAAATGGGCCCTTCTGGGGAGAGAGGAAGAGTTTCAGGTTCTGCCTTGCTCCTGGAGCACTGGGAATACAATTGCAGTCACTTATTTACATGGAGGACTGCGATAGGGAAATGACTCATTTGAAAAGGTATTTTGCAATTTTAATCAATTTTGCTGCCGCTTGCCAGCAAATTAAAAAACCTGCCCTCCAGGAAGCGTCTGCTGGCTGCGGATGAGTAAGCAGAGCCCGGCCCCGGGGGAAACCTGTGCTCCTGAAATGGAGGGGGAACACTCACGGAGACAGCTGCAGTGAGATGAGCCCAAGTCTCCCCAAATTGCTAGGAAGTCCTTTTTGACCTAGTGAGCCCAGGATTTCTACTGTCAGTCCCACCCTCTGCCCACAGGCTGTCACGCTTTGCTTGTGAGCATCTCTTCAGAGCAGCAGCACAAGGGCAAAGACTAATCGTTTTCAGACATCTTTAGAAATCATTTGTTTGCCCCCAATACCTCCTGCTGCAACTAGTTTCTTGCTCCAGTTTTGAGTTTGCCACCAGTTTGTGTGAACATTTACCCAGAAGGTGTCACGCCAGGGTTTGCTGCGGAGGACTGTCTTTAACGTGACACCAAATTTAGGATTGCTGCAAAAGGCAACTCCCATCTTCCAGCGGAGGTCATGGCTGGAGCTGTACCTGCTTCTTCATCCCTCTGCTCCCGGGGGTTTCCATCTGCCCTCCCCACCTCCCACACTGCTGCTAAGGATGTGCCCAAGTTCAACCTCAGGTGCGTTTATTTAGATTTGTTCCAATTTTTTATTTTTTGGCAGAACACAGGAACCAGCTGCTGAAACAAACTTCATTCCCATTTATTAGAAAAACTCCACTAATCCAAACCCTCATCCCTCTGTAGGAAAACAGCGGAAAACAACCGTGTCCCCTTGGCCAGCCCCTTGTTCAGCTGCAGACAGGATTTTCATACTGGAGAGACTTTAATTGTCTCCCGCGATGGCAGACTGCCCGCCACTGCACCCTGCGCCTTCGTGCATGCAGGACTGTACATCGTACAAGCGATGCAGTAAAAGCAGGTATCCTTACGGCCCATAAAGTGGGTCTGGGCTGTACCAAAACAAACTCTCCAGGTCGTCACACTGTGACCCTGCACCTGAGAGTAAAGGTCTTCTGGTGGTTTTAAGTTTACTCAGTTTTATAGGAAGAAAGAAACAGTAGTAATAAAACATCTTACAGATGTGTTGTTAAAGCTCTAGATTAACTGTACCAGGAAAATAACTGAGCAAGGCACTGATATTTTTTTTTTCCCCCTCTCCATTATGGCTTAATTGCATATGTAGAAAAATGGGATTTACAGTAACACAGGGTCTGGTTTGGCAGCATTGGAGGGAGGGTGGAAAGAGGGAGGAGACTGACATATTTGCACCTGAACCGAAAGTGGTACCGCTGTTAAAATCATGTTGTTAATTCAAAATTAGAGAAGAAACACCAGCCCATAGCAGCAAGCTTTGTCTCCCCATTCCTTGGGGAGGGAAGAGCTGTGTACAGACCCAGAAGGGTGTGAGATGGGACAACAGCAGAGCCTTACAGAGCCCTTCACGAGCACAGGGATTTGCTCTTTCCCGCACTATCTGGGAAGGGCTCCCAGCATCCCCACGCAAAGAGTGCGGGCAGGCAGGGACCTCCTGCCTCAGGCAGAGCGGGACGGGGAAGCCCACTGCCCCCTGCGACATCGCTACACGGGTGGTGTTTGGCTCGAAAAGAAGAGGAAAGAAAAACGTGATCAGGAGCAGTGTTTAAACGCAGATTTTAAAACCAGCTGATTTCCACACACCTAACTAGGGTGACTCGGTTTTTGAGCGTTAGGTTGTCCTTTTTGAAAACAGGCTGACTACAGCTTTATAGGAGATTAGGGAAGAGTTGGTCTGAGCCTTAGCGTACAGTGAAGCCAAGGGGGAATGGAAGCTCTGCTTAGGGGCAGAGATGCAATGCAGGTAGGGTAATCGATTTGCAGGCAAAATGTCTTTTGCCAAAATGATTCATAAAATCTGCCCAGATCATGCCCCAATCTTCGTGGTTACACGTGGAGGGAGGAAGATCTCCCTCTCCCGGGAGGCTGGAGGCAACAGCTGCCACCTCCGTATGAATTTCCCCCAAATTTGGGCCAGGAGGGCATGAGGCTGAATTCTTCCAAGACCTGTGGGGCTGTTACTAAAGTCAGGGGGAGGCAAGGTTGAGCGAGATGCGTGTCTGGTAGCAAAACTGCAACTTTCCAGCAAGAGCAAACACTGCTAACGTTTCCCTAGACGGACTTCAATGTAAAAACTAGAATATACAGCGAATTGGTGAACGTAAACAGCGGGCGGAGAGCTGGGCAAGTCTGCAATGGTGTAGTGGTACTGGGACAGGAGAGCAGCCTGTAACTTTGTAATGGGGAGAAAAGAGCTGGGATGCTGGTGGAAACGGGGGGGGGCAAAAAAAAATTTGCCATTTAAATAGCTGAGGATGGTTTAATTAACGCCCGTGGGGTTTGTTTAACGCCCGTGGGGCGGCTGGGTGCCGCTACTGCCTCCCGCAGCGCCTCGGCTTGGGGGGGCGTCAAGGAAAACCAAGGAGGGGGGGAAAAGGGAAAAAGCAGAAAGGCAGGGAAAAGGCGGAGGAGGTTTGGTCTGTGTCCCCGTCCGCCGGGGCGGGCCGGTCCCGCGTGGGGCGGTGCGGGCGGCTCCCCCCGCCCCGGTCCGGCTTGTCCCGTCCCGTCCCGGCGGCCGTGGGGGCACCGCGGTCCCGCAGGTGGGTGCTGCTGCTGCTGCTGCCTGGGGGGGCTGTGGGTGGGCGTCCCACGCGTGTCCGGGGGCTACAGCCTTGAGGAGGGGGGCCGGGGGACGCTGGGCACGCACGAGTGGGGCCGTGCACTGGGTCGGAGCCGCCGTTTCTTATCTTATACCCTAAGTATTTCTGGCACCGTCCTGTTCTCCCCCCCCCCCGCCCCAGTATGGATGCCAGGAGGGGTTATTACATATAGTTGATGTTCTTTGCGTTAAACGGCAACGCAAAACGGCAGGGGTGGGGTGCGACGTTAGAAATAACTAACTAGATCGAAGGTGCGTCGGGGCGATGCTGTCGCTGCAGACTGGGGGTCTGGGGGGAGCAGCATCTCCGCGGCTGACCCTGCACATTTGCGTTTTGTGTTTCAGGGTTTCCCGAGGAACACTGGGCAGCCGCTTGCCCAGCTCGGCCATGTCCCCCCCCGCTAACGTGGGGCGAGCCCCCGGTCCGCCGGACGGCGGTTGGGGTTGGGTGGTGGTCGTCGGCGCTTTCATTTCGATCGGCTTCGCGTACGCCTTCCCCAAAGGCATAGCCATCTTCTTCAAAGAAATCCAGGATTTCTTTGGCACGTCCTATGGCGAGATCGCGTGGGTTTCCTCCATCATGTTGGCCACGACGTACGGTGCAGGTGAGTAAACCTGCACCAGCCCCTGCGGCGCGCTGTGTTGTAAAAGCAAAAATAAATCAGAAATCTCCGTTCTGGGCCAGCGTACAGGGAAAGCGGCAGTGGCCATCTGCATGGGCACTGTCAACAGGTTTATTTTCTGATCGTGTTTCCAATGTCATTTAGGGAAACAAGACCTATGCGGAGCCTGGAGGGGCTAAGGGGCAGTTTTTCAGATGTAAACTGGTGTTGGCTGGGATTTTCAAACAGGCCTCGTGCCTTCCAAATTTGTCAATATGTTCAGTGGGTGCAGGCATCTTTTGACACCTTTGGGTGCCTTTTGGGCATCTGAGGGACTCCAAATGCCTTTGAAAACGTGGTCTGTGACCAGTTTGGTGCTGACATCCCCTTTGTTTCTAGCTGGGTTTGCAGCACCTTTGCTACTTTTTGTAATAGGGCTCATTTCACTAATATGGGCACGGTGTTACGCAGGAGCATTTATAAATGGGTGCAGCATCCTCTGCGCACAAGAGGCTGAGCTGCATGATGTGTCCCACTGCTGCATCCCCCTCCCCGGCCACGCTGCCGGCCGCGGGCCATGATGGGCGATTTCTCTGACACCACAAACAAAACGCGGCCTTGGCCCTGTCACCCAGCCCCTCCGTTCCCTCTAAAGGCAGGCAGCACCAGCCCTGCTCCTTGTATCCCAGTGGAGAGGGGACAGGCGAGCTGTTTTGAAGAGGCACTGGCACCCTCCTGCCTTGCTTTGACACCAGTTGGTAACTTTGCACCCAGAGGCTGCGAAGTAGGAGCATGGCCCGGAGCTGGTGCGTTGCTGAGGGTAGCAGGGGTGGTCCCCTACCCTGAAATCACAAGATTACCTATGAAAGTTTTCTGTGGGCATCAGTGAAAAAGCCCTGAGAATATGCTGGTGTGAAATAGCTGGGTCTGGGTTTCAGCCAAAGGTGAGTGTGGAGAACAATAAACGAAGTAGCTGCTTGTTTATTGTGGCAGCTTATAATTACAGCAATGAAATCGCCAATCATTCTTATCAGTTGCAAAGCAGTGCATATAACTTTGCTCTTTTTTTTATGATTTTGATATCACTTTCATGACTCAATGAAAAACTTGGGCTGCCTTTGATTAAATCTGCAATGGGAGGTAGACAGGAACCATGCTCTGTAATTGCAGGAAACTTCATCAATATTTACCCTGGCTATTAAAGCAATTCTGAAAATATTCTTTGTTTTTAAAAAGGGATTATTTTTTTTCCCTTAATAATGCACTATAGTGCTTTTTGGAGAGCGCAGCTGGTAATTGAAGTAAAGATGGTTTGTAAAAGTTTGGAAAGCGGAAGCGATGCTTGAATCGGAGCCTATCATAACCCACTCTATGGTAACCCGCTGCAAAGGCTTGGTCCCACGGAGAGTAGCTCTGCAAGGGCCGGGTTCCTATCTGAGAACCCACAAATGGAGAACTTTGAGGGCAAAACCCAAGCAGCGATTTAGAAAGAGAAATCCTCTGCTTAAGCCAGTGCCGTTGTCCCAGGCCACCCTCTTGGCCTCCCTGCGGGGATGCTGAGCCCGAGCCCTGGGGAGCGCTGTGGCTTTGGGATAGATTTCCACTGCGGCTTGTTATTAAATGCAGAGAAAAGCACTTTTGCCTCAGCCCCAGCAATATAATTAAGCAGTCTGCAGTGAAAAGGAAACAGCCGGGCTCTGTGTAGGCTGAACAGGAGCGAGTGGGTTGCAGTGGGCGAGGGAAACACTGCCGTGGGGAGGCAGGCGAAAGGACCGCTTGTCATTTAGATGCTACTTAAATGCTGTTTTAAAGGGCTGGGGTAAATTATGTGGAATGTCTCTGAAGCAGTCAGGTGGGAAAAAAAGGAAAAGTAGGCAGCCCATGCCTTTGGTGTGTTCAGTTGCCTACAGATGAGAGTCTAGGAAGCTGCATAGTTTGGAAATCAAAGAGAGATGGCCAATATTTGGTACCAAAAGTATGCGAATGAGTGGAGGCTGCTGTAAATTGTGGTCTGGTGCTAAAATTAGGACATCACTTGTTGGGAGGGCTGTGGTTGGGGTTTTAATATAGGTGAGTGTGCTAAATGTGTCCCACGGAGAGCAGGGACCCCTGCTGTCCCTGATGGCTGGGTCCCTAACACATTTCTCTCTGTATTCCCAGTAGCTCAGGGCATCATACAGTGCAAGTCTTTTTTTCTGGGGAAATGCTGTATCTTCCATTGCACTCAGTCTCGGGTAGATGTTAACTGGGACTCTTTGCACCAGAATGATGATATTACGATTTCAACCACCATCATCCACAGTGAAGCAGTGGGAAACCCTGCTCTGCCATGGAGCGAGGGGGAGACCTTGATGGAGCGGCCCCAAAAAATCACGTCCCTTCTGCAGACTGCCACGTGCTGAAGCAGTATCTCATTGCCTGTCCCGTAACGCTGCAATAAATGTGCCAAACTAGTTACCTGTAGGTTGGGGGGTCCCTGACTGCCTCTGGGTTGTTGCCACCTCTGCTTTGTCTTCCAGTAAAAATGTGTCCCCCCACTCTCTGGTATGGAAGAGATGCTTCGTGGCTGACCATGACCGAGGGAGGACCATGCTCTGCAGATTAACCCTGCACCTGGCAGTGCCTGAAGTTACTCGCAGGGGTGTAGAATGGGGGGGCTTGAGCCTTTCCAGGTGCAGGTCACGGCTGACGAGCTGGTGCTGGAGCAGGTGAAATGCTGCTCTGATTGCCCTTGCCTTCTCCCGTCTGCAGGCTTTCCAACACACTTTCTTCTCTTTCTCTCCAAGTATTCAAGCCAGTGCTGTGTGCTCTGTACCTGGGATGTTGTAGTGGACTTTTATCCCAATTAACTGAGCGTCTTCTGCCTTTTTGCAAGGAGCTTTAACTTTACCCTCCCTTATGCTATTATACGGTAATATGGGGGATGATACAACTGTTAGACTTAATTGCAGGTGATTGTACCTTTGCACCTTCCCACTTGCCTTGCAGTTGCTCAGTTAGGTCCATTTAATAGTCCTCCCCTCCTCTGCTCTGCTCTCGAATAAGATTTATGCCTGTTTGATCATCCCTCTCTCTGCAGCAATCCAGGCTGAGACGCCGAGTTGCTCAGTGGCTGCAGACAGGGCTGCGGTGGGAGTTTGCAGAACATGGCGCAAATGAAACACACGTGCCCAAGAGCGTATTTATCGCATCTAATTTGATTGACTGGGCATTTAATGCCAGAGCGGGTTTGACTTATGAGCGACTTCAGTGATTTGGAAATTCTCATTAAAGGAACGGGGTGCTGGTTCCTGTGAGCTGCCAACGTCTTGCTCTGCTGCGGTGCCTGTTAGAGCTGTTAGGATGCCCGTGCGGCAAAGCTTGATTTACTTTGCTGAAAAACTAGAAAATAGTTTAACACTGGGTTTTTGCTAATCTTCTGAAAAAAAAAAAAAAAAAAAATTCTAAAAATGCCAAAGTAAGCTTTCAACACAGTCCTGAGTAACTAGTAGAGTTGCTAAACTGGGTAATTATTGCCATGGCTTGTCCGTTCCTTCCCTCCCTTTCCCAAATCGGTGGTGAGGCAGAACTGTCGCAGCCTGCGTGGGGGGGCAGGGGGGTGCAGTCTACAGCTGCCTGGGCACCGTGTTGGGGGCACCGAGCATCTCCTACGTGAGGCATCAGGCCCGTGTCCTGGGGGGCCGGAGGGGCCAAATGGTGCATTTGCTGGTGTCAGGTGTGAGCTTCACAGCCACGAAAGGGAAGCCCCAAACTTGCCTCACCTCCACCCCCAGCTCCAGCAGCAGTAGATGGCCGTGATTTGGAAGGTGGCCGCGTAGATCAAAAGCTTTCCTCAAGAGCGCACGGGTTCTGCTGTTTGCTCGGTTGGCTTCAGGGAAAGGCCGTAGCGTTGCTGTCCCCTCTCCGGTGTTCGGTCTCCGGGCTGTGCCGTGGCTCTCGGAGCCAGGACTCGGGGCCAGCGAGGCCGGCAGCGGAGCAGAGGGATGTGTCCCACGAGGAGCGACCCGGCCGGCCGGCTCGGCTCCCTCCGGCGCCTTGGCAGGGTGCGGAGGGTCTGACGCTCTCGCTGACAACAGCTTTTGTTTGCGAACATCCTCGGGAGACAGTCCCTCATTTCTGTGGCATGCTCGTTGGTGTGGGGACTTGTTTTCAGGCTGTGCTGCTTGCTGTGTAACAGAGCTTATGTCTGCATTTTGTAAATAGTGCAAATGAAGCGTATTTTCTGAAAATACTCGCGTGAACTAACCCAAATCTCCGCTGGAGTAGCTCTGTTGACTTTGACAGAATGGATGCAGATTTACAGTGACCACCTGAGGCTTTGGCTTGTAGCACCAGAGCAGTTCCAGTTTTTCAGACTAAAACTGAAAATCAGCAGCCGACACTGTTTCTGGCCTTCACTTTTTGCTTAATTCCCCTAGGAAGCCGTTTTACACCAGCCAAGGCTCTGGCAATATATATTGCAGAAGTTTTAATGTGTCTTATCCCCCAGTTTCTTAATCTGAACTAGGTTGCAGAAAACAATTCTGTCACTATAATACAAGTAGTAAAACAGATTAGTGTGCAGTAAAGTGGATAGCCTGGACTTTATGATAGGGTACTTGTAGTTCTTGCCAGTGTTCATGTTCAGCAATTCCACGTTTCCAGGTGCGGAGGGAAAACTGAGAGGTTTGTGAGTGAGGAGCACTAGGGAGCACTGCTTTTCTCTGACCAAATGCTGCAGGGTGAAACCCTATCAATCTGATAAAGAGGGATTTCTGTCTTGCAGCGTTTCTAGTTTTGGTTTGTTTTGTTGTTTTTTTTTTGTCACGGGTGAAGACCTCATTCCTTACCCCAAATGAGAAAAGTATTACAGAGCAGAGTCTTTGATGGATGGAAAGAAAAGGAACCAGGATCTGTCCATAAGGGACCAGGGAAGATGCCATCATCCTTCCCTAAAGGTACTTTCAGCTGCACTTCAGCTCCCAGCTATCAGGCTCTGGGGGTGGCGAGGACACGCCAACATTGTCAAAATGTGGAGCATCACGGGGCACCCGTCGTGCTGCTGCGTGCCCTCGGCAGGGTTTCCTTTTGCAAACTGCCTCCTTGGACTTTGCTAGGCCAGCACAACCAAGGTTCCCAAGGTCTTGCCTCATGTACAGGGATGAGGTTTGTTCGGGAAGACGACGTTAAAAAATACAACGGCAAAACCAAAAGCCTTTGGCTTTCACACCTCCCGACTTGGGCCGTGTGCCCATGTCATGTTCGCAATACCAAACTGAGCTGCACTTCTCCCATTTTTAAGGGTGACACGTTTCAAGCTAGGCCACAGATGAGTCCCCAGAGATAACCATGACCCAGGGAAAGCAGGAGGCAGCTGAGCTCCCAGGAAAGAAAAGATAAGCAATATTAATTTGCTAGTAATTTAGTTGCCCTATTCAGCATCAGGGGAAGCAGCCAAACATTCTAAAAATAAGAAATACTGATGCCACTAATTTAACAGCAGCAATGTTCTTGTAGCTGTTACAGTCTCCTCTAGGGCTATAAGAGAGGTAAGGGTCGTGGGAAGAAGTAATGTCTTTTATTATAGCCAACTGTTAGAGCTTGAACAATGAGCCAGCTTTCTGGCACATGTGCCAGAATAGAGAGAATAATTTAACCTAGGACAGTATCTGCATTTTCAGGGGTTTTTTTTAATGGTGTCTCTGTGGCCAAAATGCTCCTTTCATCATTGTAATGAAACAACAGAAGTCATCTGAGTGAAACTCAGAGATCAGATCCTGACACAGAGTCATTTCAGCTGATAAGCTTGAATAGCTGAGGCTGGAGCAGGAGACATCTGACCTCTTTTTTTTTCCCCTCATTTTGAAGAATTTCACTCTTTCTTTTGCAATTGCTGTGCAGCTAAGCCTTGTGCATGTTTGTGTGCAGTTTGTAGATGTAAATATGTGCTGCTTCTGTTGTCCCTTAATACATAAAAAGCTAAGTTGCATCAGGACCATTGTTTTTTATTCAGTATATAGTGCAGTGGAGTCTTGGTCTCAGTTTTGCTATGCACTGCTGTAATACTCTCCCCAAAATCTCCAGGCTGCTGTTCTCACACATCCAAATTTCTATTTAAATTAGGGAGTCACGTTGTGTCTATTTTGCAAAGACAGAAGCAGAGAGCCACCTTTTGCAAACACAAGAAAAATGAGAGTGTTTCTGAAGTAAAAGCCTTATCCTCAAGTCAGTCAGTGTTTATTACTTGTTATTTATTATTTATTGCTTTGTAATTGGATGAAATGTCTGAAGATTTAATTCTGGAGATGCTCCACAACTGAGTCTTTTCTCCAAAGAAACTTTCTCCCAGAGCTTGTAACTGCTTAATAGAGCATCTGCTAAAGCAGCAAGGAAGAGACTGGGAAGTTGAAAGTCGACCATTGACCTTGAACATTTAATCCAAAATTTTATAGCTGTATTTTATTACAGCGCTAGCATGATAAATTGCAGTGACAGGTTTAGAAAGCACCTTACAACATGCAGTGGCGTAAAGCTATATTAATAATGAGTTTGATTCGGCAGTTCTTAACTTAATCAAAACTGCCAATGTTCTCACCTGGTCTGGTCCAAACTCCATCAAAACCTTCTCTGCCTCCAGAACACCTCACCCAGGGCTCGCCACCCATCCCCAGTGCTTGCAAATAGTTGTGAAGTACCACAGCACTAAAAGGGGAAACTGAGGCATGGGAAGGGAGGTGTGGGGGTTTTTTTAAGGACAAGCAGCAAGTCCCAGGCCCGGATTCAGGACATGCAAGCTCTCTGCGAGCCAGTTTTGGCTCAGACGTTGCCTGATGGAACACAAGTGCTGGGGCAGGATGTGCCTTGACCGGTGGAGGCTTTATCGTGTTTCCTGCTAAAAGCTCGGTGTCGGGGCTGCCTGGCAAAATTGTGTGTTGTGCATTGCCCAGCATTTTGCAGTGGATTTTCTGTGTGTGGAAATGGCTGGGCATCCCCCTCGCTGCGGGGAAGAGAGCTGTTTGCATGAGAGCAGGTTGCCTGTGTTGGAGCATCCTACGGGGCTGTCATCTGGTTTAAGAAATAATCTCTCCAAGGCAGGAGTCCTTTAGCAGATACTGTGCTCACATGCTGGGGCTGCTGTTTTCATCCCCCGCTGCTAAGAAATGAGCTGCCGCAGCATGTGCTGGGGCTTTTTCTTGTTCTTTAAGAAACCCGGAGCCCCAAACCTGTGAGCTCCCACGCAAGTGGCTTCGCTCCTAAAAAGCAGAGGTTATCCTTGTGTGTTACGCCTGGGTGGTTGCTCTGTGGGCTTCCCACCGCTTTCTATAACGTGGGCTTAAGCAGAGAAATAAAAGGGTCAGTACCTGGGCACAGTTTGCATTCGGAGATGCTCAGCCCGTATGGATGCAGTGCGGATCTGCGGTGCGCAGCCGGCTGCTCGCTGGTCTTTCCAGGAAATCCAGCACCTGCGTCCTCTGGGTCCTGTGTTGTGTCTGACCACCCCGTGGGATGCCTCAGTTACCCGAGGGTGCCTGAAATGACACGAGCACCTCCTCATCAGCCCTTAGCGCTGAGTGAGGGTTACGAGTGAAGGGAGGGAGAGGAGGACAGGCGATATTTGCAGTAATGTCTCATGTGTCAGGTCTCTACTTACATGCTTACAGCATTGGTTCAACAACAAAAAAAATTCTCAGGTAGGGCTTTCGCTAGGATTTCCCTAGGCGTTTGCTTTTCCACCTGGATATTTTGTGTAGGCTGAAACAAAAGGAATATCTCTCTTTATCCACAGCGGATATCCAGCATCCTGCCATCGCTGCCCAAGCCCAGGCAGGTGCTCCCTGCATACCTGCGGCTCAGCTGCCTGGTGCTGGACTTTCTCCTTTTGCTTATTGTCACCACCTCTTGGAGTCCCACCAAGAGTCAATCAGCCTCCCCGTGTCATTGAAACGAGACATCTTCCCACACTGGGGCAATCCCTGGGGTAGCAGCACCATTATGATGGTGGATTTTGTTAAGAAAGCCGGATGAGGAATGATTTGATTTCAGTAATGGATGGCGCTGCAGATTCATATACTTCTCCTGCCTCTCAGAGAGCACACAAGCCCTGCAAGGTCACCATGTATGTGCTTATATTTTTTATTTTTTTAAATAGCCTTGTTCTACTTAAGAGCGATAATAGCACTATAGGTTCAGGTGAAATATTTCTGTGTTCGTGGACTTGGCCACAAAGCTTTATCATTTCGCCCTTCATTGGAGCTAGCAAGGTCACCAGGCAGCAGTAATAGAGATGTGATAGACTTAATAAAACCTGAGATTAGTAAGAACTAGGAAGAAGAAAGCGAAGAGTTTTAGTTGGGGAGTTGTTAATGCTTCGCAGGCAGGTGTTAAGTCCAGGAGTAAGTTATAATCCACTTCCACAGGTGAAGTTCAAACACGTGAAGGCTGCTTTCCCCGGTCAGTACAGCATGCGTTTTGTGTGCTGCCGTAGGAAGGAGCACGAAAGCATTGATGGCAACCTGTCCCGCAGCACTGCAGCTTTTTCTGCCCCTGGACGGCTCTGCAGCCTAACAGGTCTCTTGGTCAAATTATGTAGGGCTTCCAGGAGGTGGGCAAAGCCCTTTTTGGAAAGCATGGCCAGGTAGGGACTGATTTGCTTGTAGAGCGGTGTGTTAAGACTGGTAACGAAGGGCTGCTGATCTCAGGCAAGAGGTGTTTCAGCCATGTAGGGAACTCATGTTCTGCAGCTGGGCTTCAAATGACGGAAGGGATAGAAGTCTGCGGTCCTGCCAAAGCAAAAGGTTAGCTAAAAAAATCATGGGAAAGAAATTCAAAAAACATGAAGTCATGACCTTCTGAAGGTCAGCGGCTGTGATCTGCTGTGCGGGTGAGATCCAAACCAGCAGCCTGGGGAAACCACTGAGCGCAGGCAGCTGTGTGCTCGGCACCTGCGACGCCATCCCCTTGCAGGAGCAGTTATTTAATTGCCTAAATATGAAGTGACACGAAGGACCTTGGCTCCAGCCCCAGTTTTGGAGCTGTTGGCCTGTGGCTCCTCCGTGAGCTGCAGGAGCAGCGCATGTCAGCTCTAGAATCTGGAAACTGAAATGCCGAAGCACTGATCAGATAAGATTGCTGGATAAGGAAGAGGACGCTTTGTCTTTCTGAAGCTTGGGCCTCGTCTGCTTTGGTTTTCTCCTTTTTTTTTTTAACAGCAGGATGCTGCGGTGGCAAATGCATGTATTTCTGATGGGAGGTCAGTGTCCCTGGCTTCCCAAGGACATGCCGGGTGGGTGCAGGGGAGGGAGGGCTGCCGCAGCTTGGTTTCTGCAGCAGATCATTATACCCGCTGCCTTCTCAGCTCGATACGGTGCCAATCCTGCCCCGGAGACCCAGCACCACAGAGGCTGGACTGACCAGTTTGATGATCGAGTAACGCGTGTCCAGGCAGCCTCTCCCATGCTTCGCTTATGCATCTTATAGGGGTTGTGCTGAAACTGCAGCCATTGCTTCTTTCAATGTACAGACCATTTTCCTCACCTACGGGGGCGAAAGAGAGGCAGCTTCTGGTGGCTGGTTAGCTGTTGGAGCTGCTATTGCATATGCTTCAGCCTCCTTATTTAAAAAAGATTGTTCGCAGTGCAAAGTAATACTAACAGAAGGCATCAGGGCAGTTTAGGGGTGCACAGGTCTTTGGAAGCCGCCCTTTGGGGTCTGGCAGAGGGGTGTTTGATACCATGGCTCTCACCTGAGGTGTTTGCTCGCCGCCGCTTGTCCCCCACCGCCGGCGTGCGCGGCCGTCCCGTCTCCAGCAGCACCGCCTGAGGAAGCGCCAGTTGTGCGTGAGCTCCCCAGCCATCGCAGGTGCAAACTAAACCATCGGAACCAAGCAGCTGAGACTACTAATATGCTGTATTATTACCAGGTACCACCAAATCTTCTCCGGTGATCTGGAGCAGGCACGTGCAGGGCTCAGTTAGCGTGGGTCAGCTGGTGAGCAGCAGTTCTCCAAGCCCAAGGTGACAAACACTTAAGAGCACGAGCCATCCAGGTCCTGGACCTTGGACTTCTCTTCTAGCAAGGCAAAAGACTGAAAGGCTGCAGGTTTTAACGCCCCCCCATCCCTTTCCCCCTGCCTTTGCGACTGTGCCCAGTGTTTTCTCAGGCCACCTCCCTTTCGGGCTGTGCATCGTTACCGGGTGCTGATTGCTGATGCTGATCCCCTCCGCCTCGGGAGGTTGGTGGATTCTGGCAGCGTGTTAATAATGCGGGGGCACTTGCTTTCATTTGCGGGGTAATGAGGAGGTTGCTGTGTTACAATGGGCTGGTACCCTGGTGGATAAATTACGAGGCCAAAGGCAGTGTTGTTATTCCACTGAGGGAATGAGATTATTACTGAGGAAATTGCAGGCCTGCTCCTGTCGTTGTTTTACTACTAGTGTAATAATAGACTTTGTTTTATTAGTATAAATGATTCCCCCCCCCTTTCCTCCCAGCTGAGTACGCTCCGCTCCTTCTTACCGTCCCCAGTGACTCCACATAGTCAACGCCAGTCATGTTGCGCTGAGTTCCTCAGTGTTATCTGTGTTTTCACAGCACTTTGGAAAATATTAACTATCCGGGCAGTTCTTTTGGTGCTGACCAATGTCCCTGTACAGTAACAGCTCTTTAGAGCCGCTTATCACTGTGGAAAAGTGGGAAAAGCTGAGCTGCACGTTGCAGCCCCAGCGATGGGGACACCGGTAGTCCCAAATCTGCCAGCACTGGGGTGTGTGCAGTGGACTATTTTAAAGTGTTGCTATTTTATCATCTGCATGGCCATCAAATGGTCTTACCAGCAGACATGTTTGCAATGGCTCTATGCCACTTTACACTGTCAGAAGGTCAGTCTTGTGAAACCTGGAAAAAACTCACATTGCATGGAGGCCTCTGGGTTACGGGGTCAGCCTTTCAGAGTCTCAGCTCTTAGCTGCTTCTCTGAGAGCCCTGCACAGAAATATTTCAGCAGAAATTCATCTAAGCCAGGTTCCACCGAAAGGGGGAAAAGTGTTTCTGTTAGTACTAGGTTAAATTAAAAAAAATGACAAACCAAACTTTACAAATAAGGGAGATCTCTCTCTATATATGGTCAGAGGTATGGGAGAGAGGAATATTTTAGTCCCTGTTAAAAAAACATTGGTGTTTTGCACCAACACTGGAAGTTTTGCAGCTCATAAAAAATTCATTAGGCTTATTGAGGAAAACAGAAAGGCAATTCAGGTGTCTATTTTTTTGAGCACTGTTATACTTGCGAGAGTTTAAGCCAGACTGGATTGATATTTCTTGTTAAATGCCAACACTGCATTATGATCCTCTCTGGATCATAGTTCAGCAGCTCTAAAAGAATAAATGACAAGATGGCCTGGCTTTGTGGACGAGAAGAGAGGAGAGTCCAGGGTATTTTGCATTTTCTTTATGGCTTTACAATCTCCTCTTCAGGGTCCTTTTCACTTCTGCAAACACAAAACTCAAGGTGAAAAGTAATTGGACAAGCTAACAAATGAGTTAGGGTTTGTTGTATTTCCCACCGGCGAGTTCCTGTGTTTTGCTTGCCACCAAGATCAGCTTCTTTGACATGGCCTTTCACGTACCAGCTAACAACGAATGGAAATCTGCCACAGGTATGAGAAAAGAGAGGCTTTATACAGGACAGGCACTAAACCAGCATGATTTATATAGGCTGAGGATAGTGCTTTACATTACATCAGTCTTCAGCAGTGCCATGATCCCAGCAGCATCTTTGGGGGATATTTGGTGCAAACCGTTACTCTCCAGACTGCAGTTTTACTGCAGGCAGAACCCCCTTTGTGTGTACCCTGCTCTGCAAGGGTTTGGGGTGTAAAGCAAGGCATTTCTGAGCAGGCTTTCCTGGCTTTTACCCGGGGGACGATGGTAGCTCCACTGGAGAGCGTGTCCCCCAGCAGTGCCCTGCGAGCCAGGGGAGGTGCAGAGCCACGAGCATGGCTCCGAGCGAAGCCAGCGGCAGGATGAAGCTCAGCATCCCCCGTGTGTCCTCTGCTGTCTCGTGTCATCCCCTTGCGGTGGATGATAAATGATGGCCATGGCTGGAAGTTCATTAGGAGGGAGGAAGCCACTTGCTGGGTTGTGGAAGCAGCTGCCTTGTTTCCTAAGGCTGGGTGGGTGGAAATGCCATCCCTCCCCGCAGCGAAGCACTGCCTGCTACCAGCCCCGTGTCGGCAGCCTTGTCCTTGTTACGTATTGGGGTGCAAAGGGGTGATTAAATTTTACTTCTCATTTCCTCATTAGAAGTTGCAGTGCTGCCATGGTGGTGGGGTTGTGGGGACAGCGCTGGCTGGGTGACACTAGCCCTGGCTGCTCCGGTCCCTGCGCAGCCATGCACTGGGGACACGCTCAGCACCTGAGATGGCTTTTGCTCCTTGCCGTGACTTTTCGGGGACTTAGATAGCATTCGTGTGGCTGCTTCTGCTAAGTCGAGCCAGGTAAATGGCGGCTTTCTGAGAGTTTTGCCGGCTGTTTCTCTTGCCCTGTCTTTACCTGACTCTGTAAACTAAGAGGCAAAAATCACCCTAACTCCTGTTAGCTTCTCCCGTCTTTGGCTCGCAGGAAGGAAGAATGATTTCGTTTGGATGTCAGGACAGGGAGCCTGTGGTTCCTGCATGTTTGACCAGGCAGGTATTAGCAGGTAAAGGTGCCTTGGGATCTAAGCTGCACACACCGTTACTGTAAATGGTTTCTGTGTGATAATATACAGCATCTTTATTCTTTTCATGCTAGCTGAATAACTGGTAAATGACAGGTCCTGCTTTTCAATTCCACCGTGTTTCCAGGGGCTGTCACGCTTTTAATTTTTGCAATAGCTGCAAGCAAAGCAGTAATCGTGTTTCCTATTTCCCACAACTGCGGTGCTGGCTTTGTTGTTCCCTCTTCTTAATTCCTCTGCCCTGACTTGAGCTATTTGATGTTTTCTGAAGATCCCCACAACACCGTTGTTAAAGTTATCCAATGTTTGATGGCTAATCATCAGCCCTCTGTGAGAAATACGCTACAGGTGGCATGTGGCAGGGCAGGGCAGGAGAGGTGCGTTTAGATCTGTTGGGTGTGATGCTGATCACTGAAGACATCTGGGCAGGGTGAAGGTGTACGTGTCTGTGCTTCGTGCGCCTGCCCAAATTGGCAGGGTTTGCGTGCTGAAGTGTGCACAGCTATGTGACATATTGCGTGCGCCAGTTTCTGCCGAGAGATGGGACAGCTTTTGAAAGGCTGCTCCATTAAAGCCTATGGACGTTTCTGTAGGTCCAAATGACTTAAGTGGAAGTAATTTTGGGGATGTGATTTTGCATTTGCTTCACTGCATTTGAAAGGTCTGCTCAGGACTATTACAAAACCTTCGGTCTATGAGCAGCAGCTCAGGGAAGTTTGGTTTCCCAACTGTTTGAGGTCTTGGGTTGGATTCTCTGGTGTCTCGTAAAGTGTAGGTCTAGCTGATGCTTTCTCTGCAGGTTGAGTGCTCATCATGGCCTTCGCTGTGGATTCTCCAGTGGCTGGAAAGGTTTAGTCTAGATGTTCTGCTCCTGCTTTCTCTTCCCACCAGCTGCATTTAGCACCTTACAGGTCTCCGACCCTCAGTCCTATGTGGGTGAGGCTGGTCAGGGAGATCAAATGCTGTCACTCACAATTGTGTGCTGTGATCCTGTACATTGGCTTCTTTAGCAAAGCAGGCTTACAGGTCCTGGACTTAAGGTTTCAGGCTGTGAAGGAGAAAGGCTTATGTTGCTTCTGAGAGTTTGTCACAGTTCCCTATGAGCTTGGCCCAGCCCAGGCAGATAATGCCTTTGAGATCACAGCTCTCCCACGCGGACTGGCAAATAAGCGGGACTGATTATCCCCCTTTAAAACTGATAATGCTGGTTACAGCAGAAGGCGGCTGTTTGCTGAAGGTCACGCAGACCTGCTGCAAAGCATTGCACAAGACAAGAACAGGGAGCAGCTGCGGTCTCGTGGCTTAATAAGTGATCGCTGGGAAGCTGCGATGTGGTTGAGGACGATGCACGTTCATGAGGATGATGATGCACATTCATGGAGGGTGCCCCAGGGTCACAGGAAGGGTGCTCTCATTTGTAAAGCTAGTGGTTGGGATATGAACTTTTGCTTTCATCTACTCCAGCCTCTATCCCGGGTTGTCCCCATGGCCGGGAAACAGAGCAGAATGTGTCCCACCCTCAGCCCCTTCCAGTTCATCATCTGTCGTCATGGTCCAAATCCATCCTTACTGATGGGTGAAGCCAATACAACAGCTGATGGACTGGAGTGAGAGGGACGTGGATCCCTATTTCCCTTCTCCCAGGGTGGATGCTGCAAGAGTGGGACATATGTGAGCATTTTGTTTTACTTCTCAGAGCAGGGGCTTCTCCCCCTGGGAGCTGCCCTGAGTCAGAGTAGGAGAGGGGCCTTAGCAGGAATCTTGTGGGCTTTAAATGCTGTGCTCCATGGTACGACATCCTATACTTTTAGGGCTAATGTGAAAGCCCTCTGCCAGTGGGAGAAGGTAATTGAAACCACATTTTCTTAGTTGAGTAATTAGATTGATTCTGGAGAAATGCGGACATGTGGAAAATTGAAAAATGGAAGAGTTATGTGCCCTTAGGCTGCAGATGAATATGTTGGTGCCGTTCTGAGGAACACTGGCTCGATCTTTTGAATTACAGGACTCACGGAGACCAGCTCAAGCATGTTGCAAGTGCAAGCCCTGACCAGGGGAAATTCAGTGAGAAAGGGGTCCCTTTCCTCCTGTGCTGATCTGACATATGTATCTCTTTCCCCAGAACTTCTCGTTGAATTCTGTAGTGCTCTGTGCAGCAAAAGGATGCATGCATGTGAATCCAATTACAGGATTAGGAGAAAAAACTCTCCATGTAATTATACACTTACGGATATTTTAACTGAATGGTGCATTCGATGGGACCATCTCACAGATCACACAGTTACAGGGATGCTGTTAAGTCTGTGCTTGTGTGTATTTCATTTATGAGTGTTTTGACCTTAGACAACTAGTGGAAAGTATTTTACATGTTACAGATGTAACAATGGGCTTCATTCCCTAGATTAAATGAGTCATACCTACTGTTTTTTATTCTTGCACATTATAAGAGCTGAGAACTTGTTCAGATGCTGTCAGCCATGCTGAGGGGATATTGGGGGTTTGGGTCCAGCTCTTCTGCTCAAGTGTGCTGCGGTTTGCGGGGTCTGCAAAGAGCTGTGGCACTGTTTCTGGCTGAGACTATTTAAGCAAAGCTAAATATCCTACCAAATGGCTCTGCGGTGAGGTAGATCCCACAGTCAAACTCTTCATAGATGCCTGTAAGCTTATAATACCTGTTTCCAGTAATCTGTATGTGGACAGCGTGGGCTGCTTGTAACAGCAGGAATGAAGGCAAACCGGCACGCTGGGCTCCGAAACACCATTGCTTTGTGCTGAGGAGCACCAGAAATAGGCAGGTAAGATAAGCTACTAAATGCTGCCTGTATCCTCCTTCCTCATTTCCAGCATCATTTCTGCAGCATTTTGGTTCGGGGTTTTTGAGTAATACGGAATCTTTTTCTTACATCTCATAGCTTGACTTCTGGACCACTCTTTCCTGCTCAGTTTGCTTTCTCTCGTTCTGACTTCTCAGCCTGAGTTAACTTCAGAGTTGGCTCTGCTTTGAGCGGGAGGTTGGTCCTGAGACTTTCAAAGTCCCTCTGACATATATTATTCTGTGATTCTGATTTTTACTGGTCCTCCAGCTGGTTGAGACTACTGTACACAAGACCTCCTTTCTTTCCTCCTCCGCCCAAAGCATGTTCCACTTCCTCGGATTTAAGTGCTTCCTTTCAGCGTGCAGAGTTTTTGTTAAGCCATTTCCCTCTTTCATAATTTTGCACTTTCCTGAACCACCTCTTTACATAAATGCAAGACCAAACTGGTTCATTTGTGCTCCAGCTAATCCATCATCCCAAACTGTTTCTACCTACATAGACTGCTATCAAGATTTAATTAACAAATGTTCTGCTGAAGCTTCAGTCCTGGTCAGCAGTATTGGAACTGCATTAAATAGAGGCATTAAAAATGCAACAGTATTCATGGTATCAGCCTCATAATATGAACCACTGCTTTCTGTGTATGGTTTAGCATCATAATAAATCAAGAAGCTCCTATGCTCGGATCATGTGTTCACCTGATTTGTTATTGCCATTTGCCTTCTCTGATGACACTTTAAAGTCCTGGGGACAGGAGCTGTCACGGAGTACACAGCCACCGTGTGGCATGGGACATGCTGCCATCTCCACGCAACGCCGATCATCTTCCTCTCTTTTTCCATTTTCTTCCTGAAGTCACCCTAGAAGTCGTCAGGGGCACTGATAGTGCAGAGTTTTACCTGGTTTGGGTCAAACATGCCCTCTGTCGGATGATACCTACCTCAAGGACCATTTTGTTCTCTTTTCCCAGGTCCCATTAGCAGTATTTTAGTAAACCGCTACGGCAGCCGACCGGTGGTTATATTCGGAGGCCTGCTGTGTGGCATTGGGATGGTCTCAGCCGCTTTCTGCACCAGCATCCTGCAGCTCTACATCTGCGTGGGCTTCATTACAGGTAAGAAGCAGCGCCTTTCCACCCGCGCTTGAGGTTCACTTCTGGTGGCTTGGGGTGTCCACACTTGGGCACCTCAGCCAAACGCAGCGGGAACCTGGTGAGATAAAAAGCCGGTGAGACAAGGGCCCTCGCTTATTAACTGCTCCAGATGAACTTTAGCAAAGAGCATATCCCTCGCTTAAGCGCTGCGTTCCTGGCTGAGCGTCGGGTGCGGGATCTTAGCAGGGGATGTGCTCTTCGCAGATGAGCGCTCTCGGCCAGAGGCGACGGTGAGGATGGCCATCAGTGCCCTCAGCTCCCGCTGAAGCGAATGCGTTGACTGCGCTCTCCCCCGGGCAAGGCAAGCCCTTCCAGATACAAGTGTGACTATGAAGAAAGCACCTGTGTTCCTATATTACTGTGCATTATCTTCTCTCTATATGAAATGAGATTTCAGGCGTTTGCTTTAGTTTACTTGCCCTTTGCCTGCTTGTGAGGTTGGGAGGTCCTTTATCTGAAAATAATAACTACCAGGGTTGATTGAAAATATGCAATGTTCTACCTAGTGAGAAAAATATAAAACTGTATTTCCTTATTGAAGTTACAATTTGAATTGTCTGTATTGAAATATGAATTTCCATATTGGAAACTCAAACAGGAGAAGGCATAGGCTCAGTCCAGCATCTTTAAAGCCTGCAGTTCCTGGGTTATTGCTTTTAAGGGTAGACGGATTGGAGTGAGTTCTCCACCTGTGTGAGTATAGATACTTAATTGTAAGCATTTTTCTTTCATTATTTTGGCTAAGGTACAGCCAATGTTTCTTCCAGCGCAGCTAGGACATCTGCCTGAAAACATGACACAATGAGCTCAAAATTGGCTTTTGAGGTTGCAAGGTGTATGTTTTAATGAATGTTCCCTATCTCTCTGCAGCCACATTAAGTGGTGCTGCTTTCTGAATATGAGAAGTGCGAACTCAACATTTAAAATCAATAAAAGCAGCCACTAGCAAAGTAAATTGGGACAGCAAGTTTGTCACCCTGTTCTCCTACACCAATATTGCTTTATTAAATCTGTACAGTAGTGAATAAATCCCCATGTAGGATTTCCTCTCTTAAACCTTACTCTTTCTAAGGAGAGTCACTGTAGTTAGACGAAACTGTTATTCCTGAATGAATAACTTTTGCAGATTCCTTGAAAGAGATTCCACAAACAAAGCAATGAGAAATAAAAATAAGCAAGGTCTCCCATGGATAAATTCAGTATTTATTGATGCATGAGCTTGCATCATTCCCTGCTAAACAAATGTCCTCTAGCAAATTGGCTAACGCTGGATTAGCACATAGAAACCATAAATCCTTTGCTAAAAACAGATGCGTTTTGGTGAGCAGAAGGGCTCAGGCAAGGAACAGTGCTGTAGGAAGGCACCAACTCCTATTTTCAAAGGTACTTGTCTAAAAATGTGCCAGGAGGGAATTTTGTGCCTAACCCCAATGGGCCTAGGATTTATGAAGACCCTGCTCTTTTTTGGTCCCTGAATAATAATGGCAAACCTGGTCCGCTGCCCACCCCAGAGAGCTGACAGTACGAGCTGTGCTCAATGCACACACGTAACCCTCGTGCCAGCAACAGGGTACAGGGGCAAACTGCCCCCGTATCTCCTCGCCTTTAATCCTGCGATGTCTCCTCACAGCAAAGCACATTTTTTGTTGTGTACATTTTTTCCTCCTGCTTGCTGAATGAGGGCAGCTGTAAGGATGAGGTCTTAGCTAATAACTCATCATTTCCAGGCATGGTGTGTGTGCTGGGGAAGGAATATTAATTTGACAGAGAAGGGAAGATGCTTGTAATCCTGCTAACATGCTTGATGCCTCTAATTATGCTTGAAGTGCTTTCACTGGTCAGGCCTAACATGGAAGTGTTCAAGGGCAATTATGAAGCTGCCTGCTCATCGTGCAGGTGAGACGGCATTACTGTACAAGGCGAGGGACTTCTTTAAAGGCGATTTGCAGTGACTGTAAAGCAACCTGTAAACATCACACTCTTTCTAGCCTCCTTCCTACTAGCCTGAGAAGGAAACAGACTGACGTAAAAGACTATGTTCATGCAATTCGCAGGAACGGAGATAAAAACAAGATGGTAGTAGGAGGTCTCTGCTACCGTCCTGTGCCTTTGGCATATTAATAGAAATCTTTTCAGAGGAGCAGAGCGGGAAGTATCTGTTTACGGTGAAGGGATTAGATATGGCAATCTCAATTGCTTTCTTGATTATGTCTTTTTCCATTTGCATGCAGAGCAGGGACCGGGCTCCGCTGTCAGAGGCGGCTCTGAAGCAGCTCTGTCCTTGATGGCACCGAGCTGTGGGCTGCACGAGGACTCTGCATACGCTGTAAACCCCACGTTCTCTTCCTCACTTGTTTCCCTGTAGTGCTGTCCACCTGGATAGATGCCAGCCTGGATGCATTAAATAGGGGGTTAGGCATGCAACCTCTTCTTCAAGTCTGAGGTAGAAGCAGCAAATTTCGAAGCTACGTACAAGGCAATAATGACTGGTCGGTTTAGTTCAATCTGTACCAATTAGACTGCCATGAAATAAAATGGGATCTAGGGTGAAGCATGTTGACTAATGAGACTAGAGTCTTTGCCTCAGCTATAAATGTTGAGCATTGAAATACCTGGTAGGGTCTTCCCTTGCTAATAAAGTAAGAGCAAGATCAATAGCTACACAGCTCATTCCTGTAGCGCCACTTATTTCCTTCTAATATGAGGGAGATGATGTATTTAATCTAGGGAAGGATGCTCCTTCTGGCACGGGCTTGCTTCTGTTCATGCAATGCCACCGGATAGGTCTCTCTGTCCTATCCCTGGGGAGAAAATGGGGTTATTTGAGTAACAATTTCAGCCATGGAAAAGCTGCTGTAGTTTCTGAAAACTGGAATAAAATAGATATAAATATTTCCAACTAACGTCAGCCAAAAGCTTAAAGTAAATTGAAATTCCAGTCAGTCAATTTGAAACTCTCCAAATTTAATTAATGGGAAGAGCATGAGGTAATATTAAATTAGATTTGTCTGACTGGCAAATTAATGTTCACATAATAAAAAATTTGAGTTGATTATTGTTTAAGTGGGTAGCTGGCATCCAGTCTGATTTTCCTTCTCCGCACGACATGTGGTAGGTCCCTACCAAAAATGATTTTGTGGAAATGATGGTTCAATTTCTGCCCTTACATACCAGCCTGGGAAATACAGAGTTAAAGCAAACTCTAATCCACTGTGTTGCATTTTCTCAGGTAAAAGAAGATGCATTTGTATATCTGAGCACTGTCAAGGGTATTCTCTAACCAAGGCTGTGTTTTGCCTTTGTAGTTCTCGGGTCAGCCCTCTCTTGGGGATGAATTTGGCCCCTTATGCATTACGAGCAGGCTGTACTTCCCAAAGACATGCCCTACCGAATATGCGGACTACCTAGAAAAGTTCATGCTGAGAATGTTTCATATCAAGATTAATTTTAATATGTTGCCATTTCAATTTATTTTTAATGTTCTAAACTTCCAAGTAATTAAAAAAACCAAAACCTCAAACTTGGCAAAAATCATAACTTTGTAAACCCCTTCAAACTGAAGCTATCCAACATCAGTTGAATTCTGCTGCATCAATTGGATTCTACTCTATCAGCGACTAATGATAGTGTTCCTTAATTAATTTTGAGGACCTTGACCTTTCTAAATTCTCTTCTGTAAAGCAATATGCCTAATTATGTACTGCACAGTTAAACAAACTAATTATATAGACTAATGAACAAGAAAAAATCTGCATGACCCTATTTTCAGGATTCATGTTCTCTGATATAATCACTTCAAGGATTACATTTCTGCTTTGTTCTAATGTGGCTCATTCTTTCCTGGATGATAGGGTGGAAAATATGTGGCACGATTTTTAAATGTCATTTTGATGGAGTTCTGAAAATTTAAATTTTTAAGGAAATGCTGCACATCATAGAAATGTTTGAAAAGAAGAGATTATTATATGCTAGTGCTCTCAAACAGAACCACAGAAAGTTGAGACCATCACAGCATTTGCTATCTCTGCCTTCAGATTTCACCTGTGCAAGAGAAGCTGGCTAACTGAATTAGCAATGCAGATTTAGAATACCATTTATATATCTAAATGCAATAAAAATAAATTTTAATTAAAAGAAACACCCTAGGGTCCTGTTTAATTAGCATCCTCAGTAGCTGTTTTGCTGTGTACTTGCAGACCTCTTATTCTTTTGCATCAGACCTGAATTGCTCACCCCACCAAATTACTAGCAGCTGAGAAGGGTGAGGTTATTTTTTTGTGCAGGGCTGTTGCGCGGCAGCAATGTTGGGTGCCCGCTGCCCATGGAAGGGGGTGCCAGACCCAGCTGCACTTGAGAAGGATGCGCTTTGATGGTTAGAGCACTATCCAAGCCAGAACAACCTTCCTCAAACTAAGAGTTGTCATTTTTTTTTTAATAGATCCATCCTCTCCTCCAACACGGCTGTTGTGTCTGGACAAAACCAGCCAACATTCACTGAGGGTATAGTTTCAATTTATTCTGAAGCAAACTCTTTGTGCTAGGTTTGCCACCCAAGAGATCTGCAGTGCAAGACGAAGGGGCGTTCTCTGACAGAAAGTGTCTTTGTGGGGGTCTGGTTACCCATATGTGGCAGCCAGAAGCTCACGGATATCTTGAGCAAAGTTTACATCCAGGCTATCATGTTGAAGATCCACCAGTAGACCAACTGTCCATGAATTTGCCTTAAACAACGAGCTGAGGATAAATGGGTCTCAAATTTTCCTTTGTGTATCATTCAACTATTTTTCTCTGTTCCAGGATTCGGCCTTGCTCTCAACCTCCAGCCATCAGTGATAATCATAGGGAAATACTTTTTGAAGAGAAGACCCATCGCGAATGGCCTTGCTATGGCAGGGAGCCCCGTGATGCTGTGCACCCTGGCTCCTCTCAACCAGTTCCTTTTTGACAATTTTGGCTGGAGGGGCAGCTTTTTAATTCTTGGGGCAATTTTATTAAACTGCTGTGTGGCAGGAGCTCTCTTCAGACCCATCAGGGCAGCCCCAGCTTCAGTCAAACCCCAGGTGACTGAGGAAGGGAAGGATGCTCTGAAAGAAGAGGTCACTGAAGAGGCCATGGAAATGAGTAGTCCAACAAATGTCCCCATGGCGAACAAAACGGAAGAGGAAGGAGGAAAGGACTGTTGTGAAAAAATCAATCAGTACCTCGATTTTTCTCTCTTTAAGCACAGAGGGTTCTTGATTTACCTGATCGGAAACGTGCTCATGTTCCTGGGGTTTTTTGCCCCCATTGTTTTTCTGGCACCCTATGCAAAGCACATTGGCATTGACGAATATTCAGCTGCTTTCCTCCTTTCGATCCTTGCTATTGTGGATATGATTGCCCGACCTACCACTGGCATCATTGCAAACAGCAAGTGGGTGAGGCCGCGGATTCAATACTTTTTCAGCTTCTCCATTGCTTTCAACGGCACCTGCCACCTTCTGTGCCCGCTGGCTTCTGGCTACACGGGGCTCGTCGTCTACTCCATCTTTTTCGGCTTGGCCTTCGGCATGGTTTGTGCCATGCTCTTTGAAACGCTCATGGACCTCGTGGGAGCCGCCCGGTTCACAAGCGCTGTTGGCCTCGTCACCATTGCGGAGTGCTGCACGATATTGCTGGGACCACCTATCGGGGGTGAGTGTATTTTCTTCCTCTGCTTCCATGGGATTGTCACTTATGTTTAGTCTCTTGCAAGCACAGTTTGTAAGAAGTGCATCCCACCCACTGTTTTTCCACTAGTAATTAGCCAGGGAACGCAGGTCCTAGGTATCTCCTCCAGCATTTCCTCTTTACTCCTTTCTCTGTAGTCCTCCAGCTGAAGTCAACATTTTGGAGAGTGATCTTTTAGTCCCTGATCCCTTCAAACCCTCAAACTGAACTCACAGAACGGAACTTCCTGCAACACTGAGAACCTTGCACTTCAGACAATTCTTCCTGGAGACTCCTCCTGTTGCAAAAGGGTGGAGGCCACCACAATTTAAGCACAGTAAAACACAACAGTTCTATAAAATCCTGTTGTTGACTCAAACCTAAGCCTTGCTATTTGTCTCTAAGGCTCTGAGTATTTCCACTTAAGGATTTCAATCATCTTAGTGCATCTGATAGATTTAAGGCTGTTCCAAAAATAAAATAAGGTTTATTTTGGATGGCATGGTTTGAAATATCAAAAGGCAAAGATCCTCAAAGGTCCATGCTGACAATATTGAACCTCCAGCAGGGCTTACAGTCATCTGAAGATAAGCGGGCGCACTGATCTCCTGTGATTTTAACAGCCTTCGCTTCTTTCCCTCTATAGCACATGCTCACTTCTTTTTCTACAAGGAACACACCATTGCTGGAAGATACCGTATTTGAGTCTGGCATTTGGCTCAAGTGCAGTCCTTATCAAACCCGAGTTGGCTATGAATTAAATGACTTTACAGGTGATATCCTCTCGGTGTATAGATACCATCCCATGTACGTGCCCTGTCCCGCAATTTGCATTTCATCTGTATGCAAGCTTGAATAACTGGTTTGGAAACTGGTCACCTTTAGGTATGCTAAAATGTTTAATTAGGTTGTGTGTGCTATCTGTATTTGGATGTATGAAAGTTAAACTCTGCTAATTCTTTTGAGATGACATTATCATAGTAAGTTTAAAGAATGCACAGGAAGAAGGCAGTTTAAACCCATTTCCTGGATTCAAAACTGAGATCTGGCTAATTGTATGACACATCTTGCAGAGCCATTTAATTCTTCATATTACCATGTAGCTCAGACAGTGTGACAGAAGCAGCTGTATCCTCTTGCTGTCTTAGAGAGTCGTTATTTAATTAATGACAAATAAAAGAAAATACAATTTTAAAATGACCGTTTTCTGAATTACATAATTTTCTGTGTGGAGGATTAAGTTAATGACCAGAGACTGCTAATGAGGCTAAAACAGTTCTATGTAATAATCAATAATATTAGTTTTGTAGGGTTTTCCCTACCATTTTAATAAGCAGCAAATTTATTGGTTCTTTGGCATTTTAATAACCTACTGCAGGGTTCTGCTTTAATGAACTAAGTAAATTGTTCCCAGTGTGTTTTATGACTTTATCTTATTCTCAAAGGAAAAGAGGCAAGACTTTCCTACTGTTGAATTTTCCAATACTCTACTCATTAAAACTCTCATTGAAACCTATTTAGGAGACCTCTAGGTCATCCTGATTAGCAGAAAAGGAGAAATTGTTGCAATTAGCATTTAGCTGATGTTTCACCAGTAACATGAAAATCACAGTGCATTGAAAATGGTATACCAAGACATCTAGGAATGATTCAGGAAGAACCGTTGACCAAAACCAGTTAAAAATTTTTATTTTTGTGATCAAGAAATCTTATCTGGTGGCCATAAAATCCCCTGTTGGTGTAATGCAGTGGGGTAATTAATCATCAGCTTTTCAACATTAGGGGTCACTCAGGAAGTAATTAAAGGTCCCTCTTTTTAAGGAGGAGAACATATGCCAAAAAGTCAGAGAGCTAATGGATGATGGGCCAGTTTCAAGGAGGCCTATCTGTACTGTGAAGGCCAGGTTAGGAGTGGGTCTTACTTTAATTAGGATTTGGGATGTTAAGAATGGTCTGTGTTGCGCCAGTAAATGGGAATTAATGCCAGGATCATAATCCCAATAAGATTTGTGTTACATTTTGACATAATGGAGAACACTGACATTTCAATTAAGCCATCTCCCTTCAATTACTCTGTAACTCCGTAGCAGAGGCATTAACCTTTGAGAGGAACCTGTCACATTTGTCTTGGCACTGAAATTATCTGACATTGACAGCATCATCTTTGCTTTCCCTGGAACTAATGTTTTCCAGTTCCACGCAGTGCCCTTTCATCTTCAGATCATGAATATATATGCAGAAAGGGCAGCTGTGACCAAAAGCTGAGTCTCCTCTAATGCTGGTGAACGACCCGTGGTGGAATAAATTGGAAGGTCTTTGTCAAGAGTCTGAGACGAGACCCAGTGGCCAGTGCCATCTCACGAAGGTCTTCCTGAAAGCTGCCGCTTTTGTTGGCAGCCTGAGGACTACCAAGTCAAATGGACATCCCTGTAGGTGATCACTGGAGTCAATGGAAAGACTGTCAGCAGACTCTGTGATCAGAGGACTTAGTTTCTACATGGAAAAAATAGGTGTGCCTGAAAAGTCCAGTCTTTGCAATGTAGGTTCTCTGTCTCCTTCTATTTAACTGTACAAATTATTGGTAGTGTTACCTGTATCAACGTTAACTACCCACAGGCTATATAGTGGAACACGTGTGTAGTATTTGCAGGATCAGAGTATTTGTGGAAGAGATCAGAAGTCCAGAGAATGTATTATTTTATCCTAAAGCCAAGTCCCTTTATATTTAGGATCTGAAAACACAATATTCTTGCCTTCATCTCAAAGTTTTGCCTTTTTTTTTTTTTTTTTTTTTTAATATATGTTTTACAGGAACTCTTATTGATACCTTTGGGGACTATAAATATATGTTCATTAAATGTGGAGCTGTGATGGTCCTGGCAGGAAGCTTCCTGTTCATCATGAATTATTATAATTATCGTATGCTTGCCAAGGAGGAGAAGGAAAGAAAGGCAAAAGAAGAGGATCCTAAATCTGTAAGGACAGAAAATGAAGGCAGAAATAACTGGAACAAAGAAACCGCACAGGATGGGCCTGAGCTGGAACCTCTGAGAGAGGAACAAGAAGGACTAAAGAAGGAAGTGAATGGCACAAATGAAGTTTAAACCTGTTCTCATGGGCTGAATGGAAAATTACTTCTGGGTTGCTTAAGTGGACACCAGCTGTGAAATCACACTAGGTTTTTAAATTTTGCTCTATGCTCTGCCATGTGCATCCTCTTCTTTGTTGTAGGAGAAGACTAGAACCATAAGAAGTCTAGTTTCTTATAAAGTGCTGGGACACAGTGCAGTATCCATTTGCATACCAAAGGTCCTGCAACATTTTTCTTTAGACATTTCCCAGAGAGGCTGAGTAAGGGTGTAACTGACACCCTACTTTTATTCCCTGTACTACAGCTCTACTCAGTGAAAAGGCCAATGGCCATCAGAGTCAATGCAGAGCCCTTCCAGCAGCCCGAACGGGCTTTGCATTGAGTACTGTGGTGGATGGATCTTCTCACTGTGCAGTCAAAACTCTTTGACTCTCCTTGACTGCAGCGTCAGACTTATCCCAGGGATTTGGTGCTGCCTTCCACTGGCAGCTGCACTGTGACTTGCACCTCTGTCTCATGGAAATGTAAAATAGACCCTACACTCATCTTAAACACGAGAGCTGCTTGAAGAGAATAAGGGCAGTACGTGCCCGTGCATGAAGTGGCAGCAAGGCAGCCTGTCCTTGTGGCCGGAGCATGCGAGGAAGGAACTGACTTGGGGTAGTTCATCATGGCTCGACCAAGGACTTTCTCAGGGACCTCTGCATTTAGCAAAATGCCTTGAGAAAGGTGACGTTATGCACGGGGCCAGCACAAGGCCGACATGCTACAGGAGTCCTTCTTCCAGGTCCTTTGTCTGTGTGGGGCAGAAATTTAGTCTTAAAAGGCTTAAACTTTGATCTACATTCGAAGAGTGCCAATTCTTTAAAGTTTTCCCTAGGAGGTTACAAAGTCCTTATTATCCAATATCTGAGTGCTTTACCACTTTTAGCATGCTTTTTCTTTACAACACCCTGGTGAGGCAGTAAGTATTGTTACTATTAATTAATTGTACAAATGAAGAGCTGAAGCACAGAAGAGCTATGGGCATCACTGCATCAGTGAATAAAGCTTAGGCATGCCAGAGCCGAAATGGGATCCACTGCCCTGAGTTAGGTGCCTGAAAGCCCTGCTGAGAGCAGGTATCCCCCTGCTAGAAAATAGGAAATACCACAGATACATATTCATGCATTAAACCACAGCCCTCTCTGCAGTGCAGCCTGCTTACTTTGTGCTTCCTACTACTCAGGATTAATGATTTTAAACGCTGTCGTAGAGCTGCGGCCTTGTGCCGTATTTTTTTAGCCTGGTTAAGTTGCATCTATCTTGGAGGGAATCCAAATGCAGCTGCCTCCCCCTTGTTTGGGCCCGGTTAGGCACCTCCCTGTTGCTAGCACTGCAATACCTGGTGGCTTCATGGCATCCTGTTCCATGAAATAAAGTTTCCCCAGGTCAGTGATGCAGAGCTGGAGCTGAGGCTACGTAGGAGGCTCTCACCCAGTGGTGATAAATTTGAGCTAGGAAGATCTGGGCTTTAACAGCAAGCACTGTTGTATTTTATAATAAGCAGCTGTTGCCCAAGAGCCATGGATGGTGGGCATGGCATCATGTAGTTCAATCACCAGCCTTTTGTGGCTTTAGCTCCAAGCGACTAGATAAAAACAAGGACTTTTCAGACAGATCACTCAAAGGTGAAGCTAACACCAGTCCAAAGGCTAGGTCTCCTTTTTTTTTGCTTCGATGCTACCCTTACATGATCTGATAATATTTTTTCATGACTTTGTCACTGAAGAACTGTATTTAATTATCACTTGTGTAAACACTATGAAGAATGGCTTGTAAAAATACTTTCATAAATACAGTATACTCTTAAACTTAGACCACTCTTCTCTTCTTGTGCAAAACCTTTTCTGTGAAATCTTTTGTTCCACTAATAAATAATGGTCTTTGGTCATTGAATTCAGTACGACTTAAATTTTATCTTTATGTAGTATCTTGTATTTTCTCTGAAAAAACAAATCTGTTCAATATGCTTAGGCTTTTGTTGCTGTGTTTTTAACACTCTTTGTTGCTATGGTATTTCAGTAAAAAAGGCCTTGATAGATGGTTCTGAACATTTTCCAATATGCCTTCTGGAAGCTTTCCTATACTTAATAAAACTGTTTTTAAAAAATGAAATGAGTTTACATTTGCCTGTTCTGATCTGTAGGGTAATGCTGCCTTTCTATTCAGTAAGGAATTTATCCTCATAGGGTTTCCAGTCCTGGCTCCATGCACATGGTAATACAACTCTTGGTCGTAGCCTCTTATTCCAGGACCACCACCGGGAGCTCCTTGCCACACAGTTTCTTTGACATTTTCAGTGATCTGGGCCAGCCTGACTCACACCTCCAGCTGTGTGGGCCCATGAGTCTGAAAGCAGCGGAGAATGACCTGGCAAGGATCTGACAAGGTGATTTTCATACCTTCCCACCAGGTCATATCAATTAATTCGAGGAACAATGACCCAGATTCCCAGCTGTCCTTACTGCAGGAGATGATGCTAAGGCTCTTTATCTAGCAGAAACCCAAAGCAAGCTTTATAGATCATAAAACTTTGTTAATACAGATAACATTTTCAATAAAAAGGCTTTCTGTTCAGCTATCTGTGAAAATCCTCTGGAAAAGAGGCACCTTTGTTAACCTGTCCCTGAGGGCAAAAAGTGCTACATTGGATAAGTAGTTCTTTATGGCTTCTAAAGTCTTCTAACATTAAGCAGCTACTTCATTTAACCTACTCAACCTCCTGTCAGAGAAACATATACCGTCTTTAAGATTATGGCACTATTTCTATCATGTAGGAAGCCAGACTATTTTAATACAATTTTGGTGATTATGGCTGGTTTTCAGTGGTGGGTGGCCTGCCTCTTCCCTGTTACCCTGCCTCTTGCCCCCACCGTAGGTTCAAACCGCTGATCACAACATCTCGCTAATCAATGCAGCAAAGCAATGCCAAGTAACTGTGTACTTTTAAGCACATGAGCAGCCCTAGAAATGCTTCACTGAATCAAATCCCATGAATTCAACACCTTGCAGGCTCAAGCTGTAATCCAGGTTTGGAAAACTCTCAAACTAACTTTCCTAAGAACATTTTCAGTTATTAAAAATGACTGGTGCAATATGAAATATCTATTAGAAAAACCTCTTGTGAAGGAGTAGAAGCTGCCTGTGCATCTAAATTAGTGATTTGTGTGGCAAATTGAACGCAATATTCGTATTTACATGCATGCTTAAGTCTGGAAAGCACCTGTGTAGGAAAGTCAAGAGGTGTGAGTGTTGTACCGTAAACATATGTACTAGGCACAAGGGGCATATTTGAGATATCAGCCATGCAAGGATGATTGCTAACACTTTCATTGGAGTGCAATTATTAGATGTCTTTTATATTTCATTAGCTTGTGACCTTATTAGAAGCAATTGCCCATTATTTCCAGGGTTGCATGAAATTTCTACGAGAGCCTGATTTTGATGCTGAACCATCATTCCCAACAACCAGAAAAGAACCCAACAGACCAGGCAGCAACACAGTACTCCCTGCAGCCGCGTTCTGCTGGTGAGGCAAGAGTGGTGTTTGATGGGGAGGTGCAACAAGTACTGTGGATTGGATTTAGATTTGTCCCACGTACTCATTTCTTATTTATAGTTCCCCTCACTTTTTCCCTCTCTATATTTAGGTTTCCAAATTTAAAGGCATGGAGGAGAAATTAAAATATTTCAACACTTACTTACACTGAAGTAGCAAAATCTGTACACCTTCCTACCTCCTTTTTTTAACAGAATGATAATGCAGTGACTGTGCCACATGGTGCAGTGTCACGCTACTAGAAGGGGACATTTTCTGCCATCACACATTGTGCCAGGTGCTGCTTTGCCACACATAGTGTTGTCTTGGCCTGGGAAAGAAGCAACACGGACTGCCTGAGACCAGGGCTGATGAGCAAGGCTGGGGGACACAGCTCTGCAAGGTCAGCTGTAGGTTTGAGCTCATCACAAGGAAGAGCTTTAGTGCTTTTTATTTTATACTGTAAATGAAAACCTTCAGTGGGGTGATAGCCAAGAGGACGCCAGTACCCAGCACTTAAGGAACAGAGTGTAAAACCAGGCTGTCTCATTAAGGGAGCGCAGGAGGCTACAGTTTTCAGTCTTGTAACCATCACTGTTGTGTATTTACACTGCTCTGGGCAGTCCTCCACATTTGGCACACAGAGGAGCTCATGGCTGCAAAGGGGAGGGATGTTCACTGGCAATATGTGCAGCAATAGAGCAAAATATAATTGTCCTCCTTTTAATAAAAAGAATGAACCATGTCCAGAAATTGCAAAAGACATGAGGAGACCAGAGAAGTCTAAAACCACGAATGAGTAGAGGTAACTTGGTAGTAACTGTGTTAAAAACAAGCAAGCAAACAAAAAAATGAAGTGCCAACCTATACGTTTGAAGTATGCAATCATTTTAGACAACACAAGACATTATTCAGAAGGACAGTTCCTGTGGCAGCTGACGCCAAATTTATTTGGCTGCGTTCAGAAAACACCTAGTAGACAATACAGGTGCATTCAGATTACACTGAGGAATGAATTTAAAAGACGACTTTCGTGCCCTCTGTGGCGACAGTGACATTGACTATAAAATAGTACTATTTAGGCTTATCAGAACCGTGTGAGGGTGCTATGATGAGTGACATTCATAACTGTCAGCAAAGCTTCCCATAACGGCAGTGCAGCTCAGAAGCAAAGACTTGATTTGCCGTCTGCTTTGGCACTCGCTAAAGTATTGCTATGCTTCTGTTTGTATTTGGAGAGAGGCTCATTTACATTCTGACACCAAAAAAATGACCATATATAGGTAAATGGGATTGTCTATGTCACCACGGTCAAGACCCTGCTATCACAGGTAACGGCATCACATAATTCCCTTTTAAAAAACATACAACCTCTCAAGGTGTGACCCTGCTATGACATTTGTGCCTGCAACTTCAGTGTGTCTGCAGAGGGTGAATCTCCACATGTTCAACAGCGCAGGCTTAGACAAACTCAGTCCTACATGGCTTGAGATACCCAAGCCCTTAGCCCATCAATCAAACAGTTAGAGAGGATATTTAGGCAAGGGAAAAATTGTACGTATGTCCTCTCCCTCCAAAAAGGCATAAATTTGGATGCTATTTAAAAATAGTCTTTCTTTTTTTAGTATTTATTTGTTTGTTTATATGTTACTACTTTCCGAAACATACTCTACATCTCTTCAACTTTAGATGAATTTGGACTGAAAATGCTTCCTCTAATGACTTCCCTTTCTTTTCTCTTTTTAAACTACCTTATTCAGACACGGTAACTTTACACCGAACGCTGTCATAGTGTGCTGTTTCTGTACTTTTTAAAAGCACTTTTCCCCTATGCCAACATTCTTGAAACACTACAAAGTCATTTAAGAGTTGTAGATCATCTTTTAGTCAGAAATTCAAGTTGCAATTTTGCTGGACAGCCTAAGAAACCTGTTACAGTGCAAGCCAGACAGGGAAAGAGGAGCAACACCATGCCTCTTGCAGCAGGGACAGGGCAATTCAGGGGGACTCTAGCACAGACACTGAGGTTTGTACCCTCCAAATATAACAGTCCCTCCCAGTGTTCGAAAGATGCATTTACATTTTGATTTCTCTGAATTCACAGGTAATTCAGTGACAGATATTTGGCCGTAAGTGTCCAAGGCTGTCCCGGTCAGCTATCTTTTGTAAACTGAACACAGCAAAGGACCCTCTCTTCAGAGACTGCATGTTCGGCACTGCAGAAACTGCTCCTCTGCAAAGGCTTATTAAAATCACACCAGAAGCTTGCATTTAGCTGAATTAGTGTTTCCCAGCCAATGCTGTGGGAACGGCTAGAGTCAGTCCCAGCAGGCCAGCATATAGTTTAAAGCTTTTTGGTGAATGCAGCTCTGTTTTACGTCTTACCTATTAAGGCATACATGCCTCTCAGATTTTAGGAGGGATAAGAAGGAAATATGTCTATTACTACGAAGGCAGCTAAGAAGTATCTTATGCTGGAAAGGATGGGGGTGTCCCTCAATACACACACAGGACAGAATCCTGCACTTTGCCTGTAGGAGCCAAAGTCTGGATCTACTTCAAACTAACCGATAGTCCTAATGGTGCAAACACCTCAGCTGGTACTGCCCATCATCCCACCATGATCATCTCTGAATGGTCCATTTTTCACTACCAACTCCCCAGCCCATGAATGTGTCATTTTTTCATGCCAGACTAAATCCATGGGAAGAAAAACATAGAGAAACAGGCTTCCCGTAGGCTCTCCAGAGTTTTTTAGACTTCTGTCTGCTCAGTGCAAAGGTGTCCCACCAAAATGTGTCACATGAGGAAATTCCCACCTTCTGCGGGAACACTGCAGTTTCAGATAGGCACCACACAAGAATGTGCTTCTATGCTCTCCTGGTCAAGTCAGCTTCTGAGGAAGCAAAGATACCCATTCACCAAAGATGTCAGCTTCAAGGTCTAATTCTGGCTAAACTCAGACATATCAGATTCCTTATGTATCCTGGATTCCCCCTGATGTGCAAAGCAGAGTCGTTCAGTGCCTGCTGCTAGCAACAGATGAACTGGTGTAACTGAAATGAAATAGGGACAAGCACTTCCCTCGTACTGCAGGGCTTGGCATTCCCTTCCTGGACAGATGAGATTCTTAAGTAGTTTTTAATCAGTATGTAATCAGCCCTGGCCATTAGTTATGCCATCTGATCACAAAACACAACTCCAGGGAGAGATCCTTAGGATATCTAGGAGGATCCATGCATTATTAAGTGGAAAAAAACACAGACTCTACCTACCACCCATTAATACTATGTATAATAAGTGCTTGTTGTGCAAACTTGCCAAGTCTAATTATTCTCCCAGCAGACTACGGGCGCGGGGGGGGGGGGTTTGGCACTTCTACAAGTCTAATGGAAACCACAGCAGGCCTACTCCTGCAGAGGCAGCGAGGGGAAGGAAATCTCTCTGATGTGCTTCAGACTTCCGAGGGAGTCCCTACCTTGCGTGCACATGCATGCACCCACGTCCCAGCTTCACTCCAACAGATCGGAGGAAAAATCCACAAGCTAAAGCTTTGCACACGAGGGCTGCGTTCCCTGGTGATGTGAGGACTGATATGTTAAAAGACTGCGAGTCACTCAAATTTGGTGCCAGGAAGGATCCTCAAAGCATCTTTGATGGTGCCTGGTAGGTCCTAGCCAGGTGCCAGTCGCAATGCGAAACAAGAAGGGAGCTCCTTCCAGCTCTGACTCCCGACCCCAGACCACAGCCAGGGACTGAGGAGGCAGCACAACTTGCTCTCCATAGCTGGGCTCTCCTTTCCACTCTTCCAGGCAGGACAACCCAGGTAATAAAGTCTGTTCACAGCTCATGACCTGGGACATGAGGTATGATGATTCATATTTCTTATTTCTTTGGACTTCCTTTTTTTTGAGATCTCTTAGTGCTACTCCCAAAAGTCAACTTAACCCTATAATTGTGAGTATTTATGTGGAAAGATTTTTTGAGCACACGTGCTCCTTCATGAGATGTTGTGTTCTCCAGGAAGTCTGTCAGACAACAGTGCTAGTGGGTTCATATGGGGAAGATGAATGGGTCCTCATATTTCATCCAAGAAGTTAATAAAGATAACTGTGCTGATTAATTAAGACCAGAAGTAAAACTTCTCTGCCACTCAAAGGATGAGCTACAGCCATGTGGGGCTCCTCCTGCATGGAGTGCAAACATGTCATCTGTATTATGATATTTAGACAGAGGTCTACAAGGAGGAACCATCACCTCTCTAAAAATAAACCTCCATTTGGAGACCTCCATCAATGGACTGGCTTAGAATGTCCCAAATATCCAGAAGGCTGGTGTCCTTCTCACTAAGCTCAATGCTTTGGAAAATAGCCTGACTGTTTGGGTTTATCTTTTTCTTTTTTCCTTTTTGTTAGCAAACCATTGCTCTTTTGGGTTTTTTTTTAAACAAAAAAGATTGTGAGTGCAGTGGCTAGAAATACATTGAATTAATTTGTCCTCTGACTTGCCTGTTACAGATATCCTTCAAAATACAGTATTGTGTAGTACATTCCAGTATGAAGGACAATAATATAATGATTTCAGCTTTCAGCCAGAGAAGATAGTAATTATACACTACATAAATAGAAGTGCAGTGAAGCAGCTTTGTAATTACAGTGTAACTAAGCTGTAGCTAATTTACTTGTATTCTGAAGTGCATCTGAAGTTAGCAATTAGGGCCAGTACATGATGAAACACTAGCAATATACTTACCTTCACACTGTGTATTATTTTTCACTCGTATCTATCATGAACCTAGATATTTTCCAGGGATTAATGACAGGCTGTGAAAAGTTGATAGCCTGAAGTTCAGCAGAGAGCCATTAAACTGGCCTGGTCATTAATCCCTAGAAAATACCCTGCACCAAGGTTGTTATAAGGTGAATATGGAAAATAACTTTCCATTCATGTTGACTTTTGTTGTGTCTGTATGTCTTTGACAGTGCGTGGAAACAACAACTCAAATGCAAGTGATTCCCTCTCCCTTGTATTTGGACGTGCTTGATGTTAAAAGGATAAATCCTCCCAAAGTTTACCTTTGTAAATCACTGAGGGTTGCCAGTAGAAGACCCTGAAGAGACAGCTTGTATTCCAGCAAGTCTGTCTTAGCTACAGTTGTCTGGCAATGTCTGGAGGTTAATTTTAGACTGAACCTCCATTTTCTGAAATGTGTAATTCCAGCTTCTCTGAGCTGAGAAACAACACTGGCAGCCAAGTAAAAATATCCATTACCGGGGGAATATGTAAAAACACTGTTTCATCAGTCATCCTGCTCACATGACTCTCTCCCAGAACTGAGGGTGGTAATGAAAGTAATTTAACATACATCTATAATTAATTTACTACATTCTTCCTGCTGATGGCAATCATCTTACCTAGGAAACTTCATGAAATTGATCTTAATGCATAAAAATAGAGATGGAAAAGTGTTAACGGCAGCTAAATGTGGTTTACTTCTAAGCAGGTAAGCAGTTAAGCACTGTTTGGAGAAATGTTTTGGGGCTGATTTAGCAGGAACCATTACCTGTGAGAAATGACGGCGAGCACACAAGCTGAGCAGGGCTTTCCCCTTGATACGCACAGTTTGCAAGCACTGATGAGAGCAGCAGGCCTTTGCTCCTGGAGGTGCTCCTATTTTGCATAATGTGAACAGAAATGTGAGTGTAAGTTCAAAGGGGCTTTGCAGAAGGGGACAAAGCTGCTGGACAGCTGGAGGTAGCACCAGGGACACGAACTGCACCAGCTCATGGCTGTTACTCCAATGCTATTTTAAGCCATGAGCCCAGGCCGCCAGCATCTGGTCGGAAGGAAAAAATTCTGGCCAATGTGAAGAACATCCAGATGTGCAGATGTGTCCAGGCACTCTGTGCACCACACACGTGCTTATCTGTGCACACATTGCATGCAGAGAACAGATACCATATGCATGTGACAGTCCGATGTATACTTGCGTAGGCTGTTTCTAGGGCTTCCTAGGGGCTTAAAAGCATCCTGGGGTTGCTCAGGTATCACTGGGTCCTTCTCTATTAGCCATTATCATTTCAGCAGCTGTGGCTTTTCTGCACATCCACGAGCCCCACGCTCAGCTGGGCTGGCGGCTCCTACCCTCCCAGTGTCTCTACGCTCCTAGAGCAGCAAAGCACCACTTGGGACTGTCAGGCTGATAGGAAATCGTACACTTATCTACAGATCATGATCTGCACTTCCCAGAGACCCTACTTTAAAATGCAGGTCAGGACATTATGACTTTAATATGAGCTGGAAAACCTAGAAAAGCAGAAGCCCATAACAAAGAATACTTCAATGCTCTTGTAGCAGCTATATAAATATGTATATAAATAAGTATGAAGGCTTTTAAGTGTGTCTTCCATCACTGTGACCTCCAAATGAGGGAGCACAGTAGCCTTACATGGATGGGGGTCAGAGGAGGAAGAGCCACCACTCCCTTTGGTGCCCCTTTCAAGGTGGAGCAGACCCTGTCCTGCCTGCACTGCCAAGGATCAAGGAAGGAAACCCTGCATGGGAAACATCACTCCTCCTATGGAAAAGCCTCAAACAGCATCGAAGTAGGGCAATTCTTTCATTCCCTTACACCTGCCTGTGCAGAACAGCCCACCGAATGGACACGTGGGCTCTGTAGCCGGGACCGCTCGTTGCCAGCATGGCCAAACGAGGAGGATTCCTCAGCAAGGCTCAGCGAGAGGCATTTTCTACAGGCTGCTTCCTCCAAGTGCAAAGCTGTTGACTGGCTTCTCCTTAACGCCAGAAAGAGCAGGATATGTCAGGCCTGTGCTGCTGGAGAGAGAGGCATGAATCAGCCTAAGGATCCGTACCGACGGCAGCGGGTTGCTGCAGGACTTTTATTGCCCGTTGGCTGTCATGCAGCTCCTCGTCACAGGGCAACAAATGCTTTCAGTGCTGGCTGCCGGAGCCGTGAGAAGGACAGCCAGCAGCAAAATGTAAAAAATGGCTCTGAAGCCAGCAGAAAGCATTCAGGGTTGCTTTGAAATGCTGGGGCGTGAGCCCTGAATACCTGCTTTTCACAGTGCCCTTAAGGCAGCAGCCTGGGAAAGCGTCTGCCCCAACAAAACCCTAACCGCTCTCCAAGGAACTGCAGGAAAGGTGCCAAAATTGGGGAGCTTCCTCTGCACAGGTTTGTGCTCCCAGTTTATGCTGGCATGAGCGTGACTATTTGCCGTGCCCTCCTGGAATAGCCTCCAGCCCTGACCAACTCGTGGCATGAACTACTACGTTGTGCAGGACCTGCACACCTTCCTCCCTTTAACACCAAATTGACATTAAAACCCCAAAAGCCCTGTAGTAAATCCTTTCATTATAGACATTAAGGAAATTTCAGGACACAGGCATCAGATGGAAAGACTGAGACCTGCCCTGGCTTAGGGATGGATGGGACTTGTCACCCCTCTCTTGAGGAGCAAGGTCTCTTTCTTCCCATAAGCACTTGTCACTAGTGAGGCATTGCTGCAGGGAACAGCCCTGCTTTTGCCAAAGAGAAAAGATTTCAGCAAGAAGTAGGAAAAAAAAAAAGATTCCCTGGGCTGAAAGCACAATCTGAGGAGTATAGGTCTAACTCCAGCCAAAATATGGACATTGACTACGGCAGCACAGAGGTCAGTGAGGAGCACAGAGCAAGCCGCTATCCCTGGCCAAGCTCCACTACCGAGTGAGAGATGCCCTAAGACATGCTAATTCCCAAGATTTTCAAATGTGAGGAACATCAGAGGCATTGCACTCACCTAAAAAAGGGGATCTTACTAGTGCCTTTAGTGGGAGGACAATTAGACCAGTGTTGGACACTTAAAGAAAAAAAACAAACCTGCCCTTTCTATAAACTCCTGTATGCCTCAGCTTGGCTCCTTCCCACTACATTATGGTTATGGGCTGATTAGGTGTTTCTGTCTTTCCCTGAAGTGATTGTGGTTTTGGTGATGATATTATTAGCTGTTGTTGTGAGACACCCAGCCAGGGAATAGATCACAGGGTGTTAGCTGCTGTACGGGCAGAATGAAAACAGCTCGGGGTGGGAAGGATGTGATAGGCAAAGCACCCTTGAATGAACTGTGCTAGATCAATTTGAAGTATTCTTAATCATATCTTCTTTAATTAAGGCAAGGTAATATTTTATCTGGAAAAAAAATGGCCTGCTTCAAAGAACAGCGATGGATGAAATAATTTCCTGAAGTTTGTAGGCTTTTCTCCCTAGACTTATGCAATGTTCATCAGCAAATGTTATTAAGCAATGACTGCTAATGGAACATACAGAAATATACAGCAGTGCTGTGTGTTTTATCAGCTAATAAAAGAAAGCCCTTACATTAAGGATGTGTGAGCATATATAATCACGTAAGTGATGCTCTGAATGCGTGGTTTCTGTTTCAGTGTCTTGTCAGCATCATGTAGAACACAAATACATACGGTGACTGAAAAAGCACTAGTATTGTCACTATTAGTCTTGCAGCTTAAGAACAAATTAGTGGTTTTAGGTGGTGCAGCACAACCCAGAGGGACATGACCTGCCTGACAAATCCAATATTATATAGTCCTCCAAAGTACACAGTGCTCATCATTTCTGGCTATTTTGAAATGTGTTTTGGATTCCTTCTTTCCTGCTGGTTCCTATGAATGGTGACTAAAAGGCGTCTGATTTTCCCAGTTGCCCTTTCAGAGACTCTGACTGAGAAACCAGAAAACATGAACCAGGCTCTAATCAACTGGTGCACATTTGAGCAAGAATTGCTTTGCTGTCTGGCTGATGGCATGAGTGTGCATGTTGCTTAGTGAGGAGTTACATTTTCCTATTGGAGAGGAACCATCCTTTTTTCTTCCAAAGAAATAAGTCTTTTTGTTTCTCTTGTTAATAGCACTGCAAATATTATGCATTAAAGGCTATCGCTTTTTCTATTTTTTTGTTAGAACTAGGAAGGAAACTATTTCACACAAATGAAAAATACTACACGTCTGGCTTTTACCTCTCCTTTTTCCACCTTTTCTCCTTCCATCAGTCATAGCAGGAACAAAATTGGACACCACAGAGAAAGTAAAAAGAAACCAAGTATTCAACAGAGAATAGAAAAGAAACAATTGTTTTGAACCAGAATCTAAAAAATTCTAGAAAGATCTAAAATCAATGTTTTCCTTTGTTATCCAGACAATTCTTATTAAGAAGCCCAATACTCGAGAAAGAGCTCTGCTCCAAGAGACACATGGTAGTGCTGCTACAGAAACGGCTTCTTTGCAAGAGAAAATACATTCTGGTGTATTACTTAAAGGTGGAAAAAAAAAAAAATCTGGACAAATTTTCACCCTGTGCTGGGTCGAGGTGCTGTGAGGGACACCCCCGAAAGCTACCCCTCCCTTCCAAAAAAGCAGAGGTGTGGGAACATTTAAGCAGCAGCCGCCAGCAGCTGCTTTGCCCGCAGCCGCTAGAGATCAGCCTTGCCCTGCTCTTGGGCACCGCACTAAAAACTCTTTAGTTGCCTTTGGCTTGCTCAGTCCTCGCCCGACCTTTGGCTTTTCACATCCGACTTTTTTTTTTTCTTTTGAATGTGCATGTTCTTTCCAGTGCGTTTTCAGATTCCCCTGTGCTTTCCCCCCCTCACTTTCAAGTTGGGTATCATTAATTAGCTGACAGCACAACAGATACATTTTCTTGCAGAGAAATTTTGGGCATTTCTCTGCAGCAGAAATGCAGAACTCCCTCTCTTTCCTCAGGCTGTTTGCTTTGGTTTAGCTGTTTTTTTATACTATACTCTGATATAAACTTTTAGAGTTTTGTTGGGGGGGGGGGGGGGGGGGGGGGGGGGGGGGGGGGGGGG
>JANHGO010000043.1:22334060-22355465 GCA_024606505.1 Aquila spilogaster
CTTAAATAAACTTTTACAGTTTTTTTCCCCCCCCCCCCCCCGACTCCTATCTGCTGTCAGATGACTGCGTTAGCGCTATGCCTGACATTTTCCTTTCTTAGATACATGCAAATCTGGGAAGGGGAATAAAACAGACAAAGGAAAAGGATATTTTGCTTTTCTACAAGTGTATTCCCACTCCCCTTTCTGAGATTGGAGGCAGCGGGCAGCATGACAAGCCCAGCACTACCCTATATGCTCGGGGCAGGGCTGGTGGGCATCCATCTCCATCCTGTCCTGTGCCCACACCACTCCGCTTACGCACTGGGGATACTGGGGGCAGCGATATCGCACCGCTCGATAACCAAAGTGGCAAAGCAGTGTGCAGCGGCCCTTCATACAGAGCAACTCGGCAGATGCTTCCCCTGGAGCTGAGCTCTTCCAGCTCCCGCTTAGTGCCACACTCAGGCTTAATGCTGCAATTAAGCTCAGAGTTTCCCTGTTTCAGATATTTCAGAACTTCTCTCATCATTTCTCATTTTGCACCTTGGAAATATATTGAACATGATGTGCCGACATAACCAGCCGTGACAAATTGTCATGTAGATGTGGGAAACGTGGAATACAAAAGGATGCAAAACATCACGAACTGGGCTTCAACTTCATTTGTGTTATAGGACTTCAGTTGTGAGTTTGTCTCAGGCAAAACTGCTCACCCTCAGGATTTGTCCCAGCGCTTTACCAAATAGCTGAGATTGTCTTCCTAAATGAAGAGCACCAGAGTTAATGTGCATGTCTGCGTGTGCACATATTCATGTTCATATGTGCATCTCCCATGATATGCATATGTTTTGGGTGCATGCCTCACTATTAGAGTGAAATAGTTAACCTGCAATAAATATTTTTAGTTAACTACAGTCTCTTCTGGAAAAATATATAGCAGTTCTCATTATGCCACCCTGCAAAAACCTACCTATGGGTTGGCTTAAACTGACAAAGCTGCTCTCCTGATTTTCCAGCTAAAATGAACAAACTGAAAATGAAAGCTAAAATGAACAATGTGACTGTGTTTTATGCTGAGGACAGATGTGGGCTCAGTCTCCTCCTGCTCTAGGCTGGCCAGATGTGGCAGCCCGAGGAACATGCCTGCCTGAGGTCACTGCTGCTCTGGGAACGATGCTGTGCAACTACCTGAATGGGTGAATTTGAAAGCCACTTGGAACTTTCCTCCTCCTGCCCATCTCTGGGAAACAAATTCAGAAAGCACAGGAAGATGGCCAAAATTAATTTATGAATTCTGCAGAGCTTTTATTGCTCACAGTTTTCTAGAGCTGGCAGTTAGTGTATATAGCATCAAATGTCTCTTTTTGTACTAGAAGGACAGTTATCAGCCAGCCAGAAATTCAGATTCTGACACCTGTATCTACCTCAATCTTGAAAGCCTAAAGTGCTAATATCCACACATTAGACTTGTGATGAGCAGGGAGGCTCTTTGAAAAGCCAAAAGTGACAGCACATGTCTCCTGGGTGGTAGAAACCAGACCAAAAGAGAAGTCAGCCATTCTGCAGGAACCACAAACCACCAACCCAAAGTGATCCCTGTAAGCTGGGACAGGAGCTTGAGAGTCAGAGACAGAGTAGGAGGAAAGAAAGCTGAGAGAAGAGGGAACAGGGGAAGAAGTGTCAGTCCAAGATAACCTTCATGGCTACCCAGATTGAGAACTTTTTTCTGTTTTCACACATGGTATGTGGGCACATGTTATTCTGATGCAGTCATTTAGTGTCATCAAACCCCTTCTGTCTGCAGGGGACAAGAATGGGGCCAGCATTATAATATCCATTCCTGCATGTGCACAGTACAGAGGTTTTTAGAAGAAACATGGCATATCTGAGAACCTAATCTCTTTCAAAGAGAGAAAATAACCAGGAAACACTGGAGTGAGTCCCAAAAGAGATGTCACTGCATTTAATGTGTATTTATGCAGCTATTTAGAGGCAGACGAGAAGCAGTGATTATGTATAGAATAAAATGGAACAACAAATTGAGATTGTTTTAGCTTCCGCTCTATCTGATTAGCCAGGAAGAACAACAGACTGATATGCTCTGAACAAACAAAAATACACTAAGCCTAAATGCTCTGGTCCTTGGGGGGGATTCATTTTTATTTACTGCATCAAACAAAGAGGGAGAACAAAAGAGATTTGTTTCGAATCAGCTGGGAGGCTTGGCAGCCCAGGCTGAACCTGTCCTTCTGTGCACCTATATGCTGCTGAAGTTTATGGGACTTCTCGGTGCCACTTCTCCGCTGCTTGGCTGAGAAGAAGTCCTCAGTTAATTGTAGCACCAACAATGGCACCTTTGCAAGTCAGCCGTGGCAACTGGTGGGAATCATGGCACGGGAAGGGGCTGCAGCACAAGGTATTCCTCTCCTAAACACATTTAACAGCAGAATATTAGGTCGAATAATTGAACCCGATGCCTCAGGGTCCCCCAGCTCAGAGGTCTGCTCAGTGCTGTGAGACACGAGCCAGATGCTGAGAGAATGAAAACCCATTATGGATCCAGCCAGACAGAATGGAAAGCAGTGATTTATGGGGACAACCAGTGATCTTCCCAAACCCCGCGCACAGCTATCAGGAGCAGTGAATCCCTGAGATAGCTGGCATGATCACAACACAAGATGTAACCGGGGAGACTTCCAGGAGCCAAGTTTTAAAGAAGGAAGCAAATTGTAACTGGGCACGAGCTCCTCGCTAGATCTATAACATGACATCTCAGAATGACCGAAGTCACCAACCCATAGCTTTGCTCTCGTAGACCCCTGACAGGCGCACAAAAGGGATGTGCTTGGGTTGAACAGGAGCTGCTGGATGAGCTCTTTGGAGCTGCGTGATTTCATTCATCTACCTTTAGCACATACCATGGGATCACAAATCACTAATGAGCGTCATTGCTCAGGGCACCAGGTGATGTTATATATTACCAAGGCTTAGGTACTACATTGCAAGGGTAACATCTCGGATAATCAACAGAGTGGCTGGAATAACTAGTTTAGTGGTAAAGGTGAATGTTTAGTAACTTTTTCATGCAGCAAATAAAATTCTACACCAAAAAAGTCCTCATGACCTAAGTAATAAGTAACACTACCAGAGCAGGCAATAAGACTGCACGGAACGAGTATTTTGTGTACATGCAGCCATCAAACAAACCTTTCATACAGCTGGGGAGGTCAAGCTAAATCTCGTTTACCTCCTGTTCTCTCGTAGGGCCATGCTGGTGTGGGCACCCGTCAGGGCGCAATGCAATACAGCGGCAAGACATTCAATTAATTCATCACCGCTGGCCATCAGAGCCCTGCTCCCTCCTGCTCTGTGGGGACATGGTTGCGCTGTGCACGAGATGTGAAGCCTGAATACACCCCAAAAGCTGCAAACCAACTGAAATATGGCTTAATAAATGATAGGTTTTGTTCTCTCTCATCAAAATATAGGACACTAAGTGCTTCACTCTATTAACCTATCCTTCTCTCCGTACATGTTTTAATAATATTCTTTCGGTTTCTCAATTATGTTTTATGTGGAATGAGAAAGTTAGGTTTCCCCACAAAACACGTTGTGCTATAAATACCATTACTGATGTACTTAAGAAATGGTCGAATAAACATACTGACACAGAATAGGAAAAACTGTTCCTACTTAGAGTCAATGGTAAGATTTTCAACTTGCAAAAAGATTCTGTTAAATATAAAGAAAGGTCAGCAGCATAATTCTTTGTTCCTTTCCCCAAAAAGGAATGATTCATCAGAAAAAAAACCTATGGTTTCTGCAAACACACTTTAGCAAATTTCTAAATGAAGAATGGCAATAGTTTTACAAAGCCTGGCATGGAAAAGGTCATTCGTGGAAAGGAGAGCCAGTAATGCAAAACCTGAGTGAAACAGAAGCGACTTAATAGAATATGTCAGAAAGGACTGTTCAGCTGTGATAATAACAAGGGTTCTGCATTTTATTATTTTTTAGCCTATTTTCCCAAGCAAGTGAGGTTCACACAATCATACTCCATGTACCTCTATGTGTCTATGTCTGTTCTCCCCGAGTAATTTCTGAATCCATGGGGCTTTCAGTACCAAATTTGAAAGGGAACAGAAGTTTCAAAAGCAAATGAGATCCTCTGGCTGTCATGAAAACATGGCTACTGTCCCCGGTGGTGGAAAGGCTGCAATCAGACCTCATCCTTACTCAGCCATGCAAGAGTCCACATGGGGAAAGATGTTATCAGTACCCCAAACCCAGGAAAATATTCACCTGGAGTCTGCCCCTTCCTGACTACCAGAAAAATCAAACTACAGAGTACATACCTGTAAGGAATCAGCTTTTATTAGTCCCACTGCTGAAGGAACTACTCATTTAAAATTCAACTTTTCTGAGCAAATTTTTTAAGGAGAAATTGTTTTACTTCTGACTTTTACACACAGATCTCAAGGCCATTGCAATACTCTGTTAGGCTGCTCATTGCCAAAAGCCATCTCTGCAGAGGACACGGCGGGAGAGGTACGGGCTGTGAAACCGTTTCTGTAACCCGTGGAGCCCAGGGAGGTGCTTCACCCCTTGAGCTCACAGGGGAGACCGGCCCCAGGGAGAGCTGCAGTCCCTCCTCTGCCATGAATTTGGGAACCCAGGATGCCCCTTTGTGACTGTCCCCATGATGCCTTCAGAAAAACCAAGAAAATTGTTTCCCTCTATCCTAAAGGTGTCTGGAAGATTTTGAGCTAGATTCTTAATCTCTGTAATGGGGCAAACCTTTGGTAGAGCCAAGGGAAATCCTATAATTTACTAAGCCTGGGGTCAGCGTACTGTGGCTCTTCTAGGGTCAAAGACCCAGGCAACTCTCTCTTGGCAGCGTGAAGTCTTGCCCTTCATTGGGCATGCGTTGGTCTTTAGACAGGTATGGGACCCTGATTTTATATGGAGGAAGGATGCTCTAACTTTTGGCTTTGGATAGCTCTGTTCAATTCTCCCTTAAATATGTCACTTAGTGCCCAAGCTTCTTGGCAGATAAACATTTGTATCTCACTTTTATCTGCACTGACACTATCGAAGCTACTCTGCCATTACAGCCAAGCCCTGTGATCACTCAGGTTTCCACCACTTGATGCAATTCAAAACGCAGGGCAAGTTCAAAGCACAGCTGGGGATGCACGTCTCCTTCCCAGTGGGGTGTGACTTCGTGAGGGTTCGCAGAGGAGGCTGCAGAGGAGAGGTCCTGGCCTCTCTCCCCCTCGCTCCGACTATCCCTTCTTCATTTCACACTTCACAAGCGCACGACGTGCCCTTCTCAGCTGATTAGCTAAGGGTCTCCGCTGTGTGACCCTACATCTCCCCATGCCAACAGGCTTTGGGGTGCATGAGAGTTGGATGCTAATGGCTAAGTAAAGCAAAGCCTCTCCCTAAAGAGCCTCTCTCTGCATTCCCCAGGTCCCAATCTGACATGTGGGGGTAAATGCACGAACGACTGAGATATTCAAAGACTACACCACAAAGCAGAGACAAAATGGGTAGAACAAAGACCTCAAGCAATTCCAGCCATACAACAGTATAAATCCCAGAGCCACATATGGGAAAGCAAGCCTAGCCTGTCCTGAGAGACCTTACTTCCAGACTGGAGCTACCCTTTCTACAGGGTGTTGCATTGCCCGATATAAAAGTTCCTACTCAAGTCAGTGCTAGGTTAGGTTTCATGGATAGGTCATGATTCATTTTATGCTGTGAAGCACGGATATTCCTGACATGGTTCTCTTTGTCCCAGCCTCAGTGATACCTCATATTGCCCTCCCAGATTTTGGAAGGATGAAGGCAACCATCCTGTTAAAGCATCGCGGTATTTCTGTGCTGTCCTCTGCAGGTCAGGTGAGAGGGTTGGGAACATTAATTGCATGGGTAAGGAGGAGGCTGATTGAACTGAGAAGCAGCATTTGTAATCCTGATTTGAGGAAATGCCTGTGTTTATCAGGAGATTCTACCCTCCATTTATCTGTCATCTCTTCTTCAGCTAACCAGTGAGGTTTTATGTTGGCCAAATTTGGCAGGCTTCATTTTGTGTATTTACTTTTTCCTTGTCATCCTTGCAAACAAACGCGCATACCACACACTGACTAGTTTACCTATATAGCGCATACAGACTATCATCTCTTATGAATGCACGGAAAAGGTCAGAGTATTCAGCTTGCATTGCAAATCAGCACCAGTTATGTACTCTGACAGCACCAGATGTCAGCTCCAAAATGAACTGCATCTGTTCAGCAGTACATGAGGAGCAATGCATGCGAGGATGAGACTCGAGTCTCGAATGGCCCCTCAGAGCCCGGGCTGTGGACTTGCATTACAAATGCAGCAATGAGTCCATCTGCAAAGACAGGTTTGGACTTCTCTCCTAGGACTTGTTGCTCTGCTTAAGCCGAGTTGAGAATGAGAACTGCAGGTAAAATACAGCAGTCAGACAAGATAACTGACCTTGGGGCTGGCCTGAGCGTGGCAATTCATTCCCTTTCCCGGCTCTGAGCAACTCAGGTCTGCTCTTATTTTTCCATCAGCTGTTTCCTACTCCAAATCCTGCTCCCCACCAGCTAGGTGGTGTTACAAGACACTCCGTGTTACATTACAGCAGCCCCTTGCTCTGCCTGTTGGCTGGAGCAGATGACTTCTTTGCTGGGCTTTTGAGACAAGGGGGGCTTATCCACCCAAGCTTTCCAAGCTACTTGCACAGGTGCCTCATGCCACATCAGTGGGTGGCCAAGTTCAGCTGAAGTTCAGAGACACAGTGTGCATCAGCCTTTCCAGCTCAGCTGCTCGTCCCCATGGTCCTGCTCCTCCAGAAGGAAGACGGCCGTCTCCTGACAGGCTACTGGAAACACAATGGAAGGACCAGTCCTAGCTCACCCACCACTGATAAGCAATCCAGAGGATCTTGGTCCGTGCTGTATTTGGAGTCAGCTGGTTGAGGGGGCACTTGGGCTACCCTGTTATTCCTGTGTGGGAATCTGGGCTAGTTTTTGCAGTGTGAAGAACCTTGTTTACACATCGTTTCACGGCTGTTTCAATCAAAATCTGACCCGACTCCGACTATGTTGATGGGAGCAGGGCCAGGGTTTTAGCCGGAGCTACAAAGCTCTGTGCTTTGCCAAGCAGCTCCTCCAGTTAAAACTTTTCTAGTATATTTGCAAGCCAAATAATTTGCACCCTTGAGATATCCATGGCCCTCTATAGTTTCCCTACTTTTACATTTACAGTAAATTGCTAGAAAACAGGTAACTGCTACATTCGACAAGCATCTCAGAATAAATGCAGTAGCACAAAAAAGGAAACACGTTATCTGCTTTAATGTTATTTCTTCCTAAGTATTAAAAAACTTCATGCATTTTAATAGCTGTGACGCATTTCCTGCCACCCTTCAGAAGAGGTATGATGTTAGAGACTCAAAGTGGTTTCCTTCATCTTGTGAAGGCCTCAAGAAGCATCTTCCTCCCAGAGTGCCAGTTTTCACCGACGCCGAGGGAAGAGCTGGTTTGATAGTGACAGCCGGGGCAGGGCTACCTGCCCTGTCCCAGAGCATCCAGCCTGGAAGGGCTCCTAAAAGTCATGCCTTTCGAGTTAATCGTGCCCCTTGTGAGGCTTGGCAAAATATATGCTCACTGAACATGATGAGGACAATTTGGCTTATTTTGTCTGTTTGATTTTTTTTTTTTTTTTAAGGTAAGGGCAAGGAAGGTTTTCCTTTCCTCCATTGCACATTGCACCTGACATGATAGATCTTAGAACAGTAATGAGAACAAGTTAATATGGCACTATATTTTCTCTTCTCATAATGAGCTTTGTCATGGAAATGGATTGATTTTATGTCACTTTCTTTTCTCTTTATAATTTTTATGGGTGGAACGAGATAGCAAAATTTTATCTCTCATAAAGTCAATATAAATTTGCATTAGCCTACGTAACTCCGTGTTTATTTTGGCCACCTATTTCACTGCTCCCCTGTTTACAGCCTGAGAAAGAGGGGAAATGGCCAATCAATCAAAATCTGGAATACTGAAAAGGTCACAGCCATCCACACGATACCACTGTCCCCTGCAGCATTAGACATTTCCCAGCTGCTGCATCGCTCCAGATGTGCCTCGCTCTGTTTTCCCTGTAATTTCCTCAGGCCCTGGAGGAACTGGGGGAAGGCAGATCTTACCTAAAGGAAACCCAAGCACAAAGGATGGGAGCAAGAAGTTTCTGCCTCCTCTCCAACCAGAGCAGATGTCCCGTCTGGCACACGGCAAGCAGCGTGCCGAGCTGCGATGAGCCACCGCGCTCACGTATGGCAAAGCTCCCGTCACGCTGCTGTTATCCTGTCTGTGATATTGTCAGCCCCTCAGAGGGAAAATGTATTAACTATTTACCAGCTTCTTCCAACTGCTCTTCCCTGCAGCCCCAAAGCTTGAGACTGTGGATCGATTCTGAATCATTTCCCCTTGAATGCTGCATGGTTTTGTCCATCCTCTTCAAATTTCTTGGGTACCACTTTCTATTAATCCTTTTTCCCTCCAATTCAACAGCTGCTACTGTGACAGAGAAGCAATTTTCTCCCAGGCACACACAAATAAATGAGGGGCTGAACTTTAGTTATTCCTCCTTGTAGGGCTAAACTAGACACCTGTATATTCATCAGTGCTCATCTCTCATTGCACACACTAATTGAAACTTGAAAATCCTCATTCAAAAGTGGAAGCATGGAAATAAAAAGGGATTTTCACTTTGCACAGCTGTCTATATGCAAAATCAGTTGTAATAATTACAAGTAGGACAGTTATCTTCCGCTGCCCACAGCAGCAGGGCAAAATGTATGGATGGCCAGCGTGCACCGCAACAGCCTCAGTGTGTACCAAGGAGCTGGACTAGTCCCTACCAGGTAAGGATCTGGCCTCTACAAGTCAAAGTGGATCAATAATTTGGACTCACAATGAACTGGCAGAGAGTCAGAGGCTAGCTCAACTCTCTGAAAATTGTAACCTGTTGCAGTAAAACTGCATATTCCCGTAATAAGAGACAAAAACATTGCTTAATGGGTTTTTGGATGATAACTCTTTTAAATGGGAAGACTGTATAGGAGAAAAAATAGGCAGGGGAATTGCAATTTTGCATTTTATGTGATAAAAACAATGGGGGGATGAAGGGAACATGTGGCTGCTATTTTACAAATTGAGTTGTGGAAGCCAAGCTCCAGCTTTGCTCCCATTAAGGATTAACATCTGGAGATAGGAGTTTAAAATCCAATATTGCCTTGAAAACGATGCACAGACAGAGCTTCAAGTTGTTGTCTTGGCTGCATATTCACAGCTCACCAATTTTACACCCCTTGTTTCCCCCTAAATTATTCATCCTGAGCATCCTTTATGTTTTCTTTACATCATGTCACAGCTGGAAAAGGAGGAATACATCCTGCATGTACAGTAGTCCCTGCTTTCACCCTCCAGGTGCAGCACATTTCCTACCTCCTTTGCTTCCCTGCGACACCACTGCTGGCAGGTGTGGGGTCCCTCTGCCTTCTCAAATGGAAGAGTTTCATACCCGTCACGTTAAGGTGGAAATAAGAAGCAGGCAGGTTCATACACAAATAGTCGCAGAAGGCAGTGAAGGCGTCGTGGATCGTGATCAACCCAGGAAATCAACACGCTCTTACTTCAGCTCCTCTCCAACCTGCATCGCTCTTCAAATAAAAATTACACTCCACTCCAACAGAAAACAACATCCCACTTGAACTATGTCAAAGACTCCCTCACTTGTGCACAACGCCCTCATTAACCGCTCCCTGCTAAACCGCCAGGCAGTCGTTTCTGCTGTCTTGCTGTTATATGCAAGAAGTGCTTCCAAGCATCCATCAGAAAGAGAAATGCAGGATATTCCCCCGAGCTCCCATGTGCCCTGTCAGGATACACACCTCCTGTAGGCACTACACAACCACTTTGCTAAACAGCCCCATCAAACACTGCAGAAAGGGAGGGAAAGCTGAGCCACAGACCCAGGGACATGCCAGGGAAATACGGTTGTGAAATGAGAATCTCCCTCTCCCTTGTCCTTCAAAAGAACTGTCCTTTATCAGCACCCCAAAACCATCACACTAATAAATGAGAGAAGACACCCACCCACTGTTGAGAAGGATTAATTTTTGTCTTTACCTTTAAAGAGAAACTTACAGAAATGTGGAAAAAAAAATACTGCAGCAAATAATGATTTAAACCACTGGAAAATTTTAAACCCCATTACATAGGAGGAACAAGTCCTAGAGTAAGAGAAAAACTATTTCAGCTATTGAACAATGCCAGCATACAGACAAATGGGTATCATATGGCTTTCTGAAGGCATGAAGCTTAGAAATTAGAAGTCAGCTTCCATTGAGAGTGAGCGAGCGGTAAAGGAGCATATTTAGGTCCTGTGATACTAATATTAGCAGGTTTGCATCCCTTTTTCTTCCGCAGTGTAACTGAATAAACAGCCATTGATATAGGGAATAAGAAATCTGTAATGTATAACGAATGCATAAGAAGATCTGACTGTTACATATTCACAGAAGGTGAATAAAGAATTCAAGGTACTCTATTAATAAAACCAAAATCCGTATTTTTTACAGCAAACTAAGTGTGTCAGTTTCCCTCAAAAGTGTTTGGAATAAATGTAATTGTAAATAAGGATTACTAGAGGTAACGTAAATAGAATAAAAAACCCCAACCCAGTAAGCAGTGATGGTTCTATGCTGAAATCGTAGTCACTCTTGCTACCATGGCTTCTGAAGTTTGGCAAAGTAAAACTTAAAAAGCAGCAAAACCCTTCTAAATCCACCCAAACACAAGGCTGAGTGGTCAGCACAAGTGCAAAGCCCAGGAGGAGGCCCTTCTTTACCAAAATTTGTTTCTACTCCTGGATGAATCCTCACACCCACTTAAAAAGAAGGGCAGGAAGGTGTGCGCTAAAAGTAAACTTCTGATTCCAGGACCGTGACAATTTGTTCTGCTGCATGGTGTTTAGCGTTGAGCACATCAATCAGCTAATTGGCAGCTAATTGGCTTGTCAGCTCAAAATATTCCTTTCTGCCATAAGTACTAGGGGTGGGGAAGAAAGCCACCTGGGAGCCAGTGTAAGTTTTTCTGTATGCAAAGCTTTTGGATAAATCATATTTTCTTGGCAAGTAATACAGAATTGTCCACAGAGCTGTTCGGCACAGCTCCATTGCTTAATATAGGGGCTCTAACATATTGTTCACATATGAATGGAGTTATGAAAGCATGCTGTGATTTATAGGCACCTTTCAGTTTATATCTCTGATTTAGCTAGGCTGGGATTTGATTCTTTTAGGGAGTTTTTCTGGCATTTGCAAAGCACCAGACTACAGCAAATTGTGAAGGACTTAGAAGCTCGGGAACAATAGTTACTGTACATCCCTAACAGAGCCAGAGCTCTCTGAACAAGGACAATAAGAAACATTTACCCTGCAAATGCTATTTCAAATCCTCCTTCAAAAAGTCTGGTTCTTCTGCAGTATTGCTTTGTCATCTTAACTGTACAGCACACCTGTAAGGAACAACTCGGGGACAAAACTTAGAGCAAACGTGTCTTTCATTTCCTAAATCGGGAAAAAATATCTATTGCCCTGATTAAATACATCTGGAAGAGGTAAAGTGATGTGAGTATCGTCCTTTTTCGATCACCACCTTCTAGACTTTGTTTGCCATCTGTTGCCCAGCCTTTGCTGCAGGACAGAGCGGTCCGCTGGCGTACGAGAGACCCAAGAGAAGGGTCTTGGTTTGCGGGTGCTGAGCAACCTCGACACGTCACCTCTCCTCCTCCTCCCTCAGCTTGCCCGTTTGGAACTGGAGGGCAATACCGATCTCCTTGGAAAAGCCCTTTGGGATCGATGGCTGATATTAATTTCAAAGCAGCAAAACAGACAATGGCTTATGAATGAAGAGGGGTGAAGGTAAGCTGCCCCCAGAGCACAGCAGTGGGCAATTGTGAATGCCAGGATTTATTGCACCTTCTTGCAGAGCCTTTGGGACCTCTTGCAGCTCTGTCTTCTGAGCTGGCTTGCGTCAAACTCCTCAGTTGTCAGCAATCCTTCGGGTCCACAAACTGCAGAAGGCAGCAGGCATGCCGTCACATCCACCACATACCTGTATAGTCATGTTTGCTTCTTCATTCTCTTCTCCTCTCGCTGATTTGTGCTGTTCACCCAGGTCTCAACTCTCTGCCCAGCCAGTAAATGCTTCATGCTGGGACCATCCAGGGAAATGGGAACACACACAGAGAGCTGATCCCATAATAAATGCAGTATTAACACAAAGAGAAAAAGGAAAGGACTTTGGTAGGGACCATGGAGTGTTAACTTGACAGAAACAGCCAATAATGTGATCACATAATTTTAGTTCTCTTGCTGACTATATGGCATGAAAATTCCTCCTAGCTTCATGTCATCAGAGCTGAAAATTTAAATAAAACTTACACCATTTGACACTGCCTTAAACATGGGTGACATTTATTTGACTTCCCTTTTGTTTTCATCAATGCCAGTTTTGCTGTTAGATTTGTTTGCTAATCCTACAAATGAAATTAAAGCAAGGCTGTTATACATAAAGGGTTTGCGCAGATCAGATCTAATAATATCATATTGTGTTATTTTATACAAAATGATTAGCTAGTAATTGGTTTAACGGAGGAAAAAATAAACAAAAGCCACCATGAAATGCGTATTTCGCATGCCATGCATCGCTGAAGTTATGCTAACTGTGCAAAGAGTATCAGCTACTTCATGCTGGACACAGTCTTGTTCCCACTTGAATCACCACAGGTATTCTAGTGTTGGGAGCAAGCTCAGATGCAGTATGTCATGGACCAGATAATTCAGTTGATATAATTCACTGTGGTTTTACCGATGCTGGCACTGCTGACCTGACGGTAGTGTATTCCAGTAATGAGCACGTCTCCCTCTGTAAGGTGTTCTGAGCGGTGCAGGAATATTCCAGATTTGGTTCTTCTGTTTGTGCGTGTACCAACAGTCTCTCCAGACTTGCTTTCCTTTGCCACAACAGCAGCTGTGATAAATGGCTGCAAACCTTTGAGACCTACAATTTTGGTTCACCACCCTGTAACAGCCCTGATCATCTCCCCACACCTCTGTGGTCCGCAATGGGTCAGGTCCCCCCCGGCTGTGGTGTCCATCCATCTGCATCGCCCTGCAGCTTCAAGCCTATCACAAATACACTGAGCACCAGTTTAGATGCTGCACAATGCCAGAATGACAGCACAGGGGCACTTGAGGCTTTTTTAAGATTCTTACACATACAAAATCTTTTACATACTGCATCCAAATTTTTAAGCATCATTTTGGTTCGGTGTCTATTTAGAAATTCTCCTCCCTTTTGTTAATATCAAGGGAACTGCGTTACTTTGCCCCAGAAGAGGATTTGTCTCTTGTTTTGATCAGTGGCATGACCAGGATATTTGTGTATTTTCTGTTCTAATGTCAGAGTGACTTGACAACATGCACAGGCTATTATTCAATAATGATGCCTAAATGGAGCTATCAGAAGGGTTATTATCAAGGTTATTAAAAAGCAATTCTTTCTGCCTTCAGTTTAACCATGAATTGCAGAGCTAACCATCATCTAGGTGAGGATGTCTGTATTAATCAAGAGGCTTCCTATGGTCTACCTAGATATCCTGAGCCTGTATAATGATTGATTTACTCTACTCTTCGATTAGCACACAATCAACCAGGGGTGTTGAACATCTGACCAGCAGAGTTAATTCATAATGCTTGGCAACCATTTTGCAATTTTCTCACATCTGTTCTTTCTGGCTGAGACACCAGATTTCTTTTAAGACCCCAGAAAATGGCATATAGAGAAATGTTTTTGGTGCAGTATTCCGTGCTATCAAATGGTGACAGTCCTACTGAAACTCCCTTCACTTCAACACTCTTGCAGGAGAAATAAGCCTTCTATATAATAACATGCCAGATGCTAAAGTATGGAAAATGCCAGTAATTTTTTAGCAATCATTTAAAGGTAGCTGCACATAATTGCATTCCTAGGCAAACCAAATTTGATCAGGTAAGTTATTAATGAGACTGTGAGCACCATTTGGGCCGAGTCACCAACTTTAGGGAAATGTATAATTTAACTTCTTGCCTTGCTTAGGTAAAGGGCAGCTCCATATTGCTCTCACATGCTCCTAGCAAACCCTGAAGTGCAACAGTACTTGCATCTGTTGCTGCAATTTCTTTGAATGCAAGCATGGCAATTCAGCTGGCTCGGGCCTTTTCTGCTGACTCTGTGCTATCAAGGCATACATTTCAGGTTTGGCAAAATTCTCACAGTGCTGTTAAGCTAACCAACACATCTAGTATTAAATAGTTTCCCATTTGCTGTTATCATCATTTTCACAGGCTACACTTCAGCTTCGCTATGCACTTCTAACACTTTCAATATTGCTTTTTGCAAGTGAAGAGACCAGAGATGCCAAGACGCAGACACATCCGCTCCAGCCCCTTTCCCTGGCAGCCTGAGGATGATATAATGAAAATTAAAAACGGTCACTAAAGGTGGACAGACTTCTCTCTGGCCTATCCCTCAGTTATGTTATCAAAACTGTTCATCCTGTCCTGGAAAGTTGTCAAAGATGAATAAAGAATCTTCTGAGAATTATTGCTTGCACAATCAATAAAAAGCTTTGGAGGAGCCCTCAGGGATTTTGGACAGTGATTTGAGTACAAGGAGCTGAGCTCCAACAAAATGGGAGATACAGGCACTTCATAGAGAGCACCCAGGATCCACCTACTTAGACTTAAGCTTGGCGTGGCAGGTGATGGCATGCTGATAAACAATCCTATGATGTTTTTTAAAACATTATTGTGAAGAGTTAAAACGATCACACTGATTTGGAATAGCTGACAAAAGTGAGAGGAAAAGAAGTATCATTTATATGCAGAAAGACATACCTATCAAGAGTATTCTGAATTTCATACCATTCATGGAGTCAGTAGCCTGGAAGCTGGATTCACAGTAAATCAAGTAGGACAAACCAAAACTACTTCACTGGAAGCACACGAAAAGCCTAGTGGAGAATCATCTCAAAAGCCTACACACTTTTATTGAATAATTCAGTGGTTGGAAACTCATGTTTATTTGCTTCTTCTGCTTATAAAGCAAAAACTACTAGGACTCTATACCTCTGAAGTTATAGCATAAACTGAGAAGAGCAGCACCTTGCTCTGAGGAAGTTTAGGTATTTTATAATAAATATTCCTTTGTACAAGTGCTCTTCCTGTTAGAAGAAGAGACCTTACTGCACATAGTACTATTAGAGTCCTACTTGCCATAGAGCTGCTCCATCCGCCAAGCCCAACACAGAGCTAATCACTTCTGGAAAAGCATCTTTATTACAAGTCAGAAAGTACTTCAAGCTTCTGCCTTGGAATAGCCAATTCACCCCCTGGGGATAAATAAAGTAACACAGTTTTGCACCCCCCCTTCAGGGCTGGATACCAAACACAGATGTCCCATCCTGCTTTAAGACTGAAGCTGTTGGATAAAAAGGGAACTTCTCGCAGCCCTGCTTTATGATAAAACCTATTTTTAGAGAGGATTTAGCAATGCCGACAGATGAAGAGCACCCAGCCCACAAACCTCTCCAGGATACAGCCTCATGGGAGCTACAAAGATGGAGTGCTGCTATGACAAACAATTTTAGATCTGTCCAGAAGTCAAGTTTCAGGGAATGGAGTTGCTAAAGGCTTGGCTATGTGGGGAGCTGAAGGGCCCCCCAGGGTGGACAGCACTGGGGTGGGGGCAGGAGGTGTAGGTGGCTCGGTTCTTCTCACTGTCAGGGGTTGTTCGAGCCCAGCTTAGCTCAGTGAAGCGGACTCCTGCGGCCTGATAATTTATGCCTTGTTATGTCTTAGAGCTGTAATTTACCAAAATAAAGAATAACACTCCTGTAACGGAGATTAATGGCTGTCAGGCTGCAAAGTAATTTTTCAATATGAAACGGAGCAAAACTTACATTTTTAGCACAATTTCCCAGTTCAGTGATGCACCTGGTAATAATTATGATTTACATTAACCATAACATCATCCTTCTTATATCAACTTGCCTTAGTGAAGAATGAAATAGGCCCTTGTTAAATGTTTCATGAAATAATTCAAATTACATATGCTAAAATTTCCCAGCTCCTACTAGCCAGGCTAAAAATCAACAAGAATAAAAATTATTTGCTGCTGCAAAGGCCCTGATTCTCTGTTAAGAATTAGGTGAGTAGAGCCCTAAGAGCTCTCATGGTTAAGTTAATTATAACAACAGCTGACAAAAACTTTAAGTCCAATACAATGATGCAACTGCAAAATCCATTCTCTGCACTTTTTCCATGCACCAAGACTATGCTCAAGCTAACCTTCTCCTGTAAGAATTTGCCTGTAACAAAAAACCACAGAAACAAAAAACCTACTGTCTCTGAAGTCGGTGAAGTTCAACCCTTCAAGACCACCTAATTAACTAACTTCCAGGCAGCAGGACTGTAGCAAGGCAAAGAAGTTTGTAATTTGTCGCTTTGCCAATCTAGGGCCTGAGTGTGTCTCTTGTTCTCTAAGGCATGATGGAACACTTTCCTACCGGAGTTTCCTGCCAGTATGTAATAAACAAAGCACCTACAACAAACCCAAAAGACAGCGTCCTCTCCTTGGCATTTGTGAGGAATGCAAAGCATTTACAGGCTAAAACATTACAGCAAAAAAAGCACTGAAATAGTGCGAATTGTTTGCCTTAGAAACACAGATAAATGAAATACAGAACTAATGTAGCCCTAAAGAGCAGGTAAATTCATTTGAATAATAAGATTATGATTTATGATTTTCCTCTTACAAGAACGAGTTCCAATTCTACAGCCTTTAATTATGCACTGGCTTGCACAAAAGCTGTTCTGTTCCCATGCATGATGTATCAGGACCCCAGACAGGATTCAGAGGAGACCTCAGGCACCATGCAAACAATATACAAGTACTCCCCTTCCTGGGGTCCTGCATCTCTACCAAAAGAAGTGCCTTAGCCAGCAGCGTACCAGGAATCCAGGGGGCTAGAAACCCTCTTTCCCCGTAAATATGTTCTGTTTTGCCTATATAGTCACTGGAGCACCCACTGGAGACAGGTATGACCTTTCTCCCTTGCGGGTGCCCTAGCTTAGACCGCAGGATCATTTTAAACCTCTCACTCCACCCTACCGCACATCAGGGAGCCCACCGCTGTTTGAGGAGGAGCGGCTGGATGCAGTTCACCTCCAGTATCCTCCAGTATTCAACCCCATACCCGTCCCGCAGGGTTGCCGTTTGAACCCTTATGCCAACCAAATGCTGCAAGTGTGGCCATTAGGCATCAGTGACGGCCAGCGTTGCCCATGCGGTGGGCACAGGTCGGTACAGAGCTGCCCGGGTAGCAGCAGCCCTGCTTCACCAGCCCAAAGGGCTCTTTCATTTCCTCCGACTTGCTCGGTCCCTATCAGCCAGGATGGGCAATAGCTTGGTTCTGCTGCCACTGCCGGAGTAAAGTTCAGCACAGAATCATTAATTAGGATGACTGGATACTCTGGGATTTAAACGAGTGATTAATGAGCCTTTCCAGTTCTAGCTCCATGTGAACAACTATCTAGTTCATGTTATATTTAATTTATTTAAAAAAACCTCACCGAGACAGTAAATCTTGCTCAGAAGAATTAGCAGAGGAAGAAATAACACTTACACCGCATTTATAATGTTGATTACAAATTTATATTCACACTCTTGCACTAATTCGAATGCCTTCTTCAGAAAGACAATATAATTCATGTTTTAGGGGATTCTTTGAAAGTCTATTTAGAAATGGGAAATGGTGAGGGGGACATCACAATAAGGCAAGTAAAATGGGTATGGCAAATAATGCAAAATAATTCAAACTAAGCAAAAAAATACAGTGCCTTGTTCTTAATTTTGGCATAAAGCTCCCATTCCCTTTGTGGTAAGACATTATATTCTGCCAAGCCAATCAATCTCCCTACTGTTAATTACCTTACAAAGTAAGTTTGAATTGTGCTGTTTGCATCATGCAGGTGCTGAGACATCCTAGGTTTTCCTGGTGTTTTGGGTTTTTTTTCCTTAAGCAAAGGTTACAGTGCAGAGGTGCATGGCAAGTGCATTGGAAATACAATTTTGAATTAATCTGTTCGGAGCATTAATCCACTCCTAAGCTCCCTTCGCTGCTGTATGATACATAATCGAAAGCTGGGATCATGGCTGCTTGAGCAATGCTTTCCCTTACATCCGCATTCAGACACCATGAACTCAAAGGCTGCCAGTCTTAACTAATTCCTCTAACTATGTGTTCAGTAATCTCCCCACCAGGAGTCAGTCCAGGGTCTCTGCAAATCTCCATATGTTTGAAGTTTTCCTCTCCTCTTTTATCTTTGTCTGAAAGCTGTCAAAACGCAGCTACAATTTCATAGGGTAATGAGGTAGAGATTAAGGAACGTACACATCTGTCACCTAAATACATGCAATAAGGAGAACATAACATAAATAAAATTAGGATCCCATAAAAGCTAACAGCAGCAGCTAAATTGCCGGCACGGTTGCCTCCTGCACCGAGTAGTGCACCAGGTTAACTCCTGCACCCCTGAGCTGCAGCAACGCTGCTTCTGCAAACCACGGGCCCATCCACCAGCAGCTCTGGGGACATTTTTATTACGGCCAGGCTTGTGTCCAGGGATGTAGATGGGCTGGAGCGTAGCGGGGTGGGCAAGAGTGCTCTCCATCCAGTCCACCTCCCTTTGCAGATGGGACATAGCCTAAATCGCTTGTGATGCTCTGGCAGGTCTTCCCCAACTGTGGTTCATCTTTCATGTAGCTGAATGGAAAACCCTGAATTTCAAATCAGCTGCAAAACGCAAAGCAGATTCTTTATGCAGCAAATTAAAAATCCACCAACATTAAGCTCAAAATATTGACATCTTGTTCTTTGAGATTGCTCTATTATCATCTGTGGCAACAGCATCAGACCTCTGCTTCCCATACCTCTGCAAGACTGAAGAGATCAGCCCGAGCCTGTTCACAGGCAGGAGAGCTCCAGGTACATGGGGCATGTTGTGAGGTCTATGGGCTGGGATGTCTGCAAAGCTTTCTCCACGGGAGGTAATGGAGATTGTGAAAACGGTCTCATTCTCTTCATGTTTAAGCAATAAAGTCCTGGAAAAACTCTCATTTTCAACCTTTATCCAGAAATGGTTAAGCTCCTAAATTGGATCTATTATCACCCAAATGAAGACACATACCAGTAAGCTACTTATGTTTCTTACCAAACTCGTGAATAATTAAATATTTTATTGTGATGTTACAATTTGTATTTATTATCCTTTGCTAAGGAATGAAATTAAACATAATGAGGCCTGTTAGTGTCTCTCTTCAGAGATGAGCCCATGTTACAGGCACCTATATCATTTGCACCAATGGTGATTAATGGGTTTAATTTACTTGACTTGCGTATGTTGGAATCTGTGAGGGGGAGAGAGAAGGGAACTCAGATTGTTAAAATCCATTTAATTAGACTAATAATGCCAAGTTTGCATGTGTTAACTAGGGTACACTATTAATTAGTTTTAGTAGGCTGTTTTCTGAAAGGTGGCACTGTAGCATTTAGGCATGTCTTATGATCCCAGGAGAGCTAATAAGATGACAAACAGAGCATGACATTACACATAACTGCAAACAAACAGCCTTTAATCTTTCTGGATGAAGAATTGGGGATAATTGATGGACAAAACACTTCCTGCACTGTAGCTGCCTCTCGTTGCCTTTACCAAGTGTTATTCATTCGGCTATGGCACAGGCTCCGCAGAGCAGTCCATCCTCAGTGGTCGCAGAGCTGGAGGTTAGTTCTGGGTCTCAAGTCCACAAAACTGACAGCTGAGGGCTTGGCCACAAGCAAGATGCTCACTTCTGGGGTTTCACAGCTAAAATAGCTCTTCCATCCCCAGGAGGCAGCAGGCTGGACAGATTAGTCCCACTGGCAAACAGCCTTCCCCGCAGGTACTTGGATGCTCAGCCCCAGCAGCTCTTGCACTTACGCTGGAGAGCCTGGGGCAGCCTGGCAGCCCTCGAGGTACCACCAAAGCAAGACTCACTGCCTCATCTTCTCTCACAGGAGGGGCAAACAGAGAACAAGGGGCAGATTCTGTCTCTGATCAGATGGCAGGTCAAGCAGAAAGCACTCTGCCAGGTAGGGGTTGGGGAAGGGAGGCAGGGATGTCTTGGTTGAGGAGGGCAGGTATAAAGCTCTCTGGCATAATTTGGCTCCCAATAGCACAGAGGTAAGAAATGCATCTTTCCATACAACTTAATTGCTGGTTACCACACTGATTGTTTTCCATCATCAGAGCTCAGCACAATCAGTGGGCAGGTAAAATTATCTCCAGTTAGGCCATGTGAGCAACTGGCACCATGATCTGTAGGCATCCCCAACCCAGGGCTGGCAGGCAGGACCTGAGCCAGAGCTGCCAACTGCAGCTGGGTGGAGCACAGGCTCCCCAGTTTTTTCTAATCCATATTAGCCAAGCTGTGCCATCACAAGCAGCCTTCAGGGTGTTCTCAGACCACAGAAGCAATAAAATTCCTGCCTCTTTACTGCTATGAACCTGGAGTTCAGCTGCACTGTCAACAGGCATTTATAACAGTTAGCAGTTTCACTGCTCATATGGATGTCTAAAGGATTGAAGATTTCAATCTTCACTTGGCTTTCTCTGTTCATATTAAATACCTGTCAGTGTACTAATGTGTGGAATTTGCATCCACAGCCGTGGAGACATTTTGAATGCAGAACAAGTGGGGATTGTGCAATAAAGATCCATAGTGCAGACAGGAACTGTAATAATAGAGGAAAAATGTCTTCAGTCTATTCCTTCCACAGCCCTGCCACACCGTCCCCAAGAAATACAGGCGAGTATGTGGTTCACATCCCTATAGGCTTACTCAGCTATAATGACAAAGGAAGTCAGCTCCTGCTTGAAGAAAACAGGAGGGGAGAAGAGGTGTTTTGGCACATGTGCCAGGTCAGGAGTTTGGAAGCCAGTATAACCCTGTGGGAATGGAAAGATGCATTTTATATCACTCTAAAATCTACATGCACGGCAGGGCAGGGGTATGTGTGTGTGTCTGAAGCTACCCCATTTGGAGGATTAGCTCTATGGGATCAAAAGAAAGATGGATGCAGCTGTAGAAAGACTGTATCTCTTCAGATCCCCCAAGGCTGGGGGCGAGCGGGGTGGATTTGGGACACTAGAGTCACCACATAGATCCAGAGCAGAGGAACTACTCAGGAACA
>JANHGO010000043.1:22355565-22409341 GCA_024606505.1 Aquila spilogaster
CCCCCCCCCCCCCCCCCCCCCCCCCCCCCCCCCCCCCCCCCCCCCCCCCCCCCCCCCCCCCCCCCCAGTACTCTCTGCGTAAAGCAAAGATAAAACCTCTTGATGATGGGGTGAGAAGGGATGACCTGCAAGAGGTGGCAAATGAAATACCACACAGACTGGAGAACAACAAAAAATATGCAATACGCATTCATTTAAGTGTGACCTGGACAACTACAGATCTGTAGCATGGCAGGACTTGAATGATATTGAGGGAAAAACCATGAGTGGTCCTGGAGTTAAATAGGCATTGGTGTATGAAAGAAGGGCTTTCCAGGTGGCATCGACAGTTTAGAGAACAGTTATTGAGAAAGGAGAATCAAAATGTAAAAGATTTCCTTTAAATGGATATTGTAGAAGGAGCTGCTATGGTGCTAAATGGAAATAAAGAGCAAACCTGTAGCAGACGGGGAATGGTGCAGGGAAATGTTAATGTGACAGAGATGAAGCTAAAAGGAGTGGTGGTAGGTGCAATGGAATGGGAAACGCCAAATGAGGGAGAAGTCCTGCACCGTCCTTAGTGCTGATATCCCCAGAAACCGGGGGGCTGCAACAGGAGAAACGAGGGGGAGATGTGTACATGTCACATTGCTGACTCTTAATTCTGGGGCTATTAAGCCTTGTTCAAACAACCATTAAAACTGTACATCTGTTCTTCCAAGTTAGCCTCTGGAAGCCTTGTTTTACCATCAAAAAAGTCAACTGCTGTGATTTTTATATATATTTTTAGCATTGCCACATTTTCATTTGCCTTCAGTTCCTCTCTGGTTTTCTGCATTATGTAAAAGTTAGACCTGATGTCAAAAAGCCGGACAGCGCACCTTACACCACTATCTGACTTTATGCAAATGTCTTCTCAATAAACCTCCCATTAAACAGAAAATGAAATGGAATGAACAAATATATTCTCAGCGTTAGGCTTTTAAAGGTGGCGTGCAATTAGTCACGGTTTTACAAGGAGAACGAATTGGTTGTAATAAAAAATAACCTTTCTCGTTAAGCCCTGAAAATATATTTGAAGTTCAGGCTCAACCTTTTATAAAGACTTCCAAAAAAAAAAAGAAGAAGACTTGGATTTGAGGGGCCTGAGAATTTTTGCATAGCCTGAACTTTGGTAAAGTATGAATATCAATTATGATATTAAATTAGGAACATGTCCTCCCTGTGCTCACCCTTTAATTTTGTTTTGCCTAATGTCAGAGCCTCTAGGATATGTCAGTCTTTTTTTGGAAGCTTCGTGTTCTCAACAGTGTTTGAATGGCTTAAATTGAGTAGTGTAAATGTAAGTGAAAGAAACAGGGCAATGAAACGCTTATTTGATAAGTAATAAAACCTCTTAAATTTCTTGTCAGTGGATGATCGTTCCAACATCACCACTATTACTCTTTAAGACTCATTTCCTTCTAAAATTCTACCCTACAGTAATGCCATTAAAATTCCTTTGAAAAGACTGCACAGTATTTTTGTCCCTTTGGAAAAACTTAGATTATAGGAAAAGATAGATTCTGTGTCAGAGTGAGTTCTTCCACATATTCTGTATCTCTGTAATGGAAAAAAATAGTGTCCCACCAATTTCTATCGGAATTGCTTAACTACCCGATGTCAGAATGGGAGAAACTTTGCAGGTGCTGTTGCCTTTGCTACTGAAATTCTGGCACAGTGTCATAGCGTAATTTTTATTATAATTTATTCACCTGTTGCTAATTTTTAAGGCTTTCTAATTGATGTTTATTTGATAGACCAATTAAATCTAAGAAAAGTCAACAGCTCACAAACCCGGTAGAGTTCTTCAGGACTGGATTTGGTAAATACGAGCTTTTGGGGCTAATGTGTCCTCCAGTTACAACTAGGTTTCGCTCACCTGCTTTGGATAGAGGCCTAGGGCACTTGTTTCATGCTAGAAGAGAGCTGAGCAGTTAGGTATGCATTTGCTGGTGGCCCTCAGAGCTCCCATGTGAAGAGTGCAGCAGCTCTTGGACCTTTGAAAGAGTGCTTACAAGTGAGGGTGCAGACATGCAAGGGAATAAACTGACTTTAATTCGAAGGGCAATTAGCCAAGGACTCCTTCCTCCACACCTCCCTTCCAGTGAGAGTTCAGGGTAACAATCAGTGAGTCCTCCCATGGGTCCTGGTGGAGCCAAGCTTGTAGCCACATGTGCACCCCTGATGCTGTTAGAGGGGGCCTGAGCACACATCCTTCTGCCCTTGGTGGCTGCAGTGCCGAGGGAGGAAGGTGAGAACAGGACTGACATGTGCCCATCCTTCTCCAGCGTAACCTCTCACTGCGCCAGCAGTGATGCTTTTGCAACTCTGACCTTATACAAATGCTCTTAAATCAGATCTCTTTCCTTTCTAGTTTCCATTAGCTCTGCTGATGCGCGTTCCTACCAGCTTCTCTTGGTTCTGAGTTTGCAGTAGAGCATGGCAATAACCCACCTTTTATCCACAAGGCCCTCAGCTGTGGGACATGCTCCTCTCCCCTCCAGCTTCACATCTTGACCTTGAGAGGAGACCTGTGGATTAACTCCTGAGAGGCACATAGGTTTATTTTAGTTTTTTTACCCTTATTTTATTTTAATGGTCGGGGAGCATGGGAAGAATGCAAATAGGTGAATGCCCTCTTTGATTTGTATTGTTCTGAGCATAATCTGCTAACCTGGCAGGCACCAGGCATGAGCAGAGCTGCTGCCCCAAACTCTGGCCTCTTTGCAGGTGGTTGGTTGCAGTTTGTGCGTTGGCTCCAGGGAAGCAATCAGCCCAGAAAGCCCCATCGTGGTATGGGACAGGGAGCTGGAGGCACCGTGGGGCTGATCGCTTGCTGCTCACGTAATGGGACTTATTCTTTTAAGCAGGGATAACCTGAAATCATGAGGCTTTCCACCCACGTCTGAAAAATGCACAATGGAGCGTTTACCCTGAAAACAGCACAAGTGTGGCATCTCTCCCCTCCCCAGAGGGACAGGCTGAGCGACTGCGAGAGGAAAACCCACAGCAGCCAGCAGTGAGGTGAGAGCTGGGCTGCAGTGCTGCGTGGGGTCTGTCTTCACCCTGGGACCTGCGGGAGGCTTCTGAGGACGTGTGTTTAAAGCGCAGATAGGGTTGTAAGAGAGGGAAGGGTGGGTTTGATTGTGATGGATTTGTGCCATAAGGCTTTGAATAGCGAGGAAAGGGCTTCAAGAGTGAGTCTAAATGGTTTTACAGTTCTGGCACCATACGCCTGTTCTGTAAGACACACGCTTGCTTTGCCCTGCAGGACGCTGGGACGCAGCTTGTGCTCCAGGCTCTGCAGTGACCATGTCCCCTCCGCTCACCTCGGACCTGGGCTATGTGCCCCCCGATGGTGGCTGGGGCTGGGCAGTGGTGTTTGGAGCCTCCATCTCGGTGGGGTTCTCATACACCTTCCCCAAAGCCTTCACCATCTACTTTAAAGAGCTCCAGGCTGTTTTCAGCATCTCCTACAGCCAGCTTGCCTGGATCACATCCATCATGTGCGCTACCACCTACGGGGGAGGTAAGTGAAGCAAGAGCTCAACCTTTCCTTGTATGGGATGGGACTTTGAGAAAGTCCTTGGAAAATTTTGATCTAAAACATGGCTTTTTCTGATGTTATGCATTGGCAAAAGAGAGAAAAACACCTCTGCCAAGTAATTATTGACAACATGCATGGTGTCATCAGCTCTTGTTATTTCATTGGAAATCTCGCTATGCTTGGCCATGGGGAAATTGTTTTAAATTTGGACGGTCACCACAGCATATTTGGTATGACAGTTTTTTGTCCTGTTCCTATTCTTTCCTGTCTTTTTAAAACAACAAAAAAAAATGTTTCTGACACCCATGATTGTACAGAAGACACTGGAGTGGTGAAATCTGAAGCTCTGTTGATGAGCACGCATGGCAATATATAGTGTAAATCATATGTGTCCAACCTGCTAGCTTTGTGGTTTTGCTGCCCTTTTTTTCTCATGTTTTAATTAAAAATATATATACGAAAAGAAGATTTGTTACTTATACATGTTAACTATACTATGTATTTTGTATGTAGCCCGAGACAATTCCTCTTCACTCAACGAGGCCCAGGTTGGATACCCCTGGTGTAAACCTTGAGTCAATATATGAACGTGTTTTTAAATGTTCCCTCATTCTGATGCTACAATCTTGGTGTAAATCATTAAGGGATCAAATTTTAGATTGCTCTCCAGAGGAACCTTCTGAATGGACGGATGCATCCCCGCGATCACTTCAGTTAAATTGTTGGCTGAGTATGTGTCCCTGGGCTGCAAACTTCTCAGTTGCACCGACGTCACTGAGCAGCTGCGCTCAGAGGGATGCTTGCCTCATGCTGATGCCAGGTATCGGTCTGCTGCTTTTATCTGAGCCGCTGGCATGGCTCTTGTTGTTAATGGTTAGCAGAGGGGCCACCTTGTGTACGTTGCTGATGGCCCATGAGCTGCAGCCGTCAGAGGCCACTGCTTGGCTCTTGTGATTTTTAGCTTGGGTTGCAAGGATGAAATGTGAAAAGATTTACACCTTGGCTGTGCCAATTCACGCCTACCATAGCCTGTTTTCAGCTCTAACAAGGTCAGTGATGCCATTACAGTGGGAACGACTATTACATACAAGTTGTGGCTGGAGGGATCCTCTTGGTGCCCATCCTTCCTGGCAGAGTTGTTTGGGTTGAGCACTGCAAAGGTGGGCCGTGCCTCTTGTCCATCGGCTGTATGCATCTCATGTGCTTTAGGAAACAGCTTTGTGCGGTGATTAAAAAAAGGAGTTCCTTTCACATGAGATCTGTCATAGATGAAGGCACAATGAGGAATTTCTGGAAGGCTCACTTTGCCTTCACACATTGCTTTGCCAGCGCCCAAGTCAATGTTGGCTATGGTAAACCTGCATCTTGGCTCTCTTCAGATGTTGTTTTCAGTAAGAAGTGTTGGCATCTCCATAGATCTGACGGCAACAGCATAGTCATAGAAAAGGGAATAATAACAGATTTAGGAGCTTCATCCTGGAGAGCAAATATCTGAGCTCATAAGTAATTGACTGCTCGGTTTGATCTTCCTTTCACACATGAGCATAAGTATAGGGGAATTCTGCAGCACCCAGTGAGGCTGTGTTAAAGGGAGGAGGAAAGCAGCAGCAAGCCTTGCAAGAGGGGTCACGGGTGTGCAGGGGGTGCACAGGGGATCCAACAAATATTGGGTATTGCTTTGGGTTGAAATTTTGACTGCACCGAAGTCCACAGTCACTCTGCCATCACTTTTAGTGGAGCCAGAGTTTCACCTGCAAGATCGGATCTGCTCATCTGGAGCCTGTAATATTTCAGCTCAGGTACGGTGTTTGGGCTGAAAAGTGAATGCAATGTTAGAAATACTGTGTCTGTAAGTGCTCGCTTTCACAAAAGACTCCAGGAATGCCAAGTGATGGAGTGTCCTATACATACAACCTAGCTGACGAGTACATCCTGGAAGTTGCTTTACATGAGGTCGTGTTAGTAGCACAGAGGGGTTATTGGGAAGGTCATTCTGCAAGCCCAGGATTACAGCAAGCTTCAGCAAACACTGCACTGGACCCAGTGCCTCCTCTCTTTGATCTCATAGGGCAAAATGGCTGTACAGTGTCAAAAGTTCAACAAGCTCCTACAGAACAATCCATGTAAGACCTTGAAAGTTAATACTAAAGCATCGTGCTTGATCTGCTGGACAACGGTCAGCCAGAAGAGCAAAGAAACATGGAAAATGCAGGCACAGGACCCTGACTGCTTTCACCTACAGTAACACTGTGTTGCATCACCCTGCACTAAGGGCACAGGGGCTGATCTGCAGGGATGTAGCACCCAGCTGCCCATACCGCCCGATGAACAAGTAACCTCTTCCCTTGGTTGGTTCTGTTTCTTGCTTCCATGTCACAGTATGTGACTAAGTTTGGAGGGCAGCAGTAGCAGCCTTTGGGCCAAGGCAAAGGTGCCTGCTCCTATGGAGATTATATGAGTTGCTTCTCCCAGGGCACTGCAGGGAGGTTTCTGGGGGCGATTACAATCACTTAGCAGGTGAGGCAAACCAGAGTATGGACATAACTCTAATTTTACTTCCCCAACACCAAAGGGCCTTTCTTCACTGCATGTTTACATTGACCAAGGAGGTATGCACTTTCAGCCTGGACTTGGGGAGCACTGCACCTCACATCCTTCAGTAGAGTCCCCATTGCTGTCAGTACAAATGAATGACATGCTCTGCACTGACTGATGTGTGATGGGACCTCCAGCACAACCTTTCACCCCAGCTGTTTTCTTGCCTGTTTGCGTGCACGATTTGAAATGCCACCCAGCTCTGTGTTTGGTGACATTTAGGAAAAGCATGGTGTTTGTGCTAATTTTTTTTATCATTCAAGGCTTGGCATGGCCAGACAAGGGTAGATGTGGCACTGAGGGACGTGGTTAGTGGGCACAGTGGGGATGGGTTTATAGTTGGTCTAGGTGGTCTTAGAGGTCTTTTCCAACCTTAATGATTCTGTGACATCTGCCATTGATGCTAATAGCTGAACTCTGCATCTTTGAGTACTCCAACTATGTTGTTTTTCTCTTATTACACAAATTGTCCAGATAAATCAGAGCAAAGCCCAACTGGGATTAAGATGTAAATGAGACGAAGATGCAATAGCAAAGGAATAATTTGCTTTAATTCCCCTGTGAAAACATTCCAGTTATTAGATTTAAATTAATTGTTGCCATCTTCTTACCAACACAAATGTTTCTGTTTGAGCTACTGATTAAAACCCTGCAACAGGGGAGAAGCAGAAGAATTGATGTCACCGTTGGGTTTATGTTGTAGTTTCTGGGAATCCAGTGCTTTAGTAGTGATGCTTCGCATATCTGGTGGGCTTTCCCAAATAATGATCTATATTTGGATGGATTGATCCCTTAGAAAACAAAATATTATTATGAAAATAAGTGTATTTGCATATTTTTGGAGGATGGGGGTATCTCTTTCATAAGACACTGTGCTGAGCAAGGTTCCAGTGTTGTGTCTGTTTCACCAAGGAGAGCCCTTTGGTTTTGCAATGAGTGCTGCTCATAATCTCTTTCATAAATGGAGAAGCAGTTTTAACCTCTGTTATTGATTGGTCTTTGCTGTCAGTGCATTTCATTAGTAAATAGAAAGTGACAGCAGTACAGTTTTGAGAAACACAACCATGTTGTGGGAATGGGAACCGTGGGCACTGAAAGAAGTGCAGAGTTACTTCTCCAGGCGCTCTCCTGCAGCAGAGAGAGGGACTGGTTGTTTTTTTCTCTTTTCTTGAAGTGGAAACAGTTTCCAAAGCCTTTAATTGACTTCAAAAGGCTCAATGACAGAAAAACACTGTTGAGTTAAGGAGCTGTAGCTCCCACCTCTGACTGCAATAGAACACCTTGTGCAAAAGGCTCTGGGTAAAATCCTTTCTGAATACCAAAGTGACCTACGAAAAGTGGAACAGTAGAATGGTTGGAAAGGACCTTTAAGATCAACTAGTTCCACCCCCCCTGCTACAGACAGGGACACCTCCCACTAGACCAGGTTGCACAGAGCATCGAGGCTTAAAATATCACTGAGGACTGCAAAGAGTGGAAAATGGGTGGAGGGGGAAAATTTGGGTGGGGGAGTAGCAAGTTCAGCCCTGGGCTTGTTCCCTGCCCCTTTCCCCTTTGCCCCTCTTCTCTCCCCAGCTCTGGAGCTGAGCACTGGGAATACAATAGCTGTCACGTATTTACATGGAGGGTTGCGGTAGGGAAATGAGTCAGTGGAAAAAGTATTGTGCAATTTTAATCAATTTTGTTGCCACTTGCCAACAAATTAAAAAACCTGCCCTGCAGGGAGTGGCTGCTGCCCGTGGATGCATGATAGGGGCCCGGCCCCAGGGCTGTGCTCCTGCCCCACACCTCCCTCCATTGTGAGGAAGCCCTTTTTGCCCTCGCTAGCCCAGGATTTCTACTGCGGGCTTGGTTTTGGAAGAACCCTCCCCCCTACTTTCCCTCAGATGGGACCATCTCATCAGAGCAACAATACCAGTGATGGTTTTCAGGGATCTTTAGAAACCATTTGTTCCCTTTCCAGTATCTCCTGTAGCTACCGATTTCCTACTCCAGTTGTGTTTTTACATCCAGTTTCTGCGGCCATTTGCCCAGAAAGTGCCATGCCAGTGTTTGCTGCCAATTCATTAAATTGCACCAAATTTAACATTTCTGCAGAAGGAACCTCCCAGCCCAGGAGCTGTGCCTGCTTGGAGAAAACCATCCCATCCCCTTGTTCAGCTGCAGACAGGGGTTTCATACCGGGGAGATTTCAGTGTCCCCTTTGAGGGCTGATTTCATGTGTGTAGGGCTGCACCATAAAAGCGGGCTGTGTGGATACCTGCAGCTCATACAGTGGTGCTGGGCTGCACCACGACAGATTTCACCAGCTCACTGTGCTGTGGTCCTGCACTTGTGAGTCAAGGACTCCTGCTCTGCTTGAGTTTACTCAGTTTTATAGGAAGAAAGGAATGGTCGTAATAGGTGTAAAACATCTTACAGATGTGCTGTAAGGGGATTTTTAAAGCTTAACAGTGAGTGCCAAGAAAAGGACAGCAAGACAGCGATTCCTTCCCCCTCTCCATTATTTCTTAATTGCCTACATAGAAAAATGGGATTTATGGTGGCACAGGCTGTGTGGGGAGTGCTGGAGGGAGGCTGGGATAGGGAGGAGGGGATCTCCTCATTTCATTAGTGACTGGCATGTTTGCATCTGAGCCAGAAGTTAGCAATTTGTGGTGATAAAATGAGAAGGAATGCCACGTGGGTCCATCTCCCTGTGTCCCTGGGGAAGCCCAGAGGACAAATCTGCCCAAATCACGCCCCCAGTCTTCACGTTTGCACAAGGATGGAGGTGGCTCTATCAGGTTGCCCAGAGAGGTGGTGGATTCCCTGTCCTTGGAGATGCCCAAGGTCAGGCTGGATGGAACTCTGAGCGCCTGATGGAGCTGTAGGTGTCCCTGTACACTGCAGAGGAGTTGGACCAGATGGCCTTTAATGATCTCTTCCAATTCAGTTAATTCTACAATTCCATGAAATTCATATGAATTTGCACAAAACTGGGGCTGAGACCTGTCCTCTGAGACTCGTCAGGCTGTTACTTGAGTCAGGAGGAGGCAAGGTTGAGCAAGACGTGAGCCTGGCAGCAATACTGCCACTTTCTAGCAAGAGCAAACAGTACTGATGTTTCCCCCAAAACAGCATGAAAAGCAGAGCATAGAGTGAACAGGTGAGGGTAACCAGCGGGCTTCCATCTGCCAAGCGCTGTTGTGTTGTAGCAGAACAGGAGAACAGTGCACAACTTTGTAAGGGGAAGGGAAGAAAGCTGGTAGAAACACACAAAAAATAGTAATTTCTGTTTAAATTACTGTGGGTGATTTAATTGACCCCAGTAGGGTGGTTGGGTGTTGGTGCTTGGTGTTGTAGGGGTGGGGATCCAAAGATAAGGAGGGGGGGAAAAAAAAGGAAAAGCAGCAATATATGTAAAGGAGGCTTGGTCTGCTGGCTCAGCACGGGGCGGTTCAGGAGGCTGCCCCGTCCCATCCCATCCTATCTGGCACCGCCCAGAGCTCAGAGCCGCTCCTGCAGGTGGGTGCTGCGTGGGGCTGCGGAATCTCATGCGGGGCTGGGGATGTCCTGGGGGGCTCCTGGTGGGGGGCTGCTCAGGGTTGGAGACGTTATTTTGAATCTTAGCCTCATCCACTGGGATTTCCAGTGCTGGCCCACTCTTCTCCCAAGACCCCATAGAGATGCACTATTAAACCTGGCCGATATTTGCAATATTCCCAACACCAAAAATCAATAGCTGGAAGCTGCACTGGGGCCGTGCTGTCACTGCAGCCTGGGGAGCACTGCCAGCACTGACACTGCCCATTTGCACTTTTATTTTTCAGGGCTGCCCGAGGAGCACCAGGTGCCCGTTCGCCTCCTCTGGCCATGCCGCCCCACATCGATGCGGGGCCAGTCACCGGCCCCCCGGATGGTGGCTGGGGCTGGGTGGTGGTCTTCGGGGCTTTCATTTCTATCGGCTTTGCGTACGCCTTCCCCAAAGGCATAGCCATCTTCTACAAAGAAATCCAGGATTTCTTTGACACGTCCTATAGCGAGATCGCGTGGATCTCCTCCATCATGTTGGCCACGACGTACGGCGCAGGTGAGTACGCCTGCCCCAGCCACTGGGTTTGCTGTAAGACAGATATCAGTCGGATATCTCTGCTCAAAAGGGCAGCACACAGGGAAAGCACCAGCAGCCATCTGAACTGCTTTATCAGCAGATTTATTTTCTAATTGTGTTTTCCAGTGTTGTTTAGGGAAACGTGTCCATACGCAAAGTGTAGTTGAACGAAGGGGTGTTTCTTTGGAGTGGGGTATTCTTCTCTTGCCTCTGTCATGCAAACAAAGTGCGGTCAGGACAAGACATGTGGCTGGAGGTGGCAGCGGTGCTTTGCCATCCAGAAGTCACATAGCTTATGTCAGTGTGAAATAATGGGGGGGCTCAGCCAAGGGTGAGCACAGAGGAGAGCAGCTGCTTGTTTCTTGTGGCAGGTTGTAATCACAGCAATGAAATCACTAGGGTCAATCATTCTCATCAGTTGCAAAGCAGTGCACGAGTTTGGTTTTTCTCCTTTTTTTTCTTTTTTTTTTTATAAAATCATTGTGATAGCACTTTTCTGACTTGGTCCGCTTTTGATGAAGTCTGCAATTGGAGATAGACAGAAAGTATGCTCTGTGATTGCAGGAAACATCCTCGGAATTTCTCTTGGCTATTAAATCAATTCTGGAAATACTCTTTGTTACCAAGTTGGTGTGTTTTTCTTCCCTAGCAATGCACTGTGGTGCAGCTGTTAATGAAAGTAATGATGCTTTATAGCGAAGTAGAAGTAGCGCTCGATTCAGAACCTATTGTGATCCTCCCTGTTACAACCCAGAGCAAAGTCTTGGTGCCACTGCTCTGCTTGAAATGGAGAAGACAAAGAGAGCAGCTTGCTTGGTCCTCTGTGCCATGCCACCAGCTTGTGGTGGCTGAGGAGCGCCCAGTGCCCTGCAGATAGCAGCTGTTGTTTGCAAACATCCTCAGGAAGCAGTCCCTCGCTTCCTTGGCATGCTCTTTGATGCAGGGACTTGTTTTTGGGGGGCACTCCTTGCTGTAGATAGAACGTGTGTTTGCATTTCGTAATCTGCGTGAGGCTGCAGAAAACAATTCCGTTGCTCACAAACAATCAGTGAAGTGGATCAGCATGCAGCAAAGCGGGTAGCCCAGTGCTCTTCTCTATCAAATAGTGTTATTGTGGTCTTCTTATCTGTTGTAGTTTCCATAGGAATAAATAGGAAGCATTACTTTCAGAGCAACCTACGTATGAAATAGCAACGCTACTGATTTAGTAGCAGCAATGTTCTTGTGGCAGCACTGGGCTTCTCTAAGGCTTTAAGGAGGTGAGGACTGTGGGCAGAAGTAATGCCTTACATTACAGCCAGCTGTTAGAGTTTATGGAGCGCAGTGGAGTCCTGATCTTTGCCTTGCTATACCTGCTGTGGTACTCCCCAGATCTCTGGGGTGCTGTTTTTACATCTCCCAGTTTCTACAGAAATTAGGGAATCACATGCCTGTTTTACAAAGATAGGCACAGAGAGCTGCTTCTTGCAAATACAAGTGTTTCTAAAGAGAAAACCTCATCCCGAAGCCAGCCAGTATTCATTACTCTAGTTATTTATTATTTATTGTTTTGAAATGGAATGAAATGTCCTAAGATTTAATTCCGGAGATGCCCCACAACTGAGTCTTTTCTCCAAAGAAACTTCCTCCCAGAGCTTGTAACTGCTTAATAGAGCATCAGCTACAGCAGCAAGCAAGAGATTGGGAAGTTGAAAGTCAACCGCTGACCTTGAACATTTAATCCAAAATTTTATAGCTGTATTTTATTACATTGCTGGCATGATAAATTGCAGTGACAGGTTTAGAAAGAACCTTACAACATGCAGTGGCGTCAAGCTATATTAATAATGAGTTTGATTCTGCAGTTCTTAACTTAATCAAAGCTGCATATGTTCTCTTCTGGTCTGGTCTAAACCTCGTCAAAACCTCCTCTGCTTCCAGAAGACCTCACCCAATTCTCTGCACTCAACTCAGTTGCTTGCAAACAGCTACAGGACTTGCAAATAGCCACAGCTCCAGGGCAGGAGGGGCTCCAACCAGTGGCGTTGGATGGTGTTCTGCGTGTCCTGAAATATTGATGGTAGGGGTGTGACAGCTGGACTATAGATGATCTTAGAGATCTTTTCCAACTGTTGTGATTCTATAGTTCTGTGATTCTAAAGAGCAAAGGGCTTATCCTTCTGCGTTATGTTTGAGGGGCTGCAGTATGGTCTTTCCATCACTTTTTGTAACTGGACATGCATTGTTCTGCCTGGCTGTTTTGCATAGACTGAAGCAAGAGGAACCCCCCATGGCACACTACAGTGTTACCTGTGGTGGCCGTGCAGATGCTGGGGACCAAGCCCAGGTGCTCCTGGCATGAGCACAGCTCCGCTGTGCAGTGCTGGATCATAGATTCATGCCATCCTTCTGCTCACTGTGGCCATCTCTTGGAGTCCCGTGGGGATGAAGGAGCTTTCCCGCATCAATGAAGCACAGCGTCTTCCCACACTGAGGCAATACCTGGTGTAGCAGCACCACTATCAGCAGGGATTTTGTTTAGGAAACCAGGTGAAAGATGATTTGATTTCTGTAATGGATGATGCTATGGATTCATATACTTCTCCTGACTCTCAGAAAGCACTCAAACCCAACAAGGTCACCATGTATGCACTTATATTTTTTATTTTTTTAAATAGCCCTGTTCTGGTTAAGAGCAATAATAGCACTATAGGTTAGGGTGAAATATTTCTGTGTTCGTGGACTTCGTCACAAAGCTTTATCATTTTGTCCTTCATTGGAGCTAGCAAGGTCACTGGGCAGGAGTAATAGAGGTGTGATAGACTTAATAAAAACAGAGATTAATATGAACTAGAAGAAAGCAAAGGATTTTGGTTGGGGAATTGTTAATGTTTTGCAGACAGTTGTTAAGCCCAGGAGTAAGCTATAACTCACTCCAAAATGTGAAGTTAACGTGTGTGAAGGCTTCTTCCCTGGTTCAGTGCAGGATGTGTTTGTGTGTTGCTGTATGAAGGGGTGCAAGAATGTTGATGCCAACTTGTCAACGGGTGATGGCCTTAAGTTGCACCAAGGAAGGTTCAGGTTGGATATTAGGAAAAATTTCTTCTCAAAAAGAGTGGTGAGGCACTGGCACAGGCTGCCCAAGGAAATGGTGGAGTCACTGTCCCTGGAGTTGTTCAAGAATCATGAAGATGAGACACTGAGGGACATGGTCAGCAAACATGGTTGGGGTGGTTGTATGATTGGACTTGGCAATCTTAGTGTTTTTTTCCAAACTTAATGATTCTATGATTGCCCAGCTTACATGATCTCTAAAAGTCCAACTGTGTAGAGCTTCTGGGAGACGAACAAAGGCCTTGGAGAGCATGCCCAGTTAGAGCAGGGTGTAAAAAGGGCCAAGCAAGGGAAGTTAGTCTGAAGGAATACATGCATAGGGAACTGATCTGCAGCTGGACTTCATGATGGAAGGGATGAAAAGCTGTGGTTCTGCCAAAGTAAAAGCTTAGCTACAAAAATCATGGGAAAGAAATTCAGAAAACACGAAGCCGTGACCTTCTGAAGGTGAGCAGCTGTGGTGTGCTGGGGTCCAACCCGGTGGCCCGGGGAAGTGTTGAGCACAAGCAGCAGTGTGCTTGGCACCTGCCATGCTGTCCCCTTGCAGGAGCAGTTATTTAATTGCCTAAATACGAAGTGACACGAAGGACCTTGGCTCCAGCCCTGATTTTGGAGCTTTTGGCCTGTGGCTGCTCTGCAGCGCAGCAGTAGTGCGGGCTGGGAATTGAAATGCCAAGGCACTGATCAGATGAGATTGCTGGATAAGGATGAGGACGCTTTGTCTCTCTCAAGCTTGGATCTTATCTGCTTTGTTTTTTTCTTTTTTTTCTTTTGACCCCGGGATGCTGCCGTGGATAATGCATATGTGCGTAGGGTCCTTGGCTTTCCAAGGATGTGTCTGGTGGGTGCACGTGCTCCTCAGCCCCTCATGTGTCCTGGCAGCCTGTTAATAACACAGGGCACTTCTTTCATTGCCTGGGTAATGAGGAGGCTGCTCTGCTACAAAGGGCTGGTACCCTGGTGGATAAATTACGAGGCCAACGGCAGTGTTGTTATCCCACCGAGGGAATGAGATTATTACTGAGGAAATTGCAGGCCTGCTGCTGCCGTTGTTTTACTACGGGTGTAATAATAGGCTTTGGTTTATTAGTATAAATGACTTCCCTCCCTTCCTCCCAGCTGGGTACGCTCCCTCCTTCTGTCCCCAGTGGCTCCGCTCAGCCCGCGCCAGTCCTGTCCGGCTGAGCCTCTGCACATTATCTGTGCTTTCACAGCAGATTGGAAAACATAAACTATCGTCTGGGCAGCTCTGACCAACGTCTGCACAGCCACAGCTCTTCGGAAAGCTGGGAAGAGCTGAGCTGTGCGTGCAGCCCCGGTGCTGGGGACGCTGCTGCTCCCACATCTCCACCCCAAGCAGAGCGCACTTTGAAGCATTGCTGTTTTATCACCTGCACGGCCATCACGTGGTCCTGGTAGCAGAAATGCGGTATTTGTACGGTGTTTGCACGGTCAGAAGGTCGGTGTTGTGAAACCTGGGATAAGCCCGTGTTGCATAAAGGCCTCTCGGGTATGGTGCAGAAATACTTCAGCAACAATTCATCCCAGCCGGGTTCCTCTGAAGATGGGGAAAATTGGTGCAGTTAATATCTGGTGAAGTTAAAAAATCAAAATCAAAATCACTCGGTGGGCTTTACAAATGAGGAGTACGTGTGCGGGCAGAGGTAAGGGAGAGAAGAGCACTTTAAATAGAGCGCTTGTTAAAAATACATTGGCGTTTTGCACCGACACTGGAAGTTTTGCTGCTCATAAAAAATTCATAAGGCTTACTGAGAAAAACAGAAAAGCAATTCAGGTGCCTATTTCTTGAGCGCTGTCACACTTGCAGGAGTTTAAGCCAGTCCGGATTGATATTTCTTGTTAAATGCCACATGAGCCTTACATCCTGCCTGCCCCACAGTTCAGTGGCTCAAGAAGAAGAAATGACAAGACGGCCTGGCTTTGTGCGGGGAGAGATGGGGAGAGCCCGGGGTACTTTGCATTTTCTTCATGGTTTTACAGTCTCCTCTTCAGGGTCCTTTTCACTTCTGCAAACACAAAACTCAAGGTGAAAAGTAATTGGACAAGCTAACAAATGAGGCAGGACTTGCATGCCTTCCCAGCAGCGAGCTGCTGCGCTCTGCATGCAGCCGGGATCAGCCTCTGACATGGCCTTCCATGCCCCAGCTGACAGCCGATGGAAAGCTGTCACAGGTATGAGAAAGGAGAGGCTTTGTGCAGGAAGGGCACTAAACCAGGATGATTTATATGAGCTGGGGATGGTGCTCTGCATGACGTCGGTCTTCCTTGAGCGCGATGGTCCCAGCAGCATCTTTAGGGGATATTTGGTGTGAACAGTTCTCTGGGTGAGATATGCCATCCCTTCTCCCTGCTGGCAGCCCCATGTCAGCAGCTTCATCCTTTTAATAGTGTGGTGCAAGGGAATGATTGCATCTTACCTCCAGTTTCCCCATTAGAAATTGCTGTGTGCTCTCTGCTGTGACGGGGATTCTGTAGGGAGGATGCTGGCTCGGTGACACTGCTCTGGTCCCCACAGTGCCATGCCTGGGGACATGCTCTGCAGCCGAGATGGCTTTTGCTCCTCAGAACGACTTCTTGGGGACTCCAACAGCATTCCCATTGCTGCCTCTGCAAGGTCAGGACAGGCAAATGGCAGATTTCTGGGCACTTGGTCAGCTATTTCTCTTGTCCTGTCCTCTCTGCTTTGCAATTAAGAGACAAAATCAGCCCAACCCCTCTTAGCTCCTCGGCCAGGTGGGATGGGTCCGAGGGCAGGAGCCTGTGGTTCCTGCGCACCAGGCAGAGTGAGCAAGCAAAGGTGCCCTGGGATCTAAGTTCCTGTAATAGGTTTCTGTGTGGTAACGCACAGCATCTTTATTCTTTTCGTGCATGCTGAATAACCGTTAAATGACAGGTCCTGTTTTTTCAATTCCACTCTGTTTCCAGATGCTGTCACACTTTTAATTTTTGCAGTAGCTGCAAGCAAAGCAGTAATCTTGTTTCCCATTTCCCACCACGGCGGTCCTGGCTTTGTTGTTCCCTCTTCTTAATTCCTCTCCCTGACATGAGCTATTTGATGTTCTCTCCAACTCCCCAGAACACTGCTGTCTGATCTCCCATCTGACGGCTGCTCCCTATGAGCAGTGTGCCGTGGGTCCCGCAGGGCAGGAGCGGTGCGTTGCCATCTGTTGGGGTGACACTGATCGCCGCAGACACCTGGGCAGGGTGGAGGTGTGTGTGTCTGTGGTTTGTGCCCACACTGGCAGGGTTTGCGTGCTGAAGTGTGCACAGCTATGTGACATGTTGCGTGCTAGAGTTTCTGCTGAGAGATGGGACAGCTTCTAAAAGGCTGCTCCTTTAAAGCCTATAGACAATCGCCTCTACGTTTCTGTAGGTCCAGATGACTTAAGTGGAAGTAATTTGAAGGACATAATTTGCTTCAGTGCGTTTAAAAGCTCTGCTCAGGACTGTTATGAAACCTTTGCCCTGTGAGCAGCACAGGGAGGTTTGGTTTCCCATCTGTTTGAGGCCATGTGTTGGATTCTCCTGTGTCTCATAAGGCGTCAGTCTGGCAGATGCTTTCCCTGCAGCCTGGGCACTCGTTGTGACCTTTGCTGTGGATTCTTCAGTGTCTGGAAAGGTTCAGAGCAGATGCTCTGCTCCTGGCTTTGTCCTCTCCCTGGTTGCAGTTGGTATCTTCGAGGTCTCCAACACCAGTGGGATGTGGGTGAACTGGCCAGATAGCCCAAATGCTGCCGCTCACATGTGTGGGCTGTGATCCCATATGCTGTGCTGCTTTAGCAAAACAAGCTCACGGTGCCTTGAAGTTAATGTTTCAGAGTGCAAAGGGGAGAGACTAAGGCTGCTCCTAAGCTCTTCGCCATTCCCCGCAGGCACAGCCCATCCCCGGCTGATAGCACCTTTGAGACTACAGCTCTCCACCCAGACAGGCAAACAAATGGGGCTGATTATCCCCCTGTAAAGCTGATAACGTTGATGATAGCAGGTGAAGACTGTTAGCTGAAGGTCACCCAGACCTGCAGCAAAGCCTGCCTGAGATCCCCCCCCAACTGCTCAGGAGAGATGAGAACAGGGAGCTGTGTGGTTGGGACACTGCGTTCATGGAGGCTGCCCCAGGGGAGAGCCCTGTGCTCTTCTTAGATAACCACTCAGCAAAACTGGTTCAGCTTTAAGCAAGACTTGGGACCTGAAACGTCCACAGCCCTTCCAACATCTGTGATTCTGATTTCTATGGCTCCTACATCTGACTTGGACTACAATAAACAGGAAGAACTTCTGCCCAAAGCCACCGTCCTGTTTCACTTCCTCAGATTTAAAGGCTTCCTTTTGGTATCTGCACTCTTTGTTAAGCCATTTCTCTCTTTCATAATTTTGTACTTTCCTGAACCACTTCTTTACATAAATCCAAGACCAAACTGGTTCTTTGGAACCAGTTCATCCATCATCCCAAACTGTTTCTATCGATAGAGGCTGCTATTAAGAATTAATTAACTGTTCTGCTCAAGCTTCAATCCTGGTCAGCAGTATCGGAATTGCATTAAGTAGAGACATTAAAAATGCAACAGTGTTCATGATATCAGCCTCATAATATGAACCACTGCTTTGTGCTTGTGTGTGGTTTAGCATCCTAATAAATCATGGAGCTCCTGTGCTGGGTTGGTGTGTTCACCCAGTATTGCTGTTTGCCTTCTGTGTTCATTCCTGGGGCAGGGACTGTCACCATCACAGCCACCATATGGAACGGGACACACTGCCATCCCCACACAGTGCAGATCAACTTTCTTTTCCTGTTTTCTTCCTGAAGTCACACTAGAACGTGTTAGCAGCACCCAGGGCTACTAATAGTGCTAGTCCTACCTGCCTTCTGTCAGACATGCCCACTTCAAGGACCTTATTTCTCTCTTTCCCCAGGTCCCATTAGCAGCATTTTAGTGAACCGCTATGGCAGCCGACCCGTGGTTATCCTCGGAGGCCTGCTGTGTGGCATTGGGATGGTCTCAGCTGCCTTCTGCACCAGCATCCTGCAGCTCTACATCTGCGTGGGCTTCATTACAGGTAAGAAGAAAGCATCTCCTTTCGACCCACACTTGAAGTTCATTTCTGATGGCTTGGGCATCCTCCTGTGGGCTAAAAGCAATGGGAACATGGTGGCACAAGGCAGGGGGAGCTTGGCTTGTTGACTGCAGCAGCCGAGCTTTATCACAGAGCTGGTTCCCAGCTTAGCTCCATGTCCCTGGCTGACCATCGCGTGCAGGGATGTGCTCTTTGTAGCTGAGTGCTGTCAGCCAGCAGCAATGGTGAGGATGGCCACCAGTGCCCTCGGCTCCTACTGAAGTCAATGCAGTCTGACTGTGCTCTGCCCAGGGCAGGGCAAGCCCTCCCAGGTACAAGTGCAGCTGTGAAGAAGGCACCCATGCTCTGATGGAACCGTATGTTACCTTCCCTCTGTGAGACATATGAAATGAAATTACAGGCAGTTGCTTTGGGTTACATGCCATTTGCCTGCGTGCCAGGTTAGGAAGTCTTTATCTGAAAATAATATTCATTAGAGCTGGATGAACAAAACAACCCACAACAATTATATTTTCTTATTAAAGTTATCCTTTGAATTTTCTGTAGTGAAATATGAATCTCCATATTGGAAGCTCTATCTGGAGAAGGCATAGGCCTAGTAGTTCAAAACTGGCTTTTGAGCTTGCAAGGTGTATGCTTTACCTGAATGTTCCCTGGCTCAGTGCAGCCCCATGAGGTGTTTGCTGCTCTCTGAACGTGAAAAGTCTGAATCCATCATTTAAAATCAATAAAACCAGCCACTATTAAGGTAAATCTGGATGGAAAGTTTGTGTCCCTCCTACACCAGTATTGCTTTATCAAATCTGCACAGTGCTGAATAAACCCTCATGTAGGATTCCAACTCAAAATGTAGTGATACATGGGCTTGCATCATTCCCCACCAAAAAATAACGTCCTCTAGCAAGCTGACTAATGCTGGATGAGCATGTGGAAACCACAAATCCTTGTTGGTAGAGCTGAGATGTTTCCTCAGAGGGACACACATTTTTCATTGGAGATGCCTTCCCTCCCGTGTGCTGCATGTGAGGGTGGCTGTATGGATGAGGTCTTATCTAATAACCCATCATTTCCAGGCATGGTGTGTGTGCTGGGGAAGGAATATTAATTTGACAGAGAGAGGAAGAGGTTTGTAATCCTGCTAACGTGCTTGATGGCTCTAATTATGCCTGAAGTGCTGTTGCTGGTCAGGCCTAACATGGAAGCATTCAAGGGCAATTATGAAGCTGCCTGTTCATCACACGAGACTGTGCTGCTGTAGGAGGAGAGAGCCTTCTGCAGGGGTGATTTGCAATGGATAAAAAGCAGACTGTAAACATCACACATTTTCCAGCCTCCTTTCTGGACTGATGTCAAAGTCTGTGTTCCTGGAATGCCCAGGGATGGAGGTACAACAGGGCAGTTGGCACTGGGAGGTCTTCACCGCAGTTCTGTGCCTGTGGCATTTTAATAGAAATCTCTTTAGAGGAGCAGAGCAGGAAGCGTCTGTTTACAGCAGACGGATTGGACATGGCAATCTTGCTTTCTCAATGTTTGTCTCCTTCCATTTGTATGCAGAGCAGGGGCCGGGCTCCTGTTGGCTTGCTGTCAGAGGCAGCTCTGAAGCAGTTCTGTCCATGATGACACTGAGCTGTGGGCTGCACGAGGCACTTCCCTGCACGTGCTGTAGAACCCAGGTTCTCTTCCTCACTAATCGCTTGATTACCTGTAGCACTCAGACAAAGAAATGGGGTGTGCAAGCTGTGGGCCTGGATGGATGCCAGCCTGGACACGTTAAATAGCTATTCAGGCACACAGCTCTTCATATCTGAGGTAGAAGCAGCAGATCTCAAAGTTAAACGCAAGCCAATAAGGACCGCTCTGATTTCAGTTTAATCTCTACCAATGGGGCCATCATTAATAGAATCTAGAGTGAAGCACATGGAAAAACAAAACTTGAGTCTTTGCTTCAGCTCTTGAGGCTGAGCATTGAAACACCTAGTAAGGTCTTCTCTTACTAATAAAGGAAAAACAAGATCAATAGCTACTCATCTCACTCCTGCAGCACCATTGCTTCCTTCTGCTATGGGGGAGATGAATTTAATTTAGGGAAGGATGTTCTGTCCAGCACAGACTTGCTTCTGTTCACACAACACTACCACTAGACCTCTCTATCATATTCCTGGGGGAAAATGTGGTTGTTTGAGTAACAACTTCAGCCATAGCAAAGTTACTATAGTTTCTAAAAGCTGGAATAAAATGGAAATAAATATTTCCACCTAAAGCCAGCCAAAAGCTTGAAGTAAATTGAAATTCCAGTCAGTCAATTTGAAACTCTCCAAATTTAATTAATGGGAAGAGCATGATGTAATATTAAATTAGATTTGTCTGACTGGCAAATTAATGTTCATATAATAAAAGATTCAAGTTGATTATTGGCTAAGTGGGCAGCTGGCATCCAGTCTGATTTTCCTTCACCTCACGATATGAAATAGATCTAAAAAAGATTCTGTGAAAACAACAGTTCAATGTTTGCACATATCTACCAGCCTGGGAATATGGAGTTAAAGCAGATTCTAGTCCACTGCGCTGCATCTACTTGGGTGAAAATAATTCCCATTTCTGAGCACGTCCAGCTGTGCTCTCTCACAGTGCCGTGTTTTACCTACACAGTTTTTGGGTCAGCCTTCCTTAAAGGCATGAACCCCATCCCTTATGAATTAGGAACAAGCTGTACTTCCCAAAGACCTACCAAATGTATGGACTCCGCAGAACTAGAAATTGATACTGAGAATGTGTTTCCTATCAAGGCTAGTTTCAGTGACGTCTTTTTGATTTCTTTTTGGTGTTGTAACCTTGCAAGTAATTAAAAAAATACATATCTGAGACTTGGCAAAAAGCATAACTTTGTAAAACTGTTCAAATTTAAGCTATCTAACATCAGTCAAATTCTACTGCATCAGTTGGTTTCTGCTCTATCAGTGACTAATGATAGCATTCCTTAATTAATTTTGAGGACCTTGACCTTTCTAAATTCTCTTCTGTAAAGCAATATGCCTAATTATGTACTGCAGAGTTAAACAAACTAATTATATAGACTAATGAACAAGAAAAAAGTCTGCGTGACCCTATTTTCAGGATTCATGTTCTCTGGTATAATCACTTCAAGGATTACATTTCTGCTTTGTTCTAATGTGGCTCATTCTTTCCCAGATGATAGGGTGAAAAATATGTGGCATAATTTTAAAATGTCATTTTGACAGAGTTTTGCAAATTTAATTTTGTAAGGAAATACTACAAATCATAGAAATGTGTAAAAAGAAGAGATTATCATTCGCTAGTGCTCTTAAATAGAACCACAGAGTTGAGGCCATCACAGCATTCGGTGTTTCTTCTTTCCGATTTTAGCTGTGCAAGAGAAGCTGGTTTGCTGAATTAGCAATGCAGATTTATAATATCATTTCTATATCTAAATGTAATAAAAATCTATTTTAATTAGAAGACACACTCTACAGTCCTGTGTAATTGGTATCCTCAGTAGCTGTTTTGCTGTGTACTTGCAGACCTCTCAATCTTATGCATCAGACCTGCCTCACTCACACCACCAAATGAGGAGCATCTGGGCAGTCTGATGTGACCTTTCTGGGCATGTCTGGTGTCCACCACCCATGGAAGGAGTGCTGGCTGCAGTTCACACGAGAAGGATGTGCTTTGGTGGTTAGCACCAGATTTTCACATTGAAGAGCTACTGGTTCTCCATGAATTTGCCTAGAACAATGACTTGAGGACACAACAGGTCTCAAAGCTTTCTTTGTATGTATCAACTGTTTCTCTTTGTTACAGGACTGGGACTTGCTCTCAACCTCCAGCCATCAGTGATAATCATAGGGAGATACTTTTTCAAGAGAAGACCTATCGCCAACGGCCTTGCTATGGCGGGGAGCCCTGTCATGCTTTGCACCCTGGCTCCTCTCAACCAGTTCCTTTTTGACAATTATGGCTGGAGGGGCAGCTTTTTAATTCTTGGGGCAATTTTATTACATTGCTGTGTTGCTGGAGCTCTCTTCAGACCCATCAGTGCAGACAAAGCCTCAGTCAAAACCCAGTCAATTGAGGAAGGGAAGGAGGTCCTGAAAGAAGTCGTCACTAAGGATGCCATAGAAATGGACAGTCCCACAAACACCCCTATGGAGACCAAAACAGAAGAGGAAGAAGAAAAGGGCTGTTGTGAAAAAGTCAATAAGTACCTCGATTTTTCCCTCTTTAATCACAGAGGGTTCTTGATTTACCTGATTGGAAACGTGCTCATGTTCCTGGGCTTCTTTGCCCCCATTGTTTTTCTGGCACCCTATGCAAAGCACATCGGCATTGATGAATATTCAGCTGCTTTCCTCCTTTCAATTCTTGCTATTGTGGATATGATTGCCAGGCCGGCCACTGGCATCATTGCAAACAGCAAGTGGGTGAGGCCACGGATTCAATACTTCTTCAGCTTCTCCATTGCTTTCAATGGTGCTTGCCATCTTCTGTGCCCCTTGGCTTCTGGCTACACAGGGCTCGTCATTTACTCTGTCTTTTTCGGCCTGGCCTTTGGCATGGTTTGTGCCATGCTTTTTGAAACTCTCATGGACCTTGTGGGAGCTACCCGCTTCACAAGTGCTGTTGGCTTGGTCACCATTGCGGAGTGCTGCACGATATTGCTGGGACCACCTATTGGAGGTGAGTGTCCTTCCTTCCTCTGCTTCCACCGGCTAGTTGCCCCCTCCAAGGGTTTTTATGTAACTTCTTGCCAGCACAGTTTGCAAGAAGTGATTCAAAACATCTTTTCCCTTCTTCCCACCCAACCTTTCTTCTGCTTGTAACCTTAGGTGTCTCATCCAGTAATTCTCTACTCCTTTCTGTGTAGTACTCAAGTTGAAGTCAGCAGTTTGGGGAGTGATCTTTCAGGCCCCGATCCCTTCAAATGCTTAAAAATCCATGAAATCCTCTTGTTGATGCAGGTCAGGATTTTACCTAACAGGTACTATTGGTCTTTAAGGCTTTGATTACTTCCACTTACAGATTTCAGTCATCTTGAGGTGATATTTAAAGTCCCTTCCAACTCAAGCTATGGTATGATTCGGTGATTGTTGTTCTGTGTGTATTTGGATATATAAAAGTTAAATTCTGCTAATTCCTTTGAGTTTGCTGATATCATAATAAATTTGAAGAAGGTCCAGAATGAGGATAGTTTAACCTCCTTTCCTAGACTCAAAGTGAGAGCTGGCTGAATGACATATCTTGCAGAGCCATTCAATTCTCCATATTACCATGTAGCTCATCCAGTGTGACAGAAGCAGCTGTATCCTCTTGCTGTCTTAGAGATTCATTCATTTAATTAATGACAAACAAAGAAAATACAATTTAAAAATGACCATTTTGTGAGCTACATAATTTTCTGTGTGGAAAAAATAACTTAATGACCAGAGACTGCTAATGAGGCTAAAGCAGTTTTATGTAATAATCAGTAATATTAGTTTTGTAGGGTTTTCCCTGCTACTTTAATAAGCAGCAAATTTATTGGTTCTTTGGCATTTTAATAACCTACTGCAGGGTTCTGCTTCAATGAACTAAGTAAATTGTTCCCAGTGTGTTTTATGGCTTTATCTTATTCTCAAAGGAAAAGAGGTAGGCTATCCTACTGTTGTATTTTCCAATACTCTACTCATTAAAACTCTCATTGAAACCTATTTAGGAGACCTCTAGGTCATCCTGATTAGCAGAAAAGGAAAAAATTTTTGCAATTAGCATTTGGTTGATGTTTTACCACCCACATGAAATACACTGCGCATTGAAAATGGTGTACGAAGACATCTAAGAGTGATTCAGGAAGAACTAGTGACCAAAACCAGTTGAAAGTAACTCTTTTTGTGATCAAGAACTGCATTTGGTGGCCATAGAATCCCTTGTTAGTGTTATGCAGTGGGATAATTAATCATCAGCTTTTCACATTAAGGGTCAGTCAGGAAGTAATTAAGATCCCTCACTTTAAGGAAGAGAACATATTCCAAAAAGTCAGAGAGCTAATGGATGATGGGCCAGTTTCAAGGAGGTCTATCTGCACTATGAATGCCAGGTTAGGGGTGGGTCTTTCTTTAATTAGGATCTGGGATGTTACGAATGGTCCGTGATGCTCCAGTAAGTGGGAATTAATGCTTAGGATCATAATCCCAATAAGATTTGCATTACGTTTTGACATAATGGAGAACACTGACATTTCAATTAAGCCGTCTCCCTTCAATTACTCTGTTACTCCGTAACAGAGGCATTAACCTTTTAGAGGAACCTGTCACATTTGTCTTGGCATTGAAATTATCTGACACTGAAAGCATCATCTTTGCTTTCCCTGGAACTAATGTTTTCCAGTTCCACACAGTGCACTTTCATCCTCAGATCACAGGTAGAAATGCAGAAAGGGCAGCTGTGACCAAAAGCTGAGTCCCCTCCGATGCTGGAGAATGACCCGTGGTGGAATAAATTAGTGAGTCTTTGTCACGAGTCTGAGAGCAGACCCAGTGGCGAGGTGCCATCTCACACAGCTTCCAGAAAGCTGCCACTATCCCGTTCCACTTTACTGTACAATTTTTTGGTAGCATTACCTACATCAACATTAACTATCCACGGGCTGTAAAGTGGAGCGTATATGAAGTATTTGTGGGATCAGAGCACTTGGGGAAGAGATCAGAAGTACAGAGAATGTTTTATTTTATCCTAAAGGCACAAGGGTGTCCCTTTATAGATAGGAACTGATAACACAATAGTCCTTCCTTCATCTCCTTTTTTTTTTTTTTTAATATGTCTTTTACAGGAACACTTATCGATACCTTTGGGGACTACAAATATATGTTCATTAAATGCGGGGCTGTGATGACCCTGGCAGGAACGTTCCTGTTCATCATGAATTACTATAATTACCGTATGCTTGCCAAGGAGGAGAAGAAAAGAAAGGCAAAAGAAGAGGAACCTAAACCTGTAAGGACAGAAAATGAAGGCAGAAATAACTGGAACAAAGAACACATACAGGATGGACCTGAGTTGGAACCTCTGAGAGAGGAACAAGAAGGACTAAAGAAAGAAGCAAATGGCACAAATGAAGTTTAAAGCTGTTCTCATGGGCAGAACAGAGAATTACCTCCATGTTGCTTATGTTGGCACTAGCTGTGAAATCACACCAGATTTTTAAATCTTGCCCTGTACTTTGCCATGTGCATCCTCTTCTTTATCTTAAGAGAAGACTGGAACAGAAACAAATTTGGTTTCTTATAAAGTGCTGGGACGCACAGAGCAGTATCCCTCCACGTACCAAAGGATCTGAACCATTTTTCTGCAGACATTTCCCATTTTCCAGAGGGGCTGTAACCACCACCCTACTATTATTCCCATCAGGGTCAATGCTGAGCCCTTCCACCAGCTTGTAGGGGCTTTGCATTGAGCACTGTGGTGGCTGCATCTACTCACCATCCAATCCGAACACTTTGACTCTTTGATTGCAGCATCGGAATTATCCCAGCAATTTGATACCACCTCTATCTCTTGGAAAAAGAAAAGAGACCATATGCTCATCCTAAATACATGAGCTGGAGCCACCTGAACAGCACAAGGGCAGTGTGTGCCCATGCTGGCAGCAAAGCAGCCTGTCCCTGTGGCCAGAGCATGCTAGGAAGGAGCTGACTCGGGGTGGCTCATGGTAGCTTGACCATGGACTTTCTCAGGGACCTCTGCACTTAGCAAAATGGCATTATTCAGGGGGAATACACCAAGCCAACGTGCTGCAGGAGTCCTTATTCCAGGTCATTTGCCTGTGCAGGGCAGCAACTTAGTGTTAAACCGCATAAACTTTGTTCAGGGTTTTTTTCCCTAGGAGGTTACATATTACTCACCAATATCTGAGTGCCTTACAGTTTTTAGCTTTGTAGTTTTTTACAACACCCTGGTGAGGCAGTAATTACAAATAGTTAATTGTACAAATGAAGAACTGAAGAACCGAGAAGCTACGGGCATTGAGATAGCAAATAAAACTTAGACATGCTACAGCTGAAATGGGAACCATTGCCTTGAGACAGGCGCCTTGGTCATGTACAGAAAGCAATCAGCAGCTGAGGAGAGAAACTGACAGCCTGCCAGCTGAGCACAGGCATCCCACTGCTGGAAAATAGAAAATACCAGCGAGTGTGCATTAAACCACAGCCTGCCTCCTTTGTGCATCATGCTATTTAAGCTTAATGATTTAAAACACTGTCTTAAAGCTGGAACTTTGTGCCTTTTTTTTTTTCTTCCTTGTTAAGTTGCATCCATCCTGGAGGGAATCTGAACGCAGCTGCCTCCTCCTTGTTTGCATGCAGTTAGTCACCATCCCATTGCTGGTGCTGCAATAGCTGGTGGCCTCGTGCCATTCTGCTGCAGGAAATACTGCTTCCCTGGGTCAGTGTTGCAGAAGTAGAGCTGAGGCCATGTCAGGACCTCTCCTCCACTGGTGATAATGTTGATCTAGGCTCTGACAGCAAGCACTGATGTATTTTGTAATAAGCAGCCATTGCCTGAGAGCTATGGATGCTGAGTATGGCATCCTGTAGTTGAATCATAAATCTTTTGAATGTAGCTCCAAGTGGACAGATAAAAACAAGGGCTTTGGAGGCAGATGACACAAACCTGAAGGTAACAGCTGTCCATAGGCCAATTATCACCTTTTTTTGTTTCCGTGGAACCCATATATGATCAAATAAAGTCCTTTTTTTCCCCCCCATGTCTTTATCACCCCAAAACTGTATTTAATTATCACTTATATACATGCTATGAAGAATGACTTGTAAAAATCTTTCCACAGATACACTGTCCTCTTAAATATAGATTCCTCATATCTCATACAAAAGTTCTACAGGGAAACCTTTTGTTCCACTGAAAAATAATGGTCTTTATCTACTGACAGCAGTAGGACTTGAATTTATTCCTTATATTGTATTGGAAAAACAAAATTTGTACAGTAGAATTAGCATTTTTTTGCTGTATTTTTAATATCCCTTGTTTCTGTCAAATATATCTATGGCTCTTCAGTAAGGAAGGTGTTAATAGGAGGTCCCGAACTATTTCTAATATATCTTCTGGATGCTTTGATATGCTTAATAAATCTCTTCTGAAAAAATGATTTGACACTTGTTCACTATAATCTGTAGGGTAATGCTGTCTTTCTGTTTGGTAAGTATTTTATCCTTGTAGGGTTTCTAGCCTTGGCTCCACATACATGGTAATACAACTCTGATTTGCAGCCTCTTACCTCAGGGCTAGCATCAGGAACTCCTTACAACACAGGTTCTCAGACATTCAGATATTTTCTGTGACTCGGGTCAGTCTGATTCACACCTCCAGCTGCATGAGCCCATAGTAAGTCTGAAAGTAGTTGAGAATGACCTGGTAAGGATTTGACAAGATTATTTTCATATCTTCCCACCAGGTCACATCAGTTAATTCTAGGAACAATGACCCAGACCCTCTACTGTCCTTACTGCAGCAGCTAGTGCTAAGGCTCTTTGTCTAAAGTAAACTTTTTAGATCATAGAACGTTGCTGAAACAGATAACGCTTCTAATAAAAAGGCTTTATTTTATTAATTTGTTTAGCTATCTTTGAAAATCCTCTGGAAGAGATACACCTTTGTTCACTTGTCCCCAGGAGCAGAAAAACGCTGTGTCAAATAACCAGTGCTTTATGGCTTCAAAAGTCTTTTATATTAAGCCTCTACTTCATTTAACCTACGCAAGCCTCTTGTCATAGAAACAAGTACTCTTTATCACATAGGAAGCCAGACTATCTTAATGCAATTTTGCACCTGAAGGCTGTTTTTCAGGTCGGTTTGCCTGCCTATTCCTTGGCACCCTGTCTCCTGTTCCCACTGTGGGTACAAACTTCAGATCACAACATTTCGCTGATCAGTTTAGCAAAGCAGTGCCAAATAACTTCTAAGCACGTGAGTAGCTCCAGAAATGCTTTGCTGAATCAAATCCCTTGAATTCAATACCTTGCAGGCTCAAGATGTAATCCAGGCTTGGAAAACTCTCCAACCTTCCTAAGAACATTTTTCAGTTATTAAGAATGTTTTCTGTGATATAAAATATCCATTCAAGAGAGCACTTGTGAAGGAGTAGAAGCTGCCTGTGCATCTAATGTAGTGATTTGGACACAACACAGTGTACTTACATGCATTCTCAGGCCTGGAAAGCACCTGTGTAAGCAAGTCGAGAGGTGTGAACGTTGTTCCCAGGGTTGCCAGAGTTTCTGCAAGAACCTATCTGCGATGCTGAGCCACTGATCCCCATAACCAACAGACCAGGCAGCAATACAGCTCACCACAGCCACTAAGTAAAGTAAATGAAGCGTCAATTTAGCACACAAAACCCTGCCATGAATCTCTAGGTTAGCTGCCGTATAGATGTGTTTGAAATATGGAACTGTGTTATTCTACATGAGATTATTTGGGACAGTTCCCATGGCAGCTGACATCGAATTTATTTGACTGTGTTCAGAAAATGCCTGGTAGACAATACAGGTGCACTCAAATTATATTGAGGAACGAATTTAAAAGATGACTTTCGTGCCCTCTACAGCGACAGTGACACTGACTGTAAAAGAGTATTATTTAGACTTATCAGAACCTTGTGAGAGTGTTTTGATGGCTGACATTCATAACTGTCAGCAGAGCTTCCCATAGCAGCAACGCAGCTCTGCAACAAAGACTTGATCTGCCATCAGCTTTGGCACTTATTAAAGAAAGCATCATTTACATTCTGACACCAAAAAGTGAATATATATATATATATATATATATACACCCACACTCACACACACACATATATATACACATTTATATGTTATATATATTATACGTATATAACTTTTTATATTACCTATATATACAGGTACATATATATGTATATATGTACCTATATATACCTATATATACAGGTAAATGGGAACATCTTTGTCACTGAGGTCATGAACGTGCTATCACAGGTAACAGCACTTTGTAATTTCTGTTAAAAAACAAATTAGAATCCACACGTATTTAACAATACAGGCATACACATGGATTTTAGCCTGCCAGTCAAGCTGTTAGGATACTTACTGGAGAAAGTGACATACCCTCCTCTTCGAAGAGATGAAGTAGATTTCGACACCATTGAAAAATCCTATTTCTAATATTGTATTTACTTATTTATACATTACTGCTTTTTTGAAACATACTCTCCATCTCTTCAGCGCTACTACTAATTATAATAGATATTTGTTCGTAAGTGTCCATAGCTGTCCCAGTTGCCTCAGCTTTGCTGTTCTTGTAAGCAACCCTTTAAGGCTTATTAAAATCTTTCCAGAAGTTTGCATTTAGCTGAGTTAGTGCCCCAGCCAATGATGCGGGAAAGGTTAGGGGAGGTCCCAGCAGGCCTGGATATATTTTAAAGTCTTCTGGTGAACAGAGATCTATTTTACTTCTGACCTAATGAGGCACACACGCCCAGCAGATTGTAGAATCACAAAATCATTGAGGTTGGAAAAGACCTCTTAGATCGTCTAGTCCAACTGTCCACCTACCCCCAACATCACCTACTAAACCATGTCCCTAAGTACTATATTTATGTACTTCTTGAACACCTCCAGGGATGCAAGGAGGGAAAGGAAAGAAAGAAGGCTATTGCTACAAAGGCAGAAAAGAAACACCTGATACTAGAAAGGATGAAGCTATCCCTCAGTGCACACAGCAGTGTTGTACATTTTGCCCATAGATGCTATAGAAGACAAAGTCTGGATTTCCTTCAAACCAAACAGTTGCTGGACCTACCAATAGGAACATCTCTGCTGGTAGTGCCTGTCCTCACGGCAGGGCCAGTGCTAGATAGTCCATTTTTCACCAGAAACTGCCATTTTTCAATCCAGACTAAACCTGAGAGAAGAGAAATGTAGAGAAACTGGGGATCTCCATAGGCTCTGCAGAGTTTTTACACTTCTGCTCGCTCACTGCAAAGGTCTCCTACCCAGATGCGCTGCACAAAGAAATTCTCACCTTCTGTGGGAACATTGCTGGTCTGGATGGGCACCAGCAGAGAATGTGCTTTTATGCTTTCCTGGTCAAATTCATCAGTTTCTGAGGAAGGGAAGATATTCATTCATCAGAGGTATTAATTCACCAGAGGTCTAATTCTGGTCATTCCAGGTCTAATTCTGACTGAGCTCAGACACATCAGCCTCCTTTTGCATCCTGAATTCCCTTTGATGTGCAAAGCAGAGTCGATCTATGCCTGCTGTTAGCAGTTGACGCACTAATACCACTGCAGTGAAATATATAGGGACAAGCACTTCCCTTGTACTGCAGGCCTTTTTATCCCTCTCCTGGACAGACGAGATTCTTAAGTAGTTTTTAATCAGCATGTAATCAGCCCTGGCCATTAGTTATGCCATCTGATCACAAACATGACTCCAGACAGAGATCCTTAGGATATCTAGGAAGATCCATGCATTATTAAGTGAAACAACCGCAGACTCAACCTATCACCCATTACTACTACATATAATAAGTGCTTGTTGAGCAAACTTGCCAAGTCTAATTAACTTCCCAGCAGACTACTGTGCTTTTTTGGTGGTTTTTTTTTCCCTTTTTCTTTTCTTTCTGGTACTTGTACAAGCCTAATGGAAACCACAGCAGGCCTGCTCCTGCAGAGTCAGAGTGGGGAAGGAACTCTCTGATGTGCTTCAGGCTTCCAAGATGGTCCCTACCTTGCGTGCAGATGCATGCACACACATCCCAGTCTCAGACACACCGGAGGGAAAACCCACAAGCTGAAGCCTTGCACTGAGCAGCTGCATTCCCCAGTGATGTGAGGACGAATGTGTTAAAAGACGGTAGGGCTGCTTAAAAGTGGAGGCAGGAGGGATCTCTATGGCTGAGCTCTCCCTTTACAGAACCATAAAGACTGGAAAAGACCTCTAAATTCATCTAGTTCAACTGTCCACCTACCAATATTGCCCACTAAACCACGACCCTAAGTACCACATCTCCACGTTTCTTGAACACCTCCTTTCTTCTCTTCCAACCAGGGCAACAACATGATAAAGTTTATTCCTAGCTTGGGGGATGATTTATGATTTCCCTTTGCACTTATTCTTTTGAAATCTATTAGCATTCCTGCTAAAAGTCAACTTAATGCTGTAGTGGGTAAACATGCAGAAAGATTTTTGAGCACACATGTTCCTGTATGAGGTGTTGTGTTCTCCAGAAAGTCTGACAGAAGATCTCATGGGTTGATACTGGAAAGATGAATGAGACCTCATATCTCATCCAAGAAATTAATAAGGAAGACTGTGCTGATTAATTAAGACCAGATGCAAAACCTCCCTGCTGCCTTGGAGGGTGGGCTATAGCCATGTGGGTCTTCTCCCAGATGGAGTGCAAACGTCATCTCTGTTATGATATTTAAACAGAAGAAGCACCACTTCTCTAGAGAAAAGCCTCCATGTGGAGCCCTCTGCCAATGGGATTGCTCAGAAAATCCCAAGCACTTAGAATGTTGGTGTCCTTCTATCACTAAGCTCTACATTTTGGAAAACAGCCCTACAGTTTAGGTTTATCTCTTCCTCTTTTCCTTATTATTAGCAAACTATTGCCTTTTTTCTTTTTTTTTAACAGAAAAGATCATTAATGAAGTGCCTACAACCATACTGACTTCATAGACTCAGCGATGCGTGTCCTTTGACCTACCTGTTAAAGATGTACTTCAAAGTACAGCGTTGTGTATTACATTCCAGTACAAAGCACAAAAGACAATTATATCATGATTTCGACTTTCAGCTAGAGAAGACAGTAATTACACACTATATAAATAGACGTGCAGTGAAGTAGCTTTGTAATTACAGTGTAACTAAGCCATAGCTAATTTACTTACATTCTGAAGTGTATCTAAAGTTAGTAATTACTGCCAGCACATGATGAAATACTAGCAATATACTTACCTTCACACAGTGTATTATTTTTCACCCGTATCTATCATGAACCTAGATATTTTCCAGGGATTAATGATAGGCTGTGAAAAGTTGATAGCCTGAAGTTCAGCAGAGAGCCATTAAACTGGCCTGGTCATTAATCCCTGGAAAATACCCTGCACCAAGGTTGTTATAAGGTGAATATGGAAAATAACTTTCCACATGTGTTGACTTTTAGTTTGGCTGTGATGTCTTTGACAGTGTGTAGAGAGAACACCCCAGACACGAGGGGCTCTCTCCCCCTGGGAGTTGGATGTGGCTGATGGTAGAGAGGATGAGTCCCTCCTCAGCTCACCTCTGTACATCACTGTGGGATGTCTATAGAAGACCCTGAACAGACAGCTTGTTTTCCTGCCTTAGCCACAGCTGTTTGGCAATATTTAGACGTTAATTTTAAACTGCACCTCCATTTTCTTAAATGTGTAATTCCAGCTTCTCTGAACTGAGAAACAACAGTGGCAGTCAAGTAAAAATACCCATTACTGGGGGAACGTGTAAAAACACTGTTTCATCAGTCATCCTGCTCACATGATTCCCTCCCAGAACTGAAGGTGGTAATGAAAGTAATTTAACACACATCTATAATTAATTTACTACATTCTTCCCGCTGATGGCAATCATCTTACCTAGCAAAGTTCATGAAATTGATCTTAATGCATAAAAATAGAGATGGAAACACGTTCAAGGCATCTAAATGTGGTGTACCTCTAAGCCTGGAGGCAGTACAGCACTGTTTGGAGAGATGTGCTGGGGCTCAATTAGCAGGAGCCATTACCTATGAGCAGTGACGGTGGGTGCAGGTGGGTAGGGCTTTCCCCTTGACACAGGTGAGGTCCTGCATTGTGCAATGTGTGCAGTGTGGGTTCAGAGGTTTTGCACAAGAGGACAAACTGCTGGGCCATGGGCTCCTGCACACCTGATTTGAAGGACAGCTCTGGGCAACACGTAGAAAATCCGGATGTGTGTGAAAAAGCAGACCTAGAAAAGCAGAAGCCCCTATCAAAGCATGCATTCTTCACCTGTAACAACTTTATGAAGGGAGGATTCCTCAGCAAGGCTCAGGGAGAGGCTCTTCCTCCGTGTGCAGGGCTGAACAGTGGCTTCAGGACGTGCAGGACATGTGCTGCTGGAGAGGGGACGTGGAGCAGGCTGAAGATCCACCCAAATGTGCATCCAATTGTCTCCAGCTTCATGACACACGGGCCTCATCTGGAAGGGCTGAGATGAGTGGTTATCACTTAAGAGGTGCTGCTCTAGGGGACAGCCTTGCCTTAGGAAAAAAACAGGACAGATATCAGCAAGAGGCAGGAAAAGCCAGCTTTTCTGGAATGAAAGCACAATACGGGGTGATACTCACCTACAAAAGGGGTCTTAGTGGTGAGGTGAGTGGGAGGAGGACTAAACCAGCACTGGACACTGAAAGAGAGAACAAATCCACCCTATGAATTCCCACATCTCTCAGCACACCATGTTAGCTGCTGTACGGCAGCACGGCAAACACTGCCAATGGGATGTGCAAAACTCTCTTGAATGGACCGAACTACATCAGCTTGAAGGAATCTTGAAGTATTACCTTTCGTTGATTAAAGAGGATACAGAATCACAGAATTCACAGTGATTCTGTATCTTCTTGAATCAAAGAAAGATAATACTTCATCTGAAAAAATAAACAAATAAATCATTGCCATTTTAAATGACAGTGATGGACGAAATAATTTACTGAATAACTTTGTAGGCTTTTCTCTCGAGACATAAGTTGGGCTGGATGATGTTGGAGGTCGTTTCCAACCTCAATCATGCCGTGATAAGCAAGGTTTGTCAGCAAAGCCGTTAAGCAACGAATGCTAACGGAATATAGGAAACGAACAGCAGTGCTACGCGTAATTCGGAGGTTGAAACCAACCAAATCAATCAATTAGGGCAAAATTTCCACCCTGCTCTGAACCGCAGCGCAAGGTGCGGGCAGCCCTGCACACACCCCCGCCATCCGCACACAGCAGAGGGGCGGGCGGGAGCGCGGCGCTGCCCGGAGCGGCCGCTAGGGGGCAGCCTTGCCCCGCTCTTCTGCTGCTGCCGCCGCCTTCTGCTTTCCGCACTTGGTTTCTCTTTCTTACTTTTATCTTTCTAAAGTTATTCTACTTCTGGATGCGCATGCTCTTTGCAGCGCGTTTTCAGATTCCCCCTTGCTTCCCCCCCCCCCCTTTCAACTTGCTTGTCGTTCATTAGCTGACAGCAAAAGAGATAACATTTTCTGGTAGAGAAACTGTGTTTTTCTCCTGCTCTTTCCCCAGACAATTTACTTTGGTTTTGCTAATTTTCAGAACGATGCTCTATTATAATCTCTTAGGCTTCTTTTCTCCCCCAGACTCCTATTGCTGTCAGATCACTGCTATGATCTGAATATGATCGCTATTACTGTGGCAGCACTACGTCTTTAGGTAGTGCATTTACCTTAGCTACATGCAAATCTGGGAAGGGGAGCAGAAACAGAAAAGCAAAATACACTTCTCCTTTGTCTACAAGGGCAGTGCCATCCCAACCCACTGCCCGCTCAGAGACAGGAGGCAGCAATGATGAATTATCACATAGACAGGAAAATGTGAAATAGAACAGGATGCGATGCATCGGGAACTGGGCTCCATCTCCATTTCTGCCACAGGACCTCAGTTTTGTTTGCCCCAGGTGCTCACCCTCAGGACTCGTCCCAGTGCTTTACTAATAACTAGAAGATCGGCTGGCAAGAAATTCAGATCCTGGCACCTGTATCTCCCTCAAGATTTAAAGCCCGGAATGTTGATGTCTGCCCGTTAGCCCCACAATGAACAGGAGGACCCTCTGAAAAGCTGAAAGTGGCAGCACATGGGTGATGGAAACCAGAGCGAAGAGAGGGGATGGTCATCAGCCTCTCACCCCAAATGCTCCCTACAAAATGGGACCTGGGAGTCAGTGGCAGGATGGGAGGAAAGAACACAGAAAGAACAGGGTGGGAATGGTGCAAGAAGTGTTGGCTGGAAGTAGCTGTCATCACTGCCCAGACTGAGAGCTTATTTCTCCCTTCACACATGGCACGTGGGCACATGGTATTCTTATGCATTCACTTAATGTCACCACAACTCCTGTGACTGCAGGGGATAAGCGTGGGCCCAGCATGATGATATCCATTACTGCACGCACACATGCACAGAGGGTTTTGAAAGAAACATGGCAGTATCTGAGAACTTCATCTCTTTCCAAGAGAGAAAATAACCAGGAAGCCCTGGAGCGAGTCCCAAAAGAGATGTCACTGCGTTTAATGTGTATTTATGCAGCTATTTAGAGGCAAACGAGCAGCAGTGATTATGTATAGAATAAAATGGAACAACAAACTGAGACTGTTTTAGTTTCCGCTCTATCTGATTAGTCAGGAAGAACAACAGACTGATGCGCTCCAAACAAACAGAGATAAGTCTAAGCGTTCCATCCCTGGGGGATTCATTTTTACTTACTGGATGGAACGAAGTGGGCAAACAAAAGGGGTTTGTGTCAAAGCAGCCGGGACGCTGAGCACTCCTGCTGTGCACCTGCCTGATGCTGGAGTTGTTGGGACTTACTGGTGCCACTCCTCTGCTCTGTGGCTGGGAAAAAGCCCTCAGTTCTAGCTCCAGCAGCAGCTGCTCTGCAACTGAGCGCAGCAATCAGTGGGAACTGACACACAGGAAAGGGCTCTCCTAGCAAGCCTCTCCTAGACACGTTTAAACACAGAATATTGGGGATTATTCAGCTCTACAGAAGAGCTGAACCTGATGGCTCAAGTCTGCTCAATGCTGTGAGATGCGAGCTGGATGCTGAGAGAGAGAGAACACCATCACTAGACAGGAGAAAAAGCAGCGCTTATGGAGTCTTGGGTAGCATGTCTTGGATAAGTGACAGAGTGGCTGGAACAATTCCTCCAGTGATGAAGGCTACAGTTTGGTAGCTTTCTTTATGCAGCAAATATCCCAGACCAACAAAGTCCCCTGACCTGAGTAATCAGTAACACCACCAGAGCAGGCAATAAGACTGCATGGAACAAGTACGTGCAGCCAAACAAACCTTGCAGACAGTGAGAGGTCAGGCTGAAACTTATTTACTTTCTGTGCTTTGCAAGGCTATGCTGGTGAAGGCATAGTACAGCAGCAATTATCCACCACCTCCTTTCCTGCTCCACAGAGAGAAATCAGAGCTGCCCATGAGATAGGAAGTCTGAGTTATACACAAAACCTGCAAAACAACTGATATACTGCTTAATAAATGAGGTATGTTGTTGTCTCATCAAAATACAGGATGCCAACTCTCTCAGCACTTTCCTCTATTAATGTGTTCCTTTCTCTTTAAATGTCTTAATAATATTCTTTCCGTTTCTCAATTACTTTTAAAATGGAATGAGAAAGTGAGGTTTCCCCACAAACCATGTTGTGCTATAAACACCATTACAGCTATGCTTAAGAAACGTTTAAATAAACTCATTGACACAGAATGGGAAGGACTACTCCTACTTAGAGTCAATGGTATGACTTTCAGCTTGGATAAAGATCCTGTTAAATATATATATATATATATAAGGTCAGCAGCATAATTCTTTGTTCCTTTCTCCTCATCAGGGAAGATTCATCAGAATTAAAAACAATAACAATAAAAAAAATCTATGGTTTCTGCAAACACACTTGAGCAAATTTCTAAATGAAGAATGGCAATAGCTTTAGAAAGCCTGGCATGGAAAAGGTCATTCTCAGAAAGGAGAGCTGGTAATGCAAAAACTGAGTGAAACAGAAGCGACTTAATAGAATGTCAGGAAGGACTGTTCAGCTGTGATAATAACAAAGCTTCTGTGTTTTATTATTTTTTAGCCTATATCCCAAGCAAGTGAGGCTCACACAGTCATACTGCGTGTGTTGCTATGCACCTCTGTCTGTTCTTCCCGAGTGATTCTGGAATCCTTTGGGCTGTCTGCACCAAATTCGAAAAGGAACAGCACGCCAGGGGGAACTGAGCTCCTTCAGCTGTTGCTCCACATACAAGTTCCCATTCAAGCTGATGCTAGGTTAGGCATCATTGGCACAGGTTGGGTGAAGGCTGAGTGAGCCCAGAAGCAGTGCTGGTAATCCTGGCTTGAGGAAATACCTGTGTTCATCAGGATGTGACATCCTCCATTTATCCCTATCTCTTCCCCTGTTCAGCTGGCCAATGAGGCTTTCCATCAGCCACACTTGGTGGTCTTCTCTTTGTGTATTTATTCTTTCCTCATCACCCTTGCAAACAAATGCACACACACCACACAGACTATTCTCTCTCTATAATGCACACACTATCATCTCAAATGAATGCACCAAGAAGGTCAGAGTATTCAGCTTGCGGTGCACATCGGCACCAGTTATGTGTTCTGACAGCACCAGATGTCAGCTCCAAAATGAGCTGCATCTGCTCAGTAGTACACAAGGAGCAACGTATGGCAGGGCGAGACCAGGCTCCCGAACGGCCCCTTGGCAGCCCTTGCCTGGAGCAGCTGTTTCTTACAGGTTTTTGGGACAAGCCTTCCAATGTAGAATCATAGATCACTACGGTTGGAAAAGACCACAAAGAACATCAAGTCCAACTGTTGACCCATCCCCTCCATGCCCACTAACCCTCAGTGCCACATCTCCACGGAGATGAACACCTCCAGGGATGGTGACTCCCACCTCCTGGGCAGCCTGTGCCAGTGCCTCACCACTCCTTCTGAGTAGAAATGATTCCTAATATCCAACCAGAACCTCCTCGGTGCAACTTGAGGCTATTACCTTTCTTTCCATCACTGTAACCTGGGAAAAGAAGCCAACTCCCACCCCTTGCTGATAAGGACTCCCCTGAGCCTCTTCTTCTCCAGACCGAACAACGCCAATTCCCAGATCTCCACAAGACTTGTGCTCCAGACCCTTCACTAACTTAATTGCCCTTCTGTGGACACGCTCCAGGGCATCAATGTCTCTCGTACAGTGAGGAGCCCAACACTGAACACAGTACATGAAGTGTGGTCTTACCAGTGCTGAGTACAACCTGTTGCAGATGTGCCTCATGCCACTTTGATGGGCGGTCGAGTTCAGCTGAAGATCAGAGACACGATGTGTGGCAGCCTTTGTAGCTTGGTTGCAGTGTCCCCACAGTCCTGGATGATGGCACCTACCCAAGGGACTCTTGGACAGACTCTGGAAGGAGCAGTCCTGTCCCAGCCACAGCAGAAAGCCAACTGGAGGATGAAGGTCCGTGGCGTATTTTGTGAAGGAGCACTTGGGCTGCTGTGCTGCTCATGCCTTGGAGTCTGGGCTGATTTTTGCAGTGTCAGAAGACTCACGCTTGGTTTTGCAGCTGTTTCATTCTGAGGCTGACCTGACTGTGACTATGCTGATGGGAACAGGGTCAGGTTTTTAGCTGGAGCTATGAAGCTCTGCTTTGCCGAGCAGCTCCCCCCAATTAAAACATTTCTTCTATATTTGCAAGCCAAATAATTAGCACTCTTGAGATATCCACGGCCTTTTATAGACTCTCAACTTTTACATTTACAGTAAAATGCTAGGAAACAGGTAACTGCCACATTCAGTGAGCATTTAGGATAAATGCTGTAGAGCGAAACATTACACACATTATCTGCTTTAATGCTACTTGTTCCCAAGTATTAAAAATACTCATTCATTTCAATAGCCATGACACGCTTTCTTTCAATGAGGTACAACATTACAGAGTGATTTCCTTCCCCTCGTCAAGCCCCCAGCAGCATCTCACCTCCAAGAGCTGTTTCCATGGGCACCAGGGGAGAAGTTGCGTTGGTGGCAGAGGCCCAGACAGAGCAATCGTCCTGGTTGGCACTGCTAGAGTTGCGTCCCTTCAGAAGCTTGGGAAATACAATCTTGCTGAACATAATGAGGATCATTTGACTTATATGTCTGTTTGCTTTTTAAGGTAAGGGCACGGAACGTTTTCCTTTCCTCCCGTGCACACTGCACCCAACATGATAAATCTTAGAACAATAATGAGAACAAGTTAATATGGGACTATATTTTCTCTGCTCGTAATGAGCTTTGTCATAGAAATGGATTGATTTTATGTCACTTTCTGTTCTCTTTATAATTTTTATGGGTGGAATGAGGTAGCAAATTTCATCTCTCATAAATTCAACATAAATTTGCCTTCGCCTACATAACTCACTGTGTATTTTGGCCACCTGTTTCACTGCTCCCCTCTTTGCAGCCTGAAAAAGAGGGAAAATGGCCAGTCCTTCACAATCTGTGATATTGATAAGGTGACAGCCATTTGGCCCCGCAGCCCTGGCACCTCCCAGTTGCTGCTCCAGATGTGCCTTGCTCTGTTTCTCCAGCAGCTGTCCGAGTTCCTATCAGATACAGATCCGGCCCCTGGAAGCCAAAATGGATCAACAACTGTGACCCATAATAAAATGGCACAGAGTCACGGGATAGCTCACATCTCTGAGACTTGTGGCCCATCACAGTACAACTGCAGATTTCCATAATAAGAGCAAAAAAATGTTGCTTAATGGATTTGGGGGTGGTAACTCTTAAATAGAAAGACTGCACAGTAGAAAAATAAAGCAGAAATACTGCAATTTTGCATTTTATGTGATAAAAACAATGGAGAGAAGAAGGGAACGTGGCTGCTATTGTACAAATCGTATTGAGGAAACCAAGCTCCAGCTCAGCTTCCATTAAGGATTAACATCTGGAGATAATAGTTTAAAAGGCAATATTGCCTTGAAAATCATGCACAGACACAGCTTCAAGTCGCTGCCTTGGCTACGTATTCACAGCTCACTGGTTTTATGCTTCATGTCTCCCTCTAAATTATTCATCCTGAGCACCCTGTGTTGCATTTTCTTTACATCTTGTTCACAGTGGTAAAAGGAGGAGCAGATCCTGCAGGAGAAGGAGCTCCTCTTTTCCCTGCATTTGAGACCCAGGTGCAGTCTTTTCCTACCTCCTTCACTTTGGTGAAGCCCAATGCTGGCATGTTTGGGGTCTCTCTTCCCCTCACGTCATACCTGTCACACTCAGGTGGGGATGAGGAGTGGGCTGGTGTGCACACAAGCACTCACAGGGCACCGAGCACCTCGAGCTGAGTACAGGAAATCAAGCACATTCCTACTTCAGATCCTCTCCAACCTGCATCACTCTTCAAATAAAAACTACTCTGCACTCCAGCAGCTGCTTCTGCTGCCTGGTAGTTGTATTCCACAAGTGATTGCAAGATTATATCAGAAGTACAAGCTCAGGATATTCCCCTGAGATCCCACGTGCCCCATCAGGATTGGCACCAGGACTGGGAACAGCTGGCAAGACAGAGAGTTGATGGTGAGGACAAACCCATGAAGTGAGATGCTTCCTCTCCCATCCCACTCTTGCTACCTCTTCAGGGTTGCATGTCTTCTACCCCACCCCATAACCATCGAGATCCACTTGCTGATGACAAAGATTCATTTTTGTGACGTTAGGCAGAAATCTGTGCGTTCCCCATCCCTGAAGGTGTTCAAGGCCATGCATGGGACCCTGGGCAGCCTGAGCTGGTGGGGGGCAACCAGCCCAGGGCAGGGGTGTAGAACTAGATGATCTTTACAGTCCCTTCCAACCTAAGCCATTCTATAATCCTATTAAATGGGAAAAAATAATAATACTGCTGTAAATACTGATTTAATCCCTCCAAAATTTTAAGTCTTGTTATTTAAGTACCTCAAGTCCTGGAGAAGCAGAAAAGCTACTTCAGCTATTGAGCAATGCCAACGTACTCACAAATGAGCATCAAACAGATTTCTGAAGCTTGGCAATTAGCAGCCAAGAGTTTATCTGAAACTCTTGCACTGAGAGAATCAAAGAGACAGAGAGAAAGGCATTTACTTAGGTCCTGTGATAATAATATTAGGTTTTAATCTCTTTTCCTGCCACATCACAACTGAGTCAACACAGGGAATAAGAGACTTCTAACTTATAAACAATATATAAGAAGGAGATCCGAGCGCAGTACACATTCACAGAAGGTTAATAAGAAAATACTCTATTTAAATAAACACTTTTTACAACAAATGTAGTGTGTTAGTTCACCTCGAAAGGGTTGGGAAGAATTTAACCATCAGTAAAGTTTACTAGAGTTAATGTAAATATAACCTCCCCAGAAACCAGCAAGCAGTGATTTTATGCTGAAATCACAGATGCTTCTTCTCCTATGCCTTCTGAAGCTTGGCAAAGAAAAGACATAAAACCAAAAATGATTGGAATCCACAAAACACAATGCTGAGGGGTCACCACAAGTGTGAAGTCAGGTGAGATATTCTTTACCCAATTTTTTTCTGCTCCTGGATGGGTCCTCACACCCACTGAAAACAACCAGGGCAGGACAGTGTGAACTTGTGTTTCCAGAACTGCAATGACCATAGAATCATAGAATTGTTTGAATTGGAAAGGACCTTTAAAGGCCACCTAGCCCAACCGCCCTGCAATGAGCAGGGACACCAAAGCTCTATCAGGTGCTCAGAGCCCGTCCAGCCTGACCTTGGGTGTCTGCAGGGACAGGGCATCCACCACTCCTCTAGACAACCTGCTCCAGTGCCTCACCACCCAAACGCATTTTGCTTGGCTGCATTATCTATAGCACTGAGCACATTCACCAGCTAATTGACAGCTAACCAGCTTGTCTGCTCCAACTATTCCTTTCTGCCACAAACAGAAGAGGTGAGGAAAAACACCATCTGGGAGTCTGTATCAGTTTTTCTATATGCAAAGCTTTAGGGTAAATCGTATTTTTTGGCAGCTGATGCAGAATTGGATCTGTTTGCCATAGCTCTGTTGCTTAATACATGGGCTCTAGCATACTGTTCACATATGAATGGAGCTATGAAAGCATGCTATGATTTATAGCACACCTTTCGTGTTATATCTCTGATTTAGCGAGGCTGGGATTTGATTCTGTAGGGAGCTTTCCACTGGCATTTGCAAAGCACCAGACTATAGCAAGTTGTGGAGGACTTGTAAGTAAAAGAGAAATTGTCATTGTACATTCATAACCGATCCAGAGATCACTGAATGAGGACAATAAGAAATGCTTACCTTGAAGATGCTCTTTCAAATCCCCCTTCAAGAAGTCTCATCCTCCTGCAGAATTCCTTTGTCATCTCTGCTTTACAGCATACCTATAAGGAACAAGTCAGGGGACAAAACTTAGAGCAACTACAGCTTTCATTTTCTAAATCAGGAAATAAATATATTGCCCTGGTTAAATGCAACTGAAAGATATGTCCATTGGCTTTGGTTCCATCTGTTGCCTCCATCAGCATGCTCGAGTCTCACCTCTGAGATTGAACACGCTGACGTTTATTTGCTTTCCTTTTGTTTCCATTAGTGCTAGTTTTGCTGTTAGATTTGTTTGTTAATCCCACAAATGAAATTAAACCGAGGCTGTTATACATAGGGGGTTTGCAGGGATCAGCTCTAAGAACGCCGCACTGTGATATTTTACACAAAATGATTAGCTAGTAATTGGTTTAATGGAGGAAAAAATAAACAAAATGCTCCATGAAATGGCTATTTCATATGGCAGGCAAAGCTGAAGTTGGGCTAACCATGCAAGTGGTATCAGCTACTTCATGCTGGACACAGTCCTGAATCAGAGATAGCCCAGCGTTGGGAGTGAGCTCGGATGAACTATGCCATCAGACAAAAGGCAGCTGATGCAATTTACCATCACTTCACTGATGCTGGCGCTGCTGAGCGTACAGTAGTGTATTCTGGTAACGAGCACATCTCCCCCTGTAAGGTGTTCTCAGTGCTGCAGGAACATTCCACATTTTTTTCTGTTGGTGTGACAGTGAAGGAGACAGCTAAGGAGATGGTTAAAGCTTTTGAACCAAATCTTTTTATTTGAATATTGTTATTTTACGCAGCACATGGAGTGTTTAAGCATCGTTTTGGTTCAGTGTCTGTTTAGAAATTCCACTCCACTCTGTTAATATCAAGGGAGCTCTGTTAATTTACCCCTGTAGAGGATTCGCCTCTTGTTTTGCTCAGTGACACGACCAGGGGTATTTGTGCATTTTCTGTTCTAATGTCAGAGTGATTTGGTGACATGCACAAGCTATTATTCAATAATGACGCCTAAATGGAGCTATCAGAAGGGTTATTATCAAGGTTATTAAAAAGCAATTCTTTCCGCCTTCAGTTCAACCATGAATTGCAGAGCTCACCACCATCTAGGTGAGGATGTGCGTATTAATCAAGCGGCTTCCTGTGGTCCACCTAGATATCCTGAGAATAGATAATGATTGATTTACTCTACCCTTAGATTAGCACACAACCAACTGGGGGTGGCGAACATCTGACCAGCAGAGCTAATTCATAGTGCTTGGCAACCATTTTGTAATTTCCTCACATCTGTTCTTTCTGGCTGAGATGCCGGATTTCTTTTAGGAGCCCAGAAAATGGCTCATAGTGAAATGTTTGTGGAGCAGCATCCCCTGCTACCAAATGGTTATGGTCCTTCTAAAACCCCTTTCACTTCGATGCTTTTCCAGGAGAAATAAGCTTTCTATAAAATAATATGCCAGATGCTAAAGTAAGGAGTAAGCCAGTAATTTTTTAGTAATCATTTGAAGGTAGCTGCATGTAATTACATCCCTATGTAAATCAGATTTCATCAGGTAAGTTACTAATGAGGTCATGAGCACCATTTGGGCTTAGTCACCAGCTTTAGGGAAATGTATTTAATTTCACTTCTTGCTTGCTTAGGGGTAAGGGGCAGCTCAATATTGCCTTACACACTTCTAGCAAAGCCCCAAGTACAACACGACCTGCATCTGTTGCTGCAATTTCTTCTAGCGCAATCATGGCAACAGAGCTGGCTCAGGTCTCTCCTGCCGACTCTGCGTTATCCGGGCATACATTTCAGGTTTGGCAAAGTCCTCACTGTGCTGTCAAGCTAACCAACGTACCCAGCATTTAATGGTTCCCCTTTTGCTGCTGTCATCATTTTCACAGGCTACACTTCAGCTTTGGTGCTTGCACTTCTAAGCACTCCTAATACTTTCAATGCTGCTTTTCGCAAGCAAAGAGGCCAGAGATGTCAAGACACAAATGCAACTGCTCCAGGCCATCTATGGCAGAGAGAAGGTATGGTCTGCGGGCAGAAAGATATCACCTATTCTGAATTTCTTACCATCACCCAATCACAGAGTCAGTATCCTTGAAGGGGGATTCACAGCGAATCAAGTAGAAACAACAAAAACTACGTCACCAGAAACACATGAAAAGTCACACGGAGTATCTGCTCAACAAACCTGAAGGGAAAACATAGTGTACTTTGTTAAGGGAAAAATCATGTTTAATTGGCTGTTCTGCTTCTAAAGTGAAACATACTATGACTCTATAGCTCTGGTGTTACGGCATAAACTTAGAAGAGCAGCACCTTGCACTGAGGAAGTTTAGCTGCTTTATAATAAATAATTCCTTTGCACAAGTGCTCTGTCTGTTAGAAGAACCCCAGGCACTGAGTGACATGGTTAGTGGGTATGGTGATGGGTTGATGGTTGGACTAGACGAACTTAGTGGTCTGTTCCAACCTTAATGATTCTATTAAGGAGAGACCCTTATTACACACAGAACTATTAGAGTCCTACTTGCCATGGGGTTTATCCACCTGCCAAGCCCCAAATGGAGCAGATCACTTCTGGAAAAGCACCTTAGGTACAAGTCAGAAAGGACCTCGAGCTTCTGTTTGGATTAGCCACTCATCCCTGGGGTAAATAAAGCCACACAGCCTTGCATTTCCCTTTGCAGTGCTGGGCACCACAACCAGATATCACACCCTGCTTTAGGATTAAAAGTGTTGGATACAAAGGGAGCTTTTTCTGAAAAACTGAGAGAAAACTTATTTTTAAAAAGGATTTGGCAATGCCAACAGACAAGGAGTGCCAGCCCACCAATCTCTCCAGGATACAGCCTTGCGGGAGCTACAAAGCTGCTGAGCATCATTACGATCAGTACAATTTTAGATATGTCCAGAAGACAAGTTGCAGGGAGAAGACTTGCTGTAGGCTTGGCTGCACGTGCAGCTGGAGTGTCTCTGGGGATGGCACTGGGGGTGGCAGGTGTGGGGCCTGGTGCTTCCCCCAGCCCAGCTCGGTGCAGTGGCCTCCCACGGCCGGATTTATTTATGCCTTGTTATGTCTTAGCTCTGTAATTTACCAAAATAAAGAATAACATTCCTGTAACAGAGATTAATGGCTGTCAGGCTGCAAAGTAATTTTTCAATATGAAATGGAGCAAAACTTACATTTTTAGCACAATTTCCCAGTTCAGTGATGCACCTGGTAATAATTATGATTTACATTAACCATAACATCATCCTTCTTATATCAACTTGCCTTAGTGAAGAATGAAATAGGCCCTTGTTAAATGTTTCATGAAATAATTCAAATTACATATGCTAAAATTTCCCAGCTCCCACCAGCCAGGCTAAAAACCAACGAGAAGAAAAATTACTTGCTGCTGCCTTGTCCCTGATTCTGCATTCCGAATCAGGTGAGAATAGCCCTAAGTTAATTACACCAAGAGCGGACGAAAACTTTAAGTCCAAATAGACGACAAAATGAATTCTCTGCAGGTTTTGCGTGTCCTGAGGTTACACTCAAGCTAACGTTCTCCCTCAAGAATTCCCTCGTAACAACACTCAAGCCAAAAAACCTGCTGTCCCCGACGTTAGCAAAATGCAGCCCCTCAGGACCACCTAACTAATGGACTTCCAGGCGGTAGGTCTGTAGCAAGAAGTTTGTAATTTGTTGCTTTGCTGATCTAGGGTCTGAGCGTCTCCTGTTCTCCAAGGCACAATAAAACACTTTTCTAATGGAGTTTCCTGCCAGTATATAATAAACAAAGTACCTTAAGCGAAACAGGAAGACAACATACTTCTAGCATCTATGAGGAATGCAGTGCATTTACATGCTAAAATGTTGTGGCAAAAAAGCACTGAAATGGTGTGAATTATTTACATTAGAAATGCAGATAAATGAAATACAGAACTAATGTAGCCCTAAAAAGCAGGTAAATTCATTTGAATAAAGGGATTTTGATTTATGATTTGCCTATTGCCAGAACAAATTTCAGTTCCGCAGCCCTTAATTATGCGCTGGCTTGTGCCAAAGCAGCTCTGCTCCCATGCATGAAGCCCCAGGTCCCCGGAGAGGTCTCAGAAGAGACCTCAAGCACCATGCAGAGCCCTGGCTCGAGATGCTCCCCTTCCTGGGGTCCTGTTCTCCACCACAAGGACCTCCTTAGCCAGCAGCCTACCAAAAAAACAGGGGGGCTGGGATCACTCCTCCCCTTAAGTATGTTCCACGTTACCCAAATTTCAGCTGGAGCATCCCCTAGAGACAAGTGTTAGGCTTCCCCTTAGCAGCCGCCCTAGCTTCAGACCGCAGGGTCAATATAAATCTCTTGTTCCACCTTACTATGTCTTTTTGCTATCTGAAGAGCTGCTGTTCACCCCAGATACATGCGGTGCCATCACGTAGCACTAGGCTCCATCACTATGGGTCGGGTCAGACAGCAGCACGGACGCCCTGATGCTGGAAGGGACACAAATGCCTTCTGGCAGTGCTGGTCCTGTACCATCCTTTTCTGCAATCTCTCCCCATCAACTGAGATGGCAATAACTGCTGCCACTGCCCGAGTAAAGTTCAGCACTGAATCATTAATTAGGATGACTGGATACTCTGGGATTTAAACCAGTGATTAATGAGCCTTTCTAGCTCCAGCTCCACGTGAACAACTATCTAGTTCATGTTATATTTAATTTATTTTAAGAAAACCTCACTGAGACAGTAAATCTTGTTCAGAAGAATTAGCGAAGGAAAAAATATCACTCACACTACATTTATAATGTTGATTGCATGTTTATATTCATACGCTCTTGCACTAATGCAAATGCCTTCCTCATAAAGACAATATAATTCACAGTTTAGCGGATTCTTTAGAAATCTGCTTAGAAATGGGAAAATGTGAAGGAGATATCGTGATAGAGTTAGTAAAATGGGTATGGTAACGTCCGAATAATTCAAACCAAGCAAAAATAGTGCCCTTTTTCTTAATCTTGGCATAAAGATCCTGTTCCTTTTGCAGTAAGACACTATATTCTGCCAAACCAATCCGCTCTCCCTGCTGTTAATTAACTTACAAAGAAAGTTTGACTTGTGCTAATCACATCTTCATGCAAGGGCTGAGCCATCTTTGGATTTCCTGGCAGTATTTCCCCCCTCTTTTTTCCTTAAGCAAAGGTTACAGTGCGAGGTGCATGGCAAGTGCATCGGATATACGTTTTCAAATTCATCTGTTCTGTGCATTAATCCACTCTTAAGCTCTCTTTGCTCCTGCATGACGCATAATCGAAGCTGGGATCATAACTACTTGAGCAATGCTTCCCAATGCAGACACCAAGAACCCAAAGGCCACCAGTCTTAACTCATTTCTCTATGTGCTCAGCAGTCTCCCTGCCATGAGTCGGACCAGGGTCTCTGCAAATTTCCATACGTTTGAAGTTTTCCTCTCCTCTTTTATCTTTGTCTGAAAGCTGTTAAAACACAGCTACAATTTCATAGGGTAATGAGGAAGAGATTAAGGAACGCGCACATCTGTCACCTAAATATGTGCAATAAGGAGAACATAAAACACATTAAATTAGGGTCCCATAAAAGCAAGCAGCAGCAGCTCCTGCAGCAGGCAGTGCTCTGGGTTAGTTCCTGTACCCCAGCAGCTCTTGAAGTGCTTTCATTATGGCCAGATTTGTGCGCCACGGCATGGATGGATTAGGAGTATGTCTGAAAATACCACCAGCCAGCCCTTACCTTCCCACACACCTGCAGCACTGCAGGGCTCAGCCCCAGCCTGCACACAGAAGGTATACGGGGAACATTTTTAGGATGTAGGCTTGGGTATCTGTGTAGTTTCCTCCACAGGAGGTAATGGGGAGCATGCAAGTGGGCTCATTCTCCATGTTTTCACAATAGCATTCTGGACAAAACCTCTTATTTTCAACCTTTCTCCAGAAATGGTTAAGCTCCTAAATTGGATCCATTATCACCCAAATGAAGACACATACCAGTGAGCTAATTATGCTTCTTACCAAACTCGTGAATAATTGAATATTTTATTGTGATGTTATAATTTGTATTTATTATCCTTTGCTAAGGAGCAAAATTAAACATAATGAGGCCTGTTAGCATCTCTCTTCACAGATGATCCCATGTTACAGGAACCTATATCATTTGCACCAATGGTGATTAATGGGTTTAATTTACTTGACTTGCATATGTTGGAATCTGCAAGGGGGAGAGAGAAGGGAACTCTGATTGTTAAAATCCTTTTAATTAGACTAATAATGCCAAGTTTGCATGTGTTAAGTAGGGTGCACTATTAATTAGTTTTAGTAGGCTGTTTTCTGAGAGGTGGCACTGTAGCATTCAGGCATGTCTTATGATCCCAGGAGAGCTATTAAGATGACAAACAGAGCATGACATTACACATAACTGCAAACAAACAGCCTTTAATCTTTCTGGATGAAGAATTGGGGGTAATTGATGGACAAAACACTCTCTGCACTGTAGCTGCCTCTCCCTCTCACAGCCTTTGCTTGCTTGGCTATGCCCCAGGCCCTGCAGAACAGAGTTTGGGCTGGAGGTACGCCAGTTGCCACGGGACTGGCTGAGCAGGGTGCTCACTTCTGAGGCTTTCAGAGAGGAGAGATGGAGAGTAGGGCCAGGTTCAGTCTCTGGTCATAGGGCAGAGCTCAGCAGGTCAATGCAGGTAGAACTATCCCGTTACCTAGTCAAGCCATTGACAAGATGACTTGGCCCAGCAGGCAGAACTGGTGCTGCCAAATGTGGATGTCTAGAGGACTTAAGATTTTAGTTTTCACTCTGATTTCTCTGCCCATATTAAATACCTGTCAGCGTACCAGTGCATGGAATTTGCATCAACTTCCTTGGGTATGTTCTGAGTGCAGAGCAAGTAGGGATTATGCAAGAAAGATCCTTAGTGCCGGCAAGAACTATAATAATAGAAGAAAATAGAGTTCACTCTGTTCCTTCTGCAGCTCTGTCATGCTGCGCCCAAGAAATAAGGGTGAGCCCACTGTTCACATCCCTATAGGATTACTCAGGTATAATGAGAAAGGAAGTCAAAAATGAGTATACCAATCCAAACAGAGGAAAGTCTCCAGGGTAAGTAACTGTGTAAAATAATCACTCATAGCTTCTCATTCATATCTGCTAGCATTTAGAAACAGGCAATACAAGTCAGAGCAAGACCCATTCTAGCCTAGCATCCTTTCTCCAAAGTGACGAGTAAGAGATGTCCTGCTCCTCACAATGACTGCTTGGCCTTGAGTTATGCAATGTTCCCAGTTGCTAGAAACCTGCAGGTTAGATATTTATTTAATGGGTTCCAATGGACCTTCGTTCAATTAATTTTTCCATTGCTTTTTATTCCCTTGGTTCTGTAGCATTCTGCAGCTATGAGTTCCACAGTTTCATTATGCATTACTTTTTCTTTAAACATTTCCACTCCATCGTTTCATTTGATACCTCATTCTGTCACATTTGTGAGAAACTGAGAATAACTGTTTCCTTACACGTCCTAATAGTAGAAAATTATTATTTACTTCTCAAAAGGGAAAAATAGAATCTATCTCAATTTAATTATAAAAATCAGTGACTTAGGGATTCAAAATACATACAAATTATCAGAGTAAATAATTGCTTACTGCACATTGTTTGAATCTTACAGAAATATCGAATCTTTGAGTACGATATACGCACAAGGATTCCCATGAAATGAATAGTATGTCTTAAATGGAGCTCAAAAGCCAGAGATGTCAAAAATCCCTTTTGATTTATTGGCAGAATATATAGGCAGCTATGTTTCTAGCCTGTCAAAGTAAGAGGATTGTTAACTACCTCTAATGTAAATCCCAGCCTTCCTGGTCCATTTTCAGGGGAAAAAATAATCATAGTAAACCCAGGTTCACAAGTTGCAGTGGCCCAATCAGTATCACTGAAGTGAGATCACACCTGAGGGGACCAGTCACTCTAGAAGTAATACCGTAATCTGCTCTACTTCATCTCACCTCTGCAGCAACAACAATCCCAGAAATTCAGATTACCCACCCTCACAGGACAGATAGCTTAAACTGCTTAAACTGAGCTTTGCTGACGCACATCCCTTCATTCCCTACTTCAGCTGCTCAGCTCACGTCTCCAAAACATGCTCTCAGCCTTGTAGTCTGTTTGCTTAATTCCCATAGAAGACCTGCTGAGTTGTTTTCAGGCTAAGCAAAGACAGATCAGGAAAGCAAAGCCTCAGAACTCAAGCCTGAAAAAAACATCTTGTTCCCACTCTCTAAAGTGGGAGCCAGGGCAGATACATCTCGCAAACTTCACAAAGACTGCCGAATAAGTGAAACGTTTGAGGCAGAGGAGTGCACGGCTGGCAATGCTGTTTGATCTATTTGTTAATCTATCTGTGGCAGACAGCCCTCTGCATCTCAAGCACTGGCTTTCCAGCACCCTCCCACCCCCATAACTTCATCATCCCTTGGATGAAAGCAGGTGCTCTTATCCTTCTGACCGACTGCTATGCATTGCCAAGGCAGCCTGTTCTTGAATATGTCCACATTTTTTCAACATTTTCATTCACATTTAACTAATTTTTTGTTTCCTCCACCATATCAGGTTATCCTGATTTAATCCCCACTGAAATCAATGGAAAGTCTCCCCGTGGTTTGGGCCAGACAGGTGAGGCTGGCTTCAGGTCTCAGGTGGAGGCAATGGTTTGAGTCTGGGGTACCTGAACCCTAAACATGCAGCCCCTGAGTATTTCTGTGGCACCACTCAGATGAACAGCAGCTGCTGAGCACAGGTAAGGGCTGCAGCTGAGCCAGGGATGCAAATCTAATTGCCACTGCTATGACCACTCCAGCAAAACCATTTCACCTGTTCAGAATGAGCATCAAGTGACAATCAAGACATCACCTTACAAGTGCGCTGGCTTTCTTCAATGATGAGTGAAGTAGGCAGGGGCAAGCAGACCCTGCTTTGTCCCATTTACACACTGCCAGACTATAAGCTGGCTTTTCAATCAGACCTCGGCAATTGTAAATTGTAAATCATCACTCTGAAATGATGTCCTGGGATTTGAAAGGAGACACGTGGCAGGTTCTTTGAGGAAAATGGGAATTTGTTCCAGTTACAAACATGCCACTGCAGCGTACATCTGGTGCTTTGCACACAGACACAAGTCAAGATCTGTTTTGCAAATAGAAATGAGGTAGTACACTCATCCCACAAAACAAATATGGGTAAAATCATGTCTGATTATTCTGGGGTCCTCTCCTGGCTGCAATGAGCTGACACCGTAAACAAAGCTGCCAAGGCAAGAGCATACTGTGGAACCATGACAAGCACTTCTGGCACACAGCAACCTCAGTAGGGAACCTATGAGGCTTCCTCCATGAACACTTGGAGCAACTTGAGACATTTTATCCTGAAATGGGTCAAGATGAACTCTGTTACACTTACATACTAAGAAAGTTCTCACTGAGTCAGTTTCAAATAAGGTCAATGGCTTTAGAGGTTTTAGACTACATAAGCAAGCCTTGGCTTAGCTTACATTTCAAACCACAGTGCCATTTTACATTAAGAAAGAATTTTTGTCGTTGAGAAACAACGGTTTAACAGTACACAATAAGCTTCTTCATCTGTATTGTAGTAACAGAGAACCACGGTTTGCAAAAACAAAAACAACCCACACAAACTATAGGCTCAACTCTGTTCTCTGGGACTAATTTCCCAGTAGGTTAAATGAGAGAAATACCAAGTCCTTTGACACAGGATGAACAAATATGCTTCTTTCTAATTCCTCCTGCCAGGTGGAAAGTACCTATCACAGCACGAACAAAGACACCCAAAAGAAAATACCAGAAGGTGGTTATGATAATAAGCTTATTTTCATTACAGAAGGATTATGTCTTAAACCTTTGATTAGACTCTTAAAATTTCAGAACATGCTTCTTCAATCCCAGATTTTTTAAGAGACAAAAGAAAAACAGAAAGTAAAGTCTTACTCCGGCGGATGAGCACAGTTCTGTTGCACAGGAAAAACAATCTTTTTATTGTAAAGTTATTTAATTACATTCAGAGGACATCTTTAATTTTGATTATGACTAGAATCACGCATGTCTTAATTGAGGAAGCCCTATTGGAGTCTGTGTCCTAAGCACAGGCTCCTTGAAGCATTGCTAAGTGAGGTAATTTTATTGTACGAGCTTTCTTGTAAAAATTATTGTCTTTCTGGATGTCTAATTAAAATAAAGATGTAATAAAGAATTTATGGTTTTAATTAGAGCATAGATCTTAAAGCAATTATAGTGTGATTAATAATTCCTTAACAGGCTTTCTTATACGAGATGAAGAAAAAAAGATTTGAGCCCCATGAAAAATCAATATGCATTACTCAATTACATTAACGAAGCTACACAAAGCAGTCTAGGTCCCAATTAAATTGCTCCTCGTGTTAAACTGGCAATGGAGTCTGCAGTTATTAATGAGCCCCGATCTATTTGTTTAGTCATTGTGGATATTTTTGAACTACATTTTTCATTACTGGAAGGATGCTTTAACGTATGGATGCATCTATGGACTCGTGATCCTTGGAGGGGATTTCGGAAAGGTTGGGACCTGGTGCCTCACTCTGCTGGTTACAGCTCCAGGTCTGCGGCACAGGCTCTGCATCTCTACAATGAATGGAGAATTGAGGCTGAGCAGGAAATGGCTATTCCCTATTTGGCAAAGAATTGGGAGCTCTGAAGAACCCAACCAAAGCACCGGGCAGCAGGAAACGGACCAAAGGAGTCCCCAGTGAAAAGATAGCGTAAAGGCAAGGACTACAAACTGATTCAGAGCCGGAAAAGATAAGTTACATAGCAAGCTCATAGTCAGCATTAAATCCAGTACTCCAAGGGCTGCAACATCCCAGAAAGGTCTGACATGGCCCCAGAATTTAAATATGAACCAGAAGACTTTTGATGGATACCAGGATTAGTGTACAACTTACACACCATCACTGAAACATCCAGCACAAATTTTATTTCACCTGTCATTAAGAACCCGACTGAATGAGCAGGGAACAATCACACAGAATCACAGAATCACAGAATGACCCGGGTTGGAAGGGACCTCAAGGATCATGTAGTTCCAACCCCCCT
>JANHGO010000043.1:22409441-22468629 GCA_024606505.1 Aquila spilogaster
GGCTGGGGGCGAGCGGGGTGGATTTGGGACACTAGAGTCACCACATAGATCCAGAGCAGAGGAACTACTCAGGAACATGGAATTTGGGGTTAGTTTCCTGCCATGAATGCTTTAAAATGGCTAGTATTACAAAGTGGCCTCAATATCATCCATTTTCTTAAAAAGCTCTACTCCCATCACCCATGGCAGAGTCAGGAGGGGAAGGAAAAAAAGACTGTGCTCTTCACTGATCCGTGCCGAACAGGACACAGACACTTGGCTAGGTTTGCTGTTCCCAGTTCTGCTGGCCATGCTTAAATAAGAGTTATTGCTCTGGACATTTCTTGCTTTACTGTTCATTTACAGGAACTTCTTATGAAACCGCTTTGAGCTGGCACCAGAACGAGCCCATTTGGAAGCTGGAGCGACTGGCAAACACCTGTGTGTTGGGATGCCCTGAGCAGAAGTGGGGTTCAGCGGGTGCTGCTTTCTGCCCCAGCTGAGCCCCCCTGAGCCGTAGCATCGGGGCTTGCTCAGCAGCACCCGCACGTGGAAGAGCTGCAATCCTGTCCACAGTTGGACACACAAGGCTGGTTAATGCATCTTCTGAGGGTAAATAGTTGTATACAAGCAATCATTTATAAATTGCTCATATATTTCTCCTACCATTATAAAACATGCAATATAGATCAGAGAGATCTTTTCTAGCCTAATATCCTCTCTCCTCAGTGTCCAGTAACAGATGCCCTATTTCTTACAATGACTGTCTTGAATTATCCAATGTCCCCAGCTGCTAGAAATCTGAAAGACAGAGATTCATTTAATGGCCTCCAATGGACTTTTCTTCAATTAATTTCTCATTGTTTTTTATTCCCTTGGTCCTGCAGCATCCTGCAGCCACGAGCTCCACAATTTCATTATGCATTTCCTTTTTTAATATTTCTGCTCAATAGTGTCATGTGATATCTCCCTCCCTCTGTCACATTTGTGAGGAATTGAGAATAACCATTTCCTGACATTTGTAATAGTAAAAAAGGTTATTTGCTTCTCAAAGGGGGAAAACAGATTATATCTATAATAAGATCAGTGACAGGGATACTAAATAGATACAAATTATCTAAGTAAATAATTGCTTAATGTATGTTGTTTAATTCTTAAAGAAATAGATACTGAATCTTTGAGTATGATATCCACCCAGGGATTCCCATGAAATGAATAGTAGGTCTTAAGCATTTAGCGGAGCTCAAATGCCAGAGATGTCAAAAACCCCTTTTGATTTATTCCTGAAATGTACTGACAGGCTAAATAATGTTGTTTCCTACATAATAGGACGCCTATTTATTGTTTTGATTTCTATTTGGGTAGCAAGAAGATCAAATAGATAGATGCTCTTTTGATAGAGGTGTCTAAAAGTTTCCCATGTTTGAGGATGCTTTTCAGAGAGACTGATCACATTGATTCACCCAAGTGGCTCACTGTACTTTGGTCTCTACAAATGAACTATTATTTCTTTAATAACTTTTAATATACCTAGAAATGAATGATATTTAATATTTTCCACCGCAGCCTTCTAGCTCTGCTTGTTAGCAATCTCTAAGGTAAATCCTGGCCTTCTTTTTCCATCCTGGGGGGAGAAAATCTCAGTAAAACCAGGTTCATAAATTGCAATAGCCCTACTAGTATAACTGAAGCTAGATCATGTTTGAGGGGACCAGTCAAACTATGAACAGTGCCATGTTCTGCTTTACTTCAGCTTACCTATGTAGCAACATTAAAACCAGAAATGCAGCTAACCCTCCCTCACAGAAGGGCATATAGCTTAAATTGAGCTCTTGCTGATGCACATCCCCTCACTCCCTACTTCAGCTGCTCAACTCAAGTATTCAAAACGTACTCCCAGCCTTGTAGTCTGTTTGTTTAATTCCCACAGAAGACCTGCTGAGTTGTTTTCAGGCTAAGCAAAGACAGATCAGGAAAGCAAAGCCTCAGAACTCAAGCCTGAAAAAAACATCATGTTCTCACTCTCTAAAGTGGGAGCCAGGGCAGATATATCTTGCAAACTTCACAAGGACTGCCGAATAAGTGAAATGTTTGAGGCAGAGGAGTGCACGGCTGGCAATGCTGTTTGATCTATTTGCTAATCTATCTGTGGCAGGCAGCTCTCTGCATCTCAAGAATAGGTTTCCCTGCACCCCTCCACCCCCCCTTAATTTCATTATCACTTAAACAAAAGCTGGTACTATCATCCTTCTGATCGACTGCTATGTGTTGCCAAGGCAGACTGTTCTAGGTAATATGTCCACATTTTTCAAACATTTCCATTCACACCTAGCTCACTTGTTTACTCCACCGTGTCCAGTTATCTTGATTCAAAGCCCACTGGAACCAATGAAAAGGCTCCCCATGATCTGGTCCAGACCAGGCCAGTGAGTTTGGTTTCAGGTCCCACGTGGAGGCAATACTTTGAGAATGGGGCACCTAAACCCTGAGCTCATGTACTGTGTCAGCATCTGCCATGCCTTGGAGATGCTGAAACCATCAGCAGTCTAGTCCATAACTAAGCAGAGGTTAAATTAAAGCAATAGCCACAGAAGAACAGAACCATAAAAAATGCTGGAAAAGAGCAGCAGATGTAAAAAAAAAAAAACCAAAAAAAACCCAAACACCAAAAAAAAGCAGAAGAGAGGAGAGAAAGTACCAGGATGTTTGCAAGTCCCTCTTTCTGTGTTTCAGCCCACATCAGAGCAACTTGGGGCTGCAGCCCCTGGGTACCTCTACAGCATCACTCAGATGAGCAGTCACTGCTTAGCACAGGTAAGGATCACAGCTGAGCCAGAGATGCAAATCTAATTGCCACTGTAACAAACCCTCCAGCAACACCTTATTTCATCTATTTTGAATGAGCATCAAGTGACTGTCAAGACATTATCTGACAAGCGATGTGTCTAGGCAATGCACTGGCTGTGTACTGGCTTCCTTCAGTGATGAGTGGAGGAGTTAGTGGCAAATAAACCTATCTTTTTACCATTTACCAACTGCTAGGCTATGAGCTGGCTTTTCAATCAGACCTTGTCGGCCTAAATAGTAACACATCACTCTGAAGTGGTGTTCTGGGATTTGAAAGGAGACACACTGCAGATTCTTCAAGGAAAATGGGATACAGGCATTCATTTCTGTTACAAGCATATCACTGCAGTTTGTAGTTGGTGCTTTGCAAACAGCCATAGTTTAAAATCTGCCTTGCAGCAAGGAATGAACTGGTACATTTCTCCCACAAAATAAATATGGATAAAAGCATGTTTTGTTTGGCCCAGGTTCCTCACCTGGCTGCAGTGAGACTATGGCCATAAACAAAGTACCCACCGCAAGAACAGATTGCAGAATTGTGATAAGCATTTCTGGCACATACCCCACCTTCAAGTGGGGAATCTACAAGGTTTTCTCTGTGAACATTTTGGGCACTCTGAGACATTTAATCCTGAACTGGGCTAAGGTGAACTCTCAATTATGCTTAGATACTAAGAAAAGTTTCAGTCAGAGTCAGCTAGTCATTGACCTTTCTGATAAAGTTTTGGACTTAAAACCAAGCAAATTGTGGATTAGCTAACATTTCAAACCACAATCTTATTTCACATTACAGAAATAATTTCAATCTTAAAAAAATGAAGTGAAACTGTGTGCTTTTAAAGCACCTTCAAATTCTAGTAACAAAGACCCATAGGGCTCACGGTTCAAAAAACTAAAAACCACCCCCACAAATTATAAGCCAGACTGTTCTCCAGGACCTAGTTTCCCAATAGGTTAAATGAGAGAAATATCAGGTCCTTCGACATAGATGAGGAAATATGCTTATTTTTAATTCCTCCTGGCAGGTAAAAAGTACCTATCACAGCAGGAACAAAGACACCCAGAAGAAAATACCAGAAGGTGGTTATGATAATAAGCTTATTTTCATTACAGTAGGATTATATTTTAAACCTTTGATTAGACTCTTAAAATTTCAGAACATGCTTCTTCGATCCTAGATTTTTAAAAGACAAAAGAAAAACAAGAGAAAGTAAAGTCTTACTCCTGTGGATGAACCCAGTTTTGTTGCATAGAGATCTTATTGTAAAGTTACTTAATTACATTCAGAGGACATCTTTAATTCTGATTATGACTAGAATCACGCATGTCTTCATTTAGGAAGTCCTATTGGAGTCTGTGTGTCCTAAGCACAGGCTCTTTGAAGCATTGCTAAGCGGGGTAATTTTATTGTACGAGTTTTCTTGTAAAAATTATTGTCTTTCTGGATGTCTAATTAAAATAAAGATGTAATAAAGAATTTATGGTTTTAATTAGAGCATAGATCTTAAACCAATTATAGTGTGATTAATAATTCCTTAACAGGCTTTCTTATATGAGATGAAGAAAAAAGATTTGAGCCCCATGAAAAATCAATATGCATTACTCAATTACATTAACGAAGCTACACAACGCAGTCTAGGTCCCAATTAAATTGCTCCTCATGTTAAACTGGCAATGGAGTCTGTAGTTATTAATGAGTTTTGATGTATTTGTTTAGTCATTGTCGGGTTTTTTTGAACTATAGGGTTTGGGGGGTTTTTTATTGGAAAGGTGCTGTAACACTGAGTTGTGCCTATGGCCTTATCCTGCCCGAATGCAATTTCAGAGGACAGAGTGAACAAGGTTTGCTTCAGAATCAACAGGACTGAGCACAAATCCTTTCTGCTTTGCCTTTACCTATATTGTGACCCAAGGCACAGCAGAGGAGCGGCCATCATCATCATCATGAAGGCCAACCAGATGCAGCGCAAGGCACTACGCCCCTTTCCAGTGATCTTTGTTCCCCACACTCACGGAGGCGATTCAGGCGACCACCAGGACCCAGCCTGAAAACACTGCCCCTGGGCCAAATGTGTTGCTCCCCTTATTCCCTACATAGAGATCACCGTCAGGAACACCGCAGGGCTGAAAGGTGAGGACCCCAGATGCACCCAGTGTCTTGCTCCACTGGTTGCAGCTCCAGGTCCTGAACACAGGCGCTGGAGGCCAGCAGCATCTCCAGGAGCCACATGCAGAAGCTCAGCACAAGGGAACTCTCACTGGGCAGCACTTCATTTTTTGTGGGGAAAAGGGAGTAGAACGGATCCTGTGCTACACCTGCACATCCAAATACCTCTCTGGCTAATGGTGAACAGAAAGCTAACTGGCACAAAAGCCTTGGCCCTGACTCAGGCAAGCACTTTACAACATGCTTAATTTTAGGCGCACAGTAGCCAACTACATTATTTATGTACCTAAAATTAAAAATAAAATAACTGAGGGAGGACACAATGAATGGTGAATCAAAGCTAAACAGGAAACAGTTACTCCCTATTTCTCATGAAAGTAGGAGCTCTGGAGAACCCAATGAATGTACCAGGGAGCAGGTATGAAACAAACCAAAGGAAATATAATCTCAACCAACATCCTCACAGAAATTCCTGCCAAAAACATATTGTAAAGGTCAAAAATATAAATTGATTCAAAAGGGGGACAGGGAAGAGTCACTCACTATTAGGGAGGTTTTCTCCTAATGGTTCAGATGCCAGTTTAGTGAAGCCCCTAACACAGGGATGGCCCAAGGCATCAGAGAACAACCACCTAGACCTGCCCATTCTTGTGTCCTTAACCATTTGCAGCTAGTTGCTGTCAGGGACAGAACACGTATACTCAGTACAGCTGCTCTCTTCTTCCTTGGTTCTTTTTTAGGTGATGGTTTGGCAAGTATTGATGGGAGGGTTTGGGGGGGGGGGGGGCGGAAATCAGGATTTAATGTACAACTTGTGTCATCACTGAAATTTCTACCAAAAATTGCATCTTATCTTTCATTAATAACCTGGCTGAACTGGTAGAGCAGAGAACTAGATAAATCCATATTTTACAGATCAAATGAACTTTAAAAACAACAATGGAGCTATACATTCACTCATGCACAGACAGCTCCTCCTATCAAGCTGCCCAGCAAATGAAGCCATACTAATTTAAATGTACTACAGGGCAAAAAATGATCTCGCATGAAACTTCTAATTTGTCATTCTGTAATATGGATTGTGGCTTGGAAACTCACTAATTGATCATTAAGAACACATTGTTATAAAGGTGGACTTCATGGTGCGAGAAGAACAAAACCCCCAAACTTCTGAAAGAAACCACCATTCGGTCCAAATAAATCTAGAGGACATTGATGTTTCATTATGTTCAGACCCAGCTATAGCAGAACATAGATTTATTTTGGCCCTGTCAGCTTGGGTGCATCTCTGCCTGCAGACCTGAGCCTTCATTGATATCTGTGAGTGATGCTGCCCTACTCCAGCAATGCACAAGGGTAAAGATGCTATTAGAGCTACCTGCAGATTTCAGCATCCAGTGAAACCTATGCATGGAGCCAGATTTTATTTCTTGAGCACATCCTGTGTAGTACCCTTTAAAAATGCAGCTTCCTTCAGCCAAATGACTGCACAATTTCATGTTGATTTCAAAGAGTTGGTCAGGTTAAAAAAAGAAAAGATTCGGTAATTGCAATGGGGAAGAGCGAGAACTATTTAATTCTAAGTTAATGCTCTTATTTGAGTGAATGCCTTAGAGCTGGTTTCAGTTACCTGACAATCTGATTCTAAAAATCCTTTAAAACACTTCAAAAGGAGTGCAAAGTTTCCCTAAGATTCTTCTTTCCTGTTACTGTCTCTCCTGTTCAACACCTTTGGGTTCTCCCAATACTCTGTGGCTGCAGCCTTCACCAAAGACACAGGACAGCGAGGCAGGCAGCACATTTCAGTTACAAGGTGCACGTCCAACCCGAGATAGCTGGTTGAGCAGTCCCCCATCTCCTCTTGCCATCAAATCTGGGCTAAGACCACCCTAAATGTGGGTCTGCAGGTGCAGTGGAGGAGCTTAGGGTGACAGCCTGGTTCTCTAGGTAAGTACGTAAAGGGACCAAAGTGGAGAAAAAACACCTAACAGACTAGTGAGTTGGTTACAGCACTATGGACATGCGACAGCCATTTGTATTTGATTTCAAATTACTGATGGCAGGATGGGCTGCTGTTATGTGCCTGGCCTGGACGGGCCCTGCATAAACACATGCAAGACTTGCAGAAAAGCCCCATTTGTGCAGGATCTGAGACAAGAAGGGACCATGCGGGTCCAGGGTTTGTCCAAGTAACAGGAGCTGTCAGCACTTCATGCCTTTCAAGGCCGTGTCCCAGTTAGTGAAGAGATTTTTCAGGAGACCACGTTCTGCATCAAACACTGAGGATGACTTTTGGCAAGGTCCTACACTCAGTCTCCCGTCTCTAAGTACTATCTTTGCTTAACACACACCTTCCTCCTGTTATTTCTTTTCATATCTCTTTTTCCACCAGGAAACCATTTACCTTGGCATGTTTTTTCATCTTCTCATTTACATGTCTCCTGCAAGACTGAAACTCCAGCATTGATTTTACCACAAGATAATGTTAATAGGATCAATAAACCGCAATGACTATATCAAAGTGTCTGTTCTTCACCCTCCAGGACTGCAGAAGGTGCTTTAGTCTTAAAGTACATCTAATATACCATCTCTCACTCTTCTTGTCTACTCCTATGCATGAGAGACTGTCTGTCTGCCAGGTAGAAAATAAATTATTAGCTTGCTGAAATAATTTAAATTTTAATACCACTTCAGCACATATAAAATATTACTGATGCAATTAAAAAATAGACAATCAGCTCAATGCATCTAAAAATGGGTGCTTTATGCCCTGACAGGAATAAATGAAGTCTGTTAGGAAGACTATTATAAGTACAGATTTCTCCTTAACCTAAAAATTTTTCAGCTGGTAAAAAGCAGGTGACCTATTTCAGTCAGGTCAGCTACCATTTAACAATATTTCTAAGGGAAGATTGGGAAAGACTTGGTTCAAAACAAGCGAGATTCTCTGAGGATGCACACATGGGTAATTTTCAGTGGAGTAAAGGAAGTTATGTACTCTTTGGTTTCTTGGTTAGTTGTTCCATGTATTGTTTTAGACAGATCATTTCTCAAAGGTTGCAAGATAGAAATTGTCCTGGTTACAGGATGGAACAAAAGGTTACAACAGAAAGTTTGCTCTGGTTACTTCAAGCCACATGCTGTGCACCCCCAGCAAGTATTTGCATGGTCCCAAACTGGTTATTGCAGTCAGCTGCAAAGTCACAGGAGCAAAGAGATGAATATCATCATCTCTCATTTTAAAACAAAATATTTCCTTGTTCTTTTTTTGTTTTATTTTTCCTTATTCTTTTTGATTCTAACCAATATCTGACACTTGAACGCAAAACATTTTGCAGACAGGATTAAAAGACCTGAAAGTCAATCTAGTTATTTTCCTCAAGATCATATGAAATATTTCAGTGAAACGCTAATGACTTTGTTCAGCTTTGACCAAAATAATTTCACATTTAACTAGCAAGTCCTTGGCACTGGTGAGTTTGAAGACAGCGTAGGGTCTCTGTACAGATGAAAGTTGGCCTGGGCTGACACCAAAGGACATCTCTGTGTTCATGTGAATGGGAACCAGGTTTCTACCTCAAGTAATCACAACCATTTCACTGACTGATAAAGGTAAGCAGGTGTTGTTCTGAAGAGGCATGAAAGCTTTTAGACAGAGAACATGAAGGCAGTCTGGCTGAGAAGCAGCAACTAAAAGTCATCACCTTTCAGGAGGCCATGTGAAACGCAGAGGAGGGCTCAGCCCCTTTCCCAGTAAATGCCTGTCTGAAAAAGCCACATAAAACCCTGCCAGTCTGAGTAAATCAAACCCAGCAGGCTGCATTTGTGAGACTTTACTGGAGATAAAGGGTGAGATTTATAAAGCGCCTGTGTAATTCAGCAACACAAGTGCTACCAAAAATTCTTCCCTAAGGGTTCTTGTAAATCCAAAACCTCTAAAAAACAGATTTTGTGACTTTTTTCCTATTGATTTAAATGGACTCTGTGTTATCCCCAGAGCATTTTAAACTTCTTATCAATATATTTTTCCAGTTTTGTTTGTATATACCAAACAAAGCAAAGGCCTTAACATTATCCCTATACATAATGAAGCAGATTTATTCTGACAGTTTAAGTTTGCTTAAATTTAAAACAAAGTTCAGGGCTTTAAAAACCTAGCTGAGATTATCATTGTATGATAGAATGCCACTTTGCTCCCATAATTATCTGTTTTCCATCTCTGTTAAAAAAAAAACCTGTAAGCTTGAAAAATATAGCAGTACTTTTATTTAAATATTTAAAGAGCCCCATTATAAAAATTCAGCTCTAAAAATAAGCTGACAGTGAGGACAACTAGCACAGTGTGCTCAGTTACACTGGTGCACATCAGTAATTTGGAGAGGGAGGGATTTTTAAAGGTCATCTAGAGCAACCTCCTGCTCCATGCAAGAGCCAACATTTGCTCAGGTCAGCTCTGCGTTTGTCTGGCTGAATCTTGAAAGCCTGGAATAACTTTTGATTTATTCCAAATTTACCTTGGTGTAGAACTTGTCCACATTGCAAAACTAGAGAAATGTATCAAAATTAAAACTAGACACCAGTGTAAAATGAATTTGTTGAATCACATTTACCTTTTTGTAGGCATGGTTATTCATGACTAAAAGAGCAATAATTTGATTTTTGTTTCCAAAGTAAATTAAGGTAACCTCAACTAAATCCAGTCTAATTCTGTGTAAGACTGTCTTTTCAGAGATTTAATGCAGTTCAGTGACTTGATTTTTAAAAGATATTCTGGAATGGTTTGACTGAGTGCCTGCAAGTTAGATCAAGGACATTAGACATGCTTAAAAATTTACTTGAACCCTTTTGTGACAATTAAGGATCATTTTTGGTCTTATGGATACACCTTGTTTTTCTTTTTTTTTTTTTTTTTTACTTCACCATAAGAAACTGGAATAGCTGGTTTTAAATTAGAATTTTATCTGAAAGTAAATACCCAATTAAACACTCAGAAGAATATTGCAGGCTAACTCTCAATAATGTCCAAGGGAGACAGGAGGAACAGACCCATGCTATTCCATGGGATTAGCCAGGTAACTAGGGACTGGGACTTAATTTCATTACATAATTATGATTTCCCTTTGTTTACTGTGATGAGTTAGCTGTAGGTTGGCTTTCTAATGTCACCTTAGCTGGCTCTGGAATAAAGAGCAGGATGAAATAAGAATGAACGTGATGTACTCAGCTAAAAGGTCAAATTCTGGTCTCAGCAAAGCCATTGGCTTCTGAGGTTCCCACCTGGGTGCAAATTTCCCACCAAGGGCTCTGGCCACAGTCTGGCTCATGGAGTCTCCAAACAGAATTTGGTTGAAGTACAGCTGGAGAAATTACTTTAACCTTTTAATAAGTGTCCAGCGCTAAGCAGATATGAATGACTTCCAAGGCAAAATGTCATAGCAGAACAACTGTGAACAGTGGGGAAGTCAGTGAAGGGAATCAAGGCCAATTTACACTCAAAGACACAATCACTTCCATTTCTTCCTCTCTCCCATCCCCAAGTAAGCATCCTATGCAATAATGTGGAGAGCAGATTGGTCTCAAAGGCAGCAAGGACTTGCCAACTTACTGGCACTCTTAAATAATTCCAGTAATTGCTTTCCAAATTTCCAATTTGTATTTTTACTACACCTACAGTTGAGAAAATCAGAATTTTAAAATGCATTTTCAGAAGTCCTCTAGAGTTTACTTACAGGTACATTAACCAAATTGTTTTGGTTTATATAGATTTTATAGATTTAATGTCTTTGAGGATGAGAATGTCCAGAAATGGCAATAAGGGTGAGCAAAGGGCAGAGCTGGTGCAATAAGAGCCCCCAAAAGCACGCTGCTTTGCCGGGTGTCTGGCAGATCACTGTGCTCCAGTCCAAAAGGAGCCCGCTTGCGTGCCAGGGAGGATGTTTTCCAGCACTGAGGGAGCTCTGTGGGGAAAAGGATGATCAAAGTAGTGATTAAAGGGGGATCTTGCAGGGTCAGACTGAGCTCCTTTGTTCTTCTGATTTTTTTAAAAAACATTTGCACTCAATAAAGCTAGCTCTTCTCTTGAGGACACGTTGGCAATTAAACCCTTGCTTGGCTAGCTAGACTGTCTCAGATTTGTTTTAGAAATATGGAGGAAAGTGGTGTATCTCGATTCTTGTAACCTGAATTCTCTCCACATCATTCACTTTTGCTCAAGTTTTTGAAGTTTCATATTAAGCTGTATTTCCAGAAATATATTTGCAAAAAGGCTGGCTATACAGTTAAGCTAGTGAAAGGATGCATTTCCTCAGCCACTCAGCACACTCATTGTAAAGACTTAAAAAAAATTCTTTATGTCCTTCAGGCAAAACTGCAGTAATAAAAAAAGCTAATTATGCCATAAATGCAGCAGTCCCCATCACATTTAAGGGTGTGGCACCCACAAGAAACTTGACTCCAAGAAATCTTTACCTGAAGGGAAAATATTTTTTATGACTACACAAACTCTAAAGACAAAAATAGGTCTGGCTATCTGCGCACAGGCAGGGAATGAGTTGTGATTTTCAGAGGAGTTTTTAAGTGCAGTCTTCATCATTTGACTACTACATCACCCTGAGGATGAAGGGGAAAGAGCACAAATCCAATCCAGCAACTTTGCACTATAAGAAGTGAATTTGGTTTTCTAAACCCTTTGTTTCTCAAACCAGAACCTTAAAATTGCTTCAGCTCTAGCAACATCCTTTGAAACTAATCACCTAAACAGAGCCCTCCTCAGAGAACAGTCCGGTCTTGCTTTAGCTGCCCCACTCCACCTAACTGGCCCCTCAGCGTTGACCCAAGCACTCAGATGTGGGATACAGAAAGCAGAAACTCACACACAAAACCACATTGTTCACCAGGTTTTCCAAATGCAAGCTTTTCTTACAGGAGTTGACAAGCCTTGCTTATTCACTCTGAAGTCCTGGTGCAGAGCACATTACCAGACTAAGTCCCTACAAACACACATACAAGAATTCCAATATTTTCTAAGTTTTAGCAATGTGTTTTGCAAACTTTAACCAAGCAATTCTTTCTTTTTGCACCGAGGCATCTCAGATTTTCTTCTCTTCCTTCTTGCTTTTTTGGCAGACTTGTACAAACTGCATCTTTGACATAGCATGAAATGTGGAAAGGCCCCATTACCCCACCCTGTTACAAACCATTAAAGAAAATGGATTATTTTCCCTCTGTGGTTTTACAAAAAGTATTAGCACTAGCTGGAAAGCAAATTTTTTTAAGCTACGTGTTAGTTTCAAAATACTCCATGAAGATTTTGTTCACAAAATTCTTGACAAGATGAAAATGATGCCGCTCTTTAAGTCTGCAAAACGGTTTGACCTCGTAATACCAGTTCCCCAAATGTACTGATGCAAGAACAGAATTACCTTGAACAATATAACTATTCTCATGCATACACAATGCTGCTTGCACAAAGTCTCCTGACTTCAACTAGCAGTCTTTACTCACTTTTGGCCCCCGCGAGGTTGCTCCCATAAGTAAGCCATCTCTCAAGGATTATTGATTGCCCACAACTGAAAGCCATGTGGAGTCCAAGCAACTTCAATCACAGCACTATTAAACCAAATTAAAATCTGACCTTTTACATTAGAACTTGTATCTCCCAAGCGTGTCTCTTGTTCCATCGTGCAGGAAGAAGCAGGGCCAGAAGACACAACCAAGAGACATCAACACCAGGCCAAAGGAGACACCTGACAGCAGAGGGAAGGTGTCCGCATCCTTTTTCAGCCTTTAAATAGCAAAGAGCGGTTGGGAGCTGACTGGTCAGGAGCAGGGTGATTTGGCCCCACAGGATTGGTCAGGAGGAGGGTGAGCTGGCGACACGGGATTGGTCGAGAGCAGGGTGAGTTGGCCATTTGGGATTGGTCAGGTTACAGGTTGCTCTCCAGTTCTCCACCATCTAACATATGGGGAGGGTGTATTGCCACTTGAGGCTTCTTCTGGAGTCAGCAGCTGTAACGTTGCCGCTGTGGGTTTAGTGAGTATGGGCTTGCTCCTACCTCAGAGAAATCAGGAGCAAAGTTCCCATTGCCTGTGGTTGCACAGGATCAGGACAAGCTTGGATAAACAGTGTCCTCGGTTAATAGGTGTTGCTGTTCTTTTCACAGAGGGACAAAGAAATACATGAGAACCAAAGGAGAAGCCAGATGTAGTATTAACACCGCCAACACAGCCTGAGTCCCAAGTGACTGGCGCTCCTGAGATCAGTCTGTAATAAGCTGTACTATAATGTTCTTCTTTGTATGCTACTGCTCTGTCTGAAATGCCTTATATCAGGCTGAGGGAACTTGTAGTGGAATAAAGCCCTATCCAATGCAAGTTTGGTGGTGTATCCATAATGAAACCACAACTTAGTGTCTACAGAAAGCAGCCTTCTTCCAGCATGACTGCACACAGTGATTAAGTTGAATGAAATTAAAGAAATAAAAGTTAATTCTTCTCTCTGCTTGAGGAACTTCATGCGCTGAAAAAACATGGTCTATGGAGTGCAAGTAGGCAGTCCACCCATCTTCGTACCAGATTAACATCATCTCAGGATCAGAAATGAAATGCTGTATCTTGCACCCAAGTAACGCATTCTGAAGAGGAAACAATTAATTAGTGCCAGGTAATATTGTCACAGGCTGATTAGGTGACACAGTGACTAATACATTTCCTCAACCAGCTCGTAGCTGCAATGAAGACACAGCAAGATTCCTTTTCACTGAAAGCAAATATTAAAACAACATTCATTATCTTTTCATGAAAGGGAAAAAAACAGTGACCTTGGCAGAATTTCTCTCTCTCCTTCTCCCTCTTTCAAAATAAAACCAAACCAACACCGCACCTCCCCACCAAGCCCATCAAAAGACAAAGCCCCAGCAGAAAGAAGCATAGCCTTTTTAACCATTGAAGATGTTTTAAGATGGGCTTTTCCTACAGGGATTTCAGAAGCTCCATTGCAGCCGCAGCAAGCAAATGAAGCGAAGCATGGGCCACTGAGTCAAAGAGGGAACGAGAGCAGACATACTACAGCGAGCTATTTTAAACCATTATCGGAGATCTGTAGCTAAGCTCTCCAGCGGCCTGCTTCTAGCTAAAAGGCTTCCACTTCAGTGCTTCAGATCATGTAAGTTTGTTTAAGATGCATAATTCATGAAGGGTACATAACACCATCCTTGAATAACTTTTCACTCACCACCTGCTTGACAGGGAGAGAGCTGACAGAGTAGTGTGACTTCAGAAATCTGACATTAGCACGCTATGTGTCCCAAGAAGGGACAGGGATCACTCCATTGTCTTAGCCCCTTCATTGGTATGAATGCCAGAGGAACCCAACTGCACCAACTAATTCCATGATCAGGACGATTTCCATCTTTTGTCATTACCATGAAAATAAAAGAAAGCTGAATGATGTGAAGAGTTATAACTACTTAGATTATAGGCCTTGAAAAGAGTATGTAAAGAAAATGTATGTTTTTATAGGCTTTAAAAAAAAAAAATCTATTGCACACCAAAGGCCAAGTACAACCATCCCTATTCAAGCCGAATAGTACCTTGCAACTCAAATAGTCCCACTGAAATCAATTTGGGATTATATAAGGCAAGTAAGGAAAGCACCACCTGGTCTTTTGGTAGCAAAATAAGATGTATAAGGAACAAACCTTTGGCTAAAATTAATGTGATTTGCCTCATTGTGCCTAATAGAGCTGTGCCCATTTACATCAGCCTGGAGTCCACTGTAACAGTGTGCCTATTGTAGAGCACTTGGGTTTTAATTACCAATGGTAAATAGTACATCCTTAAACTTTATAGACCTTATATATTTGCCCTACTTTATTTTGTAGATAAAAGCCCAACTGTGGCCTGATAGGCAATTTAGGAATGATTTATGGACTTTGTCTGCTGTTAGTAACAGTTTGGAAGTTGCGGTGTGACAGAAGGGAGGGATTTTTTTCTAATTTATTTTGGGAGATAACGGTTGGAGCGGAACTGTCATACATCGCTTTCCCTTATAAAATTGTGAATATTTTTTTAGCAGGGCTTTAGAAAAAGGGAAAAAAATATAGGGCAAGACAAGGTATAAAGAGAACAACAATGGACACAATAGATGGGATGAAGGACTAGTGCATGGTAGAGAAAGAGCACTGCTTTCATAATTTATGCTGTGGGCTAGCTGTCCCAGTTGGGAGCCTTGTCCCACTCCCACCCAAATCCCAGGCTATTCTCCCTAGAAGTCCATTTATTTTGGCTGCTTTATCACTGAAATATGCCTCCTGCTGTCAGGCTTGATGTGACATTTGGATTAAGCACAGACACCTCTCCATTCCATTTAAAAGGCAGAAACAACAAACACATGCACACACAAACCAGGACAGGTTAATATTCAAAAACAGAGTACATGGCGATTGTCATTCCCCTGTACACACAGTCTCCAAAATAAACATTTCACACAAAGCAATATTTTGCCTTCTGTGTAGTGCAGAGCAGTGAAGTGAAGCAAGACTACCACCCAGGGCACTCTGAGCATGTACATTTTAAGAGAAGGAGGTTTTTCCTCCCAGGAGTTCAGAGGGGTTTTGTAATTGGCCGCTTATATGACCCCACCGTCATTTCTGCCCTATACCAGAATGCTGAGACTGCCTGAAAAGTGATATGTAAGTCAGAGAGAAATAGTGAAATACATGGACCTGGTGTATTGACGTGCAGTTTATCCATCCTTCTGTTACTCTGAAAGCTAGCATGGTTTCCTGCTTTTACAAGGGTCATTTGAGTCTTTTATCTGAGTCAAATCCTGCTCCTGCTTCCTGCAGGGCATACGAGAGAAATGACACCGAACATTATTCTCTTACCAAGGGAGAGAGATTATCCCTGTGACATGGGTGCTTCCTGGGGATAGCCAAAAAAACTGACAGTAGGAAAAAGCTTTCCATTCCTCATGCCAATGGTTCCCTGTTTCCTGAGATGTTGTTTGGAGAGGAGGAAGTTGAGCAAGCCTATTAATGTAATTATTTTGCATCTCTCCCTGTGTAAATCTCAGCAGAAAGGCCAGTGAGGCAGGTGCATGCAGGATGCTTTGGCTCAACATTCCTTCCTCAGTGTCCCTGAGCGTGACCTAGAAGGGGCACAGCTATCGCTGGCACGTGTTGTGGGGTTCAGCCATGGTCTTGGGGAATGGAAATGTTCCTGGGAGGAATGGGGACTTATTCTGGGCAGCTGGGAAAAGCGATATAAGTAAACTCAGGAGTTTAAGGATTATGGGCTGCTTTTGTGCATCACTGGGCTCACCAAGCAGGGGGATTGGCAGCACGGCTAGAAACCAGGCTGCCTCTGAGCCCTAGACTAGAGGCCAAGGTGGAGAGGAGGGTGGGAGCCCACCGCTGCATCTTTGGTTTTCAGGTTATCCCTGCTACTGCTAGGTTATTGTAGGATAAAGCAGAATAACAGTTGTGAGTATTTAAGTAGCTCATGGACTTCTCCCTTTCAGAAAGCATTTGTTCTGAACTGTTTCTGCATGTCTCCTCTGACTTGGACCAGGGGCAGGTACTGGAGTTTTTTTAAAACACTTATAGCTCTGCCAAATTTCTGGTGTCTGTCAGGGACAGATCCTCATTTCATCCAGCAAAGGGCCCATATCGACTTCAGTTGACTTGATCCATTATTACCTGCTTCAGTCCCTGTCTTTTTTCTGCCTGCTCATGAGACTCTGCTCAAATCAAAAGGCTGTCTCTGTGCAGGACTAAACCTTCTCCCAAACGGGCCTGTTGAAATATATATTGAAATAGTCTTTAAAAGTTTACAGAGTATTATGAGATCAGTACAGATCTGACCATTACTTATTAATTGTTCAATTCAAGGAATAACTATATGATAGAAAATGGGGTGGAGACCTGGGAAAGAATGACTTTAATGAGATCTCGGTAACTGATATTTGGAAATATATTATTAAGTTTCTGCAGTGCGGCACTGAGATTTCCCAGTGTCTTCAGGAAAAGAAATAGCACCCTCTGCTTTTGTGTCTCTTGCAGGGTAGAGACATTAGAGGTCAGCTCAAATGCACCCAGCCCTCTGCTAAAAACAAAGGGGGCTTCAGAAATGGCTTAGCAGTGTTAGACTCTGCATTGCCGAGAGGTAGAAGAGCCTGGGCCTTTGCCTCTTGAAGCTACTTTTTCCTCCAGCAATGTTTTTGCTCCTGCCTTCTCTTCCAGCTTTTCTACCTAACTCCTCATCCATGCAACTCCACACTGATGTATAAAAAGGCTTTTTCTAAATCACCCCCTTATCTTAAAATTAAAAGAAAGCATGCATTTTCTTCCCAGAAATAAGCATGCAAGACAGGATGCAGGAGGACTGCATCTCACCCATTTCATTCCTTTAGAGACACAACATGCTCATAGCAAATATAAATAAACAAGGGTGTGCAGTACCATCCCACGACTATGTATTAAGACAGGAGGATGCGTGGGGAAGTGTGTACAGAACAAAGTAATTTCAGGTACCAAATCTTAAACTAGCAAACATACATGTGAAAAGTTATTTGTAGCCAAGATATGAAAAGAATTACATGTTCAACCATCCAGACAAAATCTGCAGACTAGGCAATGCAAAACAATGAAAGTCTTGATGTGCACTTGTCTCTGTCATGAGGATGTGAAAAGAATTACATCTGTCCTCTCCAACAGGCAATGATTCCAAAGGGATAAAATCAAAAAGCACAACAAAGCCCTGAAAACTCAGTGGTTTTCAGGGCTGATGGGAGGAGGGCTTTGAGCATGTCCTTTCTAATCGCCATTCAACCCTTAGCAAAAGGATGGGTTAAAGGCCACTGTGCTGGTCTTGGAAGGTAATACACAGCTCGTCCCAAGTATAGATTTCCTTTGTGACCATGACGAAAGGCCTGGACAGGGCTTACAGAAAATTGTCATACTAGTGTCATATCAGAAACTAGAGAGAGAGATTAGATCGTCTCTGTTTCCTGGGGTACATTATCCAGTGAGAAGGCAAAAGCCCATGTGCAACCTCTATTTATACAGGGGTGTTGTACAGAAGAGAGCACTCATCTTTACACAAGAGGTGCATAAGGCCCCTGACCCATGTGGTAACTTTATTCAATTGACACTTCAGCAGCTAAATAACCATCCTACTGAAGCACATCACTGTGCGAATACAGTCAAATTTCCACTGTTGAATACAGAAGAAGGAATAAATACAAGTAAAAGAGAAAAAAGTTCCTGCATGCTTAGATGCACAGAGCCTGCTTTTTGGCTCTGCTCCTTACACGAGTTGTGCTCGCAGATGTGCCCAGCCCGTGACCTCCTCTGTGGCAGGGGGATGTGACGGATTGCTGTGTCGCTCAGCTACATGGGAAGGGAATGAAGCCCACATCCAGCAGCTCTGTGAGAGGTGAGGCGAGACGAGACAAGCCTCCCCATCCTCAGCAGGGCTCCATTTGCAAAAAGAGGCCAACAACGTGGCAGGGCACATATTCTGCACAGAGCACCGGAGGTGCAGTAAACCTTGACGTACAGCATCTATCCACATAGCCGTAAAGAGGTTAAGACTCTCTTGGTAGGAACCAGTAGGCAAGAGCCTCAGGAATGACTATTTTTCTTTCCTGACTGCCCCATAAGAGAACATAGGGAACAATTCCTCCTGCCTCAGTTAATGGTCTCTCCCTCAAGAGTTTCGTTGCCTGATTGAGGACAATATTGTTCGTACAGGGATGCTGTAAGACGGACCACAGTTTTATGAGGAAGGAAGAGATGACACCCAGTCTCGCTGCATCAGCATCAGGAGTGACAATGAAGCAATTAAATCGCTAACTAGATCCAAATTGTATATAATTTTCATATTTGTTATACTGTATTTTGGGCTTTCATTCTTTGTTTGGTTCTTTGCAGAGGTTGCTAAAGATTTATGATTTATAAAAGCATCAGGCTGCACTGTGTTTCCTCGGGTCCAGTTAAGGAAATCCAATAACACGGGAGTTTTGTGTTGTGAACATATATATATATTTCTTCCCCTGTAATGTTAGGCCTGTCAAAATGAAACTGATAGGTTGGAAACGAGTCTGCTGAGGAACCAAAAAGGAGAATAATTTTTCTAGAACTGGTGAAACCCATCAGATAAGTATCAGAGAGCAAGAATTAGCGCAGTGTGCTGTGCTATTTGAGGAAGAAGAGGAACAGTGGGGTCTAACTGGCCAAAGGGTTCAAGACATCTGGGGTTTAGGTTTGCTTCTACTGACAATCTGTTGTATGACCTTGGGCAAGCATGCTTTTTCTCTCCACACTTGCTTCTCACACAGTTTGTTTTGCCTTATCCATTTAAATTGGAAGCTCTTATGATGGGGTTTGGCTCCGAATGTGTGTTCAAACAGAAGCTGAAATGGAGAGACCTTCGTCTCTGTTGTGGAGCTCAAGGTGCTACAGTAATACAAACAATAATAAAAAAGAATGAGTGATGCACTATAATTGCATGAATAATAGGGTACCTTTTAAGACCGTTCTTCCTGCCAGATCATCTTTGTGCTAAAAAGTTCTGTTTACTCAGGGAATATTCAATAAATAATAAATAAAACCTCAGGCTGAGACTTTCCCAAGCACAGCAGGTAATTTAGATGTATCGTCCATTAAAATTAATGCAAAGGATGCGTCTAAATCCCTGAGCGCTCTCAGCAAATTCTTAGCTTGAATATTTAATTTCCAAGCTAGACAACCGGCAGGGTGGTCTCCGTATCCAGCAGACAGTGGGGTAGGAATTAAGAGAAGCAATGGGCGTACGTGGGTGCAGAGCTCTTACTCACCTGAGCAGCTTTACTGGTCGTCCAATTGCTTTTGCTCCCCCGTAGTCCTGTGTGAAGTCTCTGGGAATCGATCACTACGTGCCTACAGGGGATAGGGCTGGGCGACTTTTGCTTCCTCTGGAGTCTGAAGATGAACAGATGGGGCAAAGAAAGGAAGATTAAAAAGGAGAAATAGCACCTTCCTTGCATGCAATATGCCATCTACCTCTTCTACCCCTACTGCTCCAGCCTGAAATCGTGCTCCTGGGAGCACGCAGTGCTGCTCTTGCTTTCGGCAAGGGTCGGTAGGGACCCACAGTGCATCCAGCAAATGGGAAGTTTAAAGCAACTCAGAGCCACCCTCTCTCCATTTCTCATCTCCAAATTTCTTAAACCTAGTGCAAGGGGGGAGGAACAGAACCAGACTTATTGTAAATGGCACATCACTATGTAGGACAGGACTGATGTGCTTCGAAAGGTGCTCACTGCAGCTTTGGTAGATCACTCTGTCTCTGTCAGCATGACAGATAACAGCCTCCAGACAGCCATGAACACATTAAAAATATACTTCCATCTCTGAGCAATCACACATTGGTGCAGTGCTGTCTCACTGTGGAGAAGCAAAGGCATCCGTACCTCTGGGAGAGCTGTACAAACATCTGCGTCTGCTTCAGCTCTGTTCTTCACTATTGTTCCTTCCTGACAATTTTGCCACCCTTGATAAAAACTCGAGCGAGAGGTAAAAATGAAATGAGTTCTTTCTGACGCGTGCATACATATTTAAGCATTTCTGTCACTATATGTTAGAGTTGCAGGCACTTTAACGATACCTCTTAGTTCCTTGCTTCTTGCATGGCATCAGGTAGTAATATTGGGCTATAAGGTTTCAGAAGCTGAACAAATCTCCTCTTTCCTCCCATCTCGTATTGACCATTAAACTTATATTATCATCAGAATCACAATGAAACAGAGCAATTTCTATAATTCTGTAAGGAAATGAGGCCGACAGCATCAGAACAAAATACACATCATTAACAGAGCCCTGCTCATAACACTCTTAAATACACAGCTCTGTGAATATTCATACTCTACTTTTGAGGGACACCAGCTTAAATTTGGAAATTTTGGTTGCATCGTCAGTTCTTGGGCCTTCTGGGATCAGAGCACCAAGGAAAAATAACAGCTCTCAGTGTTGTTCAGGGTATCTTTCTCTCAGTAAACAAGGCAGAGGCAAGTTTCTCTACAAAAAAGAGATGGTAGACCTGCATTTAAATGACTTGTACCTCACTTTTTAAAGAAGTGGATTGTGAATATTATGATGCTGGATTCATCATTAGAGGACAGACCAGATGGTGAAGGCTTAGAGTATAGTCTCATCCCTGTGCAGAGGGATTTCTACAATTGCATATTAACTGTTATTGGAAGTTCCATATACATGTAAATCCCTCTGTACTGGAATGAGAATATCCTTTAATGCAAAGCATTATGTCCATTACAATAAGTAGCATGAATAGCTGATAGTCATTGCAATTAAACTGAAAATCGATTTGGTCTTCTGGTACCTTGAACATAAAGCAGGAATTTTATAAATTGTATCTTTTATTTAAACACCACCTTTCATGTCAGTGACACCTTCACAGATACAAATAGCAGGAAAGTCCAGTTATGTGTATGTCAATGAGCTCCAGAAAAAATTTTAATGTTCAGGATGTACTGAGGAGGCATTAGTGTTCTTAAATGTAGTTCATATGTATACTAACATCTTAAGTATGTGTATGCTTATATTTACTATAGTAGTTTAAAAAAAAAAAAAAAAAAAAAAAAGAGGTCTGTAAAACTTAAAAAACATTACTGCAGTCCCAGATGAAAAAGCCCTAAGCACTTGCCTTTAGTAAAACCCCACCAAAACAGATTCTCAGCCTCATGCTAAAAACATGTCACCAAAAGTGCGTAGTGCTAGTAGCCCTCCTGAGAGGTAAGGCCAATTACCATTAGCATGGTCTTAAAATAGCCAAATAGTCTCTAAGACCTATGCTAAACTCTTGGACCTGTAGCATCATTCCCTGAAGGCAACCATCTATCTCTCCTGGAGATACCTGGGTATCTCAAGCATGATCCTGCATGGAGTGAACAGTTAGGCCAGCCTTACTTCATCCTTGTAATTAAGAAGAGATTCTGCTATTTCCGTACTGCACTGAGTTCTTGGGAGGAGGAAACCAGTAACGTGTATAAGATGTTACTACGTCCATGGTAGCCATACTGATAGGAAAAATATGCTTGACACAATCTCTGGTTCCTGCACTGATACCCAGTTCCCTCAGGTGTTTGGTTCCCTCAGGCACGAATTGACCGTGCTTCCTTTTGCTGTTGTCTATGGCTTTACAAACAGCCATCCAAAACCTGTTGTGTGACTCATGCTACGCCCTCAAGCAATGATTCTCAGGCTCAGAGAAATCAGTTTATTCTGCAGAGAATATTAACAAATCAACACTCCAGAGTGAAAATATTTAAACACCTGTTCAGAGCAGAGTGTTTCATAGTCTTCTAGAAACTGGAAGGTGTTTTTATTTGAGTGCATCTAGAACCACTCAGTAAAATAACATATTTTCCTTATTTCCTCATTCTAAACTCTTTTTGTTGCTAATGGCATTTAGTTACTGTTCACTGTACTGCACAATTTTGCCACAGTGAGATAGATTAAACTATCCTGGAGAATTTACCCAAAATTTGGTATTAAAACTATGCCCAAAGTGAACTCAGAAAATATGAACCATAGAAATTATCTAGAATGCTTTATCCATGACTTGTCTTGGAAGCAGAACCAGTAAATAGATTTTGCACATGAACTTAGTGTTAGTTCATTGGTGCTACTTATCCTCAACCTCCCCTTAGCAGTGTCCCTGGATGAAGCTCAGCAAATGCCCCTGCCAAGTGTATCAAGCCCATTGAGTCTGTTTATCATAATTGTTTTGCTTGGAGCTCCCTTTCCATCCTGCCTGACTACAGAATTTCATGAATCCGAAACTAGTAGAAATTATAGGAACAATGATTTGTTCTCCATTATTCACTCCTCAGAAGACAAAGACCTGGCCTCTTCTTTCAAGAAAGAATTTGCCTCAAAGTTAATTTATTACACTGAAAATGGAAAAGTTGTTTTTATGGAAAAAACCTGCAAGCGATTCAGTTTCTCCCAGTAGCACTATAATTACATCCTTTATGGGGGAAAAAAAGTGCAGGCCCCCACCACCCCCAACGCAAAGAAAAAGCTTATTCCTTCCAAAAAGCTGTTACTTGAAATGTATTGAAATGCCATTATTTTTTCTGTGAAAAAAATTGTCAGGCACAAGTTTAATATTAAGTCCACTAGTAACCCACAGATAACAAGGGTCCTATCAATAAGTGAACCTTGCTGTTGATTTCCATGTAGTTGCATGAACTTAATCGAATTTTCAAGCCTTCTGATGAATCAAGGTTCTTACTGTTCTTCCTTTGTCTTTCTTCTGTTCTGCTGTTGCAGAGAAGACAGATAGACCCATGGCTGAATGGACACATCTTCAAAGAGGCCAGACAATTCAGTATGTCACACACAATGCAAAAAGTTATTCCTGTCCTTTGCTGCAGAAAGACTCAGCTAAAGTCTGTTTTAGGTTGGTTTTTTTTTTTTTAATGAGTCTACAAATTCAATATCACTTGCTGTTGTCTTGTGAGTGTGTGTGTATATGTGTATAAAATGAAGTACAAACCTCTGTTTCAGTCTAAAAGAGGAAAGGGGTGCTAATGGAGCGTCATTGTAAAGCTGTGCAGAATATGGGGAAGTCAGCCAAACTGCCCTTTCAGAAATGGCAGTCTTCCCAGCCTTAAAGTCTTTTGTGAAAAATAAAATATTCTATTACATTATTTTCCAATTTCAGCTATCTCCCTCATTGGGCTCCAGGGTGGTATATTTCCAAAAGTTTGGAAATATTTTGCTGCTCACCATCTGCCTCAATAGCTGGACATATTGGACATCAACACCAGGACCAAACATCTGCGGCCCAAGGACACCAAGCAGCCACCAGTGTCATACCAGTGGGAATATCCATGCTCCAAATCTCTGCAGCCTCATTGACCAAAACATTATGGGCATAGAAAAATAAATTCCCCTTCCCTACACACTCCCCTTCCCTTCTTGGTTAACATCAATACAAAATTGTCTTGCCAGATTAGGATGAGCTTGGTTTTGAGTGAAAATGTTTTACTGTACCCTGAATTTGTGGAAATGTTCAGTGTACAAACCTTTGCACTGTCTCTTTTGTGGCATGCATCACTATGCAGTTAGTCTCCATATGCATGGCATTTGTACAGCCCTTTCTTACAGTTCAGGCTCCTTCTCATGGAGTTACTTTCATTATTAAAGAGGAAAAATATTTCAGCATGAGGCTGCACTAGAAGCAGCCAACCAGCTTTGCACTTGGCTTAAAAAGGCTGGTCCTAATTAACTCTTGCAGAGGCCTGAAGTACTACAAAACTCCTCCACCAGGCAGGCAATGCATTGCACTCCACAGCAAAAGCTTCTTGGGAGGGCTGGGCAATGTAACCTCAGAACTTTCCCCTAGAAACACACATTCATGTTGAAAAAGGTAAGGTGACCTATTTTGACATTCACAAATACTTTCTTTCTCTTCCTTTCCCAGTTCTTTTCCCACTTTCTTTTTCTCTCCCTCAGACACGCACACACACATCTGTGAAAGAAATACAGCTGGTGGTGTTAGCATCTGATGCTTTTCATCCTGTTTTCCAACGTGAATATTTATTTTCAGTTTGTGTGCTGGATAGGGAAGAATACAATCAGTATTTTCAAATTTCATTGTTTGGGGGAATGGAGTTCTTTCAAATGAGGACTGGATACTTCTGATATTGGGGTCGCCCTTTAAAGCATACCAAACTGACATGACTGAAAAGACAGTAATGCAAAGGATAATTATTCAGAACTATTTACTTTGCCAATCTCATCCTGGGATTTTATATCCTGATAATCCAGAGATTAATTTAGGAACAGACTCAATCAGACCAATATTTCCAATGGCAAATACTAAACAAACAAAAAAAAACCCCCAACAAATTAAAACCATGATTCTTAAGAATTATGGAGCTGAACTGAAAGCCATGAAATTTAAAAAATATGTCAAAATTTCTGTTTTCTCAGTTTGCATATTTTATTGTGAGATGTGGTGGGAAAAAACCTAACAGCTAGACAGGCTAGGCTCCAGGCTGCTTTACCCAGACAACATGATTTTAGACCAATTATCCTGAAAATGTTCTGGCCTAAAACCCCAATATGCTTTATGGCAACTTCCTGGTCTTTTAAAAGCCAATGAACAAATTCTCTGAATCTGGAGTAAAGCAGATGAAACATCTGAACTCTAGATGTTGCTGTCACACAATTTCCTTGCTATGAATTCCCTAAATTCCAAACTGTTTGCTCAAACCTCCCTTTGTTGGCTTTCTACGTGGTAAACAGTACCTCTGCACATAGATACTGCTCTTTTCCACTGGCAGGCGATAAATGCCAGAAATGGACCATTCACTACATATACAGTGGCAAAACCAGAAAACTGTGATCTACTGTGACCACGATAGAAAGAGCTGCCTGTACTTCAGCTCAAACTAGAACAACATCCCTGACTTTGGTGCAGCCAGGAAGGAGGGGAAAAGAAAAATCAAAGTTATGTCACCCAGTAATTGAACTGAAATTTCTCATTGCTTGTTTGCGGTCTCTCTCCAGAGTGCATGGAAACAAAAAACACCCCTGGGAGAGTTGTATACATGTTAATTGGCCATGTCAACCTGGAAAGGATCTTCTCTTCCCTTGTTACACTGAAATCTGTTGGGGAAGGAGCTGAAAGGATGCAGATAAACATATCTCTTCTCTATTCAGTGGCGTTACATTGGTTTACATTACTGGAGGAGCTGGCCCTGTAGGCTTGCCTGCACATGGCTCAGAACAGAAGAAACGTGATGGATTCAGGCCTGTGTACAATAGCAATACAGAAAATCTGTATAAAATTACAGCTGTTGCTAGAGGATACTAACCATGAGATTTGAGTAACCGATGCAGGGAGAGTGTGGGGGAAGAGCTGGTATTTTCAGGTCAACTAGAAGCTATTGTGTTTGGAAGTGAGAGGAAAAAATTGTTCACATTGCTTTTATGAAACATGTAATTTTCCATCTCCCTTGCCATGTCTTAAGAGCTTAATTGGACACAGTTGATGTATACACAAGCCCAGCTCCTGTCTCAAGCTTATATTTCCAAAGGTCACAGATTTCATGCTGATCCTCTGCATTATGCTATCATTTCCATGAGAACCTGAGGAGGGGAACATTAATTGCCTGTGACTGTAATTGGCTTCATGATGGTTGTCAGGCCAGTGGCTGGGAACACACACCCCAGAACAGCTGTCAAACATGTAACCTGGCAGAAAGTCACCAAGTGTCAGGAGCGTGCTCTGAACACGGCTGACATTTTCTATGCCCACAGAGGCTCTGCGATCAAGACAGATCTCTTGACATAATGATTCTCAAAAGTGACTAATTTGAAATTGTTTCAGCTGATGCAAAGCGAAGATGGAAAGCATGCAGTCTGTTGGCAGCAAGGTTCATCTTAAATCGTGGAAGGGAAATGTGCTCTCCTAGACCTATGTGTATTCAGGCCATGGTGAGACCACTGTGGTATCACTGACATGGCATTGACATTCCTGGTCAAGGGTCAGTTCAAAAAAAGCCAAAATCAAAGCAGGAAACCACCAGAGAGTCACCAAGGTCACATGGTCTAATTGGCATTAATATCGGACTTGGTTTCTCTTCTGCTAAGTCAAAACCAGTCCCTCCTTTGAAGTGAAGTAGGGCAACTCAGATCAATTAAAATATCATCAGTCAGAAGCTGTATTCTTTGTGTTACTACCAGAAATATCAGTTCTGGTCTCTAAGACCATTGAAAAACAACTATTCTTGATGTAATATGCACCAGAGCAGAGAGGTTTGAGTGTGATTTTTAGATCTGTATCTGCCAGTTACACAACAGCAGCTCTGTGCTCTGCAAGCAATTGCCTTTTCTTCCTGCTGCACCAGTCTCCAGTTTGCCTTCACCCTGATGGGATTCCTGCCTTGGAGTACCACGGTGAGTACTCCTTTCAAAACTATTATAGTAACCATTGGCTATCAGTGTTATTTCTATCTTAACAGAAAATTCTGGCGTCCACTGAGCTATGTGCAGAGAAAATCCAGAGTGAGTAGTAGTCCACGTCTCAGGGGGATGACAGTCTAAATAGACAAGATGAACAGGGAGGAAAGGGAAAGAAAAGCTTTATTGATGACGAGCAGAGACATGGCTCATGAAAGGAATTGGCCAAGGTCAAAAGGAAAAGTCTGTGCTGGAGCTCGAGAAATGATCCCAAGGCTCCGCAGACCAAATCCACTACCTTGACATGGAACTTGCTTTTCCACAAAGAAACACCTTTTATGAATTTCAGCCAAGAGAAGGATAATTCAACATGTGGTACCTAGTGAAGCTGTTTTTCCCATATTCTGCCAAAGAATGAGATGGAGCAGGGACAGGTTGGAAAGATATAACTGTGGCTGCAGTCTTCTGGGTATTTGTTCAACTAGAAGAAACATGCTGATGTTTCAGCTCCTCTCTAATGGCCTTTTTAGGCATTGCTCTCTTCTTGTGTTATTACAGGATTTTCCCTTGTTTTCAAGCAGCTGTTTATCACGCTAATGAAGAAGGTGAATTGAGAATGGAACACTTAGTAAAAAGCCTTATTTCCTGAAGCCCAGCATACAGGGAACTGGTAAAAAGTCTATTAACAAAATGACTATATATAATGACCAAAAGGACTTGGAAGGTGGCATATTTCTCCGTGGTCATGGATTTAAACAGTTTGCTGCATATTTCTGCTGCAAAATATAAGACAATAATCAAATGAAAATCCTCTCAAAAACACAATTATAGATCTCAATTGTCAAGCATGCAGGTACTCACATGTACAATTTCAGACTAGAATTACAATTTCTTCTAATTATAGAACATAGCAAAGTACATCCAACAGCTATACTTATTTAGAGGTAAAAATGAACTTACTCGTTCACACACCTACGTATTTACACAACTGCAGGAAAGAAAGTAAATACACTAAACACGCACCATGCATATGTGAACACAATTGCACCCCTGAAGACAGCTGCTTCTAGCAATGCAACACTAGAACACAAGAAGCACAGTAGTATTGGTACATACTTTTCTCCCAAGTCCCACAAACTGGGTCATACAAGAAAAAGCCAACCCAAGAAACCCATATGTTTATTACAGCGGCACAAAGACTCTTCCCTGTGTGTGCAGAGCACTGTTTGGAGCAGATCACACTAATCAGTGCCACAGCTGTTCAGGAAAGTAACATAGAGGACTGAGCTTGCTTTTTACCTCAGTAAAATTAATCTTAATTATAGCAACTCATTCACAACATTAATGTGATATACACTGTAAGGCTGAATGTAAATTACAAATTCAACTCAATTTATACCTGCAGCAGCTCTTTTCCACATGGTTAGGGAAAGTGCTGTAAAAGCCCCACCAAAATGCCTCTGAAGCCTTTTCTCTCTGCCATAAGAGCAGAAGATCCTATGCTAACAAGCAAATATACTCTTGGGCAGAACTAAGGAACTTGATAACACACTGAGTGAAGCCAGCAGAAAGACTCCCCAGACTGCAGATGAGGCCATGCATATATTGCTTTGCCATTTGGACCTGCTTTCAAACTGTGTGAGCTGGAAAACAGAAAAAAGAACAGCAGAGCCATCACGGTGACCTCTCTGTGAACCTGAATTGGGTAGCGCTTTTCTCCCTCCCACACTTTAATTCATATTTCTGTGCTGACTGTAATGCTGTGTACTGGCCCCAGCAAGAATTAAATTAAATATTTATACTTTTGTGATGAGATACTTTGTTACCCTGTAAAACTTGCACATATGGAACTCTATTAATTTATGCTAATTCCTTATTTCTCTAGAAGAGCCTTTCTCCTCATTAGCATTTGATCGTTTAATACAACTTTACTGCACACACTAAATTGAAGCCCATAATCTTTTGTAATTGAAGCTTCGTGTGCATTCATTGTCATTTTTCAAAAAAAAAAAAAAAAAAAGAGGGGGAAGGGAGACATGTATTGCAGTATTGCCTTTGCATGGCACGCACAGCTCCAAGAGGGGATTAGTTCTGCAGGGAGCTGTTTGCAATGCCAGCTGCAGGGAGCAGGCTACGTTTGGAAGGCTGGACCTGCCCTTGTTTGTTTTGAGGAAGCATTTTCTGTTGACCTCAAGGAGAGCAGAACCAGTCCTCTGGCATGCTGCCAGTGCCTGCCAGCTGTATTTGAGGATGGTGGTAGGAAAAGAAAGTAGGGGTGGAAATTTTAGCCCACAGAGCAGACCTGCAACAAGGAGAAATTGTCCAGTTCACCCCACCCAAGAGAGCCTCCTTTTTATCTTTGCCTCCTGCTACTGCCCATCGCAGTCCTCTGTTGCCCTTGCTGAACCTTGCCGTTATGTTCCTGACATTATGTTGAGATCTGGTATTATTAGGGAGGAAATTAGTATTTCTTCCCTTGCCATAACATTGCCTTTCCTTGTCCAGTGGACCAAATTCAATTTCACTTACTCACAAGTCTAATGAAATAAAGCGAATAGCTCTGGCTTCTGCAGAATCTGTCCCTCTTGCTGGGATCGATCTCTGTTCTGCTACCAGCTTTCCAGGCTCATCTGTGGGAATCCTCTAATCAGCATCCATCTCTGGTCATAAGCTGTAAATCAGAAGTAAACCAAAAGATTTCCCATTTCAGGAACAGAACACAACAGTTTTTGTCTTTCAGTACCTGGCCTTAAACAGAAATCAGCAGGGAACAGTGGGATGCAATGCTGAGTTTCACATTGCTCTGTCTTCCCTTTCTCCCACCTTGCCATTAGTAACTGGGAGTCTTTAGCACATTGACAACTGGCCAACTTCTGGATTTTTCTAGCCACGCTACAGAAGAAAGTCTTTTAAATTTTGAACAACACTATGAAAGTGTATGATTTATTGAAGTAAGTGTCAAATTTATGTCATTGGGCACAGAGGAACAGCTTAGTGCCTCTTGAAATACTGGGGTCTTTTTCTTGCAGCAGTGTTCACTTTGTTCTTGATTTAAGGAAACTAGAAGAGACCCATCATTGCAACAATTCACTGAATATTTTGAGGTTTTCAGTGTTTCTGTGTATTTACACACAGTTAAATGAGGCTTAGCTTTATCTTGCTGAATTGTCTATATTGTGTTTCATGAAAAGAGGAACTCACACACGCTCGTGCCCAGCTACCATTGAACTTGAGTTGATAGGAGTGCAAGAGGCAATGTTTAAGTAGAGTCTAGTAACATGTTTCAAAATGCAGACTGCCTGATTTTACTACTATAAGTACTCTCATTCAGGTTAGGACCTTCTGATACACCTGTGTCAAAATTACTTTGAGTTTTAATGTAAGAGTTGTTGAGTAACTGCAGTTTGCAATCTGGTTTTATACGTTCCTGACATTTACAGCAGCAAGGTTTATGGAAAGGCACTCAGCCTCCACCAGCACAGCTGAGTGATGGTTCAAAGCTAGGGCAGGGCTGAAAGAGTAGAAATCATCCAGCTGTGGAAGATTAATAATTGTAATGTACAGAGGCCCCACTACATCTTTGGGGAGGAGTTTGTAAACACTACCTGAAATGTATCCTTAGAATTGCATAGAGGGAAGCGCTGGACTGAATGCTATCATCTGTTCTCAGGGACACATTGACAAAGACATAAACAATGAAAAAGCTAAAAATATCCATTGCCCCAGTTACAGAAAACACCTGCAGCCAGCAGAGCACTTAAAACTCATTTAAGTCTCATTGAGTTCAGTGGGAGTTAAAACATGTCCACTGGCTGTACTTGAATCAAGGTGTAAAAGACAACATTGCTGTGTTTGGGCTCGCATGTTGTGGACATAAAGCAATGACTTCAACACCAAGTACTGTGGCCTAAGCAAACATGTTGTATCAGCAATTTACAACAACAACAAAAAAGACTCTACATTTTTAAGTTTAAAAACTCACTTCCTATTTAAATGCCATCTGCTTGCACTGATGTTTATTTAAATTGTCAGTTAATCAATGAAATCTATTTGAGCTACCAGTACATCACAGCAAATCAGTGTAAACACCTTCATCTTCATTTAAATTTAACTGGACTTATCTCTCAGTTCTGCCCCTGACCAGATCCACATCAGAAGTGAAAACCAAGAAGTGTATTTTACCAAATGGAGTTATGTATCTATGTTGCTGAAGCTCCCCCTTTTGGGAGAGCACATCTTTCCAAAAAGCTCACTTCTAGTACCTTCTTTCCTGGGGCAAGGAGAGGAGGAGATTGGATGACCCACCTAGAAATTAACAGAACATCCTAAAGCTTGTCTAAAACCTTTATCAAATAGCTCTTCACATTTCCTTTACACCTGCCTCAAGCCAGGAACCAAGTGTAGAAATGTGTCAGCAAAATACGCTCAGGTCTCTATCGAGGTGATGGTCAGCTAATGAATGCAGTGTGTTTCAAATCAGTGCTCTCAGCCAGTTACACTATCTTTTCACTGACCATAAAATTACATGGTAAGTGCCTTTTAAAGACAGTTACCACATGGTTATTGCTGCTTTCCAAATTAGATTGTCATCACGAGTGTTAAGAAGTGAAAGATACAGGTAGGGAACCCGTTAATTCCTTAGCTTTGGCAGGTTGGAGCTCCCAATGCTTATTCATTTTGCATTAGCAAGAAACATCAGAACATCTCAGCTCCCCACACCATGAGGTAAATTATTCCTGGAGCACTGTACTTGGTAGCTTCAAGTTTAATTACCTTGTAATCTGCAGGTCGTGTTATTACCTTGTGGTTACATGATTTTTTTTTTTTTCATACCTATTTATGTAGCCTATAAAAGAAAGTGACATTGGAATGGATTTTTCTAAATTGGTCCCATGCATACAGTTCTCTCAGTGTCTGAAAAAATGAGATTCTGCTCTCAGTGAGCATCTGCTGGCTAAATCTCTATGCTGTCTTAAGAATGAAACACCTACTAATGTCTTAGCAAGGCACAATGATTTTTATATAAAGCCAAAACAGATACTACAGTTGATTACTTTACATTAAACTCCTGGGACCAGGGCATGTATTTTAGAAAGAATTCATATTGTTGCCAATGTGAATTTCAGTTTTAAATACAGATAGCTGCTCCCAGTTCAGTTTGGGTAGTATTCCCTGAGGGAGATAATCCAGAACAGGCTTATCTCAAAAGATACATTCAGATCATGAGTTTGATTTCTTTATCACTATCTTTTGTGATGTTTCCTTACATTCAGCATATTGAGCCCTAAATAACAAAAAAGCACAGACTGTTTGGTGGCTGAGAGCTAAAGTCCAAGCATAGAAAGACGGTCAAGTTCTGCATCCTTCTTTGTTCAAGAATAGTCCTCTCATCAAAACTTTTCCAAAAAGAAGAGTCCTGTGCTTGGAATTTGTGCCAAACACAGTGTGTGAGTGTATTCACAGGAGAGAAGTGTGTCCCTCACTATTGTACAGAGGCATATCTCCATCACTGTGGAGAGGTGCTGAGTTACAGCCAAAGATCTGTCCCTCCTATTGAGGTGGAACGTTTGAAGTACAAAGATGTCTTGTTTTGAAAAAAGTATAGGAAGTTACTGTAACTGTTGCTGATGGCCAGTTCTGTATTGCTTTTAACCGCATAAATATTTTACAGGTTTTCTTAATGTACAACCCACAAAGATATTAACCTTTGCAACAAAGAATGCATTGAATTCTTCTTTGCTGTGTGGTGCTTGATTAATGTTAAATCAGCTCATTGTTTTTTAATTGTGGAGGACCTCAGTGTGTTATTAAACAGTGTATAATTTCTTACTACATAAGGGAAAAAGTACACATATATTTTGGTTGCAGGCAGCATCTTTAAACTTTTCTTTATCTTAGAAGCACTACCAGGTTTCCCAATTAAAAGTTACAAATCTATCCAAGAATATTTTTTTAATGTTTTGACCATTTACCTGCTTAAGGGAGGAAGGAATATTTTATCTGCCCTAGAATTGTAATGATTACATTTTCATCCAGAAAAAAAATTCATTTCAAGCAGTTAATAGTGAAGTTAAGTATCTAGCTCATATAATGCCTGGCTTAGTCATAGAAAGATCTAGTTACTGTGCTGGAGGAAACACTGTAGGAGGTATGTGAGCTCTTAATTGCAAACAGGGCAATGCATTGCACTTATCGGTATAAATACTTCTTTGTCTGACAGATTAAAGTTCCTAACAGATTTTACCGCCTTAATTGTCAGTTTCCTTTGTGCCCTTTTGGATTACGAGTATCATCTCCATTATGATCTGGTCAGTAATAGTTTGAGCAGCAAGTAATTCACAGGATCTGTTTAGGATGAAGCGTGGATTGCTATGATGTGATTCACCTTAAAACTATGAATATGTTTTTCTTCCTTCCCTCCTCCCCCTACTTCCCCGCTTCTTTGAATCAGGAATAAACCCCAGGTGCCCTTTGCAATATGAAAAAGGGATGTACTTCTGTAAGCAGAATTTCTAAAGGCACCAGGCCTTGGGATTTCATGGGGTAAATCAGACACTTGCAAGCAGTTCTGCTTATTTAGGGGAATAGGTGGCTGTGCTTTTTTCCTGAGATGCTACAATCAAGAGTGGTGATTTCCACACCTGAGTGAATAAATATGTAGTAACTACAGCAAAATATGCACAGGTGGAATCCATGATCAGGACTTGCTGGGTAGAAAGAAGACAAACATTTTTCCTCTCTTCAGCTGAAGGGTTCTCAATGCTTTTTACAAAACCAAGGGAAGCCTTCCCACTGCATGCGAAACACTCCAGCGTTTCATCTCTCATATGAAGAAGTAAGACAGTAATAGGAAAATCTTGATACAGCCTGATGCAGACTTATTTCAGGTGCCTGCTAATTGACAAAGCAAGCCTCAAGAGCCATCTAGAGGTTGTTTGGCAAGAATCATTTTTATTATTTTAAGAATGTGCTTTATGCATGCCAGAAACAGAACCCTAGTTCCTCCAGGTTTTGTTTTTATGTGCAGCATGGTAAATCAGGAAGACCTCTAGTTATATCACTGGAACTTCAGCAGTGTAGAGATGGTGTCAGAGAAATCATTCCCTTCACCAACAGTACAGCTGTTTTACTAATGAGAAGCTGCATTCATGTGCTACAAGAAAAAAGTATTACGGAAAGTGCTATGTGAGGCAGAAAGCATTTGGCATGAGGACTGTGCTCTTGTGAGCCCCAGACACACTCCAGTTGATAATAATGACTCAGTATGGGGATAAGCAGAGTTAGCCAAAACTGGCACACAGCTGGGATTTACTTAATTATGAATCTATTACAGTCCTGATGGTATTGTCTGATCTGTTCCAACTTCCCCTTAAATCTGTGTAAAATCAAACCAAAATCAGTAGTGCTTTGAACAGGGGCCATAGTTTGCAGGAGCATGGTAAGAGAAAGAATTTAGAATGGGGGTCTGAGAGTTCACTCCCATTGGTTATAGATAGCCAAAATGTGCCAGCCTTCAAATAGAGACACCTTCTCTTTGGATGGAATTGTGAGAGACTTGGTTTTGATGTACCTGTACAGCTGCTTAGAAATAAAGGAGAGAAGAGAGGGAAGAGAGTTTTGCAGACACAGCGGTGGGAACAGTCATTTGCAGCTCCAGTCTTTGGTGGACTGCATTTTTATTCAGATTTCAAGACCTCTCCAGACACAAGGGTTTTTTAATACTACCGTTGGAACTAATTTTCTGTCTCTCAGGTTCACATGTCTATTTGTCAGAAAACAGCAAATATGACCTTTCACTAAATCAGACAGAAACCTCTTCCTGATGCCCTCTATCCTCCAGACAGAAGTCCAATGAAGTCCTTCTGATGTAAGCTGCTTTGATGTTAATACATCCTCTGTTTATCTCAACAAAGAACTTGGACTTGAAGGTCTAAATATACTTTGCCAAATCAAAACTTTGCACCGACTTGATAAATACCAAGTACACCTATTAAAATCCTTCTGAGTAGGAAGCACGCATGTGTACAGAAATTAACACAGCAGGCATGTTATGTATTCACTTTAGGTTAAAGCATATACTTTGGATTTAGAGGAATCTCTTTGATATTTCCTGTGTAATTAATCTGCTGGAGGAAGTAAGTGAATACCAGACTGGAACAGCTGAAACACAGAGTGAGTGGACTACTGATCTAGCACCAGTAAAATGGAGCCCACAAAGCTCTCCAGAGATATACAGGAGTCTCTGCTCTAGGGAAATGAGGTTCCTGCAGCTTGGGCTTATTTGGATTTTCCACTGAGGTTGAGTTTCTTGGGAAACCAGAATGCAGTGAGCAGCAACACAGGTTTAATTTCAGGATATTAAAACTTCCTAAAATGTTTCTAAAGCGATAATCCAAACAGCTGCCTAATGGATTCCCGGGGCTGCTCTCTTCAGGCCAGCACACGCACCTGTGAGATCTCTGTACAAACACCGCCTTGAAAGCCACATCCCAAGCGCAGCTCGACTTTTGCATTATGCATGATCCTCATCACTCTCACCAGATGTGGGTGGATAGGGGAAATAACGCAGATGCTGCCAGGGTAATGGCAGGGGCCTTTTGAAACCTGAGAGAGGGAAAGAGAGGTTTTATCAATACATATTATGAATGAGCTGAATTGAAATGTTTCCATAAGGGATTTCTGGCTTCAAGATACATAAACTGGCTCAATCAAAATGCTGAGGGTAGAAGGAGACAACAAAGATAAAGACTTCAGGGGTGCTAGTGTTTAGTATATGCCAGCTATTCCAGCCATGTCTCCGAGTGTCAATGAAAACATACAAATAATAGAAAGGTGGAAACTGAAAATCACGGCTAAAGGCCTTCTCCAGCAGAGATGTATTTTTCTGTACATCTGAATTCAGAACACTGGACACAAAAAAATAAGATTTAGGTGTTCTAATCTTTGTACAAAAAACTGCACAGTAAGAAAATATGTTCTTGTAAAAGATGCCAAGACACAAGTTCAGTGTAATGCAACAGCCATATAATTAACAAAAAGGAACAAGCAAAATATGAGAAAACCAGAAAGTATAAATAGAACATAGAAAAAAAAGGATATATACATGCATACACACGCACATATGCAATATGAATATGAGGACAGCATCTGCTGTTAACTCTATGCAGCACATTAGACATTGCAATATGTAGTTTATCAAATGGGTGAGATCAAAATAACATAAATTATTCTAATAATGTATCTTTGATACACTATAGCCAGGGCTGGCCTGCAGAGAAAGGCAGGGCTCTCGCTAGGAACGTAGTCTGGGTTGGGACTTCCATAGGCTAGTGTAATGTAAACATGATTAGGTGAATGAGTTATAAACCTGTTGTTTGACTTTGCATGCTGATTCATTGAGTAAAACTGTATAAACTTTAAGTCAGTACTAACAAGATCTCAGAAGAGCAGACCATCCAGTTAATCAGTGATCCTGCTTAAAATTGTTCCATGGGCTTTTGTAAAATGCAATTTTAAACTGGTTTTGCATAACATGATATAATAAACAGTGGTGATCCTCTAACAGAAACAGCACAGGTAGTGCCTCAGACAGTCCTAACATTTAGCACTTCTAAATGAAGATGCAAATTCAAACTCAAGATAAAAATGTAATAAACATCAGAAATCAGGTATATTTGTCTAACACTTATAAGTGTTTCAAAAAATCAGTTATTTCCACATATGCCTATTTAAATGGATTTAATAGATATACTCCTCACTGAAGAGGAGAAAATATTCTGTGAAAGCCCAAGTCTGTGAAACTCTAGGCCTTAATGGATAAACCATTCAGGGTTCTTTACTCCACATCCTCACAATGACCGTGCCTTCAGATAAAATCCAACTGCCTCCACTGAGAATAAGCAAGACTGAAAAAAAAGACATTAGTAGGTAATAAATTATTGAGGACAAACTAAAACAGCATGTAAACAGCATGTCTTTTAAAAAGAAAGCTTTTGATGCCTTTTGGAGGCTTGAGAAATGAGCTTCTCTAGCCTAAGCTAAGTTGCCCACAGTCTCTTACAGGTCTGATTGCTTCTGACAGAGGGCAACACTTCAACACAGACATAAAGAACCTAAAACACCCATAAACATCAGTGAAATGCAAGAAAGAAATGCAGATAAGCGATTAAAAGGAATATCTTGGGCTGGATGTTTGCTTCCGTTTTTCTAGTAAACTAGCATCTATCTACAGCATGGTCTAAGAGTGATGAGGTCAAGATTTGTATTTAACAGTAAAAAGCAGACTCTTTTCCTTACCCAGGGATCAGTATTGTTGTTCTCAAATAGTCCCACAGAAATTAGTGAGATTACTGCAGAGTAAGGGAGCACTCAATGCGTGCAGGTTGCAGGTGCATTTATGTCCAATTTCAGAGGTAACATTTCCTCAAAATAATCAACAAATGTGTTGGAGTTTTCCTTTGTGTGACACAATTTTAAGACATTACTTTTTAATGTTCTTGTAACACATTTGCAGTCCCATTCACCCCCAGAGAATACTGTGGAGTACATAACAACAGTAAAACTTATGGTATATAATCAAAATCTGCAGCATTCAATTAAAAGTATCCTTTAAGATTTGCCATACTGCCAGCTACACTTAGCTACATACTTTACATGATGGAGACCGGCATGTACATTTTAGAATAGCTATTAGTAAATATAGAACCACATCCCGCCTGTAGACACTTGCAATATGATTTTACCTCTTTTGCAAGTCCCCATGTTCATAAATTATAGGCTAAGATGTGGTCCAAAACCGGGAAAGTACTTCAGAGCATTGCTACTTTCTTTACTTTCCATCTCTTGAAGAACAGTAGTCTAGCTGTGAGCTAAAAAAGATGTTTAAATTTGAATTCTGTGTAGCTAACAGACCAAGAAAGAGGAAAAAAATGGTAAGAATGAAAATTTCAGTATGTGCCAACATATAAATGAAAAAGTGTCACGACCCTTTCTCTAGATCATGATCTTTGTAACCCTTTGGTTTTGCCACTGTGAACCAAGACTCAAACATTCCATCTTCCCCAGCAGCATGTTTGCACCACACCTAGTTATCCCGCTGAAGGATTTTCAGCAAATTCAGATGTTTTCATCTGCTGTTTTTCATCTGTGGCACCAGGTTGCACTGCATCAGATTGGCTTTTATCAGTTTGCAGTCTTGTTTGTCATGTGAGGAAATGCAGCTCAGATGTACTGAGGAAAAAATCTGTCCAAAGAGTTTTGTCAAGAAATGTCTGTGCTTGGAACAAAAATATCTGAACCAAGTTGGAGGGCCTAGGGTTTTTTATGAGCATGAATTTTGTGGGGTGCCATACCAGTTAAGTTCCGAATTAGTAGTTGCTTTTTTAGTTCCTGACCCTGGTGCATCCATACACATTTTACTGCTCATTTCAAGGAACTGTTTGCAGAATTTAGCCTGTATTTCCATACCAGCATCTGGTGATAGGATTGTATATTACAGGTCACCTATAGATTGCAAAATTGTAATCCTCATATATGAGATGGGATCCTGCAAACTAAGATCTTTATGATGCCAAATGGCTTGTTTGCACAGCTGCTGTGTGCATGAATTCTCCAGATTCACAGACTTAGCTTACCAGACTCGTAACAACATTCCCAGCAAAACCTGCCATTGTCATAAGCAACTTCAATCAAGTCAGTGAAGCTATTCATGTGATTACATTAATTAATATACATTAATGTTTACACACTGAACCCAGAATTGGATAAAGAAGAATTACATATATTAAATTCACTCAGAAAATAAGAGTTTGAAAGAAGGGGCACAGAACTACTCACCAGTTTGTTTGGACAAAGAGAAATATTTTCAATTAAAAAAAAAAAAGATGTTTCTGAAAATTCTGAAATCTTTAGTTCCAGTATTTTTCTTCTTAAAAAAGGAATGCATTTCACTTTGCTCTTCTCATGTTTCATTTTGTCATTTCTAACTGGTGCTCCTTTTCCTGTAAAATTTAATGTAATTGGTTTTGATTAAACAGCCTGAAAATAAAAACACATTGCTCTGGGCAAACTGAATATTTCAGATGAACCCAAAATGACATTTCTTTTACATTTCCTTTTTTGTTGTTTGTAAAAAACAAATGAACAATAAAAACCAACAGCCTCTTCTAGCTCAGTCACCCCCAGCTTACACTCCCCACCCTGGTTTTCAGCTTGGCTGACACTTTGCAAGCATATAGGTGAGCTGAGAACAAGTGAGGGCATGACGCTTGGAACCCCTGAACTCGGATCTTGCAGGAGGACACTTACAAAATATGATGCACCAGTTATACCTGTGGAATCTATCAGTTCAGCTTATGGATATTAGAATTTGAAAAGGTCACTTGGGCGATCCCATTTCTTACTGGACCAGTTCAGGCCAATATTCCTATACATGACATCTTCAGCTACTTCTTTACTTTAGCTTTAAAGGTCTCAGGGCAAGAAAAGCTGACCTACAAGTGAAACACCTCACTTCAGAAGCGTCTCCCTGATATTCTTTCTCTGATATTCCCTGATATCTTTCCCTGATATTCCCTGACTTTGCCTTTTCTTATGTTCAGCCCATTACCCCTTAGGCATAGCCAGCTGTTTTCTGCCAAGACCAGAGCATGTATGATAGGCATAACATAATATTAAACACGCTTTATCTACAGATTGTCCTGGACTATGTCTTCTGTGTCTGGGCTCCTTGCCAAACCTTTTGGCACATCCTTACCTTTTGCAGCATCCAGAATGAATTGATGACTGAGACAACTTATATGATTGAGTAAAAGTACACTTACTGGAAGTGACAACTGTGTTCAGGTCTCAAAACTGGTGAGTTAGTTAAAAATCAATTTTCCCTATTAGCCAATCAATAAACTAAAGGCAGCTTAGAGGTCATTGGAGCAAAAATGTCTCCCCTGAGTCGTGAGCTGAGATCACAAACAGCCCAGTAACCAAAGGTCTTCATCCTCCCAATGCTGTAGCACTCACAGCGCAAATATCCCTTTTGTCTATAAAAATGCAACAAACATTGCAATGGTACCCTAGGATTCCAAGTGAACAATCCTTGAAAGAATTGCACAGAAAATATGTTTATCCCTTTTTTTGCTCTCCTGCATTGCTTTCCACTTTGCTCACAATACTCTTTACCCAGTACTCTCTTTTCATGATAGCCCCAGTTTTACCCATGTCAAGAATGGCTGACAATAGGATAGAAGGACAGATAAAGACAGGAGAGAGATGGATAAACCCAGAGACAGTTTCAGCACAGCACTTTCAGTGGGTGGGATGTATCTAAAACACAGGCTTCTCTGCAAGAGGTTAAACGGAAGGTTTTCTGAAACCAAGTCTAGGCTTTAAAACCACTGCTGTATCATGTGAAAGGAACTGAACATCCTACAGAACAAGCCATGAAGGCAAAGTTTCTACTGACATGCTGTATCATGGTATGGGGAGAAATACTCAGCAAGGACTACAGTGTAATTCATTGGCTTATTTCATGTAGTTTTACAACATGAAAACTAAATACCAAATTATTTCATTAATGGGGAGCTAGCCTAAGCTTCTGACCCCCATGGATGTTCCTAGAGATTTTTGGCTTGATTTACTCTATTTCCTGAGCATCTCAGCACCTCTGAACCCTTCAGAATTTACAGTTTCAGAATAGCTGTAAAGTCAAGAAAGATCTAGTTAACCTCCTTTATATGAAAGCACAGGTAGGTAAATTATTTCCACAAGCAAACTTTATCATTTCATTTGATCTTCATGTCCTATTACTGTAGCTATGGGAGGTGTAATGTACACCTGTCCCATGTACTAGTAAAGGAACCAGTCTTTGTAAGGCACAGAAGTAAAAAAATGAAATCATTGTTCTTACACGATAACCTCTGAAGGAAAAGTAGCCCAGTCACACCTGGAGAGGTGACAGTTTCCTTCACTAGTTCTAGAATCCTTTCTTTTCTTTTGTTTTGGAAACCTACAGAATAATTGGGAAAAAAATGGTCCTACAAGAATTGGTCTTCTGTCCTGATAAAAAATTACACCAACTGCACAGCAAAAACTTGAACTGCATGAAGATGAATGGAGGGAAAAAATGTCTAACATTTCCTGAAAGTTTTCTGAGTTTTTTATGGAGGAATTTAAGCAGTGTATCTGTTAAAATACCTAGTACTGAGGTTAGTTTACCTCTTACAGAACTTCAAATGCTCTTTTTATTTTGTGCCAGGGCAGAAGTATTCACACACATCAGTTTTACACACAGACACAATCAACTGCTGCTTTTCTGACAAAACTCCATCACTGTAAAAATGTTCCATTAAATGTCTGGTAATAACATTCTATAGATGTTCTATTGAAAAAACAAGTTTCTTTAAGCCAAACTGCACACAGTGTACCTGTAAAAATGTGAAATAAAATGTTCATGCAATGAAAATATGTCTGAACCAGTAAACACTATTGTAGAAAACATAGAGAAGAGCTCAGTAAACAAGTTTGATCTGGGCTATAAAAAGCTAGTGGTAATCAAGAAACGCCTGGTTCAGGTGGTTGGCTAGAATGACACCAGAGAGACCAGCACCAGGAAAAGGACCTTTGGTGCACTTGTTCCTTGAAAGCTGTGCTCCCTTCTCACTATTTACTCTGTCAGTAGCTCAGCATCCAGAGGATCTGTGTTGGTACTTTTGGGACACTGTTTTTGCATGACTTTTCTTACTAAAAATTAATCCCTAACCCACCAAAATTCTGCCACTCAAAGTACCCTGGAAATATTTTTATTGTCTCTTTGAAATGTAAAAATGTTTTGGTTTTAGAGAAAAAGCACCATGTTTTCCACAGGAAAAAACAAACCTATTTTCTAGACAGCTCTCCCTATTAGCCATCTCCCCATCAGGCTTCCCATCTTCCTGAGAACTGGGGTATAGGGAAGTCATCAAAGCGGACAGACCCTTCTCTCTAGTTGCAAGAACTGGTTTTGGTATCTTTCCTCACTCTGTTGCCAATTTTCTAACTGCTATTTGAGTTTCTTTCTTTACCAGTCTTCAGTTCTTTTTAGTATAAATTGTCCCTGGTCTTTTAGTTTATATTTTGCTCACTTTTTCCCATGGTGGTTGTTATCTTGTTTTTCCCTGTGTTGATCACCAAACCTTGGCTCTTCCATTATTTCTTATCTAGGCCTACTGTAGTGAGTTCCCATATAACCTTTGAATCCTTGAGACAGAAAAACACAGCATCTTTGAGAAGAATGTCTAGGCTGTCACCTTTTGGGTTTAGGCATGTGTGTAACCAAGTGATTAAATTCCCCGCTCTTTTCTAAGGTCTTCAGGTTTGCCACACTTACCCCTATGCCCCACTTTTAAAGAAATCCTTAATATTAAGTTACAAACTCTGACCAATCTCACTGGGTAGAGTTTTTCATTATCCCCCCTCCAAATCACGTAAATACTTTTTCTTGTTTTGAAAGCCTTTCCTTTTTAACTTAGCCCAGGAAAGCAGGGCAGATCTTGAGAGAATCAGAATGGATGCACTGGGAAGCTAAAGTTAAAGGGGACCACGAGAGGCACAGGGGACTGAACTGATGGCTCTAGAAGCCCTGAACTTGTGGTCACAACTTAGACTAGTTCCAAGGCTGCAGAGATTATTCTTCTGGATATTGCCGGACCAGGCTATGAAGCACTGCAAAATCCTTTTCTGTTTATTCAGCATATAAAACTTACCTCTTGAGGCCCCACTTGAAGCACAGACAAACTAATTTTCCCCAAAAAGTTTTACAACTGCTCCAAGGGTCCTCCACTAAAAGCCTCCACACTTGTGAAAAGGAGAAAAAAAAGAAAGAGTGCCTCACTTTCTTATGTCCCATTTCTGAAGTGGGAGTAATCATATTTATTTCCTTTCCCCTTATTCATGCCTAATGCTCTTTAGAATAGAAACCGTACTGCCAGTGAGGTCCCTCATGATGTGCACAAGGAATATGTAGTGACTGCTAAGAAAAACTGCTTTAGAGTTATAGATAGAATGAGAGTCCAAACAACCTTCAATGCAACTGTCACTACACACCCCTGGAAGCACCTTTGAATTTGCTCTGGCTAACAAGCCTATTGGAGAGGAATTGGCTCTGTCATGCTCAGCAGCACATCGCTCTGGATGGCCCAAGGATATGACTGTGGAAATGCATCAGGTTGCTTGGTCTTCCTCAGGCAGAAAGACGGTAATAGTAAACGTGGAGCTTTTTCCTGATGAAGACCACATTGGCATGGCCACTCCCTTGCTATAGCCTACACTCAGCATGCACAGTCTAGCTTCTAAACCCACATTCAGATCAGGGATGTTTACAGGGGCCTTATGCAAGTGTCTGGTTTAGAAAATAAAAGCAGATTTGTAAAATCACAGTGTATGATATATTAGAAATGGAATAAAATTCTCAGGGGAATCTTCACTGAGACCAATGGGATGATTCAGCTGAAAAGTATGAATGGCTACTGCCCTTTTCTCCTGCCAAATAAACATTTCGTTCCTCACCATTGGAGCTGGGCAGCAGATGCAAAAATACAGCACAGAAAAAGAGCATAATTTGGCCATAAAAATGTTGCAATAAGTGTTGTTATATAACTGAAATGCCATCTCCTTTAGTGCATCCACCCACTCATTTTACAACCAGTTAATATTTTTCTGAACTTTCATGTTGTATTCTATCCTGCCGCCTCTGCAATCTTTTTGCCTATTTTTCTGCCAAAGCCACAAGAATAAAGCTGTCAACATTGCAACTAAGCCATCTTTCTTGTCTGGCAAATTGTCTAGTGGAGACTATAACCTCCTGGCTGCTCCACTGTATAATGTAAGTATCCTGTCTTAACAAAACAGAATTTAAATATTCTTTAGATACAAGATATCTGCAGGCATCTGTGCAGAAACAAGTTAAATATATTTCCTTGACATTTTTTACTTTTCTCCAGTGGGAATGGCACAGACATTCATATTAAGCTGAACACGTATTGACATGCTTAGAGAGATGTTATATGGCTTTTCAACTGAAATATCTCCAGGTATTTGAACTGCAATAATAAATATGGCTGCTCCTGAGGGAAGGAAGAAGCAGCAAGAAAATTCCCCAGAAGACTATGATTAAAAACTGAAGCGAGCCAATGACATACAGTAGTTATGTTTTGAATGTGATTGGGATTTATGATTTCAATTAATGCTGGAGAACAATTTTAGGAAGTTATTAGCAAGCTACCGGCTATGCAGAATACGGTTCATCTGTGCATTCCTCTAGATTATCTCTATCATTGTGTTGTTTACAAACAAAAGGCCGGATCCTCTGTGGTGTAAATTGGTGCAGCACAGGCGAAGGCTGTAGAGGAGCTACGCAGATACACATGGACCAAAAATGCAGCCTCATCTGTATGGTAGGTTTTAGTGTGTTGGAGGAGCTGTAATTTTACATTTGAGAGATCAAATAAGAGAAACTCATAAGGGAAGAACAACCAATCTCCTTTCCTCTGCCTTTCCATTTTGTGTCCCAGGAAAGGCCCAGGGCTGTGTGTTCAGCTGATGTAAATTTGCTGGATTTACATCACCAAGGACTGGGGCCCTCCGAGGTTCACTCACAATTCAGAAACTAACTGAGGCCTGACATGGCTGTATGTGTGGGCATGTGCTGCATATATATATATATATATATATACACACGTCTCAGCTTGCCTGTATTTTCTATAGACAGAGTTCTCCCCAGCTGCCTCCTAATTTCAGAATTTAAATGTCATCTGTATTTGTTAAGGCCCTGTCACCTCAGGCAAGGTGCTGCTCGATGGGCAACTCTGCACACTGTGCACCCAGAGAGAGCCCGAAAGCTGAGGTCTGGGTCCTAAACATGTCTTGGCTCACTGAGCCGAATGAAGCTACTCATAAAGGCAAAGAAAATCAGGTGTAAGCAGCTGAAGGCTAGGGGATTAATGAAGCATTCAGGAGGGAAAGCAGGAGAGTGTTTTCGAGGCAGTCCTGCCCTGGAGAACTGGGGAGAGGCACAAATACCCTCAAGTTGCCATTGCCACTGGCAACAATGGCAGCACGTACAGGAACCTGGCTGCAACCGTGTTCTCCTTTACCTGGTTCACTCACTGCCCCTGTTTTCATTTAGACCTCTTCTACAAGCACTTAGAGCAGTAAAAATAGTGAAGACCCCTTACTTCACTTGCATCAGGTACTAAGAAATATTTATGGAAGACTTATGTAGCTATGTCAGTGTATATACTTTGGTTTCTAATGATGGTAATGATCGTTCTTCCCCCAAAGAAATACTAAAATCTCCATTTAGACAAGGTCTTATGTATATTGTCTCTCTCTGGTTTTGTATGGTTGCAGAACAAATGCAAGGAGCAACAGAATTACATCTCCTTATTTTCCTGTTGCCAAGACTGCAATATTTCATACAGAGCAGTTTTCTATGAGAAGCATTTTCCCTTTCATTTCGAAGAACAGCATATCAAAGCTTTGTGCCAGTTTTGAACCAATACTGTGGCTGCCAGCATGACTCATAGCTACTTTGGCATAAAAATATTTGCCAGTGACTAGCAAAGAAAAACTTAATGATGTGGTGGCACAACTTCAGGCACAACTCTGTGACAATGACAGAGTAATTAACTTTTGAAGATGACCATTTCACTCCATGCATAACAAGAGTAAGAGAAACCTTCCACCTGCAGGTCTGGTATATCCCTGAAGCAGGACATCCAGGCCAAATCGTTTTAAACTTTGTGAATTAAAGTTAAACTAGAGAATCCACAGCTGAGCAAATGGAAAAGAGATTCTGATTTCCAGTAGTATCTGTTACTTGCAATTCCTGTTTAAGCCTGTGGGAGGGAAAAATCTCTGAAAAATAATCACTTGGTTAGAAATCTGGGCATTGTGAGAAGCACCATAGCAGAGATCTTACCTTTTGAAATCTTGCTTTAAGTGGGTTTCACGTGTGTCTAGACTACCTTTCAGCAAGGCTCTTGGACACAAGCTTCACAATGTTGGGAGCTCCATTGAGGCTGTGAGAACAGAGCTAGCAGGGAAGAGGCCTAAGGCAGCCCTGTTTCATTCAGATCACAGAAGTTTCGCGCGTAAAGCTGCCTTCTATCCAGAGCAATAAGAGATCCAAGATTAAAGTTCTGGAGTAAGCTGAGAAATTTGCTGAAGCATTTCAGGAGAGTCTTTTCTCTGGTTGTACCTGATAGAGCCACTGGAAACAGAGAGGGAAAAGAAAACCACAGCTTGTGAGCACTTTTAAATTGAACGTTAGTCCTCCACAGCCACCAGCACATTCTTATTATTACTCTACACTATCTGTTTTACAGTTTCAGAAAATAGCAGGTAAAATGGTTTTGGGTTTTTTGTTTTCCCATATGGCAAAGGCAAAGCTTTTCTTTTTGATTCCATTGGATCTAAAAGACAAGCCCTCTCTTCTTTAACAACTCATATAGCACCTTATTCTGCCAAGACATCTTTGTTTGTGTACCAGCCACATCAAATGCAGTTAGTACAGGACTGGGAATACTGTTTATTAGTTAACCACAGCTGCAGAACAAGCAGATGGAGCTGAGCACATTCTTGTTGAAGATCACAAAAGTAATGACTGTTTCTCTTTTCTTTTTCCTTTTATTTTTAATCCATCATTTCTTCATGACGGAGTTGTAGATTTCGTTAGAGAATGCATATACTTGTGCAGAAACCACAGTATCCATTCATTTAATTACACCCCCCCCCCCATTTGTTTAAACAGTGAGTGGTTTTATTGAATTATTTTCCTCTTCAGCTTACATGAGAAAGGGGCATTATAATTACAATCAGGCTGGCATTTTAGAATTATAACATTTGTAAACTACAGTAAAAGTTTCCAAATCCCTGTAGAAATTACATGCATATTTAAAGGCCAAAAAAATTTGCTCACACACCACCTTTAAAAATTTCTTTCTCACTTCTGTGAGCTGAAACCGAGATCCCAGCTGAGGTATAACAGATCAAAATGACCAAGTGGCCAGCAAAATCTGTTTCCTCTGAGAGCCCCCAAAGCAAAGACAATGATGCAGTGCAAAGGAGACAGCAGTAAGACTAGGGCTGCTGGCTGTTACTTAGAACAATTCCCACTGGTTTAACTAAGTTTCCTCCAGTAAAGAAAAAAAAAAAAAAAAAACCAAACCAACAAAACAAACAGAAAAACAAAAAGTAATAATTTTTAGTCTTTTAATTTCTAGCATCCTGTCCAATGAAGCAAGTATGCTGCCATTGTTCTTAATCACCACGTTTTCAGGTCATACCAGTTCTCTTTTTCTTATAAAATTTCCCTTTTCTTTACAGTCTTTGCACTGGAGCTTCCACACCTCCAGCTTCAATAACCAGACCTGTAAGCTTTAGGAGAGATCAACATGAAGAATCAAGATGTCTGTCCCAAAAACCTGGTTTCAGAACTGCAGTAACAGTTGCAGACTGGATTTCATTGCTCTTTTCATTTTAACTGTGTATCCATTACTTTTCTTTCTTCAGAAGAAAGAGAGCTATAATTGGACACTGATGTTGCAAAATGCTAAGAATCAAACCTATTGCTACATCCTACAGTACAGGTAGAGCATTAACCTTACACTCATAGTCTGCATGAAGAAATGAGTTTTGTAAGGGCTCTTGCTCCAAAACACATCAGCAGAAATATTAGTTCCATCAAGGATCGAAAATTAGCTCTTCTACAAATGGAAAGTGGATATGAAGAAAAGGGGGGGAAAAAAGGAATACAAAAGGCTATGAAGAAAAGTGTGATGTGATTTTTCACTGAGGCTAACAGAAAAGTGGGGTGACTAAGAGGAAATTTTCTTTTGGTTGATATATCAAAACAGCTTTCTACATGATGTTTGGGGGAAAAAGAGAAATGAAGGCTGGTTTGGCAGTACAGTCATGAGATAATGTGTCACTCAATGGGTAATACAGTGGACTAGAAGAGAGGGATTTTCTTACAGCTCTACTATTGCCCTGCTGCTTGCATTTGATTAAGATCCATAGGGTTCCTTGTACCTGTCGTCTGCTCTCCTGTTTGTTTGGCCTTTTAGATAGGAGACTGCAGGCAATAAGTTTTTGCATGTGGCTCCACCACAACAGAACACTGGCCTTAGCAGAGGGTTATAAAAACTGTAAAAACTACCAAAAAAAAAGCGCCTACCCCCTCCACCCCCCCACCCCCCGCCAATGAATATGAGCTAGTTCTGATGATGGTATTAACACATTCCCAAGATGCACCTTTACAGAAGATAACCTGCAGAACAGACTGTACTGACAATGGCATGCAGAGAGAATTTATGGTGTGTGCCTTGATTTCATAACAGAGTCTGTCAATGCTTCATACATCCAAAGAGCAAGTAATTTTAGTGTTTTGAGTCCTCAACCAGACTAAGATGTTGAGAAATAAATGCCAAATGACAGCAGCCATTCTAGCTACAGCCAGGGTTGAGTATCTGTCTAGAGCAAAGCCTTTATAAAACTTGAAGGAAATGACCCATGGCAAGCAGAACTATTACAATGATGATAAAATTCTTCATTGCCAGTTTGTAACTCAGCCACTGGACAAGAACCATTGAGATCAGCAGTGGGACCCATCTCTGTGGGTGAGATGCACTGAGATCTATTACACTGGTCAGGGAAAGTGAAGATGCTGTATCTGTCTTTCCTCCAGAATTTCCCCACATTATCCCTTACAGCACACAGCAAGCCTGCAAACGTGGTTCTGCACCAACTAAGTGTCCCTCCATGACGAAAAACCTTCGCTGCCCATTTAAAGCAGCTTTAGCCAGTACGAAGATATAGGCCTTTCTCCTCAATAAGAAAATAATATATAGTGCAAGTTTCTTCCATGAGCAGCATTTTTCAATCTGAGTACATTGCTCTATTTGAAGTTACTGATATATTGAAGAAAAATGGGAGAGGTTTCCCAGATTCAGAATTGCTGGGAACTGCTAGGATTGAGACTCTCTGAAATCAAGGCTCTGAATACAGAGAATCAGAGCCTGCCAGCAAATGCTGCTGCTCTGTACTGGCCTAAGGATGCTCAAACCCAGCTCAGACAGTCAGTTAATCAGGGTTAAGGTTGTGTTGCTGTGCAAAATAACCTGACTGCACCTCTGGTCCATACTGCATAGCTTATCTCCAATATTAACGTGTTATTGCTGTGAAGTTTCACACCAATGATAGTCATTAAAAATGTGGATATTTTATCACCCTGATCAATTTGAAGGAAGACTGAATCCACAAGTATCTCTGTATCAGACATTACCCAGCACCATGCTCTCTGACATACATGTTACATCTGAGTCAAGTGAAGTGTGAAGCACACAGCTGGCAAAAGATGGTTAATTCCACAAACAAAGGCAGCCCCGCTCTAAGCACAGGGGAAATGTTGCAGATGAAACCCTGCCACAGTGTATCAAATACAGGTTTAGCCACCCAGCTTTTACATCTGGGAAACATCCCTGAGCAGCAGTTGGGCATTACCTTTGCTCTGCAGAACCTGATGATGACAAACTCAGTAGAACGTTGGACCCATCCATCTCTCCAGGATTATTTCTTCTTGCAGAAACATGAGTTCTCTCAAGCAAAAAGAGAAGAAGAAAACAGCGTTAGGGTAAAAAAATTAGTAAAAGACTCATGGAATTCAGGCACCGTGAAATTCCTTCTGTTTCTCCTCCCCAAGACAACATTTGTCACAGCCACACTGTCTACAGCTATGTACACACTAATCTCCGTAGTGGGAATTTGGTTTGCATTCTAGTAACATGTCCTCAGCAGATATGTCCAACCTTGACTAAACCAAAGGAATCCAACAAATCAGTGGATCTTCATCCAACTGAGAAAGAAGTTCTGCATTTTCTTCCCACAAACTGCTTGCAATTGCCACCCACTTTCTAACCTTTTCTCTTTCAAGCCAAGAAGAGAGCACAGTAGCCAGCCAACCGAACTACAAAATAGTGAAATAAGTCAGAAAACTGAAAGGCATCATTAAGAACAGAACATTGTATGTGACACATGAGATCTTTGATGCCTCATTTTCATGACAAAAAAAAAAAAAAAAGTGCAATCCTAACATCACCCAATATTATTTCAATCCACTCAAACTGTATAACTAGAATGATGAGTGCTGGGCACTTAACCTGTTCTCAGATTGGATTTCATACTCGTAACATAACCAAAAGGGTTATAGCAGTTTTCTCAGAAATAAGTTGGTCTCTCTGAAAAAAGCTCATATGCAGCAGAGGAGAGCAAATTCCTTCCATGTAGAAATCATTAAACAATAAACCCAAACTAGTCAGTTTAAAATTATTTGTGTTTTACTTCTGTGTCTAACAGGATCTTATAATCTCCAAGTGTTCGTGCAAACTTGGTTTATCAGTTTAAAGCACGTTTAATTCAGGAATTCTAGAAACCAATCAAAAACTAACTCAGTATCAAGGGCAGATAAATCTTAGAGGACATTTACAGAACTCCCTGCTCTTGAAATAAAATCAGCTTGTGTATCCACATTCTAAATGGGCTACCATGTATCTAGAGTTAATGAGATCTTAGTAGACAAGCTGGTATAAGAATATTTTCCAATTAAAATATTTATGTGTATCTATATCTGATATAGATATATAGATATCAGATATCTATATCAGATATAGAGAGAAACACAAACACACTAGAATTTATTTAATGATTCCATTAAACAGTTTTATAACTCCACAGTGTTATGTACATGTCATGCACAGCCTGAACGTAAGACATCATCAAAACATTGTTTAAAAGTGTCATTTGTAATTTGAAAATAATTACTGGTAATATACTTTATATCATTTTAAATAATTTAGGACATCAGTTTAAACTTCAGTGCTCTCTTAAAAGTTATAGCTCCAGTAATTTCTAATTCATAAAAAAAAATAGTCGAAAGCTTTAGTATGCTTTAGGCTCCCAAATACATAGACTTTCTCCTTGCAGAAGGACTTAAAGGGTCTGGGATGAATAAGAGATATGTTTGATTTATTGACTTACAGGGGCATTTGTAAAATGGATTTGGCATTTGGCAACCATTTCATGAATCTTAAGATATGATTGGAGATAGAGTAAGAAAAAGAGAGTAACACTGTTTAAATCCAAACCCAGACAGAGGAGGAAGTCCTCCATCTCCTTCATCATTGATCTTTCCTAAATTTAACAAACAAACAAACAAACAACGCCCTCCCCCAAACACAGTACATTACTACCACAGAGTTTGGAAATGAGTGTGCATAATGTGGAAGCAGAAGCGTGGTTGTTAGGAGCAGTAATAACTAGCCAGAGACCCAGAGTGTCTACCCAGCACAAGCAACTGCACTGCCTGCAGATGTGTCAGGCAGATACATTATTATTCTCAGAGGCATCCCCAGGCCTTCAGGTTAAAATGGGTTTGAACCAATTTCTAAATGTATTTCTTACCATTTATGCATGTTTTTGGCGACTTGGAATTGCTGTCAGAGAAGGGAATCCTTGAAGGAGCCTTAAACAGTGTAGTCTTCCATACAGCCCAGATCAATGGCTCTGGGAAGGGAACCTATCATCCTGTCACAGAATCAGGGACAGATGCTTGGCTAATTTGCTCTTGAAAACCTCCAACAACAGAGAGTCTCATCTTCCCTAAGCAATCAAGTCTGATGTTCACCTTATCTTTGTGAGAAGGCAGCTCTTCCTACTGTCAACTTGCCTGGCACTGATAAGCCAAGGCTTCTTATTACGACAGCACAAAGAACATTTTGTTGTTGTTGTTGTTTTGGTTTGGTTTTGCTTTGTTTTGTTTTACCCTTATTACATATTTGCAGGCTACCCTGAGATGTCACCACATACAAGCACATGGATGTGCATCACTGAGCAGGAGAAGAACTCTCACAAAAGTAATACAGTTCACCTGTTTGAAAGATGCTGCCTCTTTCCTTTTGCTAGTAACTGTCAAGGTTATGCTGATTACAGATAGCCTGGGAGATGTGAATCGACAGTAGCATCCAAAAAATTCTCACCTTGTGCCATGACCTTAGCAGAGAACTTGCAAAATGCTTCATTTTAAAGCCATTTACCAAGTCTTTCACTACAGGCATTTTTAGAAGGTCAGAACTCTTTCAAGTGACTCAGCCTGGGAACCCCCAAATGCAGATCCGCAGAATGACACATACCTCTGGATAGTGTCAGCCAGGGAGTATATAATATGTGCTCAAGGAAGTCAATGTTCATTGAGGCAATTAAATATCATGCTTTATATTGCTGTCACTTGTAATCTAGTTAGACTGGAAATGAAGAATGGGTTGTCTATGCAATTGCTATGATAAACATCACAGAAACTGTGTGGAAAGATTCACAATAAAATACTAAGTTGCTATTATCTCGATGGCAGGTCTGTCCTCTTACAGAGCAGTAAGTAATAACTCTTTCACATTTGCAAAAGAAAGCAATATTTGCACTGCAAGGATGTGTCCTGTTAGTTTGAAAATAATGTCAATAAGGTGCTCTCCTTAGAAACATCTCCACCGTCCAATTGTTTCCCAATCACAATTCATTTACTCAAGGACTGCACTCTGCTAGAGAGTAGGAATGATCCTGCTTTCATAATTACTACTCCTATGTGCAAATATTGACAGCACACAGGCAATTCTGGCTTATTTAGCCAAGTGAAAGGTTAATGCTGGGTAACTGCAGCCAGAATATTTCTTCCAGCAGGAAGGTATTCAGTGTGCAGTAAAAGCTTCTCCCTGGCTACTGTGAAGCCATTGTGCCAGGTCTTTGCTAAACATGGCTTCAAAGAGAAAGCAAGTGCTGAAGCACAGGGCCATTAGCTTGCTTGCATCATGCATACTTGACACTACACAACAAAAAAGCCTATGAACTTGCACAGTGAAAATCCTCAACGGTTCTGAGTCCCCTTTTTGTGCTAAACTGTACCTCTTTTGGCACTCCAAAAGGCATTTAAGATAAAAATAATTATGGTTTATCCACTCCAAGAGGAATTGCAGCCAGAGACAAGACATTTTATCAATTATTGCTTTTTTTTAGCTGTGACCTCAAATACAGCACTCTCACAATAACAAGGCAGTTACTGCATACTAGCTTAAACTCTTCAAGATGCTCCATCCAAGGGAAAGCACTCAAGGGAGTCAAGTTCCAAATTTCTTGATGGACAGTCATTGATCTTTCTAAACTTTTAAGGACATCACTGGAAGTTGCAGGGTATTTATCATGTCTGAAACGTACTAGATAAAAAGACTAAATTGAGTGATTTAAAGCAAAATACAGTACCTAAGTTCTTGTGCTACCCCAGACTGGAAGTAAGTTGAATCAGCAGTCGTCTAGACAGGTAGATACATATGCACGCACATTGGCAGCAGTCCCATATTACATGCTGTAGGCATAGAGTTATTCACATCCACACTAGAGACCCACACTAAATTTCAATTGCTGACTTCTTAGGATGCTAGATACAGTCCCGGCCTCAGTGAGGTGAAGGATCCATTGGGAATTTATTCTAGTCAACATTTGTGCAAGTGACAGGTGATCTAGGGTGTCCCATGTGTGATGGTTTGGAGTACACTGGTCTTTAGAGAACATTATCCAGTCCTCCAAAAAGAAAAAAAAAAATCATACCCTTGTATCATGTTTCACGCTGAGCAGCCAAAAATGGATACAGCTGAACCACTGCTTATTCCTGGTGAGCATTTTGAAAGACAGAGGCTAAATCAGATATTGCCTCTGAAAGTTAATTCAGGATATTTTAAACAAAAATAAACAAGGGTAGAGGTCTAATATTTTGCTATGTTAATCAAAACTCTCAGCATCTTTTCAAGGAGGTTATACTCTCCTTTGATAAAAGACAACTTTAATTGCAATAGGTGTAGGTGGCCACCTGGTGTATCAGTTGCTTTCTTCTTCTCTAGTGAGATAAAGCGAAGGGAATTGAAACTGCTAATGATCATGCACATGAATACATTAGACGGCAACTAAGTTAGTTCTCATGTACATGTACTGCAGCACAGCTGTGAGTAAAATGAGTATTGTTTTTTTAACAGTAGCCCTATTTACTCTGTCATCAACTCAGTATTTTTTTATCATTCTTCCATAACCACTGATAATTACCTAATATATTTTGTAAACCGCAAGTCCATTTTCAGGGCAGAAATGGCACTTAGACACGGATTGACTCCAATTGGCTTCGCCGCCTGCTCCACAGAGGAACGGCCATCATATGACTTTTAATCTCATATGAAACAAAAAGATTAAACTGTCAATATTAGGATGAGCCACCATGACGGCTGCCCTGATGGAATGGTGCTTCCGAACTGCTCCTAATAATATGTATGCAAGGAATAGATTTTTCTTTATAATGCATGTAATTAGAGTACAGGACAAAATGTTCTGTTCAAATTCATGACATGCACAACTAATAGAGAAGGAGAGAATGAGGCCCTCGGCTATTTATTTGCATGAAAAGGCTTCAATATAAGCTATACTTTAGAGAAATTAGTTTTTAATCTAAGTGACTAGATGAGATTTTGACCCTGAACTGTTTTTGAGTTGACCTGGGAGAATTTATGCAGAAATAAATGTGATGCCCTGGAAGCCAGACGGGTGTCACTTTTTTCATTAATTTTTGAATGTCTCGTGTAGTCAAGAGGAGCAGAAAATCGCTCCTTTTAAAGGCTCACCTTATGTGAATTTGCTTTGATGAGACACAATCAAAAAAAGCAGATAGAAATCTTAGCAGGAATGTATTCTTTGTAAATTTGGGCGTTGAAGGAGTTAGATACTTTGATTCAGCAGCGATTCCCCCTGCTTGACCTGTATAAAAGAGAAACCTACAACTGTAGCTTTCTATGAATACATTAAGTAGGGCAACTTACTGTCCCAGCACAAGTCTATTACAGAGAACTATTGTTCTACAATTTCAATAACTGATCCAACAAGTCCTTGAAGGAGGGTTTCAAAACACAACTACTTTTTAAATAGCGTTGCTCATTTAATGGCTGATACCGGAAACGTATGGCAACAGCAGGCGAAGGTTTTGTATCAGGTCAGGGCACAAACCTCACATCCCCAGGGAAAAGGTACGCTGACCACTTCTGAAAAGCACCTGCATCTTCTCCACCTCAGACCTTGATGAATCATTGTTAACAGCATAAAGTAGGGACAACAATTATTTCTAACGTGTCAGACCATTAAATATCGCTCCTTCTACATGTTATTAGTAACTCTTAGTTTGAAGTCAGAACTTTCAAGTTATTTTTATACAAAAGCAATCTTTTAAATAATTGCCAGGGACCTGGGAAGCACCCTAGTCACTGCTGTTGGTGTTTAGGGTGCTAAGTGACCCTGGGCCCTCATTAGGGCTGGTTTTTTCTTACCTGTTGCTCTTCACTCAGCACTGCATAGGAGCTCCAACAAAGACCCAAAACCCCACAGTGCCAGATATTCAGCATCTCCTCAGCATTCCATCATTGGGAGTTAATAGCACTTCTCTGCTAAGGGGAGCACTGGCCACCACTGGAACCAGCAGTCAAACTGCTTCAGACAGGGAAGGAGTAACATAATGAGCACACAAGCCTCACAGCTGTAAAGGACATGGAGCCATAAATTATTTCTGTAAAAATCACCACTTTAATTAGGGGGAATATATCATTTCTTTATGGTTTTAGGCTTTCAGGAGGGCAGAGAAGAAAGAACCTTTGATGGCTGGTGAAAGGCAAGGGCAAAGTGTCTTCTAGTAGCTTGATGAATGAACAGGTCACAGCAGCAGGGGGAAAGTGAGGATTTCTGTTCTAGCTGATGAAAAGGGTGTTTCCGTGAGCAATTGCAGAGGTTGGAGCAGGCCAGAGCCATACTGGACTTTGCCTAAGGCTTGGGCAGTTCAAAAGACAATTTATCCACAAATTTCAGTCTGCCTTGCCATGATCTCCTGTGAAATGTAAGGTATGCTGCTTACACTCTCCATGCTGCAGTCCTGCTTCCAAATATAGGAATAGTAGCCATTGAGTAATATCAGCAATAACTCACAGAGGCGCTGTGAAGTGGCAGGTGCTATGGTAATGGAAGGACGGGTAAGAGGCAGGGGTAGATATCCCTTACTCCTGTGTTTCCTCATCTTCAAATGTTATATTTTTAGAGTGCACTTGGAATTCAACATTGTATAAAACTCTTCTATTCCTGATTACTGCTTGTCATAACTTTTGGTAAGAAGAACTGGTAAACACACAGCTCATTAGATGAAGCTAAAGGAGTCTCCCAACTTCCTTCCTTTCATCGCCCAGCCATCACGCTGTTCCTCTGCAGGATTTGGAAGCAAGTGGATTTGCTGACGCGCACACATTTCTGCTAGCAAAGATTCACCTGCCTCTAGACTCGAACCTGATGTCGTCTCTCTTTTCTCAGAACTGAGGCATCTTTTTAAAACCTTGGTCCATGAATCCCTCTCCAGTCTACATCAAATAGCAAAGCAAAGACATGGACTTAAAAGAAACTGCACCCTGCTATTAAACAAGGGAAATGTGGGGACAATTTTATAGCTGTGGCATTTAAGGTGGCCTGGGGATGTGATAAAAATAATTGGCCTTGGGTAAATGTTTGACAGAACTTTTGTTACTGAGGGCAGTGCAGTCAGGTTGGTTTCTCAGCTCAGGTACAAGCAAGGGAGGAGGAGAGATGTGGAAGGTGTACGCTGGAGGGGTAAGAGCCATGGGATGGGCTTTCTGAGCAAAAGAACATAGAAGGCTGAACAGTATGCGTGGGACACGTACTGCCCTCCCTAGCCCATCCCCTCTGCAGGCAGTGCTGGTGACATTGCCTGGACTATGCTGATCTCAGAGATGCAGGCTTTCTCCTCCTAGCCCCCAGGCTTGAGCCAAAGCCTTTCCCCCTCTACAGTGCTGTCAGAGGCACTAAAGCCAAGGGGGGGACAGCTGAGCACTTACACCCTGCGTCATTCCCTCCAGCAACACTTGGACACTCCTCAGTCATACACTGCTCCAAAGTACACTTCTTCCCAGGCCTTCCACACCCAACGTATTCCTCAAGGACATCACAAGGACGTCCAGTAGATCACCACACTCAGCACAACACGGAGACTGACCTCTGCCAGAGAAAGCTCTTATAAACCAATCTGCAAAACCTTCAGGCAGGTAAAATTTTAATTGCAAGCTGCCCTACTTCCAAATCTGAGAACAGGAGTGTTCACAGTGAAACCTTACATCACCTAGGCTTTACCCAGTGCATCTTCAAGCAAAGGGTTAGGTCACTTCAAAATATCTGTGCCAGTTCTGCACAAGCTGCACAGGAATAGCTGGTAAATTGGATTACTTGTCAAGTTGTTTTCATACTCATTTCCATACCATTACTTTAATAAAAACTTTTGCTGATATTTGTCACTTACAGAAAGACTCTTCCAAGCCAAGTTCTTCTGGATGCTCAAATAAACAAATGCCTTCAGGAATGACTGTGAAAATATTCCTAGCAAAATGTCTCAATTCTCATACCCTTTCCCAACTTTCTCCTCCACCATTTCCAATAGCTTTTGTGAATATACATATTTTTCAGCTTGGAAAAGAAAAGCTTATTAAAAACTCTGTATTTGTGGAGAAAATAACACAATGACTGTGAACACATCACTTCATAAATGAGATGAGGAAGGTGAGATAAGTCCTGAAAAGCACTTTTTCCTTCTTGCAGAACTAGATCATGGCTTAAATAAGAAAAAAAAACCCAAAGTAAAGGAACCTCAAAAATGACCATAAAAGAAAGGTGAAGACTCTTCTGACATTTCAGTTTGAGCACCTGTGAAGAGAAAGGATAAAACTAAAGTGTAGAATATCTAAAGTATGTGAATTCAGAAAAAAAAAAAAGGAAGAAAAGACCTGTGAGATATGCTGTTCAGGTGTTGCAGGACCTATGACTGTCTAGAGCAAGAAGTTTGACTTATTTCAGTTAACCCATCGTGTCTCTTACAGCATGCATCCAACTCTTCAGACTGCCTCTCTGTGTGAGTTTAGATTTTGTAACAGTATCTCACCTGCTCAGATAACTCTTGAAAAGTCAGTTCAGCTGAGCAGTTCCCATCACCTGGGGAAGAGCCAGCATGAGAAAAGGGGCCTCATTACAAGGTTCTTTGCTGACAGAAGTATTTGGTGGCAGCATCGTCGCAGGTCAGTGCTCACCCTCTATTGCTCTAGAGAAGAAATAATAAAAAAAAAAAAAACCAAAGTCATTTAGGAGCAAATCCAGATTGTGCTGAAACTGATGGGCATTTCCCTTTGACCACAGCGTGCCTTCGCCAGCCTGTGAAGCATAGCATCCTGGGTGGAACAAAACACTTTCTGATTGCTGTGAAGTCCAGGATCAACAGATCTGTAGGCAGCTTGAGAGCTTTTCTGAGTGCTGAGCACATCTGTACAGCACCTGGCACATCTGGGTAGTTCATTTGCAGCAGCGACCACACTTGTGCTGCTTGACACAGTCAAATTTTTGTTCTGTTTTTCTAGATGATCTTGGCTGTTGAAAATGGGAAATGCAGACAGAAATGCATTTGGAGAATGGTAATGAGGGGCCATAAAGAGTTTGTACATTCATTGTATCCCCAGCTTTCTTTATGGGCTAATTACTATGCAGACTCATGTTTGGTTTCTGAGCAGTTGGGAAACTAGTTGGAAGGTGTATGCTGAAGCTACACTGTCTCATTATGCTGCTTGCTTCCTCAGTTGGAAAAATCATCTCTGACAAGCCACTTTCCTGGGTGCAGAGCTCAAAAGACGCCAAGAGGCTTGGGGCTCGATGAAAGGTATTTGATGTCAATAGCATTTGACATATGCGGGTTTGATATGTTCCTGGCTTCTAAGTGATGCCAAAAATGCAGCTTATGAGAATAATATAAAGGCAGAGGACAGAGATCTAACCTTCTTCAGATAATTGCTCTGAGTTGTTGCAAGGTGACCTTCATCCCCACACAGACAGCTTATTGGTGAGAGTGCAAAAACATTTATCTCTCCCCGTTTTCCATGGGCACGTAAGAGGCAGTCAATGCTGTTGAGAAAACATCAATGACCCTGTGTCTGCTGTGCAGGTAGGTTAGATGGTAGCATTTATACAAGCACAAGGGTAGTAGGTGTCCTCAGACTTCCCAAACTGTTACTGTCTGTGATGCTTT
>JANHGO010000043.1:22475967-22490777 GCA_024606505.1 Aquila spilogaster
AGATGGTAGCATTTATACAAGCACAAGGGTAGTAGGTGTCCTCAGACTTCCCAAACTGTTACTGTCTGTGATGCTTTGTAGTCCTCTTGGTAAGACCAAAAAATTTGGTTTGTAAGTAGAAACAGTCCTGCAGCAGCATGAAAGTTTCCAAAGGTGTAAACTCACCTCTCCTGTCAGCCACCTCCTTCTCCTGGGCACGTGTCTGGGCACCTGGGCACAGAGAAACAGGTGCTGAGGGCCAACACTGCTCCTTTTTTCCTCAAAAAGCAGGAGATGAGGCTTTCAGGGGTGGAATCCTGCACAGCTTTGCCTCATCCCTTACTCCCTGGAGAGCCCGGCTCATGTCTGCATCCCCTTTCAAAGGTATGATTTACTGCAATTAAGCGAGTCCTGGACTGGGCCATTAACTGATTATAATTAAATTAGAGGTGAGGCAGAACATTAATAATACGAAAACACTCAGTGCCAGCACGCTGAGCTGGAGGGTCGGTCTTCCCCCTGGCAGTCACGCAGAGACAAACACTGGCATCGACATGAAGGGCTCCATTTCCCGCCACCCTCCCGTGGCACGGCAGTCATCGCCTCTCCCCGGGCACCGGCACAAGGCTGAGGAAACACACCGGTGCACAGCATGTAAGGGGAAACTGAGTCTACCCAACTTCATAGTGTTATTCGGCTGTGGGCGTAACGGTCAGGGGAAGATATCCTTCCCGCCTGCCCCGTGTCAGCACCGCTCACCCCCCCAAACGGCCCTGGCCAGTGCCAGGGCGGCTCAAGGCAGAGCTGACCGCCCACATGGCTACTGAAACGGCTGCCATGTCTCTAGATGGGAAGGAAAGGCCCCCAGCTCTCTCCTCCTGCATGGCTCCAGCCTCCCGGTCAGTCAGCAGGGCCTCAGGGACCATGCCAGTCCCCGTCGTCACTAGCGCAACCGTGGGCCTGGCCGCCATCTTGGCCCGCACCCTGCCGTGAGGAGAGGCCTTCGGGGAGAGCCCGAGGCGGACGTGAGCAACCCACCGCCGCGCAGAAGGTGCCCAACGCCCCGCGCGGGCCCTTCTTCTGGGACGATTTTAGCAGAGAAACCCACGGCAGGAGAAACGAGATCGCTCCTCGCGATGAGGGTGAGGGACGGCTGAGGGCCCCCCAGGGACAGTACGAGCTGCCCGCCCAGACTCAGGTAAATGAATAGCTGTAATATACAGAGGAAATCACACAGAATCTTGTTGTCTGGACATTTCCATGCAATTTTGCTCCGAGGTAAAAAACTGCTTTTCACACCGCACTCCCAAATGTAGAAATAACCAGGAAAAACAAGCTTCTCTTTTACTGATACATTTTCCTTGGTGTCAAAGCAGCACAGAGCCACAAGTCAGGAATATTAATGACGCTCTGTCTGGGCTGGGCAGCGCTGCATGGCCCCAGAGCCCCTTATCAACACGTGCATCAAACACTAGGAGGGGAGAGGAAAGAGGTTTGTGCCTGCCTTTGCTCACGGAGCATTTTCATAGGCGCATTCCTTCTTTCAGATGCCCAAGAGTGACTTACCTCTCACCAAATGTCATCAGTTGCAGTTGGTTCTCAGCAAATTGCTTTGCTGTTTAATGAGACCAACTTCCATGCTTGCTTAGATTTTGCATCTCCTACTGTCGGGGCCAAAATTAATCTGTCTTTCCTTTGGGAAGAATGCCTTCTGTCCTCCAGCTGCCCCTGTTCAGATAGAGCTGTCTGCTGAAAACCCTCACACCCGTGTAAGATGCAGTTGTTCCCAGTAAAGACACAGACGGTTTAAAGATGTCTTTGAAGCTTAGTTCACGTAAAAACTTTTGAAAACTGCCACCCTAAATCTCATAGCTAGAAGTCATGGATGGAGGCAGGACATGGCTGGGATGGCCCCACAACTGCTTTGTGAAGCAGAGTGTAACATACCACAACATGATTCAGAATCAAGCCCTGTACATGCAAGAAGTAGTATTGCATTCCCAGGGATATCTTGCTAGAATCTCCAGAACACAAAATTGCTATTTTCTATCATAAAATTCTAAATTCTATCTGCCTCTTTCTAGCCTCTTTTTGGAAGCTGCAATTCCCATCTATTCAAATTCATGCCTTTTACCCATTGCTGCAGTATATTACTGAGAGCTTGTATACTTCTAAATACTATATATCATCTAACTGTTCAAATTCCCTTTGGGCTAGGAATTGTATGTGCACATAAGAAGACATAATCCAGACAGATAAATGGTAGGGTACAAAACTCCAAAGTGGAACTGTTGCATAGTTTATATACTTCATATAGGTCCTACAGCAGCTAACCAGCTGGAAATCCAGACACAAGACCTGGAAATCACGTTTGAAAACACAGGCCAAAGAGAATGAGTAATTTGGCAAAGACATACAGGGAATCTGCAAAAGCACCAAGAACAGGAGCAAGATCTCCCAAGTGAGATTTAAAATGCCAGTCCTAAAACTCTCCTTGGTACAACACTACACATCTATTTCTCTGCTTTCTTTCGTGGGTCTCTCATACCTGCTTCTTAAATATCTTTTAATAACAGTAAGAAGGAATACAAAGTATGCAGGTACTTCTATTTATGAGTAAGAAACTTTCTTAGAAGTTCACAAGAACAAAAAATCAATGTGTGTTCCAAGGCACAATAAGATTTCTGAGCAAGCCTTCTTTATTATCCAATTTAAGCACAACTAAAATATATAGCTGTTTCAAATTTGGTTCCTATCTGAAGCATGCCTTGTAGAACAATGTTTCTCTCTCCCTGTAATTCTGGCTCCACAACACCAGTTTTATTTGCCAGGCCTAGCAAACAATGATCTATCCATCCATGTCATGCATATTATGTCAAATTTATTACGGCAGCTTTTCAGCATATTTCCAGTCAAGGCTTCTTTCTTCTTACAGATTCTGCAAATGAACAACAGTTTTAGTTACAAATGCCTCCCTGTGAGGCAGCACTCCTGGCAATAGAACTGAACTTACTGTATTTCTTGCAGAATTGTGACACTCGTATAACCAATCATTATGACACATTGCTGAGAAACACCGTTTTGCTCTGAGGTTGATATATTCCCAACTCAAAATGAACAGGAGTGATACCGGGAGTCATTCAAGCCTTGATTAGTACTTGAATAGATCAAGCATACATCTTCATGTCCCAATAGGAGAAGACAACCCAAAGAATTAGCTGCCTATAGCCAAGGCCCTGAAACTTGGGAGAGGTTTGTCCGCAGAACAAATGACACGTATGTGGAAACATGAATATCAAACATGCACGGAGCATATCGCAAAACAGAGAGAACTGCAAGATGTTCTTGACAAATGGCGGCAGTGCTAATGAGCGTCTGGACTAAATTATTATATTCCCTTTTTGATTGAAAGCAGTTACAGATTTACATTAGCTCTGACCCAGTAAAGCATTAACACCTGTTTATAGTGAGGCTCACTGACTGCGATGGCAGTACTCACGTGCAGGTAGATAAATGAACTGGGGTTTGGGCAGGAAAATGCCCTGCCTGGCTTTTCCCAGCTGGCAGGGCAAGCACCCAATAAACATGCCAGTGAAAAACTATTTTCAAATCAGGAAATAGAGTCCAGTCCCTGCTTCGCAAATTCTGAGTTGTGAACAACTCTGCGGAGATGATGCTCTGAGCTGCACTGGGAATAAAAGAACAGTTATAGCGATCCCCCACAACACTAATTGCCTTCTCCTCTCTGACCACAGCTCTCCTCTGTGCACTTCTCCCCCTCCTATGCCCAAGCAATGCAGCTATGGTCTCACCTCTCCTTTGATTTTGTCTGCAGAGGAGCCTTGAGCCAGCCCTGGGGAGTTCTGTATGTTAAATACAGCCTGGACAGCTGCGTCCAGGAGCCAGGCAAAGTGAGAAATGTTTACGAAAAACTCTTTTTCATTTTGCTGAAGGTTTAACTATGGTTTCCCAAGCCTCTCAACTCTGCAAGCCTCACAGTCCATGCAAAGTGGAATTTCTGTTGTCAGAGGTATAGCAGGAGGCTAAATGCTTCGGAGCATTAGTACACATGACATTCCCTGCTGCTCTGATAATCTGCTTCTCATGAAGAGCACAGGTATGCTGTATTATCAGTATCAGACCCAGAGAAGAAGATTAATGTGATCAGTCATAAATGGAGCGAGGAAAACTAATTTTGGAGTTTAGAGGAGTGCTATTGGTTGCACTTGGAGAACTCGCAAGCGCAAAGATATTGACCATCAAATAACTATTTAATCTAGCATGCCAGCATTTCTCTGTGTTGGAAGTTTATACCAGAAACTGAAAAAAGCAGGATTTAAATAGCTGTCAGAAAAACTGAAAAGGTTTCACAACTCCAAAGGTTGGAAGAAAATAAATGCAACCACTCAGAATATTTTTTAAATCATGGACAAATGACATTGAGTAAGTTAACAATGGTGAATTTCATACAGCAGTAAATAGGAATATCACTCTTCAGCCCAAGGTTTTATGAAATAAACCAATGTCCTTTGGCAGATAGCAAACTGAGGTACAAAGAAATAAAATGTTTCTTTCTCCTGGTCCCCCAGGAGACTGGCTGGGAGTCACGAACAAAAGGCAGGTCTCCTGCACAGCATTTCAGCGCTTTTCTCACTAAGCAACACTGCCCATCCACACGGCTTTGTATCTGCTACTGATGATGGTAACTAATACAGCAGAGCTCAGTTCTGCACGGCGCTGAGCTCCTTCATTGCCACTGCAGCGGGGCAAGCCTGTGAGCCCTGGTTTCGTGCCAGCTGGCGCTCCTCTCTCTTTGGAGCAAGCATGCAGGCTAAGCCATTCAACTGCTGACAATAGCTAATTCTCAGCCACAGGGCAGCACTAATTTTATCTTCCAAATCCCAGTCACCTCAGGACCTGTACCAGATTTTTCAGCTCACTGGGAGAATCCCTCAGCCCTGTGGATGTGCTGCACAATGGAGGACCCTGTATTGAGAAGGGGACTCCCCCACCAGGTCAGGCCACCAAGTATTAAGCCATGGGTGTAGCTTACCAGAATCAGTTCTCTAGCAAAAATAGCCCCACAGCTTAATCCTAAAGCAGCAGTGCTGGGTGACAGCACTTAGAACTGAACATGGGGGGACAAGGCACTCTCTTTTGAGGGGATGCAAGCAATAAACTCCTCTGCAGGTCTCAGTTGCAATACAGCTGGGAGTAGGTGAAAGTCTAATAAATCCCTCAGAGGACAAAACGAACTAACAAAACCATCAGCGTCCATCCATCGCTTGTCAGGGAACAGAACTTCTGTCTTCCATCTTTGCTTATAGCAAAGCACATGCTTAAGTGGTTTCCTGCAGCGGGATGTCTTTGCTGAACTGAGGCCTGCAGGAGCCATTGATCATTTCCACTGGTAAACAACCTTGTTTTTCACTAAGCAGAGAATACATGGATGCAAAAATATAGGCTGTGGACTAAAAGGTTTTGCTGCAAGCCCAGAATCTCAGGGAAGAGCTCTGACCTAAAATTAAAAAAAAAAAAGGGAAGAAAAGTTTGGGCTCCCCCTCCCTCCAACATCCGTTGGAAACCAACAGCTTCTTTTTCAATAACGTACACAGAGCAGCTTCCAAAATGTAACATCACAGGTAGAGTACAATTCATGCATCCAAAGTTTTCTTATCAAAACCAAAAAATTTCCAGGACAAAAATAGATGTTGACTCTGCCACAGGAAAGCTCAGGTTTCGTCATGTGAATCAATCAAAACCAGCACAACATTCCTTTAGTTTCAGTATAAAATGTTATTTCCTAACTTTCAGTGAAAAACATCCATTCCAAATGGCCATTTGTCTTCAAGTGCAAAACCAAATCTTCAACAACAGTACTTTAAATTAGGATTATTGTTCTCATAGAAAAAAAATAAATAAATGCCTTTACCAGTCACCTGTGAGTAAAACACTTTACTTCCTAATTCTAGATAGGACTCTTCTGAGCAGAAGGTGATCTGTGACTGCCAGATCATGGATTTGAGGTGCTTTAGGGTTGGGGTTTTTTTGCTTTGTAGTATATTTATTTTTGCGGCCTCTGAATATAGTGGTGTGTAAAAGTTATTAGCATTTCTAATTAAAACTCCCATTAATAGAAATGTAAACAATTCCAGGGTCAGGAATGTTATTTACTGAAGATAACCAGAAAAATTAAAAATATTCTCAGTATCTGAAACACTGGAAATTTCTTGGCCCTTCATATGCTTTGCCTCTAGTGGGATTTTTCTTTTTTCTTTTTTTTTTTCTCCAGGTATCTGTATTTTTAGACTTCTTTCCAAGACTGACCAACTTGACCCAACTTTACTCATATAGAGAATTTTTTTTGTTCAACTCGAGTGAAAAAAGCAGAATGACCTCTTACTTTAGCAACTACTGAGTATTTAAGAGACCATCAGGAATTTAACAAGCCAGTGCTGTATTTATCCCAAAATTAAAAGCTGCCCTTCCTAGGGGTTTAAAAGATTCTTCCCTTAGTGCACCATTTTTTTCAAAATACATATCAAGATGTTATTTTCTCCTTTAATTTCCTTTAAAAGTGTTCCCATCTGTCACTGTCTGCAAGTGTCTTATACCTTAGGGAAAGGATTGCTATAGCTGTGTTTTGGTTATCCCTAGTTACACCATAATTGCAATGTGTTTAAACAGAAAAACACTGTGATTTTTCTGTTTCGTACGGAAATTGGAACCTGTGCTAGAGCTCACTCATACCATTATGGCCAGGCTCTTGGCTCACTTGTTCTTCCTCTTAGTGCCACATGCCCTTCCCTCTCATGGAGGTAAGGCAAACATGGAGATAAGGAAAAAAAAAGAAATGAAAAAAGAAATGAAAAAAGAAAAAAAAAAAAATCGCTCTCCAGTTTCTTGAAATACATCCCACCTTGCTTTGGGCTGTTTTTGATTGGCTTCTGTATAATTAGTTCCTGCTCACAGTTTCTGTGATAATTGCACTCTCTATTAATTGAGCATATATTGTACTCTATGCAGTCAGCAAGTGATGAAGCTGTCAGTATTTTGTTAGCTATTACACCGCCTGATTCTTATGGGCTGTTTGATATTGGTAACAAATTAGTCAATTTATACGTCATAAATAAGATTCAAAAGCCCTGCTTTATCAGCTGGAGAGAAAAATGCTGTTATCTTGGTTGACAAAATGCTTGTACTAAGATTCCCAGTGCCTTTTGGCAGGAATTCATCAGAGCAGATGTATTCCTTCTATTGGGCACCATTTGGTTCAATTATTCTTAATGTTTAATGGCAGAATAATTGGACCAAATGGTAATATATACTCCAATAAAATGCTTTCATCAAATACTTTAATTGCTGGATCTCTATAACTGCAGTGCTGAGCTCTTTATTCTGCTTATTGACATTTGACAGACCATGATCTTAATAAGTTACTTTCATAAATCTCTTGATGAGCTTTATCAGAGGTGAGCACTAAACCCATGGAAGCAGGTCCTCCTCTGGTAAATGAGCTGGGGAATTGGAACAAATAGGGGAAAAATCAAAGTGACATAAAGCTGCTCTGTCACAACCCCAGGCACTTCTGTGCAGCCACCCTAGGCAGGAGGAGGAAGGCTGAGGGTGGCCATGCTTGTTCTGTGCATTCAAGACATGCTCCAAACATCTTCCCCTGCTAGTGAGCAGCTTGGTCTAAGTGGCAAAGCAGCTTCTTATTTTCTCTTTACCGAGCATTTAAAGTGCTTGTGCTCAAAGTCCTTCCTTGGGCAAAACTCTAGCTAAACTGACAAGAGTTATGACGGTGATAACATGGGGTCTGACCCACGCTCCATGGAGTCAGCATAGTCTAAGGATGAAAACAAAGGTCTAACACCCTCCTGCCCCTCCACTGGTATTCTGGATTACCTGGTGACTAGAAAACAAACAGCAGGAGGATGTCAGGAGACGGAGTGAGCAGGAAGGAGGTTCAGAGCCGGGGGAGAAGCTATAGGAAGAAGGTGGATAACTATCTTCACTCCCTGCTGTATGCAGGAAATAAATATCTGTCACTGAGGACTAATGGGGAATGGCTTACAAGTCAGGGGAAGACTTACAAACCAGAAGACGATCGCTGACTTTCCAAGGTGCTGCCTGACTTGTGTTGCTTGTTTGGATAACGCTGGGTACAATGGGCCCTTGGTCACTGATCGGTGCTCCTCGCTGCCAGGCAAAGAATGCAGTAATACATTTATCATGCATCCAGAAATGGCCAGAAGCCAGTGAGGAGGAGATGAAGCTGCTTTCTCTCCGCTTCTGGGAAATTCTCAGGCTATCAATAGCGACAGGTTTTATTTTTAAACTGATAGAAGGAAATGCACAGAAATATCTGCCAGTGTTACCTGCTCTCACACAGCTGTGTCCTGATCTCCACACCACCAAAATCACTGCAGGCTCCACACTGGTTTCAGTAAGTGCACCAGCTCTGGGACCTGGACATGCTTGTGCAAGCAGGTGACATCCCAGCTTCTGCAAAACCAGGGAGTGCCCAGGAGGATGGAGCAGCAGAGAAGACAGCAAGAAAAGTGATCCTCCAAACAGCCCCACTCTGTTGAGACACCTGCTTTAACTCCAAACACTGAGCAAACAGTAAAGCGGTGCAAAATCCCTTGTGAAGAATTCTGCTGGGGATTGTCAGGGGATTAAACAGAGCAGAAGGAATGGGGAAGAGATGCATTTTTAAAGCTTCTCAATTAGTTTCTAATTGCTGGCATCCAGCCAGTCTGGAGAGGCAGGGAAAGGATGGGAGCCAAGGGGCCACAGCAGCTGCTCCCACCACAAAGAGCCCTCCTGCAGCCGGCGGAACAGAAACGCTGGTGCTGCTCCGGCTGCGAGGGCCGTCACTCCACTCTCCCACTCGTAGCTTAGGCCTGAGAAATAAAACATCACACTGTTATGGATGTATTTACTGTACCTAATTAATAAGTAGAATTTTATCAGAAAGTTGTTTTGTTTTTACCGGTCTGGTTTCTTTTGTCCTTTCTGGGGAAAGACAGAGAATTGATTGAAAACTGAAGGGGGAAAGTGTGGTGGAAAAATCCTACGCATTAAAATTTTCATCACAATATTGCATTTATGTATACTACAAGGAAAAGCGGGAATCTTCCAAGGATCCAAAAATCAGTTCTGACAGTTCAGTTGTAAACAAATCTGAATGTTGGCCAAATTTTCACACTTCAAAATTTTCATTTTACCAAGAATCAGGATTTGTGGTAAAAGCTTTCAAACATTTCCAATAAGCAAATACACCAAATTGTGTTACACCTGACTGTGTGGCTCATGAAATCCTTCAAGCAGTCCCATTAACAACTCTGTTGCTACCCCTGATCGAGTGCTACAAATATGTCAGGACTTAGCTAACATTTACCCAAAATGTCTTTGGTGTATTAACAGCACGTTCAGAGTAAACTCTGCCATCCAACCTCCAGGGCTGAAAGGCCTGTTATGTCCATTCAACAATGCACAGTAATTTTAACATTGGTTTTCTACAGCAGGGGTATTCCCCAGTGACTCAATTTGAGATATGCAACTGGAGGACATATTCAAAGGCATCTTTCCACAGTCTCCATCACTCACCCTGTAAAAATATCAGGCTGAAAGACCCGGTGAGCACATTTCCAATTTAGAGGCAGCGCAGCTTCACTGAAATAGGAGGCATTTACAGACATGGTGGGTCTGAGCCACCTCACCCTAGCATTAAAGCAGACATGGTACTGCTATGCTAGGAGTGAAAAGGGAACATATCAAACCATTGAAGCAGCACCTACACTTGAGTTGCCAAATTAATGTTTCATTGTGAACCACAGATACCGAGTTAGGAATGGGGGGGGCCTGGGATGTCTGTAGAGATACTACACAGCTGGTCCTGAAGTCTGGTAGTGACACAGGCACTTTCTGAATTACCTGCTTTTAATACCCATCTCAGAAGAGACTCAAACACAGTGTGTGGGTGGTTCTGTTACACCAGCAACAGATAGCAGAACAAAAGGGAGCGTACATAAAAGTCCTGCCGTACAAGGCTGAAAACATGGGCTTTGCTTCTGCTGCTGTTGCTGCATTTTCAGATCTTTGCAAGATCTGGAAATGACTGGGAAAGAACTCGAGCTGTGATGTGAAAAAGCTCAAGCTTAATGATGAAACCTGGAAATCAATCATTAGAAAGAGGCATAGCTCTGGCAGACCCCTCCGTGTCTTTTGAAAGCAAGCCATTTTCAAAGGGCAGCCTCATGAGGATGGAGATGGGAATTTCCCAACTAGAAAAGCCAATGCAGCTGTCATGCAAGAACAGGCTGGCTTCAGCAGATGGAGCGTGACAGCAAGAATTCTTTAGGCTCGCGAGCAGCAATTTCTACAATGGGTATAATCCAGAGGATAGTGGAAAAATCAATAGATGGATAATGAATGTTAAGGAAATCAATAGCATTGAAGCTCTAAGGCTGAGCTGTATACATGGAGAACTGACACTGACACTAGTCTGTTGTTGTCCTCTAAAGTTTTGTCTTGATGAGGAAGCACTCGGCATTCTGGACATCGGCATGAGAGCAGCAGTATCCTGCACCTATCATGGTGATAATGGAATAAAGATTCATTTTTTTGCAAGTGACATTCTGCATGTCTAAGAACATTCACTTTCTGCTCTGAGTATTCTCTGAAGCAAATTTAAGGACTGATTACCAGATGTTCAGTGGACAAGCTGTAGAGGTGTGTTATGTCAAACATTTCACCAGGGCTACAAGAGAATAGTTATGGAAAATTAAATGAAAAATAATGGATGCTTTATTTTTCTTGTGTTTTGCATGTGCTTGTTTAGTACACAACTCAAAGTGGATTAACATCTTCACATCTGAAGTGTTATTCCTCCTGCTGTACAATATGGGAGAAGCACTTGGGAAAATAGTAGAAAAAGCTGCTGGCACTAAGGGCTTTCCAGTACCTCAGGAACTCGGGGTTTAGGCTGAGCACTGCTAATCAATGAAGCTGAACTTGAGTGAATGGACAGGTTAAGAAGGTCCGAGAAGATTATTGGGAATTTGTCCGACTTCCTATTAATACTAGTTTCTTTGGGCCAGCCCTAGCAATTTCTGTTGACATCAGTCAGGGATGCTCCTAGAACGCTACAGTCAGAATTCCTAAGAAGTCCTTCTCATATTTCCCTCAGAAAATGGAAAACCACAAGGGACAGTGAGAAAAGCACCCCATCAACCTCAGTGTGAGCAAAAAGAGAGGGCGAGTTCACAACTTGGCTTGCCCAAACATCTCCAGGAGCTCCCTGCACAGAACTGCCAACACCGACTGGCTTCCCTGGCACCCTTCTCAGAGGCGAGTCAAGCACGTCCTAACGACCTATGCAGGAGCAGAGGATTTTAGCCCTGATATCTTCTAATGATAAAGAAAGGATTTACACCTTCATAGTAAAGTTTGAGCTTGTCTGTACATGGTAGAGAAGTGCATAAGGGCAGGAGCCACGTTGATCTGTGTTTGCTATGCAAACCCCATCTCACCCATTGCTTGGTGGCAGAGGGCGGATAAGCCCTCTGATGTTCAATGGCAGCGCTGCTGCTTTTCTACTGAAACACAGCATGAACCCCCCCAAAGCTGCAGGTTGTTTTCACAAACCTGTCTCCCCTACAGACCAGGATATTACAACTGTAGGAGATTAACACCACGCTGCTGCCAATATCCTTTGAATGAAGCCTCTGGTCCCGTGTAGCTGGGGCAAAAGGTCAGTTTTGCTAAGCAAGCAGCCCAGGTAAGGCAGGGCACCAAATACCATTTATTTCCTGAACTGTGCTGCCTTGCAGAGTAAAGTCTTTTAATGGAAGGAGGGTTGTTATGGGGACTGAGCTGGACAGTGTTCCGTCATGGAGCCAAACAAAGCAGTGCTTGCAAACAAAATGGCATTTTCTAAACCCCTCTACTGACCCATTAGTGAAACAAAGGAGGAAGGTCTCTCCTAAGTACTTGCTGCAATGCCCTTGCTTGCCCGTTTTGTTTTTTTTATTTCTGTTTTGGAGCAGCTGGAGAGCAGCAATCGGTATCTAGCTGTAAAGAGGCTGCCACATGCAATTACAGAGAGAAAGTCTTGAAGGACACAGTGCCGAAGCAGAGAGACATTTGAAATAAACTTAAGGGGAACAGCTTTGTTTAGCTGTGTGGCCTTTTGCTGCCCTGTAATTCTTTATGTCGATTATAATAGAAAGATCAAATTTCTCATTTTCTCATCTCTGTATCTAGAGAAATGCAAAAAATCTTACACTTGATCTCTCCAAGCCCTCCTTTCCCAGATTCACTTACCAATACTTTGTCACTGTCACCTCTTTGACGATGGCTTGCTTGTATGCATGTGCATGTTCAGAAGAGCTGCTCTGGTAAATACAAAGGACCCAGTTTCCAAATCCCATCATGCTGCACATCCCAACAGCACTTAATTCATGGAGTAACCTATTTCTGTCAGTCGCTTCCTTCTCTCCAGGCTTGGCTATCCCTGTTAGATTTCATTACAAATTAGCCTAGATTTAATTGGGAATTGAGAGCCAGGCTATTCCCCCATCTTCGCAAACACAAGGAGGTCCAGAATGAGGCATCTCCTGACCCAAGATAATGGGAGAAGGGAATAGTGTCCTCATGGCATTGCTCTTGCTTTCTCCTTCTTGATGATGTGGGACCACTCCAAGGACAAAAGGAGGGCAGATATGGGAAACTATCATAACTCCAATGTGGAGTTTCTTCCTTGCAAGCAGGGTGAGATATGGAAGACCTGTGGAGCAGAGCCTTCCCTGAGGCCCACCTGCCATCCCGATCCAGTCCTACGGGCTCCCCCCAGTTTTTTGCCCTCTGCCTGCCCACCAAGGCCACTTTGTACGTATGTAAACAGAACGTGGACGGGGTAGCTCATTGGAAGCAGCCTGTGTCTATCCACACACCGGAACAGAGGTGAGTCCTGTCTCCAGCCTGGCACTGTGATCCAAGATACACAGAAAACCTTTTCCCTCTTCACTGCTCCAAGTCCTACAGAAAAGAAAGGGCCCCAAGAAATGGGGAGCATCATATGCTACGCAATGTTCTACTATGACTGTTCCTACAACACTCAGCACCCACAAACGTGGGCAGAATAGAGAAATGCAAAAGGCCAAAATCACATATGCGCTAAAGATCCTTCTGCAGTCTGCAGGAGGGGGCTACCAGGTCTTGGATAAGTCAAATCTTATCTCACAGCAGTTATCTTTGAGGAAAAACATGCAATAATTCATGTATACCTTTAGTTTTAACCTTTAGCTGGTACTTTGTGGGGCTGAACAAAGACACAGACGTGTTCAGGATTCTACCAAGGGTGCATCTGTCTCTGGATGAAAGGATCCTGACATCAAACTGACTGCAGCTGGGCTGGAAAAAGTTTTAAATCACTGTGATCAACACAAGTTTTGCACCAAAGTACAAATACACATACCATGATTTCCTCTGGGTGACAGGCAAATCCTGTTATTCTACTTATGAATGGGCCTCATTAAGTAGAAAAAAAATTGTTGGTGCAACCTGTTCCTTTTTAAATTAAACATATTAAAGTTGATAGATACCCCTAATTCTCTGCTCAGCCTTTTATGCATTGCAATAACACTGCTCCCATTGTTAGGGAACGTCTTGAGTTTGCATAATCTGCTTTTCATTTCCCTGGCAGCTGCAGATCATTCTTGGTGACTAAATTAAAAACAGTTTCTTTCAAGAATCCACCAGATCTGTCCTCCTTTTTCCTCCCTGTACCTACAAGTTAAGAAGAAAATAAGAAAATGAAACCTTACCAACAAGCATTAAATCCTATCAGATCAGGCTAGAAGGTCACCTCATCCATCCCTCTGCCCTGAGGCAAAAATCAACTCTTTTTAAGCCATCCCTGACAGATGCTCATCTAACTCTAAAATAAACACCCACTGATGATTTCACAGTCCGTTCCTTGGCTCACTTCATGGCTACAAGTCTGACCTAAATGTCCCTTACCACAGTCAAAGCTCCTCACTGCTTGTCCCGTCCACACTGGACTCGAGGAAGACTATTTCTCCTTGAAGAAGCGTATTTCTTCTCTCTTTTAAGCGGCCCTTTACATGCGTGTCAAGCTTTCCTATGCTTTTCACTCCTCTTATGAACATACCTGTCTACAACTTTTCTGAAACACAGCCCCATTGCAGAGCCCAGCACTCCCAAACAGGCAAGTCAAACTGCTCCTCAGCTCACTTCTGCTCCTGTGTTTATTCCTGTTGTATAGAAGCGAGTGGAGAACACAGGAGGTCGAGGTCTTCGCCTCCCAGGACAGCAATGGACAGGTAGGGAAGAGGCACTGAGAGGACTCTAGGATAGCTTTTAGGCTGGCGTATACCAGCTACACCCGGCCGCCGATGCCTGCTGGTAGCACGGTGTTAGGCTGGCGCTGGCAGGTGGGCTGACCAGAGCACACCCAGTTCCCAGGCAGATGGCTGGATGCTCACACAACGCTTCCAGCTCCAGACCAGCCGGCCCAACCATGCAAACCTAGCAAAACCCAGCGGCATGGACTCTGCCAGTTTTGAGGATGACACCATAAGGAGTGAGGAAGCACAAGGAGTGAGCTATGTGAGTGGAAAAGTGGGGAAAACCCCAGGAAGTTTAGTAGAGGAAGGGGAAAGAATCTAAGATGATAAATTAAAACATGCAATGACCTGCTTTCCCCCACCTGCCCCTTGCTAAAGTTGACCTTGACTTCAAAAGAAACTTCAATTTTCTGAAAGGCAGCAAAAAGAAAAACAAGGCATGAAATCTCGCAA
>JANHGO010000043.1:22490877-22540485 GCA_024606505.1 Aquila spilogaster
AGTTGACCTTGACTTCAAAAGAAACTTCAATTTTCTGAAAGGCAGCAAAAAGAAAAACAAGGCATGAAATCTCGCAATCAGTTCAGAGGCTTACAGCAGCATCTAGTACTAGCATTTTACACGTCACGTAATAAACCACTAAGCCTAGGAGGTTTTTGGATTTCTGTAACTAAGTTGACAGCTTTTGCTATAGGACGTGGTTTTGCCAGCACCTAGCCTTGTGCGCACAGACTTCCCGGCTCTTCTAGCCCAGCAAGGTTGCTCAGACCTGTGTTTCGGGGCACTCTTAGTACACTCAGCTAGTACTGTGCTCAGCTCTCAGCACAAGGGGACCACCCGGGCCAACCTGACCTATAATAACCAGACGTTATTGTAGGTGCCCGGGTCTGAAAATCCCCAAGGTCACCAGGCGAGACTCACCTCGGAGGGCAAGGCAAGCGGCACAGCACTGCTCTTGACCGGGGAAGCAGACTCCGCTGCAAAGGGACGGCCCTGCTCGGGATCTCATCTGGTGACTGATTTGCACTGACATGCTGTTCCAATCACAGCAATTTTGCATGATACCAGCTGCTTTTCCGGATGTAGGGAAGAACAGGCCTGACAAACGGGATAGTAAATGCACGTTAAGGACATTACTCCAGAACTCCCAGCTGTTACACTTTTGCTGTGAGAATTTAAAGGTATCCTGTTAAAGATGCAACACAATGTCAGCATTAACAGTTTCCTCCTGTTTTGCCTTCTAAGTGCCCAGTCCTACAGAGCTTTATTAATACAGGCTGAAATGTCAAGATTTAAAGGTTAACTAAATCCCACTTAAAACTTTCACAAAGGGTATTAACTGGAACTTACCCACCGCTTACACTGTTGTTCGCTTTCTGCGGGAGGGGCAGTTCTCATGTATGTGCCTTTTGGGTTTAAGCTATAAAAGCTGGCTGGAACGGAGCTTGCATCCAGCCCTGCTGAGGTGGGGGAGCAGCAATCAGGTAGACAGCTGCTGAGGACAGCAAACCACACACTCTTGCCAGGTTGCAACTCTGCATGCTAGAGCAAAGACAAAAGCATCCCTTCTAGGCATTGCGTTTACTTGCAATTTATAGCAGCTAAAAATCACAGGAAATGTAACTAAAACGTCTTTCCAAGGGAGACCAAAACTAACACCGTTTCCATACACAGAGAAATGACCCATGCAAATAAAAACAGACCAGTCCACAACACCACACCAAGCAAGCTGAACACAGAAAGAGAGCCTCTGGTTACAGACAGTGCCTTGGCGCAAGTGAAACACCAAACGTTCAAAAATACAAACCCAGAGCTTAGGAAATTTTCCATATGATATCTGAAAACTACAGATTATACTGTTCTGTATACGGCTTAAGAGGAATAAAACTTGTATGTACTGTCATTAGCCTACGCATAAGAAAAGATATATATAGAGATAAAAAGATCTACTTTTTTAGATAAAAAGCACGTATATAAGAGTGTATCAATATTACCCAATTGAAACTGAATTCCTGTGCATTTGATTTCACCCACCTGTAACAAAATGCTGAATGGAAGAGCACAGAATACAACAGACAAACAATCTTCTATTTTATAGAAAGGACAAAGTCATTAAAAGTGTTTTACATTTATTTGATGAAACGGTGTAAGCAGCATTTATCTTTGCAGAATAATAATCATGTACCCACACAATGAACGGTTTTGAGACCGGAAGTTAGATACACAGTGTGTGACAACATTGCATAAACAGTTCTTCCACAGAATGCTTCTATTTCCAGTATTAAAATATATAAAATAGAGTGTGACTTTTTTATTTATTGTGGTGAGGTAAACATTTCTTCCTTCAAAGCAGCGTGCTTCTATGCACCTTCACGAGAACTGCTAACGATACCCTTCTTCATTCAGTCAATAAGTACATACCTAGTGGCATATCTATTGCTATTCTAATGGTCATACATTTCTTCCTTGAGCAATATGTAGAGAAAGGAATGGAGAAGAAAAAACCTACAGTAATTGATGATAGCAACCTATCTATACTATTTGTGTCAAGAGCCAGAGATTAGTGCAGATAATTTATTTTGAATGTAACAGTTTTAATGGAAATGTCAAGAAAAATTTATTTACATTTTTCTAAGGAGAACACGGTATTGATTAGAGCTGCTCAAAAATCACAATTAAGAATTTATTAGACAAATCTTTACCTCTTTGCCCATTTACAAGACCAGATCATAATATCCACTCATTTGTTCACTGTTCAAATTTATTGATGATTTTCAGCATGTAATTCCTGGGCTGAGTGAGATTTGTACCGAGTTCTTTAGTTACACAAGCCATTTGGTATTGCCTTCTGTTCCCTGAATGAATGATTTGTGTAACTAACAGCTTGAATTTTGACTGTTACAAAAGAATATATAATCAAAATAAATCTCGGTCAATATCTGAGTACTGAAACTTACATTTTTTTTTCTCGTACATATTTTTACTGATTCCTGAGAAATCAAATAGTTTAAAAATGGAAAAATTCATTTGTGTTTTATTCCCAATAAATCAGAAATGGTTTTTGGAAGTTAAATCAATTGAAGAATACTCCATGCTCCTGACAGAAAACTACTTCAGGTTCTCATCTTATTTTAAAACCTCACAGCAGCAACATACTTATGAAAGAGGTTATTTTAAAAAGTTAGCAGCCGTTTTCTTACTGGCAGACACATCCTCCTAGAGCTCTCTGTACGGCATTGTTACACCTAGAAACACTGCACCTCATTTCCAAAACCTAGAAAATAAAATGAATCTCATTTCGCCAGCTTATAGGCAAAGTATAAGAATGGAAGGTCCTTTCACTACCAACTATTCAATCCCTTTTCCTGTTGTGAGGTATACTTTGGCATCTACAAAAGAAAATCATCGTAAGGCAAAATGTGTGATTTCTAAAAAAGAAAATAAACATTATTCATTTGAATAAAAATAGATATTGTAAGCACAATTTTTTTACATCATTGTAAAAGTCCATAAAAAATATAAACCATTATTAGTTTGCTGACTCTTTACAATATAAAAAAATGAATGAAAATATTGTGAAATGGGTGAACTACATGTGTTTGATTAAAGAACAATCCTGCTGATAGAAATCAATTATTAATTTTTGTATCTTATCGTAAGTTTATCAGTGACAATTTTGGAAGGAAGGCAGAAAAAGAGCTTTATGAAGTGAAATATTACTTATGACAACTCTGAGTAACAAAATTACCAAAATTAGATGAAGACATACAAACGTTTCAAGAACGTAGCTGCAAAATTTCTGAAGCCTAACTTGCAAGCCTATGGCCTGAGTTTGCCATGTATCACAAATTAAGTCCACCAACACTGACGACTGCTCAGAAAACTCCACTAATCCTCTCCAAAATAACAACAGGAAGGATGTCTTGTGAAACACACACACTTTCCAGAAGAATAATCTTCACGTCGTTATTTTTTGGCCACACTAGCCACTGCCTTCTTTGCTGCATCCTCAAGGTCATTTGCAGATGTGATGGGGAGTCCACTTTCATTCAGAATACGCTGGGCTTCATGTACATTTGTTCCTAAAAAAGAACACTGACTATAATTAGTAATTAATATTACTGAATAAATGAGCATCTTCTATTAAATCTCTATAAAAGTTGTTAATGCTTCAAACTACACATCAGTTTAACAACAGGTTCAACGAGTGATTTAGACTGAGCTGAGAAGAAGGAACTCTTAATTTCAGTGACAATTTTGACAGACAATGCGATCTGATAATAGCACTTGCATCCACAGGAAGGGCTTTGTGAAGCTTAGAGCGTCAATCCAACATCCACGAGAGTCAGTAGGGACATCCAGCAAGAACAGTGGATAATGGACCACGTATCAGGCCTTTAAGACACTCAGAAGATTTAACACATTTATTAGCAACAATCAGCTACAGCTAATCAGCTGTCAGTGCCTCAACAATAACCAAAATTCACCCGTGTTAACTGAAAGCTGGAAAATGGGCTATTGAAAGACAAAGATTTGGGTAATCCTGAAAATCCAACTGTCTTTGAGCTGCTCTTGAATACACTTTTTTGCATTTCTGCTAAAAAGGGAGAACACAGAGATCTCTGAAGCATTCAGCATGACACTGTTCCCTCCTCTGCTGCTGCAAGTGCTTCATTTTGTACATAAAGAACTCAAATTTAATCAACAGACTACATGCACAGTAAAGAAAAAAACCCCATAAATTAAAAAAGGTATTTCAGGAAAGCATGTTTTTCACATGTATAAAAAACAAGTGCATCGCCTTCCCATATACTCTAGCTCATTCTTGATGGAAGACAAAAGACAAACAGAAAATATAAATTCTCCGGAGCTTTCTCCAGCAAAGCCAAGTGACAGTTTTGATCACTGATATGCTCTGCACCGTAGGAGGACTTGGAATCAGATATCCTACTGAGGAAGTGGAATCCACACTTCAGGATCACACACTAGTCACAAGCGCAAGACCCTGAGCTGATCCTCTTTAGGATCATTTCTAGCCCCCTCCTCCACATCAAGTTCCTTGTTCATTTGCCGTGTCAAAATGCTTAATTACTTTGTAATTCCTAGACCTAGCAAAATGAATTTTAATTATATTTGGAGCTATACACTAATTATACCCTTAATTATTAACCAAGAGCATACTCTTTACTATGCAACTTCCACAATGCTCATTTTAAAGGGTGATTCTGGGTTTTTGGCAGAATTCACAAAACGCCTGAAATTGTACAGCAGAAGTAGGGAAATTCAAAAGTCTGTTTCATCAGCGTGCTCAAGTCAGGATTCCCACTCCGGCACTGAAAGAGACCAAAGACGTCTCTGTCGCAGCAGGCCCCAGCACTTTGTGATAGGAGAGGCAGGTGTCTGGAAGAGGAACGTGGGACCCCATCTGCTAGCTGTTTAAAAGCACTGGCAGAAGAGGTCACGCTTCCCATCGATATGCAGAGGACACACTGTGGGACTTGTGTAGGAAGGTCAAAGACATCTGAAATCTCTGACAGAAGGGGGATTTGGTTGCATAGTAACATCCAGGAGTGTACAGGACTTTTCCTACAGAAAAAAAGAATATTATGGGCAAAAAAGAGCATAATATTTGATTTTTTTTCCCAACCATCCTATATAACAATTGCCAGTACAGAACTATACGGGGAAGTCAGAAGGCAGTAGGAAGGTTCTCTTCTTTGTTAAGTTCCTCACATTTGTACAGTGATTCCCATCAAGTCTTGAAGGTTTTATCTATTATTTAGATACAAGTGTGATAAACATTTAAAACAGTCAAGATTGTACCAATCTCTCAAATAGGGTTCTACAAGACAAATTGTTGTGAGGAAAAAAAAAACGGAAAGAGGGATATTTTCCTGGAAATTTTCCCACAGAGAAAAATATTATGATGTTTGTGATAGCCATGGATTTAAAACTAACTTTTGCTCTTCACTAAGGGGCCAATATTAATTTACTAACAGGTCAGAGTGGGAACAATACATTGGATCTATTCTGCACTGCAGTGATTGCTCTACACACCACTTGTCTAACATGCATTACAAAATCAATACAAAACACAGTCCACTAAGAAGGGAGGGGGGAGTTCATGCAGGCAAATGAAAATCTGAAAGCTGAAAAAAAATCTCACTGCAGTCAAAAGAGTAAGGATATGCTTTGCATTTATTAAATAAAATACTGTTTTATAGGCAGGCCATACAACTAAACATATTTTTCAGCAAGCATTTCCTTTGCTGTAATTTTCTTTTTTTAATGATAGCTTTTAATCCCATTGTGATAAGTGTTTAGATATATGGAGAATACAGAAATGATAATGAGATCCTGCTCAAAGCAGAGGTAAAAGTTTTAAAATTAAACGTTCAGAAAACACTGGAAACATTTAAGACTCTACAATCTTATTGCAGTAGTTGTTAAAATAAACAAATAAATAATCCCACTATTCTAACATTAACCTCCTGCCACTGGATGGTGTCAGAGAACTGTAAACAGAATCTCATACACAGGCTATCAAAATAACCTGCCCTTCACCTACACTGTAGCCAACAGAGAAACAGTTAAAATTCACAGGACTGAAGGCTACAGGGCTTTTGTTGCTGTTGCTGGATTTTTTTTTTTTTTTTAAACTGGACTCTATTAAGGGAATGGCTTTATAATGAGAAAAAGAAGTTTTTTCCTTCTGACACATATTACTGTCAATGACACTCCACAGAAAAACAGGAAAGATGTAATTTTATCAGCATACACCTTCAGGCTTTTTAATCTAAATATCCTCCTTCTGAAACCTGGGTTCTGAAACAACCTCTCTGTCTGTGTACATGCGATTTCTCACGTTTACACTTCTGTGGCCTTGAAATCTCTGCTATCACTAGTAAAGAAAATCTATTCAACTCATTACCTAAAAATCCTAGTAATAAATATTCTATCTAAGCATGTTTCTATAAATTGTAAGGTTATACTAGTACACATTGTTAGAAATGAGTCAAGAGGGCTGCACAGATTGAATGAAACCAAACAAATTAAACACTCCCAATCATACTCCAACAGGATTTTGATAATGTTCATTTATTCACTTGCACTGTCATAAAACCATCAGGAACAGGCTAAATTGCCACTGTTTAATGCTGATGGCTGGAGAGGATGCAAGATTCTGCAATGCCATTTCTAGGTTTTCAAGTAAATAAGATATAAGGGGGGGAAGACAGTTATATACATTGGGTACATCCTAACAATTAGAAGACTACCACAAAAAATAATCTGATCTACCCAAAACATTCTGCTATGACGAAATATTTCATAATATGCAGTACGTCTGAAAATTATTATTGACATGAAAACATTGTGACCATGTTACATTATCAATAGCAATGTTTCAGCTTTGATACGCTACACTGCTGAGCACAATAAGAACCCAATTTCCCCCGCCCCGGCATGGATCCGGGTTATGTCATTTCTGCTAGCCCACAAGCTGGAAACTCATAGACTTCCAGGCCTATGAGGTATTGGAGAATAAGGGACAAGGTTTGAAGTTCATCACTAGCTAACCTTCAGTCATCAACATTTGATTTGAGGTTTGGCTAGTGGTAAGCTTTAATTAATAGGGAACCTATGAAGTTTTGGTGGCCTATACATCTCGTAGCTGTTGGCTCTGCAGTCAAGAATAAATCAACTTTCACTGCCTATACCCTTTCTATTCTGTCCACCGCATTTGCCCTTTTCTGTCTTAAACTTTTCCCAAGGGATATTTTAGTGTTTTCCTCTGCCTCATGTTTAAAACCTGACTGGGAAAGACACATTTAAATTTGTGCTGAGGGTTTAAACCCAGGATGTCTGAAGAGGTTGATATGAATAAAGTTCTAAGTGTGACTTCGCAATACCCCATTCTTCTCTTTTGATAGGCAATTTGGGATACTAAAAATCACAGACATACATACCAAACCGTATTTGTGAGCAAGATATACAAGCTGGAGCAAAATTTTGGTTGTGTGTAAAAGATTCCTGAATATATTAAAAAAAATCATTAGATTCTGAAGAACACAGAAGGTCACGAATCACATGGCTGAAAAATATAACAGGAAATTTTGGATTCAAACATTTGAATAAAAGCCAACTTGCTTCTAGCTGCGTTTCAACATATTAAGTAGTTCTAATTCCTCCCAATTCTTCTTGTCCTAAGACCAGAGAAGCAGAGAATTAATTTGCTGAAAGACAGAGAATGTAAAATTTCCAGCATAGGAAGAGGACATCTAATTCACAATTATTTTTTTTATTCTTTCCTCTTTTCAGCTAACTCTGAGCTACATAAATGAGAAACAAGGTTTAGCTTCCATTCAGCACTCCTAGTTAGTTTTCACAAAACTTAATCGAAGTACGTTACATTTTAAAGGGGAAAAAATCCTGCATAAACCCAGCAGAAGTTAGTTTTCTACATCTGTAAAAGATAAAATTTGGAATATGTAGTTTCTCCATTTGTCCATAAGCCTTTTAAACAACAGTAATCCTGCGTCTCAGCTGGTGAGTGCTTTACTGACAAGGCAAGTAAATACATGTAATTATAAAGTTACCATTTTCAAAGAGAAGACTAATCCTTTCTTTATCCACTGGTAAAACAGCTTGTAATTATTATACAACTGAGAACAAAGATTTGTCTACAGAATCCTGCTAAATCAAGACAGATTTGACTGATTAAAACTCTAGTCATCAAGACATTTGTAATACAGTGCATGTGGGCAAAGAGTCTTTAAGTGCAGGTCACAAATCTGTTAAGATTTATGGGAATAATCATGAACTTTCTGTTGGAAAAACATTCAAAATGGAAATCCCCCCAAAGTGCTTGTCCCTTTTTCTCCTTTTGAAGTGCAAAATGTTATCAGAGATGTTTTAAAAAAAAGTCTTGGGTAGCCTTATTACTTCCACAGTACTCATTATTAATTCAAAATCCTTATATGTTTAGATAACCCGGTGTGAGTTCGAAGAACAACGAAGATGATTAAGGATCCAGAGGGATTGATTTCGGAGGAAAGATTAAAAGAACCAAATATATATGTATTACTTGGTTGGGTGATTAAGGAGGCAGAGAAAGCAGGAGTTACAAGCTAACCATTTCTAAGTACAACATCTGAAGGTTGTAAACATCATAGATCTTCTTTTAGGATGAACTGATGGGTAACACTAGGAATGAGAGAAGGAATTAAAAAAACTTTTGAGATAAATATTATGCAAAAGTGAGACTTTGCTATACTATTCTAGGACAGAGTTTGCTAAAGAAAATGTGGTATTGCCGTCTCCGGGGCCAGCAACTACTATAGGAGAAGCATCATTACAAACCTAGTAAAGAGTGAGCAATTATGGGAAGACGGTCAACAAAAGATGTTTGCATTAAAATCTGTGTTCAACATTCTGAAGATTCAGCTTCGATCTCTGCGGATGAAGCAGCACATGATTCATAAAGGTTGCAGGCACAAGAGGAACAGGCACCACGCAGTCCCCTCTGCAGGGCTTTCTGCAGCCCCCAGGCAGAAGCACTCCTGCTCCACACCTTCTCTTCCAGACAAACTCCACAGTGCAGCAGCACTGGGACTCTCCTCGTTCAGCCCAGGGACTGCTTTGCCTCTTGCAATCTCCCAAAAGTCACATTAAAAAAAAAAATTCACCCTTACTTGTGTACAATCATGGAAGTATCAAAAGTACTGGCGAAAGGTCAAGAAAACCCGGTGGCAGACCTAGCAGACTGCAGTTTAAAATGAGCAAGTTGATTTTCTTGTTTCTCTTACACCAGTTTCAAATACTGCAATAGAAACAACTTCTAACTACCTTGTTCATAAGGAAAACTAACAGCTTTTCCAATATCTTCACTTTAAAAATAACAGCTGCAATAGATGAGAAGTCTTGCAGATCTGACAGACAAACTTTTTCCCAGCTATGACAGACAGGAAAAGTTTTTTGCTATCACAAAAAGCTAAACATTGCCTAGAGCTGATAAACAATGAGATTTTATATTATGAAACTTGCCTGCTTCTAACCAACATCCATCAGTCTCTCCTTCATCCATATTAAACTACCTACTTACTCTCTTAAGGTGTTTAGCGGTGCCGCATCACCCAAAGAAAATTTTCACAATTTGTTTCTAGAATCCATTTTAGAGTATTTACATTTCCCTGCACTTACCACAGCAAAAGTCTACCCATGTTAAACCGAGAATGGACTCTGGAAAGCGTCAAACCCTGCAGTGAAATGCACAGCAGAACTTTTACAGGACAAAATTGCATGTCACAGGCTATGGTCTCCCCTGACATGAACTACGTATCATGTGTAATGTAGCACGAGAATGAGGGATGGGAAAACCCTGCTTTCTCATGAAAGGCAAAACAAGTACCCCCCTAACCAAAGGAATTCACGGGTAATTGCATCATCATGAGTCCTGGCGACTTTACTTTTTGAAAAGGAAAAAGTCTGGTGCATTCAGAACTTTCTTCCTCCCCCCTCTATCTTAGTGTTAAAAAACACCTTTGTTTTGTATCTCAGGTACATAAAGGGATGCATTTCCTCCTTTCATCACCAACGCTGAGTGATAGGACATTTTATGCTCTTTACATACACCCAAACATGAATACTGATGGTTTTGAAGAACAGGGCTTAAAAAAAAAAACAAACCAGAAAAATCTCTATTTTCCAAACCTACTTAGCGTGAAGAAAATGTTTTAAGCTTACCAGAGTTGTGTGCTGATTTCAATCAAAGCACTTTCTCCTTCAATGGCAGAAGAAGAATCTCCCTTCCTCCTTCAGGGTACTTCTCAGAAATTAGAGACAGAACTCCATATCCACTGCCATTATGTTAAAGCCAATAACTGCTGAAGAGCACTCTTCCTTACCTCTCTATTACTTTTTTGTTTCCAGTTTAACAATGCTGGATGTACTAAAAAAAATATTCCTTACCATTACCAAATCATCTGTTTTTTTAAATGGATTTTAGCTGGATTGGATATTTGGGCAGAAGAACATATTACACTCTCTCAAAAATAGTGTTTCTAACATCTTTCTTTTAATTATGGTATTGGAGTAAATTTAAGAAAACTATATATTGCTGCAGGTTTAGCAATAATGGAATTGCATTCAGTAAAAAAAAATAATTTGGAAAAGAAATACCTTCCAGTAAACAGAAACTTGCATCAAAATAATTTCTATTTGCATTGCAAATCTTAAAAGCAAAACCATAATGCTTTCATTGCAAAATTTCATTGCTTCAAGTACCACCAGGGACCAGGAATACAGAAATATGTAAGGAAAGAGCTTATTGACTTCAGGCCATGCTATGGATGAAGAATTGGACACACTCGTACTGTGTGGGACTAATCTGTTTAGAGCTTAGAGGTTGAAGAAAGCCGAAGTGGATTACTGTGCCCCCGAGGGACAATTTTTGTCTGAAACCGTTAGCACTCACCTTCCAGTCTGACCACCAGAGGTACTTTCAGCTCAAGCTCTCGGCAGGCTTTGGTAATACCATTGGCTATAATGGCACAGTTCACGATCCCACCAAATATGTTTACAAGTATTGCTTCAACCTGTAGGAAAGAAACAGAGCAGGAAATAGGTGGGGTTTTTCTTTGTGTTTTGTTTTGGCTTTGTTTTTCAAATAAATACAGGTAAAAGATCCAAACCAGGGTACAAATTCCCTTCTGTCAGGCAGGTTCTCATTTATGGAAGGTACAAGTCTACCTCTGTACTTAGAGAACTTGATTCTGAGTCTATTGTTTCTGTCGTGTGTAGCAGTGATTAATTGCCTTGGTCTAAACTGGCATGGTAATTAATGTCATAAACACATTATTACACAGAAAAGGCGAATTTCTACTGATAAGTATAAGAAGAGATTAAACAATCTATATTTTGGATTTTTTAATGTTTCAAATAATCATCAGAGCTTGGAGCTCAGAAAAGACAGCGTATGAATGTGTGGATGCACATGCAATTAAATATTCATGCGGACACTTCACAAAACGATCTGGATACACACTTTATCATAAGCAGTACAGAAGCAAAGGTAATATACTTGCCCTGACTCGATAAAGAGGAGTAAAAATCCCTTCTAATTAACAAGGAGAGGCATGTAATGAAGAGCATTCATTACAACAGATTAACTGATAACCTCAAAAAACTGCTATTCATCAGTTTCTGGAAACTGAAATTCTTGCACCCAATTCACAATTAAATTACCCTTCACAACACACAAGACATTAATACATACAAGATATTAATACGGTTTCTTTCCACTTGGTAAGGTAGTATAATATTGAACCCAAGTTTATATACCAGGCTTTCCACCATGGCTTATTAAGTCCAGGGAGACAGCATACAGATGCAGCTATGCTGTTTCTCGTTCCACAGTGGGGCTAATCCACAACATTCAGGGTACTCTACAATAAGCTTCACTGGGTGTCACAAACAAGCTTTGCCAGAATCATGTTGACTCAAAAGACGAAAAGACAAAGAGGAGATTAGGTTTGAAGGAATGAAATATCACTGGATTTCACTTGTGCATGATGTCAACCGCAATTATGCTTAACTCATTGCACAAGATGAACGGATTCACTTTGCCCACCTCTGGGTAGCCAGACTCGTACCAGCACCAAGAAAATTCCCTGCAGTCATGCACGTTTATAGCTCTGCACTATCATGTTTAATACTTCTCTGCAGACAAAATGTGACAATTAACTCCTGTGATGTGCAGTCACACACACAGATTGAAAGCTCACCACTGTTAGTAATACTGCCATCCATAATGCAGCAATAAAAAAGGAAAAAAAAAAAACTCAACAAATACTTTACTTCCCACAAGAAATCATTTCACTCCTTAAGCAGTACCCTAGACTACAAAAACATCACTTACTAGAAGAATATGCAGTGTTTACATTGCACTATTGAACTCCAATGCTAGCACTACAGTTGTAAAATGAAGATGGCAATGGGACCACCTCATTGACATCTGTCTTATCACCTGCTGCTCCTTCCAGCTCCAAGACTTTTCATAAGGCCACCCAAAAGTGGTCAGAACAATTCCCATCTGACCATACGGGACACGGCCCCGTTTTCTCCTCTCGAGCTTATTAGACACCAACTCTTTCATCTAGTTTTCCAGTGCTGATGTGCTAGGATGCTGCCGGCCCCTGCTACATGTCTCCTCTTACTATTTGCAGTGGAGTCATCCAGTTAAGATTTGCTCACTCTTCTGGGCATCCTGATACTATAAAGAGAATTCTTGTGTGCCTTTTCAAAGCATGAAACATCTCTAATACTACATAAATACAGCAATAATGAATAATAAACTCCCTCAAAATCCTGACATCCAAATTTCTCCCGCTGAAATTAGGTATGATGATCGAGTACACGACACCAACTGTTTCAGTTCGTAAAGCCTGCACAGTAACAGCCTGCATATGGCTCATGACCTGGCTTCCTCATCACAGGCAGAGCACGCTAGGTATCAGAAGGAAATTCGTAATCCAGTCCAATCAAAACACACAATTTAATTAATTTTGTAACTCTTCCTTAAGAGTTTAGACATGGGCCAACACTTTAATGTCATGTTAAATGCATGCATTTACCAGTTCAGGGTTTTCTGGATATTAAGTTGGTGATGCCGTTGCAATTATTTCACCTTTGCATTGTTACAAAATCCTTAACTCTGTAGAAGCTACCAACAGTGAAACCCCTCCTCTGCCTTGCTCCTACTGCTTGTGCACATGCAAACATTCTTGGTTTTAGGAGGTAAAAAACACGAGAAGAAAAAAATCGAGCCCTTCAAACTCTTACCACATTAACCCTTGTGGTAGAGAGGTATCTATGCAAAGCACTTTGATGTTAAAATATACTGGTGATGGATTCTAACAGTGGGACAAGCCACAGACCCATTCCGCCCTTTCTAATACATGCTCCTAATTCAGGGACATTGCACTAGGCATGTGACAGATCAACTTAACAAAGTGTGTTTACATTATTAGAGATAAGGAGGAGGATTTTATGCCCAGTACAGATATTTTAATTCCTAATGCAGACATTCTCATTTAAGGATCTGCTTTTCAGCTTTCAAGCTGAATTCTAATCAGGTCTTCTAATCCATTGGCAGCAAAAGGAAAAAAAAATGTTGAAGGAAATTAGATGCAGCTTGGATAATTGATGTTTGTATGCTTGGCTTTAATAAAAATACACTGTTAAATTAGAGAGGAGTCTAAAAGGATTCAATCAATAAGAAACTGAATCAGGTAGAGAATTCAATCTTGGGTTTTATTGTAATCTTCCAAATAAGCCAAAAGATCAGTCCAAATGATGCTGAGATTCACTTTAACTCCGCTGAAATTTGTGAACATTGTTTATATATGCTTCTGTAGCCTGACTAGATCTTGCATTTCCAGCTGGAAGAACTTTTACATTCAAACCCAGTAGATGGATGAAAAGATTTTCAGTATTTCATGTGCACAGAGAATGCACAATCTCCATATTATTTAAGTCTATAAGAAAAATAAACCTCCCATTGTATACCAGAATCATTACATGCTCAGTATCTAATGCATATGGACTATTAGACATACTAAGGAGAGGACAAACTGTCTACACACAAGACAGGTTACTTAATAGCATTATTATTCTAATAACCACTTTTACCCAACAGCATGCCTTACAAAATAATTTTGTATTTCAACAACATTATTAAGGAAACTAAAGATAGCAGTACATCCACACGTTAGGTTCTTTCCATCCACCAAAACAATTGATAGATGAGAAATCAACATCAAATGTACTTGCAACTGATTATGGACTCCTCTGGAGACATAAGGGAACCCACAGTAGCATGATGACATCACCATCAATAGCAGTAACAACCCGCAGTCTGCCAGGTCTAAGCACCAATGCCGGGAAGCAAAAGTGACAGAAACTAAGGGAGTGCTGCATTGTCACTGTCTTCGTGCTAGATATGGTATTGAATCTTTGCAAATACTGGAATACCCATTAATCCCACAGCTCCTAAATACTATATGAACCATACCATATGGCCTTTTCTCTCTTTATATAAGAGATTAGATATATTTATGTATAGCTGTAGCTATATAAAATCTATGTTGCTTTATTAATAAAACTAACAGTTTTAATTTACAGTGATTTTTTGTTAAAGTGAGCCTTGACAAAGCCTGCAATTCTGCTTTGAATGTTTGGCACCAAAAAACGTCCACCCCAAATAAGTGTAATTGTATACTAACTGAAGTAACGGTGCTAGGAGATTACTGTTAGATTTGTATTGGATCACCCACATAATCCACAAGGCTGCCAGGTTCCATGCAACTAAGGGCACTTTATGTACAGCAGAAGCAGCTTTGGCATACCTGCCTGCACTCTAAAAAATAGATATAGTGCGTGTGTACATTTACTATATTATCTTCTTTTTTTTTTCCTTCTAAAATGTTCTTAGACTTAACAAAATGCACACTGACATCTGATCATCATACACTTAAGGATGAATACAGGCAGCACCTATAAAGCATTCCACCTTTCCTACAGCCCATTTATAAATCTATACACAGGACGTCTCGCTGTCTGCAGCCACTGCATTCCAGTCTGCTGACCTTCAGAGTCCACACTACCACCACAAATTCTGTACACAAAAAGAGAGAGGACAAAAACTTGACACTTCCAAGTTGTTATTTCTCTTTCATTTTCCACCTTTGTTATTACCACAGAACAATTACAACAGGCTTAGGATAACATGTTGCAGCACTGAACAATGGCAGATACTTCATACAAGGTAAAGCTCTGAATCTCACATAAACCAGAAATCCAAACACGAATGCAAATTAATTTAGGCTGAGGTTTCATAATCAAAACACCCCTCTCCCATGCTCGTATTAGCATCTGAGCCATGCGGATGCCAAAGCAGCTCCTGGATCTGACTGACCCTGCAGACACATGAACACTGGCCCTGAAGCAAGAAAGAACGTCCAATGTGCTCTTAGGACCTGGGAGAAGGTGGGAATGCGTTAAGCCAATTGTGAAACCACTTTCTTACCTATTGCCTTTCAGGATCAGAATGAATATTAGTTATGCACAAAAATGTGAGGCCAGAAATACAACTAGGGAACTGTCCAATAAAAATCAAACCCCAAGTCACCATGACCATGATTGTACAGCACAGATCTCTTCTGAATACTACTGAAAATGTATACTGGAATGTGTGTGGGTTTTTATTATGTGTTTTAACAAAGTATTTCAGGATGGCTGACATAAAAATAGCTCAAAAACTTGTTAATTATTCCAGTGTTCAGATCCCTTTAATCAAAGTTTCTGCTAGTGTATTTTTTATGAGAAACTCTTTCAAAAAAAGCCCCACATTATCTCATCTGATGATGACAGCAGGAAAGACTTGCAACAGTTTTCCAACTATTAGCAGTGTCAGATGCATGCCTTGTGACTTTGAAAGCATCTTCTTCCTTATATGCACACACAGATGCATTAACACTCACACAGTGACTCACACATATTTTATATTATTATAAAATCACCAATACAATCTCTGACCTTGCTGTAAATTCTTGCTCTGAAGCTCAATCCATTTATTTTAGTTGAAAACAAGCCACTCACCGTCAGTAAAACTACATCTGCAGCAAATTAAAAGCTACACTAGCAAAGAACTTGCTTAGTTTGCTTTGATTGAAATCTGAAAAAAACACCTTTACATTTCAAGCTAACTGAATTAATTTATTGACCACTCCTAACTCTTCCATCAGCTAAAAGTGTACCCAGACAGTATGCAGCAGACTGTATTTGTCAAGCTTTCTTCTCCAGGATCCCACAGGTCACATCTTCATGGAAGACAGTGGGTTTGCACGGTACAGCTGGCAAACATGTTCCTGCCTGGAGGCTTCTAGCATTTTTTGAAGTTAAAACATGTATCGTGTCTCCCAATCCTTCTGGTCAGCGGAGTCTAATTTTGTGTCTGCAAAAACACATTCTTTTACCAAACTAAATCATTAAGTTGCCAGAAAAAAAAAATAAGAGAAGCAAGCCAGCAGCATACTGCCAGGCATTTGTTTCTTCTTTCCTTCCTTCAAAGTAATAAACACCAGTGGAAGGACGATAACTCAAATTGCTCAAACATATCAAAGAATGTGGGGAGGCTCACATTGCAGGATGCTGGGACACAAGCACCGAAGATGCGGATGTATTCCCAGCTCATGAAGGGAAAGTAAAGGGGATGTAACCTACAGCTGGATCCAGACATCCAGCACTGCAAACGTACACACGCCTGACAAGCACTGTCACTTAAGACTTTCATATTCCCATTCTGGGAATATCCCAGGGAATCCCAGTTAAGAAGAAGGGTATTCACCACTTCTAAAATCAGATATCCAGGTTGCAGCTTGGCCTCACAAAGATCCAGTGGTCTTCATAACAGTGACATGCAAGAGCTTCTTTCTCACAGAGCTAGAAGATTGTGGGAACCTTTACCAACAGTAAACCATCAAGAACTGCTGCAGTTTAGAGACGTGCAAGGCGAGATACACTTACATGAACACAACTTTGCCAGGACTGGAGAATCCCAGGAACATATATTTAATTAGCTACAGGTAAGCAAGGAACTTTCATTCAGCTTCTTAGAGGGTACACATTGCTTTTACTAAGAAAGAAATCTTCAGCAAGATAAGGAGAAAGCGAGTCTCCTTTTTATCTGTTTTGGAGACACAGACACTGAGGCAGAGAGGTGAGGACATTTTCCAAACCCTTTGGAGATGGCTGAGTTTACCTGCATTACAAGTCAAATGCTCTTGTGTCCCAGACAAACATCTATTCCCTATGCCTTTTAAGAGGTAGGTAGCAATACTAAGAAAAAACCCAAACCACTGGGTAAAATGGGATGCATAGTTCTTCACTTTGAATCTAATAAGGTGCATTTAATCCTTCCTATTATTCTTTATTAATAATTCGTTTACAAGACTTGTTTCAGTGTGAAAGAAGCAGATTATCTCCAACTCTCAATGCAATGTAATAAAATGTAATAAAACACAGATGCCATACACTTGCGTCTTTACTCTGTATCTTTCTCCTCCAACGGGTAAGTCAGATACAAACATTTTAAAATGTCTCTATATTATTATAACTTGGACCGCAGGTCAAATGTAACTTTTTCTTATCCAGTTTTGAAATATTAATCTAATCCTCTGGCTTTTTATATCAGACAACATTTACGGTTCATTTGAAAATACAGATTAAACCTACTGTATCAGAGCAGTATGAAAGATTCACAAACACAAAACCAGTTGCTTAAAATATCCACTAGAGGACAGTGCAATTCAACGTGGAAACGGAATACAAAAATCCCCTTGGAGAGAAGAGCAGGGTTATTTTTTCCACTTAGAGCCAAACTATCTCATTGTACTTTATAAAATGATGCAAAATATTATTTTGCCTCTTTGGGATGGAATTTTGAAAGTCTGATGATGATAAATTTAAGTAGGTTGAATCAACAAAAAGCAAAGCAAGAAACCTTGCAGTCAGGTGAAGAAATATTGATACAATGCAATTTTGAATGTTTTATACTATTCTAAAACAGGTCAAGGTTTAAAATTCACTAGCAATGCATCCTTATGCCATAAGAGGAAAGGAACTCTGATGAATCTCCAAAACAAAATTCAGATTTTTCTGTCTGGGGGGACTGGCTGACAGGTAGGAAAAGCAAATTAAGGATTTTGTCCAATGCTATTTTTTGGCCTGTATTCAAGGGGTTCTTGAGGAATGTCTCACCAAGAGCGAATGCCCTGTTTCTGCTACATCCAGTTGTTGTACATTTAGCCCTTTTCTTGAATGGCTGGTGAGATGGCAGTATCTCGCCTGCGTACCGGCCCAGCACTGGAAGAAGGCTTTTTGGAAATGCGACTCCTTCGGTGCCATGCCAAGTCTCTGATACCACATTTTTGCAAAATCAAAACTTTGTGGCTCCAGTTTCTGATGTGTTAACCTACGGTCTCCAGTCATTCCTGCTTATAGCAAATTCAGGATCTAGAACAGGATACAATTTTATTGGCTTTTGCTGGTTTGAAAATGATTCAGCAACAACCCTCTGCTAATTGACCAGGATCCAGGTTGTGGCCCTTTGATGGGGTAAGAAAAACATGCAGGTAAGCAGGGTTCTGTAGCAGGGAAAGCTCTGGTACCCTTCCACACCAAAGACAGTTTCCAGAATGGACTACCAGGAACATCTCTGTCCTGGGATTTTGTCTTACTCCTCTGTAGCACTAACATAAGAAAAAAAATTAAGGATCAGAGCTCATTAAATTCATGGTAGGAGATGAAATGAGGACTGGCAGATTACGCACCACAGTATGGTATTGGAAACAGTCCCCGGAGACCATCCTTCGCCCAGCTGCGAGTAGACTGTGTTTTGGGAACAGAAATATTCCAATTCTAGGCACACATTCTCCTTCAAATTCCAAAATATCATGGCAGGCAGCAACGTGACCTCAGGAACCTTCATTTCAATATTACTTTTCAGTGAGACAAGTCTCACATCAAGCCGGTTTTGGGAACGTTTCCTCATCTGCACGCCCTGAGCACTGCCACAAACACATTCATCACAATAATGCCATCATTCCCGGGCAGCCCTTGGTATGTGATCTCACTTCAGATGTGTTTATGAAGATGTAAACCATCACGTGTTTTCTACGTCTGTGCTACCGCCTGGCAAGACATCAGTCAGCTCCTGTCCAGAAACCACACACACCATGTTAATACAGTCCAGAGCGTGAGCTAATTAATCCTACTTCAGAATACAGCAGAGCAGGCAAGTGAGTGCCTGCAACCACGCAGGCATATTCTTTCACTGATAGGAAGCACAACCACCTCCTAATGTAATCCTTATTTATGATAACAGGGGATAAGAATAAGGAAAGAGAGGGAAAGAAAAATGTTGAGACCACAAAGTACTATTTTCTGAAGTATATTTGAGAATCAGGACAACAGCTTTTAGTATTGTTTTGGGGGAAAAAATGCAGCTGGTAGTTGCTAGAACAATTGTATTTTTGGTGCCAATATGGGAGGATAACTCTTCTATCAGATCATGGATACAAGGAATAAAAGTACATAAATTTGTTCTATCATTTAAATATCTGAGCTTCAAGGAGATCAAGCCCCTGGATGAGCAGATCAGAATGCAGACCAATATAAAATTAAGGCATGACGGCTACCTACATGACCACATATTGCAGGACCGAAAAACCACACATGATCAGTTCTTGTGTGTCAGATGAGAGTGCAGTATTTCAGATTTCTTTTAATTTCCTCTTTGTGCACCCACATAGTTGTTGCATGTTTAGGTCTGATTTGGGAGATTTTGTTCTAACAAAACCAAGACACACCCACGCCACCCCTCTTCTAGGCATATGCAGTAAGCACTGGTCATTAAGTACTTAGGGAATTCATGTTAGCATAAGTTATAGATACCCTCCAAATCCACTCACCCAAGATAGTTTATACAGTAGCATGACTGCAAGTATTCCTTCCACAATGGCAAAGTCTATGAAATTGATCCAATATTTGCTGAATTTTGCCTCTGCACTTCATATTAATTTCTCAAAGGCACATAGTACAGTTTCCCTAACGTTCTTAGTGTCTGAAGTTCAAATTAGATTTTTGCTAAACAATAAGCAGCTTTCTGAAAAATAACGTAGCAATGTGATCATCATTTAAGCAATGTGATACAACAGCTAGCATGTGTTCCTGTTATTTCAGCAACATGCTATGCCCTGGGGTGCTTCTGTGTACAGTTTCATCATACTTTATGATGTGTTAAAAGGCAAAAGGCCGAATGATTTTAAATCATTTGAATTAAAAAAATGCAATATTCCTCAAAAGAGGGAGTACCTGGAGAACACGGATATATGATCAAAATGCAACTGGTGCAGTACACAGTCCACAGCATGGGTTGCTGTCAGATGAATTGCTCAAATATTAAGTTACACTGGTCATTGCACTGCGGTGTGTTACAGACACTTGGCAAATTACCAAAGCTGATACTATTAAATGATAGAATCACAAATATCCACAAAAGGGCTTGACTAAATAGAACTGTTGAGTTGATGACTAATTCAAGTCTTCATGTTTATTTGAACAGCCAATTAAAAATGTATGTATTATAAATTCGGAAACATCTTCAGGCATGCCTTCTCTCTACCTGCTGGCCATTGGTTTGACTTTGACACAAGTCTAGCCAGAATGTGCCTTACTGTAAACACAGAGCTACTTCATAATTCAGGGGAGGTAAAAAGAAAACAAACCCCAATCTCAAACAAAAACCAAAACCGCACTAAGATCTCAAATCTTGATGTGAATAATGTTTGAGGACCACTAGTGAGATTTCCAAAGCACAACATTTCAACATGTCACTTTAAAGCTATTTTAAAACATTCATTTTTTTAATTTGTTTCTGGAGTCCCCCCATATCTGATACCTATGTAGCCTTCAAAAGGTACATGGATTCCTATCAAAGCAGCCTTTCTAACTGGACTGATCTGGGGAGATAGCAAGACTTGTCTGGATACAGCTGCTCTCTGAAAGAAGGCACACCTATGGCTGATGAGAATACCCACAGGTCTCCTAGGTATCAAAATCTCATGCTTGTGCTCTCAAACATCTGTCATCCACTATCTGGAAACAGTAAAAACTAACTTGTCCTGCAAGGTACTAAAATTATGTTTGTTCATGGCAACATTACTACACCTTTCTCTAAAGTATTTGGTAATGGCTACTTTCAAAGCAATGACTAATGCAAAACAAGTTTTGTCAGGTCTGTTCTAGGTCTGGCAATTTTTAGACTTCCCAGTCTGCACAGTAAGAATTGTGCCCAGAAAAATCTCAAGTACAAAATTAAAGGGTCTTTTTGTGAGCGTGCTTGATGCTTACACTTTTCTTACATTATGAACAAAAAAAGTCCCAAAACAAAAACCAGAGTCAAAAAAAGTAACGTAACTTTGAAAATGATTTGCAAATGAAGCATCAGAAACAGTTTCCACAGACAGAAAAATGAGGTCCTAAAGGAATGGCCACATATACAAAGTGAGCAACCAAAGAGTCTGACGAATATTGCTAATTCCCAGGAAGACAAAAAAAAAAAAGGCAAGTCAATCATTGTGGCTTTGCATTTCTGCTCAGGAGAACAAGAAAAAAAATAATTCTTAATCTTTAAAACAGACTTTGATTTTCTCCCCATATTGAAAGCTGGGAACTCACTTTACATGAAGATTTTATCTTCTGTTTATAGATGGCACAGGAATCTTGGAGCTGGAATTTTAAGAGAGACTCCACATGTTGAAAGATTGACACCGTAAGACTTCACAGCACCACAGTCATCTGTCATTTCTTTTCCCCATCATTACATGTTCAGCTCTACACCTTGTTTTAGGTAAGGGACAGGCCCAACTACCACTTTTCAAACCATCATGGCAAGGGATTTATCTTCTGAAACCAACAGTCGTCCAAACCTATCTTTATTCCCTCTTTAGAAATAGCCTTAGAAATATAAATACCGTATTTATCTAGAGTATCAAAATACTAAGTGATCATACCCATCACAAGGGAAAAAAGAGATGAAGAACAGTTATTCTTGTGCTCTAGAGAGACTTGGGATCTTCCTATTTTGTCACCTGAGAAGCATCTCTGACATGTATTCCCCATGCAGGAGAGAATGAAATGCTACAGAAGCTCCTATCTAGGTCACACTGCTTTTCTTACTGAGACAATGGAAACTTTTAAAAAAGAATTCTGTACTTCAAGAAGCTTAATTAAAGTATAAAAATGCATTGTCATGGGTACTGAACTGCATATACACGTCTGAAATCTCCAAATAATTAAAACCTGTTCTTTCATGGTAACATTGTAGTCATCAAAAATGTGAATTACTGTGCTCATTAGGTTCTGAATTACTACCACATAAAAATCAGCTAACTATTAACATGTAAGTAAATCAAAATACAAAGAGTAAAACTGAAAAAGCTATGAAGAAGGGTGACAAAGATACTGAACAAGCTTTGTATACAGAAAGACTGAATAAACTAAGATTTTCCATCTTAGTAAAGGAAAGCTGAAGGAGGATATATAGCAAAGACTGCAAGTAGCAAGAGAAAAAAGGAACAGGGTGCAACCATTTTGTACCTGCCTCCTGGTAATTTTATTTCTTAGTCCTTAGTTCTTGTAATGCCAGAGATGGTGAAAATACAAAAGGAGTCCTTTTACTGTTATTTTTAAATACAGCATAGTTGCTGTGTGAAACTTGTTGCCACAGGATATTGTTTATCTCAAAAGCTTACATGAGTTGAGAATATACAGTAACAAATCCATGGAAGGAAAGCTAACAAAGACTAGTAAAAACAAGGATATCAAAGATCACTAGAAAGCAGGGGGAACGTATCAGGAAAGTACCCTCACACATTTGTCCTCTTCTTATGTTCTTCTCTAGGAACCTGCTTTTGGTTACTACTGGAGAAAGAAGAGATCCAGACAGATCCAAATCTTACTCGATGAAGTTACATTTTTCCCTTAAAACAAAATGTATATCCATAATTTCTTTATCACACCTATGCACCCCTCCTCGTCCAAATTAAATCACAAAATAGTTAATGCTTGAGTCATACATTCCTTTACCAGTTTCAAGGATTACAATACTGTCTAATCTCAGCAGTTACCACTTACTATCATTAAGGTATGTGGCACCAGACAAGTGATTGGAATGGGTGATTTTGATTACTTCTCTTTTCATTTTAATAGAATTAATTCCTTGCTCTTTCCTATCCTTTCAAGGATAGGAGTCCAATCAGAAGATGGGAACTGAAATTCATACCTAAGACTTTGCCCACACAGGGAACAAGTTTAAGAATACCTTATGTATGCCCTCTTCCTCTTGGTTCATTAAGCCTACTCATTAAGCCCTAGATAGAAGACAGCATAAGTAGAATTAGGACATTTTCCTCCCACCTTGCTAAACTCCTACAATAGCCTACAACATTTCCTGACCAGCAGAAGGAGATGGGGGGCAGATTACTACCCATCAGCTCAGACTCTTTCCCAGTGTGCACCAGCAGTAGGTGATCATCAGGACTTGCTACCACCCAAACATTAGTGAGAACTTCTGTTCCAGAAATGTCTCTTTGGAAGACTGGCCGCTCTGGCATTATATATTAAAGACATTCAGCTCAGAACAGGACTGCTGAAAGATGGATAATGATCTTTATCTTCCGCAAGGTTTATATAAAGTAATTTAAACTAAAAAAAAGTGACAGTTTAAAAATTAATGGCCAGTAATAACATCCCCACAAATAGGATGCTAAGCTAAGAACGGTATTATTACAAAATGGGATGACTCAGGAGTTGACAAAGTGGTTCTACAGACTCTTTGGATTGCTTTGCTACTACTTGCAAAATCAAAAAATGCAACTTAACATTTTTTTTCCTTATAACAAGGGGGAAGAAGATTGGCCTGACTCTTTGACAAGTACAAATCAGTGATGTCACTTCTAATAGTTTAACCTATCATCTTCATTTTCAGTAAACTTTTTTTCACCTATTTTCTGCATTAAAAAAGGGAATCACCTTCAGAGAAATAATTATTCAATAATGATCTACCAGCCACTTTTCACAAATTCATCAAAGCATCTTGTAATAAAAACAGAGCTGAATGTTTTAACCACAACCCCAAAGTGATATAATCAGCAAATCTGAACTGTGAAATAAGTTATAGAGCTACATTAAGAAACAGATGGAGTGAGCATAAAACAATCAGAGATAAACCAGCATAAAAGAACTTAACTTCAGATTAATCAAGGTTGAGATGCTCAAGGCAGCCATAGGGAGTCATATACATTCAAATTAACAGGAGATGCATGTAAATCACAGCCTGCTTCTTACATCTCAACCCAGTTCTGTACAGAACAACACATGGAATTGTAGGTCTTTGTGAACCATATTCCCTTGCTTCACAAGTGATTTTGCAGTATGGTCGAGGAAAATATATATCCAAAAATGTCTCTCCTAGATACTTGTTAACTTCAATGAGAATTAGAAAAATCTTATAAGGATTTAAAACTCCCACATTAAATTGCAAAAAATGTCAGAATGAGCATCAAATGCATGCAGTCATAACACTTGAAACTAAGCATGATGAAAATAAACAAATAGCCAGCAAATATTCACTTATAAACCCAACCATCTATCTATCACACAGCCAAAAGCTGTCACTTGGCTTCAGCAGCAGACGTTTTCTAAATTCAGATTTTCTGCAGTGATCAATACTGTATTATATTGGCAACTTAACAGTAGTTCCTTGGTGTAGGAATCCAAAGATACAAATAAAGAGCCAACTCCCAAACAAAAACTACTTCAGAAGCTTACTATAGCGCAAAACTGAATCGTAACATTTAATGCTAAGCAAACGGGTAAGTCCAGCCATGTCTCATACCTTTTGATCTCAAAATCAGATAAGCAAGTACATCCAAAGCAGATTACTCACTTTACAATTTGGTAGCATAAATTACAGACTTATATCTTCTTGTGGCAACTTTTTTTTTTTATTTCACTGCTTGATCATCCACAGAAAGGAAAAATTCCTGTTGTCAGAATCTATTTCATCACCTGAGAGACACACCTTGTTCTCCGATACACACAGTACCGAGAAGCAGTCATGATCTGGGCTAAGCCGTAAAGGTAAAAATGAATTCAAAATCTGTATTTCAAAAGAAAACAATACAAATGGTTATAAGCAAGGAAATTAATGCAGACAGAAACAATTTAATGCATGTATTGTATGTAGTTTTTGTTAATTACTTTTTAAGTACTTAAGCACAGTAGTAGCTAAAGAGAATGTGAAAGAGAGAGCACATAAAAACGTTTCCAAGTGGGTGTTTCACGCTGAGCCACAGTCTGCCATAGTAGTGCTGATTAATCAGGAAAGCCTTGCCTTCACTTCAAGGCCCTTAATGGCCCACCATAATCTCATTCCCACCCTCTCTTTTCAAGCACCAACAGGGTAGGTTCCTGCCTAGATTCTGTCCTGCCAGTTGACAGCAGCCACCAGCTAAACTTAAACAGTCATCTTAATGCACTTTCTCATGTCTGAAAGAAGCTTCCCATTAAGACTTCCCCGTGCCACTCCACTGACACCTTTTAGTCAGGAGATCTACAACCTTCCAGAAACCTCACGGGCTGACAAAGGTAAGACACTTGGCAATCTGAAACCACTGTGATTGTAGGATTGTAGCTCTCCATCTCCATTTTCCATCTTGGACCCTGCTGGAACCTCAGGGCACAGGTTCCTGTAATGGCTTTAATTCAGTTAAAGCATGAATGGAAGGAGAGAGGAGCAAGACCTTGCCTTTTCACCTAATAAGACCTAGCTGTAATGCAAAGTCATATCCTAGGACTGTCAGCTCTTTGAATTAGAGACTTGTTTTTTATGCTGCGTTGATATACTGTCTGGCACAATGAAGTCCTGATCCATCAAGAGCCAACACAAAAGGAGAAATACTACCAGTAACAACAACAGTAATGACATTGTATTGTAACAGCAATTACCCTAATTCAGCAGCTGCAAAATGACAGTAGTTCCACTGGGAACTAATATACTGGCCCTGAAAGCAAATCCACATGTTCTTCAAGCTATTGCCTTTTAATTCACTGTAGTTGCCATTTTAGTGCTACAATTCACCTCCACAGGAAAGCACTTCGAACAAATGCAGGCACTTGCAGCCACCCACGGCAGCGACGCGTGGCTATATTCTCACCAGTGCTGGCCCCGAAAAGACAGATTATAGCTCTGGGAAGCAAGCAGATGACACGTGGACGTATGCTCAGACCTTATCCACGTTCTTTGAAAGGGGTGGGAACTCAGTGGTTCTCAGTGGTGCTTGCAAAAAGGATGGGCAAACTAAACACCTTTGCAACAAGTCCCTGTTCCAGAAGGCATGTTCCTTCTCTTTTGGGTGGAGAGTATCACAAATACTCACATTTCTGTGAGATGCCGGTCCAAAGTATTCTACTACATTTGGTCTTTAGGGCACCAACACACAGTTGAAGAACTTTAACTGAAGAACGGTTTCTTGAATTTATTATTTGATTTGATAAAGCCATCTACCAATTAAATGTGGACACACACTAAAAAACTCAAGCTGAGTACTTTTCAAAAGCCAAGATACCCTGCAGCACTCTCAACAGCTCTCACCTCGGTGACACCTTCAAGTGTTTACAAAGAGCAAACGAAAGGACTCTGGTTTACTTCTTCCTAATTAAAACGTTTTAAAAGAATTTAATTACAATATGCCAAACTACACAAACATAAAGATCTTTCCTACAGAGAATTAGTGATGAATTGAAAGATTTTTATTTTTTTTTAATCAAACTGTTGGCAAGCAGTGTGGGTTTCCTGTTTGTAAACAACCATATGAATGCTAAACATATTTATTCACAACCTGACACGAAATACAGCTCTGTAATTAATCATTTCCCTATCTAATTCAGACAAAATAAAACCCCAAACTTGTACCCCTCTCTTATTATGGAATAGTCAGTTACACATAAATGAATAATTATCTGAATTATCAACTATCTACAGATGCGTGGCTCTTTTCAGTCCAGACAATGGTATACCCCTGATGCATGCTGGTAATCTCGCACACATTCACTTATTCTTTGTTTTAAGTGAGAAAATCTCCTTACATATTAAATAAGCTCAATCATGGGCTATTAAAACTATTGTTTCAGGTTATCTATTAATTGCAGGCTTCCCTATCTATATTCACTGCTAAGATGCCAGCCCTCTTATTAATTGAAAAATGCCTGCATGAGTGGGTAAAATGTTAAAGGCCATGGGTTAAGACTAATTCTGTAAAAATAAGGTAACTCTTAAGCTGTGAAAAGTTGTCATTGAAATTAACTGCTTGAAATCCCGACTTATTTTGAAAACATAAAAGCCGAGTTTCAGATATAAAAAAAAATATTCACTAGAGCTTATTTAATTTCAGACTTAAATAATTTGCAAGAATAGTTTGCTTTCCATATCAACAGATGTTTAGATCTGAAAGACTGTGTGATTACACTTCTTGTAAAACCTTATTTTCATCTTCTGAAATGCAACAATTATGAGTCAACACGAAGACAGAGCAACCTATGTTGCTTATGTTAAAAGATTAAATTCTTTGTAGGAATGTTATATTAATCCAAAATAGACCAGAAATGTAATCCAGTGCTTGAATAGGGTTTTGAATATAATGGCAGCATTTGTATGCTTTTTTTTCCGCTTAAATGGGAAAAGTAAATTTACAAGATCTTCACAAGCTCATTACATTCAAATAGAATAAAAGTAATATGCAGGCATATTGCATGAGTGACATCTTTGACAGACAAAAAACTTCTGCTGGTAAAATAAACAAAGAAAAAACTACAACACAAACAATTAAGGACGCAAAAGTTGTGCCAAGACCTAGACTAGAATAGCATGATGCCACTTATTTCTAAGTGCTCTTTTTCATTAGAGCTAACCCTTGAACTAACAAAACACCAATTTCTTACAGACTTAACACAAGATTGCTCCAGAAGTCTAACACAGGTACTTAAAAATCAACGACTTTTAGATACCTGTAATGCATGTGTAGTACTGCAAACCATTTTTTGGTGGTGTGACTGAAAGAGGAGTGGGAAAGGAGGGGAAACAATTTAACTTTATAATCCATGAAGCCGACTGAATGATTCTTGAATGACAACAGATAATAATACATTCATTATCAAAGTTTCACTTTGTCATTTGTCTTCAGTGTCTGCAGCTGACAGATATACTCATTTATAATCCTTTGCCAGTTGCAGACTGGCAAACTCTTTTGAATTAGTCCCTCGACTTGAGCCTACGAATTTAATTCTTTCCACAAATGACTGGGCAATGTTTCAAAACTTTGCTTCAAGACACCCAAAAAGTCCTATATCGTACCTAACAGAAAAACAAACAGGCTGTTCCCTGGTGTTTGCTGGAATGCTGATTCTCTTTAGAATTGAACACAACTGGATGAAAAATTTAAGACATATCAAAAGTAAAGCATCAAGAAAATCTCTTTGCTCTACAAACTTCTAAACAGTTCCAATTTTGATCCAAATTAGAAGCATATCTAGATCTCTAAGGACTTTCATAAAGTAAAAAAAAAAATTCTTTGTTTTTAAATCTGTTACACTGCCTATAATTCCTTCTCACCATAAATGCCTGAAACAGTGAAAATTGCTGTTCATATCAATGAAGAAAAATATTCTCCTTTTTAGAGTTACAAACTGTCGTCTTTGTTCCAAAACCAAGAGTGAAACACTATTGAAACTGCACAAAGAACATATACTTAAAAAAAAAAATCAACAAATTAAAGTCAAGGTAAATGGTACAGTGATTACTGTATCACTCCTTTCATTTGGGATTACTCTGATCATATGGAATTAGATAGATTGTTCACGAAATCCTCTATGAGCACATGATCAAAGCTATCTCAGAAATGCAATGATTACCAATTGCAACTCCAGGCAACACATTGCTGCAGACAAAATTGATACAAATCAGAAATGAGAAGCACTGGAAAAGCGTGATAGTCCTTGTTGAAACAACCAGTACATTTGTCTCATAAATACCTAAATACTTTACAGTCATCATTTCTTGATTTTTCAACTAGCCGGATGACAAACCCCAAATATTTGATTAACAATATATCAAGAGGCTTTGCAATTCAGAATTAAGGAAAGAATGAACTCTGTCAGCAAGTTATGGCTAGTCATGCATTGTAATTAAAATACACAAGCATTTGTAAAGGTTCTCTTGCAAGAGATTATCAAAGTAGTAACCTGATGTGGAAGAAAAGGCATTCTCATGGATTAAGAACAAGACAGGTTGGATTCAGAAAGCAAAATGCAGAATGAAAGGGTCAGTGTTCATTTTGGCAGATACCTAGCAGTGAATGTCTCAGGGTTTCACTTAAAATATGTACAAGTTCTCTAGAAAGGTGAGCAGTCATACAGCCAGTGATCCAAAGAAAGCAAATTAACTGGCTAGAGTCGACGAAAATCAGAAGGAACAACAATACAGCAATATTGAAATGATCCAATTTACCAGTTCCTGCACTCTTTCATGTGTGAATGTATCCCTCTGCTCAAGTAGAGCGGTAAGATTATTGTACATGGTAGTGTTTTAGTCATCCTGTCAAAAAAACCCAACACCTGCTCGAAGTCCAAATAATCAAGTTTGGATAACAAGGCACCTACATACATGTGTTCAAAATTCTTCATTCTCATATATGTTTTCAAATATCAACGAAGCAGAGATTAGGAAAAATCTCATGCAAAACTGTTCTGCAATGGAATCAAATGTAAACAGGTATGGTACTTTACAGAGCAATCAACATAGCTACACTTGTCTTTCATTAATCTTTATGCAATGAATATATTTACTTGTTCACGTAAAGAGAACGTTCTTTCACAGTCACCACTATCAGAAGTACGGAGAATATATAAAACAGTTTAAAAGAATCATTGCTATTGAAATTATATTCTCAGATCAACCTTTACAAATATATTTAACCACTCCAAGCATAAGAATTTTATCGTTGAAAAGTCAATACAAAGTTCCAGTAAATAAAAAAAAATATATTTCCGGAAATCTGAGTAAGATTTTTTATTTTTGGTTCATAACTGCCTCTTATAGGGCTTCTTTAACCCTTCGCTTTTAAGTAGCCATCTGTTAAAGGCTACTGTCAGAGATACAATGACTAGCAGAGATGACAATTCTGATCCAAACCAGTAGTGCTTTTGCTCATGTCCTGTGTTTACTGATTCTGTATTCTTTTCCTTGAAGGACAGGCTACTTGGGGGTACAGAAAGCTCACTGTATTAGTGTTTCAAAGGAGGCTTATTCAACATCATCCTTCAGTGCAAATTGCCAAGACAAGACCAAGGATGTGACACATTACTGTCACCAAGATGTTTGGATTCTTAAGTCTAAACAGTTTTGCCTCTAACTGGCCATTGTTTTTTGCACTTACTTACAATAAGCACTCATTCGATGTCATTGTCTCAGTTATTTTCTGGCCTGGACTTCAAGTTCCTATAAAATTTCCCTTCCTGCAAAACAACTGTGGTCCAGGTAATCACCATCATAGCCTGCCTCTATTATTACCTGCTAGGCTTTGATTACCAGGACCTCAGCAAATCCAATATCACTGATTTCCTCTTACGGCTGCAGCTGTGATGATGACTTCTAGAAAACACTGGAACTGGCAGAAAATGCTGAAGTAGTTCTACACCGAGAGCTTGCTGCTCTCCCTTTGGTATAAAATTCATGCATGAGTTACAAAGCTACTTTTGAAATAATTTTTTACTCTTCAGGCTTTGAAATCAAAACCCAGCAACGCCTTGCAAGTCCTACTTGTATCTGTCCGAACTCTTCTACCATACCCAGCACCGTGGAATTGCAACCCTCCTTTATGACCTCCATTTATTATTTGACGAATGAATTCCACAAACCCATCTAATGGCAGAGCTGTGAACGCTCCCAGTTAATAACAGTTCACATGAAGAAGGCACAGAAATTCTTTCAAACATTTTACAGCTGAACAACTAATAACCTACTTACTGTCAACTCACAAAATCAGACAACTGCCTTGGTCAGGATCCACATTTAGCTACAACCATTGGTTGCACCATAGGCAGGACAAACTCTTTTAAAACACAGAATTCTGCGACAGTTCAGCTTATATATTCCTGAATACAGATGCCACAAGGATGTTTGGATTCTTGGTTCACTTACTGGTTATTTTCAGGCCTTCACTTGTATGGCAGGCATTTGTAAGCATTCTTCTAAAAGCATGTTGGTCCATCCATATGTCAGAAAATGTGCATGGACACAGTTGAACACTGCACACAACTGCAAATGTTAAGACTCACATACAAACCCTCAAAGAAACAAGAACCGTTTTATTGATTTCTGGATAGCTCTTTTGGTTTTCCAATTACAAAAAAACTACAGGTAGCAGTTTCCTTCAGTATAACATGATGCTGAAGGTGTCGCCTGTTTCTCATTAATTTTTCATTTCTACAAGAAAAAGTCTTCTCTGGGAGCACTCAGTGGCAGTACAAGTCTGTTTCATTCACTTTTCAACACCAGACACGTATTTATTCCTAAGTTTTCAATTTCATTGCATAGCTTCCTATGCAACTTGCACACATCAAGCACAGCAGCAGACAGCTTTTCACCAAAAACTTGTAACTTGACATATACCTTGTCTTGCCTTAGGCTTAAATTGATTAATTCATCTTTCACTTGTGGTAAAGTCTTCCATTTAAAATATTTTAGTAGGAAGAGGCAGATTTTACAAACTGAACCAGAAAGAGGACTTCCAGCATCTTTGTCACACTTTCAAACTTGTTATTATGCACAGCTGTTAAGGAAGTCTTTAACTTAATTTTACTGTTGCTATCTAAGTAAGTTTCTTGTTTTGAGATATTTCTTCCTGTGCAAAATACAAGGACTACAAAGCAATGGCTGTCTCGGTCATTTCTCCTCTTAGAGTTGAGTTTAATTCTCACATTCTTAGATTTTTGGCAAGAAAATGGAGTTGGAGAAAGCAACCAGAAGAGTTACTTAGAATCTCAAAAATTCACTTGACTTAAGAAACTCAATCTATTACACTACTGAATGGAAGACTACAGAATAACTTTTGACAGAAAACACCTAATACGTTAGACGGTAACAACATACTACAATTGGAAGCATAAACTCTGAAAGTTCATATGTGTAAGCATAAAAACAGATATAACTTTGTTTTTACCCTAAAGTAAAAGGGTAGCTTTTACTGGGCTTTTCCCTGCATAACTAGTTATGAGTGTAGAACCAGAAAATGCAAGCCTGCTCACCCACATTCATTTTGGTAAGGCTGCACTGGATGAACAGCTGACCCACAGTTTTTTAAACAAATTTGTCTCATTAATGTACTGCAGGTACACAAGGAAACTGAGTTCAAAAACACTGAACTGGAATGGCAGATACTTGACATCATGCAAAAAGAATATGTACCTTAATAATAAAAAACAATAACTGAAAGAGATTGTCAAGCAAGTAAAGTAAATCAAAGCTAGCGTTTCCCTGGATATACACTCAAAGTCATAGAAACAGAAACAACTAGGGCATCTTCTCCAATACTGATGCTGACAGTGCATCAAGAAGGAGGCTACAGTAATTTCAGGGTTCATTAGAAACACAGAGGGTGGAGAAGAAATCAGTGTTTGCCAAATAGGAAAAGGGCAAAATCAGTAGGGAAAGAAGCTTTAATTTCAAGCTTCTAAAATGAGTATTATGAATAATGTAAAGTTAAAAAAAAAAACCTAACAACATTCCCAAGTATTTATGTCTGTATGCTCCAGAAATGCAGACACTAAGTTACATAAGTACGAGCTTCTGCAAAACATAAAGGCAACACCCTAAAGGTTATACCTCAGTGATCCTTTTTAGTACATGCCTTGAGCATCCTGCCTCACTTTCCCTAAGCATTCCCAGTGGGTGAATACCTATTGACTGGAGCACATAGCAGGTGCTTCCTGGGCTGAGGCAAGGAGAAAATGAGCCATGTAGCTTCTACGTGCCACTCCAAAACCTCGTCTAGAGCTTCCCAGAATCCATAGAGAATCTTCCATTGACTTAAATGAGGGCTGGATGTGAGCAAAGGCTAATCCACATTTCAGCAGCATAACTATGTCTAATAGCAAAAGACATCCCTTCATATTCTTCTGCTGGCCTTCAGTAGTCTTAGAAGGCTAGAGATATCGTCCCATAGGTGGCACCTACTACAAAGAAACGCACATTTTCAGTGATCATCTTTGCAAAATGTAGTAGCTGTGAAGTCAAGAGTAATTCAAGGTACTGAGAGTAAGAGAGTGACATAGCATCATCCTAATGAACACTAAAAGCAGCAGCAACCTGTACACACAAAACCCAGGTGATTGATCATCAGTATATCCATCAGCTGTTCCCTTGACAGCTCATTGTGATGGTAGGACACGAGACGAGAGCAGGGTAGTTCAACCTAGAAAATAAACTAAGCATATACAGAAAGCTATGCTAAAAAGAACAAAAAGATGAAGAAAAAACCCCAAATGTTTTGTTCGTGAATTTGCTCTGTTTTGTAACCCTAGGCATTGTAACCCTAACAAAGATAAAGACAAGCCAATTTTCATCCGACATTACCCCTTTAACAGCACAAAGCGTGGTAAAGATGCAAAATACTCCTCATGTGGTAAACGCTGTACAAACAGCATATAAAAGCAGTGCAGTTTGGAGGTTGCTAGAAACACCTGTTTCCAGTTAACACTGTGCATCCGCTATTCCAGGTGACGCTGTTCTCTGTCTTGCAGCTGAAGGCCAGAAATTGCGAACAGCAGCAGTATTACCAGCTTCATTTTCACTTGTATTTGAGACAGAGAAGGCCACTTCTAGACCTTTTCATACACAAAGCAAATCTGACTAGCAGGAAATAAAATGCTGCACCATGCTATTCTGCAAAGAATTGCAGAGAACACCACTGCTGAACACCTAAGACAAGGAAAGCTGTGTCCCTTGACAGGGAAATGAAGACACAATCATACACCTACCATGTGCCTAAACAGGGAATGGGGTTGCAGAACAAAGGATGTTTAATGGCAGCCACAATATCCCATTTAAACACGAAAACAATGTTAGAAGCACCATTACATGGTCCGTTCTCTAACCACACAGCCGTACATGCCTTACATGCACATTTCTAAAACTGTATTTATCCTGATGTTAATGGACTTCACAGCCTGAATTAGTGAATAAAATAAAAGCAACCTGAGCAGTGGAAATTTAAAACTATTATTAATCCTGTAGATTAATAATATTAGTGACTGTTCACCTAGCATGACATATGATAGACAGGGTAGCTCCTAAACCAGTCAAACCATATATTTTAGAAATCTGTGTGATCCTTCCTCTCTCCCCCTCCTCAAATATTTATTTTCTAATAGCAATAATGACCTCAGTATTCAAGGCAGCCTTCAAAGATTAATGACCAGTGGAGGTTAATGGTCCTCAGCTATTCTTCAAGCCATCAACTCCTCCCAGCCAGTCATTAATCCCCAAGAAATGCCTTAATGCTTCACTTATTACTGCTTAAGCATCAAGCCTGTAAATTTTCAGGGCATTAAATCTCAAAAAGTAACCTTTTTCTCTTCACAGGCCACTATTTCAACACAGCAGACCGATGAGATGAAATGAAAGTGACTTTGTTTTACAGGGATTCTCCTCAGCTTCACAAAACAATAGCATTTATTTGCATATATTTGTTTTGGACACTAATAAATAACATCTCCTTTCTTGTCAATTCAGTAAATTTCCTGACATACTGCTGATATCAAACCTTCTTTAGCCAGCACGTCAGCAGGAAAAAAAATCTTAACGAGAACACTTTTTATGTTTGTTTCTGCTGCAGGAAAAACAACAACATGGAGGAACTATTAGCACTCCACACTTCTGCTGAATATGTCATTGATCTTTGATACCTTTATAAATATATACACATGCACTCTCCCCCCCAGCTCAGCACCAGTGACATCTGCAGCAGGAGACCACACTACAGGATGTGGCATTGCACAACTCAAGGCCAAAGAATCCGACTCCTAACACAGGCTCTGCCACTGACCGTTGGGTAACCTTGGGAAAGTCTTGTCACCTCCAGAGACCTTTTTCTTTTCATGCTTTACGTGTTTAAACTGTTTAAGGAAAGGAGGAGCTCTACAGTAGGATGTTGACTAAGAGACCTTGATTTCAGCCCAGGTTTCTATTCTGTACTCCAACATAAACAATTACAACAAATCTCTTCCAAGGGCCCGTTAAACTCAATGTTCACCTGGACGTAATTTTGTACACCAAAGTGGTAGAGCATGTAAAAATTACCTTTCCTCCAAACGATTTATTAGTCTTCTGGAAAGTCATGATACATGGTAAAGTACTTACTTAATTGTCTCTGGATACCAACAGAATAAACAAGCAAAAATGGCAAAAAAAAGTCTATATTCAAATAGTGACATGATCAATCAAATTTAATCTACATCCATTCAGAAGGTCAATTATCCAAATGTGTCTAATTTAGAGTTTACCTGATCTAGGCAGCCCATCAATCATTTAAAGGGCAGCCTTTCTTTGCCTTTTTCTTTCCCTTTCTCTTATTCTTTTAAATGGACATCAAGTTTTACATTCTTTTCCTATTGTCATACTCTGGCTAATAAGACCTGTTTTACAATGCGTTCACAACTTGAATTCTCTGACGTTCAAAAGAAAAAGAAAAATTCTCTGTAGGGTTCAGTGTCCACAGATACAACAAACAAAGCAAGATTTCATTATTTCTCAATCATTTTCTTTGACAAAAACACCACAACAGATTCAGAAAAATGTTGACATTACATTTAGAAAAAGACTAGACATAATATCAGACTATTATCATACTCATTTATATTGGCACTCAACTAGCATTAGTTGTGAAGGCAACAGGGCTAGCTGTCAAACATGCGCAAATTGACAAGCTATTAGAATGCCAACTGGATGTATTCAATTAGAAAATTCACTCCAGCACTGAAAAAGCTTGCTTTTAAGATAAGGCAGAAATGTGGTGTGTGTTGACCGGGAAAAAATGATAGAAAATTAATAAGCATAGAAAGAAATTTATCTCTTCCTTTCTGCAATAAAAGCTACAAACAAAGAGACTAACTCCAAACTATTAACTCTAAAAAAGGTAATATCCAAAATGAGTCAAAGGAAAACAGCATGGGCAAGTCAATGCCATGGAAACCACTTTGGGACCCTGATCTTGGGACCCTTCAGCCTTTGACACTGACTTTTGCCTAAGTATTGAATAAATTTGGTTCTCAATTTCAAGCAGATCCGGCGGGTTTTTAACAGCTCTGAAGACAAAACAACGTAACACCCACAACCCAAATCTGGAACACCAGTTAACTCCCACCCGGACACATCTTGGCAATAAATGACATCATGCCTGTTTCCTTACTAATCTTTCAGAGTAATACTTGTTTCCTCCGTCAGTGAGGTGTTGAACTGTGGAGATGTACTTGGTCACCACTTCCTACCAGGGAGGTGGATAAAGCTCCGTATTTAGAAGTGCCAGTGCAAACCACAGTGCAGGGGCTGAAAGGAGAATCCCATATGGGAAAGGATAAAGACGCAGAGGAAGAGGGAGGAATTGTAGAGGTAATTCCTGTAAAAGTCTGGACTTACTGAGAGAACACATTTGAAGCCAGATCCCATTACCGGATGCAAATCTGGAATTATGCCACAGCCTCTAAAAACAGCACTTACCACCTGCCATCTTCTGTGCATGCAAAGGGATCACTAATTAAAAAACAAAAAAGTACCTATGAGGAGTTCCAGTTATTCTCTTGACAGGCCATGAAATATCTTTCCCTTTTCAGCCTATTTCCTTTTAAAGTTTTCCAGAGAGATGGCTTCCATTTTATTTTAGATATTAAGCACCTTTTGGCAGGATTTTGCGAACAGAAATGCAGATTGGGTAAGTGAAGAACCTACTCAGCAGACTCCTTGCCTGCATTTGGAAGGGCACATACCAAGCTAATTTCAGGATCAAAGTCTTACATTATAGCTCTCGCTGTTAGGAATTTTTTTGATGATATTCACTGCTCTTTGTTTTTTAAAAATGTTTAGTTCCAGTTTTACTAAGATTAAATAACTATACTCCCTCCCCCATGTTTACACCTTTTATACACTTCAAAATGCTCAGCATGTCCCTCTTCCTAGGGAGTATAATTTTTTAACACTTCCCTATAACCCTTTCACCCCCTGCCTCCACTATTTTTGATGCTTTCTTTGATTTATTCAGACACAGAAGTTTTACAGAGGGAGAAAATGAAGGCATTTATGCCAGGTCCAATTTATCAAAACCTACATGGAAATGATTTCAAAAGGTAGGAAATAAAAGTTTTCCCTATTCACATATTTACAAAATGCAGTCAAAATTCACCACCTCCTTTAAAAAAATATTAACAAGAAAAAAAAGAGAGTGAAGACTTTTACTGTACCTCAGGGTAGGAAAGGTATGATAGAGCTTAAAAAACTCTGGACTGAAGAATAGCGGCAAGATAAGGGAAGTTTACTTGGAACTGTTGTGATAAAAATGTGTATGGAGCATGCATGGAAAACTGGTATGTGTGATAGAGAAAAGGGAATAAAAATTAACAGGAGATGGTGTGGGAACTTCTAAAGGTTTCACTACTGTGAGCTTGGAGTGACAACATCTCTTATGGGTGCCAGAGATATGAATGTCCTATGTGAATTTCCCCCCATGAGTGACAATAATCATAAAGATATAGCATCTGCACCATCACATTTTATTTCATGCCATTTATTTGGTTTCAGCTTTTTGATGTTGGTCTTTTGAGGAAATCAGTTTCTATAGAAACAATTCTGTCACTGATGCAGCACATGAAAAGTTGTGTCAGTGAAAAGTTAGTTTACATACCATTTTGAAATCTGAAGGGTGGTTTGGGTAAAAAAAAAAAAACAAAAAAACCACAACATAAAAAACCCAACAAACTGTACTGACACGTCTGTTATATCTGTGGCTGCAACAACTACCTTTACCCAGTGGACGGTCAGTGCTTCACTGTACTGTATCCAACCTATGGAGAAACTCTGCAGGCAGTCAGTTGCTGAGAAAGAACAGTATCGTAAAAATTTCCAGCTCCAGTAGAACTTGGACCTCTCACACTCCCAAAGGAAGGATTCTGTCTTAGCATCCCACCTTATGCAACAGAGGAGTCCTGCATTCAACAAGTTATCTGCCTTTGATCCTGAGTCTCAAGAACCAGATCACCCCTGTCTCATCTATTCCTGATGGTTTTCTGATCTGAATGAAATTACTCCAGTTGTCCTTGAAAGGTAAGAGACACCTCCTCTTGTCCTTCTGCTAAGATTTTCCAACAAGTGCTGTGACAGAGCTGTTGTGACCATAGGAACCCTGTTGTGTTAGCAAGGTGGCTGGAGCCCCAGTCTTCCACCAAGGCAGCGAGGCAGTTTTAGTAACTTCTTGGTGGCCGTATTGTCTTGTCCTTGCCACAGCCTGTTTCCTTCTAGAAAACCGAAACTGTAAAAGCACTATAAAATTACAGTCACAAATGCTGTTTGGAAAATAAAGCCAAAGAGGAATCTACAGTTTATGAAAACAAACCCCACATTCCCAAACTGTCACAATGCCAGCAAGCAGTATTTGGCTTCAAAGTGCACGCAGTTACGTGAACACTGCTTAAGACTCTGTATACATGCATGTACAGAACTGCATACGTGCATTACCTGGAAAAAAAAATATAAATTTAGTTCACCCTGCACAAGAAAAAACTGAACAGATATTAAGGACCCAATCTCATTGTAGTTAGATTAATGCAAAACAGCACTAACACTCCAGTACCGGGAGATTTATAACTAATAGAAATATCTCACCGAGAGGAGAATCAGACCTTGACTGCTCATGGAAATAAATCTTTTCTCCTCCTATGACAGTTTTGAAATTTCATCTATAACTCTGAAAAAAGAAATTTGAAAATTATTCTCAGTTAAATCCATAGAAGCACTGACCTTCAGTATCTATAACGCTCAAAGAAAAGACACTTCCACTTCTGATTGACGGATCCATTGCAAATACAGTCTCAGCAGCTCGAGAGCGAGTGTTGAGAAGTGCAACCTGAGTGTCCATAACTCATTCATTCTAACTTATTCAAGCAGTTTTTCCTCTGTTGAGAGAATTGCATGATTCAAGATTCAGCCCTACAGATAACAAGCAATCAGGAAACCACTCTCACGTATGAAGTGATCTTAAGCATCACACTGACAAAATAAAGCACAGGTTCCTATAATATTCCAAATCAATAGAAAAATGTATGCCTCCAATTCAAATCTCAAATTATCCTTTGTATTTACCACTTAGAGAATCCACAAGCAGTTTAGGTAAAATAACAATTCTGAAAAAGCCCATTATACCTTAAAATAAACTCCAAGCTGCAAATCAGACAAACCTCAACACGATGACTCTGCAAGTCTGGTTGGCATAAGATAAACCTATTATGTTCATTCTGGAGAATTGTCCCATATCGAAACTGTACCTGACATCTTCATGTTGAACTATTTAGTTGAAAACAAACATTGTACTTGATCACTTCTCAGCTCCTGGCCCACTACTATGAAGCAACAGGTACATAGATTCAAGCTGCAGAAACTGCTTTGACATCAGATTTTTCTAACTCCATCGGAGCAGAGCTGGGACCAGCAGCTCCACTGCCAGGAATGAACATAGCTTGCTACCATAAAAACTCCTCCCTGGAGACACCTTCCTTGGATCTTTCCAGCTTGAGATTCCAGAACTGACTCCAACAAACTAGTAGCAACCTTTCCCAGAACAAATCTAATTTCTTTGATATGCCAGCCCCGCCCCAAACAACGTAGCACTAACATGAATGAAAATCAAAGCACACAAATGTCACAGCCCCTGTTCTGCACTCCTCAGAACAGTCTCCAAAACAACCCAAACCTGAAAAATACATCCAGGTTTCCTTACAGGCTATGGATTAAGAAAGAAGCACGTCGTACTACCTGCCTCTGTTTACTTTACTGAAAGGTACTCAAAAACACTTGGAGGACTGCTGTAAAATCTTTCCAGAATTGGAAAACATCGTTACAGCTTTAAGCGCTTTTGCCTCAAACCCTTCAAGACTCTCTGCTATCTAAAATGTTAGATAATGCCTCAGTGCATTACTAAGTTAAAACCCCTAGTTCAGGGCTGAAAAGCTCTTGAATACATGAGCAAGATCAAAGCAGGTAAGCTCAATAAACTGTGTAGTCACTGTTTAGGGGCTTGAGGAGCATCACTTCCACAGCATGTTGGAAGTAATTTTCTCTGGTGACATGCTATGTTTTGTCTTACTGAACATTTAACCTCTAGATTTGGACAGCACACATTTGGCACGGGCACATTTCTTTAGGGAACACCAGAGTGGTTACTTCAAGTGACAGTTTTCTAATTATTCTGTCAAGCATCAATCTGTGAAGTTCCCAGTTCCTCAGCACCCTGACTGACAGGGCAATCAGTGCTTTACTTAAAGCCTCTAGAGCTGTTCTGCCCTGACAAATGCTTTAAAAAAAAACCCCAACCAACCCCTCCACCCCAGTGTTCAAAGGGAGTGGAATACTTGGACTTCCAAAACACCTCCCCACTTTCTGCAAATACAGTTCCTCAAAGTAACCAAAAAATTGTGTTAGTACATAAAATGCAGCTTGGGAAAGAAGAAAAGACCAAAAGAGTATTTTCTTTTATATTACAATAATTCATTTCAGGCATTTTATTTTGGAGCCAATCAGCTGATAAAAGTACATCAAAAACAGAAGGAACTGAGATAATAAAATGATTTTCACTAAGAAGTTTTCCTTGTCTTCTCTTAAGAGAGGAAAAAACCCCCACCTTTACAGCAATTTTAGCTCGATTTCGGGTTCCCCTTATTTCTGATGAATATAATCTTCCTCTGTTGAGGGTAGTATTGTGACTTCTCTTGGGGTCTTACAGCACCACTGACTGTAAGAAGTGGGAAAATGAGGGACTTTGTGAGTGATAAACAATTAGCCCTGTACCAAGTTCAGGGAATAATACAAGCTGTTTAGTAGTCATGACCACGATTTCCTAAATAACATGAAAGTACTTCATGCTCTTTACCTACTGTGTAATTAAATTCAACACCAGGGCTAAGATTTTGACCAATAAGTTGGTACTACAATTAGACAAGGTTTGATTTATACGCCAAGATGCTGCACCTGAGAATTCAATAGTGGAGTTGCTCTTCTTGGGTTGCTGGGACAATCTCATATTGGTATTGTTCAACTTAATACAAAGAGAAGACCTCTCACCATACAGAACAGCAGCACCAATACCAGCATGCCACTAATACTAGTTTCTATTGCAATCAAATTTGTGTTAAAGTTGCTCCTCTGGTTTTAAAAGCTAAACAATAATAAAAGTTTGGCGACTAGCTCTTGACTGTGAGCACTATGGAGTGCTCTATGGTAAAACACACTGACTGAACTCAGCAAGACTAACAAATGAAATATCGTCAGCTGTCAAACAAAGGGTGGAAGAGTACAGCACATTTGATCACTAATCGGAGTGAACTGAAGAAAATCTCTCTAGATTTAATGCTTAATTCTCTTTTTTTCTTTTGAGGACATTAGATATGTAAATATATTCACACACACAAAATTCATTTTTTTCTTGGATCTGAGTCAAAACTCTCAGTACACAGACTACCGGTGATTTATGAAATGAAGAAAGGAAGCCTATTCTAATCAGAGCTCAAATCGAGTCATAGGTCAGACAATGGCTGCGTTTTTTTGTTTGGTTTTTTTTTTTTTTTTTTTTCTGGGCAGCTTAACACTAGATAATTTTTATATATAATCAGCACCTCCATCAACAATATCAAATAACTAATTTTCCTTAATGGACCAGATTCCTTTTGAAGAAGATTATGCCGAACAACATATGATCAGAAAGTAGTTTCACTGAATTCGACAGGAGCACTAAAAGATGGAAGCATCGTGCAGTGCAAGAAAGAACGTGAGAATCTGGCGTGAACAAGGGATCAACAGTAGGCGTGAAGGACTGAAGCTTATCTAGACCAGCACTGTCCTCCAGGAACTACTCATCTGACCTAGTAACGAGCCAGGTCAGGCAACCAATCTATTTCTGTTTCTACTGGTTTAGTCTTCTGCCAATGTAGCTCACTGAGCTTTTTCACTGCGCTGTCAGATAAGTGCGGGTGCAAATGGAGAGAAGGAGGGTGCAGCCATGGAGTACTATCTTTGATACACTGCCACAGACCTGATTCTTCGGCAGAAGGGAATTACAGAGCTGACTGCTGATACTACAAGTGGAGGAAGGAAGTTCTTTGATAAAAAGCCAAAAACTGCAGTGGTCAGTAAGGCAGAATCTGTTCCACTGGCAGGGGTGAAGGCTGAACCCATCTGCTTTTCCTATTGAAGATCAACAGACTTTTAGCATTGTTAAGGGAGTTAAGCAAATGTTGCTGAAATGTAGGCACCACCTTTGCTTAAATTGCTTTTATTTTATCTTTTCAGTTCAATTACTTCCACAGTTTGTACGACTAAGTGAAAAAAACCATGTATTTGAGATTCTCTCTAAGTAAATACACACAAAAAAAGCCAAAACTGTATACGGTCCCATGGAAGTTTTGATTAAAGGCAAATCCTTCACTATTCAGAGAGCACATACTCAATCAATGGTTGAAGAGGAAAACCTCCAGGGAGCAGCAGGAACTAAACAATTCTGATAAGGTTTCTGTGACTTTCTAGCAAATAGTAATTTGCTCTTTTATATTTCTTCAATGAGAAGTCAAGCATTGCAGTCCCAAACCTTTAAATCAAATGATTTGCTGGGCATCAGGCATTCAACTTTCACCACCTACTATAAAATATTGACTCTGCACATTCATTCATTTCTACCCAATAATTGATTCTTCTTTTTTTTTTTTGCCATTTACAGGCCTCTAACAGTATTCTGGGAGGTTGACTTAATTGAGATTTAGTTAAGAAAAAAGAGATCCTCAGCATTTTAAAGTTTTAATCTTGTCGACACCACATAAGCATGTATGTAATCTATTTTCTTAATGAGATGCTTTTACTCTTTTCCCCTATTATCACTATTAATTCCACTATTAATGCACAAGAGCCATCCATAGTTTACACGAAGGCTTCTATTTGAATCACAAAGTTGGCATTACTCTGTCAAAGGACAGAGCTTTATGCTAACTTTTGTTTAACGACCTTCTCAGCTAGAGCCTGTCTGTAAATACAGCCCAATCTAGCCAAGCTGGCACAACAGAGATTTCATTCCCTTTTCTGGTAAAGTGACTACTGGCTTACATGGTCAGCCCAAATATCGTCCACTCAGAAATGCAATTTTATGGCACCGGTGGCAGGCTTGCTCTGTTGCTTACCCTGAGGCACTTCAGAGGTTCGTGGTCGGAGGAAGGCCACGCTCTGCCATGACAACTACGGCTGGCTGCTCCTCTGCATTAAGCAGCTTGCTGGCAGCAACAGAGCGCTCCTTCTCCCCCACGCTCGCGGGGAATGCACATCTGGTGCCCTGCAGCTCTTTTGGTTGCTCAGGCTTATCCTTAAACAATTAGAAATGGTTTCTGACGTACACCCAACACTGCATAAAAAAAAAAGGTTGTGCAAACATGCACACAACTTGAGTAAGAGCAGCAATCATATATACGTATGCAGACACTCACACATACACATCGCCATTTACACTTCACTGTAGCAAATTGCATATATAAAACTAAGGAAAAAATCTAGCTCTCTTTTCCCCCTACTTGTTCAATGAGCAAAATATGTATATAAATGAAAAAGAATAGAAAAAGATATTTTTAAGACACAGCAGAACATTTAAGGTGAAAATGGTGTTGTATAAGCAGTGAAATGTTTTTTTATTATTCATTAGAAATATCTGAAATAGTACAATACCCGCTCCACTCTGCCAAACAGAACAAATTATATAACAATTTGCAATGAGTAAGGCTACCTTATTCTTGATCAACTCCTCCAACTGCTTGAAAAAATTCTTTAAAAAATTTGCTTTTTTTCTGCTGAAAACTTCTGCATAATTTTGGAAATTTCAGCAAAATCTATTTGGTCAGACATTATCCACCTGTCTTTCCACACACAGGCACTTATTTGCTTTTAGCTGGAATTTTCAAAGCCAGTTGGCTCAAAATGGTTGAACATTTTTCCATTAAAAAAGAAAAAAACCCCAAACTGATTAAAAACTAAGGTTTCAGCTTTTTTCATTAAGTCAGTCCTCTCCCCTTGAAGAAATGTGTGGTCTTCCACCAATCCAAAGAAAAATCAACAGTTCCCATTAAAAAAATCTCCGATTTTCAATTAAAACCCTTCAGTTAAAGTGACAATTTCTATTACCATTTAGGTACTGCCATTGCAAAAAAATAACTTACTATTTCTATTCTGCTTTACAATAGAGACATAGGAAAATGCTTGGGAATTGGGACCCACTTTTCCCTTGACAAGCAGAGCCTATATAGGATCCCAGCTTTGTAGCCTATGCCAAAAGACAGCAGTAGCCCAGTTTGTAGCTTCCAGCCCCCATGGCTATCTGCTGCCTTCTCCCATGTACAATCCCTTCCTTGGACATTCAGCACCAGAGGCAACTCCCCTGTAATTCAGTGAGAAGCACCAGCATCAGAATGAAGTACATAACCTTATGCAGCTAATTTGTAAATACACTTTACCCAATTAAAAAAAATACAAAAAAATCTAATTTTGCTTATAGATTTGTAGGAATGTATCAATCCATGTTGGTAGAAGGTTGAATTATTCATTTCAGTTTTCACTAGACTTTCTGTCCACATTTTAGAAAGGAATATTGTCATTTTCATAATGGAGAGGGAATGAGTTTCTTAAATACGGGTATTTAGGATTACTTTCCCCTCTGCTGCTTTAGAAGGTACCCACATAGCAAATGATTCTGTTGAATAAAGGGGACAAAGAAGTAACATACTCTGAGTTGTTACAAAAGGAAGGGAAATATGGGGGAGCAAAAATTTCCTGCTTTCTATTCACCAGAGTTAAGCCAGAATCCGCTATGGTGTTTGGGAGTGCAAACCAAACAAATGTGGATTTTTAAGGTGGAGAGAAAAGTTTAAACAAAAAAAAACCCCACACGGAAACTATTTCGCTCCCCAAAGGTATTAGCTAGAACCCTAAGGAAAATTCAAGAAGTTAATTAAGCTCAGGGTTATACATTTAATTCAAGCCAAAGTCATTGAAAGATCAAGTGAATGAGATGTGTTCACTTTACCTGATATAAACAGCACATGATAATGTGTTTTTTCTCAAGGATAGTTCAAGTTTGGTATATGAAGGTAACAGTGTGATAACTGCAAAATCCAATACATTTGCAGAGACAGTCCTCAAGTTTTGCCTGGCTTTTGACTGAAGTGGTTATTTCTGTAGACCTTGTCCTTTGCACCCTCATGCTGCTTTACACAGACTCTATGCACCACTATTCCCCACTCACAGTTGGTAACACGAATATTGGAGCCATCTAAATCAGCTGAACTCCTGTGCAACTGAAGGAAACGTGGTTAGATGCCCACAGAGTCTGTTTGGAATATTCGTCCTATTCCTTCACCCTTCCCAGACTACATACCTAAAAGAATTGGGCACTGGGAGATGGAATAACTTGTGTTTTCTGCAGATTGCTATCAAAAGTATGAGCACTAAAAGAGATAAGCTCTTCACTTTTCACACTACTCTAAAGAAAACACCTGATTTTAAAGACTGCCTAGTACAACAAAATATTAAAAGGTAAAGCACAGACAACATCTTTTGAGAACTGGGACTAATTTTCATCTTCCTATAAGAGGGTAGTTTTTCTATTAGAAGATGAAACAAAACCTCTGGCAACAAGAGTAAGAACTACTCATTTGTGGTAGATGTGGACTTGATTTGCCAAGTACTTATGCACATGACAAGCTTTAAAAGTGAATAGGCTCATTTATTTCAGCTTTACCCATCCACTCAGAATAATAGATAATAAAATATTAAAACTTGAAACAGGTTTGAATATCTTGTTGAACTGGAGCATGAATAATGAAGTTGTGAAATAATTCAGTCGTACCTGAAACAAAACAGAGATTCAAGGGAAAGAAATAGCTTTTCCCTCTTTCATTACACCATATTTCAAATAATTTTTGTCTCTTCCAAAGCTTTTTCATCATCCTATGCTCAGCTATGCAAATGAATGGATAAACGCAGGCCAAGGAATATTTTTCTTATTCAAATATAAATTAAATACATTCCTCTTACTGGACAGATAGAGTGTATCATGCTCCAAAAACAAAGTTCACATCCTTTAGAAAAATACATTCCCTACTTCAATATTAAAAAAAAACTGAAAGAAAAAAAAAAGGCATCTACAGTGGAATACAGAAAATATCAGAAGATACACTGCACCTCAAAATGCCATTTCCATAGAAATGGGTGGATGTTCTAACAGATCTTTTTCTTAAAAAGATGCCAATGAATTTAAAAGCTACATATGTGCCAGACCTACATATTATTCTTGATCACATCACTGTGCCAGTCATTTCAGATGGCATATGGGATTAATAATAATAGGTTAGAACAAGATCACCTATCATAATTATTTCCTATATTAGGATGCAAACCAGAGCACAAATGTCACAGCAGAGACAAGTGCAACGTGTATTTTTCCATGCAATTCTCTCCTCTTCCCCAATAAGCACATCACTGAACCTGACACTGCACTTTTTCATCTTAGAGACAAAAAGCTCATTTTAAAAAACTGCTTCAAATTCAACCCCCGGCTTTTTTTTTTTTTTTTTTTAAAGTATAGGCATATCTTTACACTAAAAATCTTAGCAAGATCAGGCCCTTTATTATTCTGTCTTTAAAAGATAATTTTATGACAGGAAAATTTTGTCATGTTTCACCAGTTTTTTTTGCCAAAACTGAGTCTTATTCTTCAACTAACCTATGCTCTATCTAACTGTGCTCCATCCATCAAGGGTGCTTCTGAAATTATAAGTAAAAACAGTTGATATTAATTTCATTGTCAGAAGAAGAGTGTGTCTTACCCAGTACAAATAGCTAAAAGCACCTGCTTGAAACATACAGTTCATCATCTAGGCCTGTTTCTATCAGAAACAGATGGAGGTAAGGTGATTAAATTTCTTCATTTTGATGGAAAGAACAAACACTTTCATATACAGCCATAACACCTCAAACCACTTAAAAAAGAATGGGTATTAAAATGTGATTTTCTCTACAGAAGAGTTTAAGGACACCTACAACTTTTCTTTTAATATACTATTTCCTACCTATATTACCAAGTGATTTGTCTTTCATTCTCCTGTAAGTATGCTAGATAGATGATCTATAAATAGATTCATAATAGATTACTCATCTCACCAAGATGAATTACCAAATTGAGATTCCTAAAATATCTTCTCTTTTATCCTCACTAATTGTGAAATGAGTCATATAAATTTTCAAAATTTAATCAATTTGCAAAGTACAGTAAAGGATTAAACACTTTTCTGATGCATTATGCATGGCATTTCCTTTCACTAGGCCATACTAAGACACACAAACATAACTGCACATTACATTGGACATGCTGGATGCAACATCAGGCATTTGGCAGTTAGAGGTGATGCTGGCAAGCTTTTCAAGATGGAGATTTATTGTCTGTATCCGTTGTCCTTCATTTTAGGCCATGGTTTGGAGTGAGACGGTGATACCACATTACAAGAAACATGTAGTATCCCATAACCATCACCATGGACTTCTCTTAAACACTTCCCACTGCAGGCTCAGCCATACTGGCTCATCAGTGGCTTCCTCGGAAAAGTCCAGATTCTCCAGTCCCAAGCACTAATGAATGAAGAAGCCAATAAAAAAATCCTTTATCACTTTGATCATTAATCAAATGTACCTCCAAACAAGCAGGAAAATGCAACAAGCCTTGACCACACAGCAGCTATCTCAAGCGGGTGAGGCAGATTGTCTTCGAAGAAATGGAAATGCCTGTTCTTCTGTCCCTATTTTAGAAGGGATACCACTACAGAGAGGGTAATTGGCACACAAACATTTCAAATTCTATCCAAACCTAACAGCTCAATTTTTATTGTTGTTCTTCCACAAATTTTTCAGCATTTACCTTCTAAGGAAAAATTTGTGATTTTTCCTTACTCCGCCACAAAGGAGGCAATTACAAAATCTCTGCAAGTTTCCCTCTTGCTTAGTAAGTTTATTTTCATATCCAGTTTTTAAGATTCATTATAGCCAACTTTAAAATGCCAAGAGGCATTCAATTTGTCAGTGCCTATAAATAATGGCAGATTCATATTAAAGTATGTTTACATATCAATTACTTAGGACTCAATACTACACATGCTCTTGAAAAATACATTACTCTTGATTATAAATCAAGACAATTCAATTATGTATTTTAAATGCATAATTGTCGTCACATTTTCATAAATATTGGCAATACACTATCAGTCGCTAAAAATGCTTCAGTGAAATGAAAGAATGCCTTTTCAATCCTTTAAATGCTCTAAAAGATGACTAGTCATTTCACATTAATTCCTGCAAAACTGCAAAGACACATTAGAAGAAATCCTTGTTAAACTTCTATTAGTCTGTATTTTCTCACCAATGCAGCACTAATAAAAATGTGGGGAAACTCCTAAATTAGTCCTATAAACTCAAATCCTACAGTATCTATAAAAGAAGTATGAGCTGCTCCAATACCCTTGGTTAAAGGCAAAGTATTTGTACAAATTTCTGAGGCAGAATATACAATATGCCTTTGTCAACTTTTCTCAGCTTTACAAGATGTTTCTGTGCTCTAATAGGTCTTTTCTACCTCTACAAACTGTCATCCTATGATAGTAATCTTAAACTTCAACAAGCTTCAAAAGCCAAGGCATTATTGCCCATACAAAATTACTAATCACAGCTTTAGGTTTAGGGCTGTTCTCTGAAAGAGGAAAAGACACCTCCAGTCCATTCATTGGCCCCAAGGAAGGATCAACTCTTCTTAAAACACTCTGGATAAATTTTTGTTTAGCTAGTTCTTAAAAACTTGTGGTGCTAGACAGCCTCTAAGTTCCTAAAATAAACTGCTGTAGGACTCAACTACCTTTTCTGCTGGACAATTTTAAGACCAGCTAACCTAAATTTCTTTGCTGCATTTAAACCTTACTACTTCTTGCCTTACCGAGGCAGACATTGACCTGCAGCACTGGGCAGATTACCCAGGTTATCTGAAGGTTTCCTTCAACTTTTTGTATCTGGTTCCTCTTTCAACCTTTGAGTCTTTTGTATATTTTAAA
>JANHGO010000043.1:22540585-22687763 GCA_024606505.1 Aquila spilogaster
CTTTAGGGAACACCAGAGTGGTTACTTCAAGTGACAGTTTTCTAATTATTCTGTCAAGCATCAATCTGTGAAGTTCCAAGTTCCTCTCTGCCCTGACTGACAGGGCAATCAGCACTTTACTTAAAGCCTCTAGAGCTGTTCTGTCCTGACAAACGCCTTTAAAAAACCCCAACCAACCCCTCCTCCCCAGCATTTGGGGGCAGTGTAAAATCTGACTTCCAAAACAGCTCCCTGCTTTCTGTGACACAGTTCCCAAACGTAACCAAAAAATGGCATGAGTGCATATAATGCAGCTGGGGAAAGAAACACAGACCAAAACAGCATCTTCTTTTGTATTACAGCAATTCATTTCAGGCATTTTATTTTGGAGAAAATTGGCTGATGAAAGTACATCAGAAACACAGAAGCAGCTGATATAATGCAATCATTCTCACTGAAAAGTTTTCATCTCTTCTCTCATGAGAGAAAAAAACCACAACACCTACACAGCACTTCTAGCTTGATTCTGCGATCCCCTTATTCCTGATGAGTATCATCATCTGCTGAGAGCTGTGTTGTGAATTCTCTTGGGGTATTATGGTACCGGTGACTATAAGAAGTGGGAAAACGAGGGACTTTGTGAGCAATAGAAAAAATTAGGCCTGTACCAAGTTTACAGAATAATACAAGCTACTGAGTAGTCATGACCACAGTTTCCTCAATAGCACCAAAGTACTTCATGTTCTTTATCTACCATATAATTAAATTAAATACTGGGGCTAGGATTTTGGCCATTAGGTTGGTATCACAGTAGCAAATATAGACAATTATATGCCAAGGTGCTGCATCTGAGAAGTCAACAGTGGAGATGCTCTTCTTGGTTCCACTTAATAATGGACAAGAAAAGACATCCCAGTACAGGACAGCAGCACTAACACACCACTTGTACCTTCTATTGCAAACAAATTGGTATAAAGTTGCTCCTGCAGTTTTCCGTATAAACTATGAATAATGCAAATTTGGTGACTTGATTGTGAGCATAACTGAGCACTCCATGGTACAACACACTGCTTCAAATCAGCAACGCTAACAAACAAATTAATTACCAAGTCAGGTGTCAGAGCGGAAGAGTACAACACATTTGATCACAAATCAGAGTGAAATGCAGAAAATCTCTCCCCAGATTTAATGCTTAATTCTGTTTTCCTGAGGACATTAAATATGTAAATATATTCACACACACAAAATTCAATTTTTTTCTTGGATCTGAATCAAAACTCCCAGCACACAGACTACCTGTGATTTATGAAATGAAGAAAGGAAGCCTGCTCTAATCAGAGCTCAAGTCTAGTCAGAGCCCAGCAATGGATGCATAATTTTGTTTTTCTTGCCGGACAGCTGAACACTAGATGATTTCTACAAAGAAATTATCCTCCTCCTCAACTATAGGACATGACGAATTTCCCTTAGTGAAGCAGATTCCTTTTGGATAAGGTTATGACAAACAACATACTATGAGAAAGTAGTTTCCCTGAATTCAACAGCAGCATTCAATGACGGAGGCATTGTGTGATGCACGAAAAAATACCAGTCTGCTAACAGACCAAAGCTCAGGGCTGAAGCTTCCCTAAACCAGTACCTCCGGGAGCTACTCATACCACCAAGCAAAGTGTAGGGAGTCAATCTATTCCTGTTTTTACAGGTTCAGTCTTGCCAGTGCAGCTCCCTGTTGTTCACTGCACTGTTGGATGAGCACCACGTCACACCCAGGGAAGGAAGGTGCAAACAAAGCACTAACTTAGATAAGCTCAAAATGTCATAGACCTGAGAGCCTCCAAGTAAGGGAAAGCCTGTGCAGACTGCTGATACCACACATAGCGGAAGGAAGCTCTTTGATAAAAAGCCTAAATCTGCAGTGGTCAGTTAGGGGAAAATCTGTTCCACCAGCCGGGGAAAAGGCGGAACTCATCTGTGTTCTGACTGAAGTGCAGCAGATTTTTAACATTACGAAGGGAGATAAGCTAACGCTGCTGAAATGCATGCACTGTCTTTTTTAAATTGCTCTCATTTTATCTTTTCAGTTCAATTACTTCCATAGTCTGCATGAAAGATTAAATGAAAACAAAAACTTACTTGATTTTCTCTTCTAACTAATACATACAAAAAAAATACAGCCACCCAAAACAACTGTATAGGGCCCCATGGAAGTTTTGATTAAAGACAAATCCTTCACAATTCAGAGAGCACATATTCAATCAGTGGTTGAAGAGGAAAACCTCCAGGGTGCAGCAGAAACTAAACAATTCTGATAAGCTTTCTGTGACTTTCCAGCAAACAGTAATTTGCTCTTTTATATTTCTTCAATGAGAAGTCAAGCATTGCAGTCTCAAACCTTTAAATCAAATGATTTGCTGGGCATCAGGCATCCAACTTTCACCATCTACAATAAAATAATGACTCTGCACATTCATTCATTTCTACCCAATAATTGATTTTTTTATATATATATACTTTTTTTTCCAGTTACAAGCCTATAACAGTGTTCTGGGAGGGTGATTTCATCAAGATTCAGTTAAGGAAAAGAAATTCACCACATTTTCAAGCTCTAATCTTGTCTACACCATATAAGCAGGTATACCGTTTGTTTCCTGAAAGGGATATTTTTACTCTTTCCTCCTGTTACCATTATAAATTCCAAATCTACCATGCATCCATAGTTCACGTGAAGGCTTCTGTCACAAAGCCAGCTTTTTCATTAAGTCAGTCCTGGAAAAAAACTTGCAGTCTTCCCTCAACCCAAGGAAAAACAAAGTGTTTCCATGGAAAATCTACCCTTTAGATTAATGACTGTTTCCATTATCATTTAGGTACTACCATTGCAAAAATTCTATTCCGCTTTACACACTCTTTGCCACTATTGCCCACTCAGTGATAGCAGAACAAAAGCTAAACACCTAAATCAGTTGAACTTCTGTGCAACTGAAGGAACCATGGCTGGTTGGGAACATTCCCCCTATTTCTCCACCCTCCCAGACTGCACACATAAGAGAACTGGGATATAGGAGATAGAATCACTCACATCTGCAGATTGCATTCAGAAGTCAGGTACGAGCAATAAAGGAGATCAGCACTCCCTTACTCTAAAGAGAACACCCTGTTGTAGAGAATGCCTAGTACAGTAAAATACTGAAGGGTACAACACAGACAGCATATTTTGGGAGACAGGCCTAATTTTCATCTTCCTATAACTGAGATACTTTTTCTATTAGAAGATGAAGCTAAACCTCTAGCAACAAGAAAAAGAAATACTCATTTGAAGTAGATGTGGACTTGATTTACCAAGTACTTAAGCACATGACAAGCTTTAAAAGTGAATAGACTAATTTATTTCAGCTTTATCTATCCACTCAGAATAATAGATAATAAAATATTAAAATCTGAAACAAGTTTGAATATCTTCTTGAATTGGAGCATGAATAATGAAGTTGTGAAATAATTCAGTCTCACCTGAAATAAAACAGAGATTCAAAGGAAAGAAATAGCTTTCCTCTCTTTCATTAAGCCATATTTCAAGTAATTTTTGTCTTTTCCAAAGCGTTTTCATCACTCTGTGCTCCTCAGTGTAAATGAATGGATGAACACAAGTCAAGGAATACTTTTCTCATTCAAATATAATTAAATACATCCTTCTGACAGGAAAAAGTGCATCCTGCTCCAAAACTGAAGTTTACGTATTTCAGAAAAATATATTTCCTACCTCAAAACTATATGAAAAGGCATAAACACAGGAATACAGAAAACATCAGAAGATTCAGTGCATCTCAACATCCCATTTCCATAGAAATGGGAGGATGTTCTAACAGATCTCTTCCCCAAAAAATGCAAGTGAATTTAAAAGCTCCCTACTTGCCAGCCCTGCACATTATTCTTAGTCACATCACTGTGCCAGACATTTCAGATGGCATATGGGATTAATAATAACTTAGATTATGATAGGTGATATTGTTCTATTTCCTATATTAGGATGCAAGCCAGCGCACAAGTGTGACAGCAGAGATGAGTGATACATCTGTATTTATTCATGTAATTTTCCCCTCTTTTCCAATAACCACATCACTGAACGTGGCATAGTAGAATTAGGTCTCTTTTTTATCTTATGAGACAGAAGACAAAAAGCACATTTAAAAACAACGCTGCTTCACACTTCCCCATTCCCCCCCTTTTTAGTATACACTTACTGTTACACTAAAAATCTTTGCAAGATCAGGCCCTTTATTCTCTGGTCTTAAAAGATAATTTTAGGGTGGGAAAATATTTATCACATAGCACCTTCTTTTCCCCTCAAAATCGAATCTCATTCTTCAACTAACCTCTGCTCCTTCTCTCTGTACTCCATCCATCAAGGGTGTTCTGGAAATTATAATTAAAAACAGTTGATATGCATTTCACTGCCGGAAAAGTACATTCTACTCTGTAAATGGCTAAAAGCACTTAGCTGAAATATACAATTCATCACCTAGGTCTGCTTCTATCAGAAACAGATGGAGGTGAGGTGATTAGATTTCTTCATTGTGGTGGAAGGAACACACACCTTCCTAGGCGGCCATGACACCTCATACCACTTAAAAACAATAAGCAATAAAAGGTGATTTTCCTCTACAGAGGAATTTAAGTAGGGAAACTAACATTTTTATTAACACATTATTTTCTATTTGTATCACTAAATGATTATTCTTTCATTCCTCTGTCTGCTAGATGATCTAACAATAGATTCATAATAAACTACTCATCTCACCAAGATGAATTGCCAAATCGAGATTCCCAAAGTATCTTCCCCTTTTATCCTCAGTAACAGTGGAATGAATCACATAAATTTGCAAGATTTAATCATTTTGTAAAGTACAGTAAGAGATTAATCACTTTTCTGATGTATTATGCATGGCATTTCCTCTAACCTGGCAGTACTAACACACAAACATAACGGCACATCATATTGCACACGCTGCATGCGTAACACATCAGGCATTTTGCAATTACAGATGGCACCATAAGGTTCTCACAAAGCAAATTTTTCTTCTTTAAACAATGGAAGATTCTCCCCAGTGTTACAAGCCCCAGTTGCCACACTCATCCAGTATTTCCAATACTGGCAGTTGAAGTAAGAGTGGTCCGTTAACGAACCTTAACTACTGCTATGTGGCTACCATCTTCTACCGCTGCTCTCTAACTCAAGTTTCTGACACACACAGTGTAAGTGCAAAATCTCTGCAAGTTCTTTTTCTTGCTTAGTAAGTTTATTTTTGTATCCCCCTTTTAAGACTCATTATAGTCAGCTTTAAAATGCCAAAAGGCACTCAATTTCTCAGTGCCTACAAATAATGGCAAATTCATGTTAAGGCATATTTACATATCAATTATCTAGGACTCAATAATACACAGTGCTCCTAAAAGATACGTAACTCTTGATTATAAATCAAGAAGACTCCATTATGCATTTTAAAAACGCATAATTGTCCTCACCTTTTCATAAATATCGGCTATACACCAGGAGTCTATTAAAACGTTTAAATGAAATGAAAGAATGTCTTTTCAATACTTTAATTGCTCCACAAGATGACTAGCCACCTTAAATTAATACCTGTGAAACTGCAAAGATATATTAGTTGAAGTCTTTGCTCAAATACTATTAGTCTATACTTTCTCACCAAAGCAGTGCTAATACAAATTTGGGATAAGCTCTGAATTACTCCTATAAGCCCAAACTCTGCAGCATCTGGAAAAGAACTATGAGTGCTAATGCTTTGCAGATAGATGTGCTCCGGTACCCTTGGTTACAGGTGAAGTATCTGTACAAATTTCTGATGCAAAGCAGACAATATGCCATTTTCAACTATGCTTAGCTTTACAAAATGTTTCTGTGCTCTAATTGGTCTTTTTTACACCTACAAACTGTCATCCTATGATAGTAATCAAACTTTCAAAAGCTTAAAAAGCCGAAGTCCATATAAAACTACCCATCACGGCTTTAGATTTAGGGCAGTTGCAGTTGTCTGAAAGAGGAAAAGAAACCTCTAATTCACTCATTGGTCCCAGTGTGTGATCAGCTCTTCCTGAAACACCCTGGGTAACTTTTGTTTAAGGCAGTTCTTAAAAGCTTGCAGTATTGGATAGCCTTGTATCTCATTATGTAAACCACTCAATCACCTTTTTAGCTGGACAACTAACCTAGTTTTCTTTGCTGCCTTTACACAGCAGACATTAACCTGTAACACGGGGCAGACTACCCATGTTAACCGAAGATTTCCCTCACCTTGCTGTGCCTTGTCCTTTCAACTCTGAAGTCTTCTCTAACTTTTAAAAAAGAGAAATGGACAGTTTCACTGTACACGTTCACACAGCCCTAAAGCAAAAGGGGATCCCTCAACACTATTAGGAGATAACACTGAGATGGTGTTGTAAGATCCAGCTTCTGAAAACTGCAATATATAGCAATAATTTATTAGACATCACCTTGCACAAATGTCAAAGTCAGAACACAAAAACAGGTTTATTGACTATGATTTTTTTTAATTGAATATTTCATTTCTACACAAACAATGGTGAGTACAAAACCGCCACTAGGATATGGCTGTGCAATAAGCAGTAAAAGAACAGCAATAACTTATTTCCATAGCACTTGAATTCTTCTAACAGCCTATATAATTTGTGATCAATCTCGTCAGCAGTCACATCTATTGAAGATGAGTATTATAACCCATAGCTTACATAGAGGGGGCAAAAACACAGCAGTCAAAGCCTGAGCTTTAACAAGCATCCACTAAATTGAGGTGTCACCATTTTTGGACACCTAGCTGGAACTACAAAGCACTTTTCAGAGGGAACATTGCACTTATAGTCAGCACCCGTGGAAGTAATGGGTTCTGTGAACCTGGGCCTCAAAGAACACTGCCAGAAAAACATGCAGAGATGCTTATGAGGGATGCAGGAGAGGAAGAAGAGTGAGACTTCCAGCTGAAGCATGCCAATGGGTGCTCTAGTTTGGGTGAAAACAAGAGAACAGCGCTCAGTTCCAATTTTGGGAGTTGCTTCCAGGTCTAGCACTGTTGGCATGCAGCCTATTACACATTTTTCACTACAATAACTCTTCAGCTACAGTTTTTAGAGTACTCAAAACAGCACAGAATGCTTCACCCTCTTGTGTGAATCAGAAAAACACACAAGGCATAAAGACTTTTCATGCTGTGTAAAGAAGAGCTGGGTAATGAAGTGTGTAAAGGGTGCATGATATTTGAATGAGAAAGCAAGAGGATTCCTAATGACTATGTAAGAATAGGGTTCCTCTGCATTATCTGAAATGACATGCAATCTCACAATTCAAACAAATCCAATGCTAACACTATTATATGTCTATAACTGAATGCTATTTACATTTCATCTTTTTATTCACAACCATATACATGCTGACATAGGCTGTATGCGTGATACAGAGAAGGTTCTCTGATCCTATAGATTTATTATTATAACACTGAGAAATCCACTACTGGCAATTTGTCAGTGAAATGCAGAAAATGCAAGGCAAACTACCCACATCCAACATACTCTCCATGACAAGCCTCACTACCACTACAAGTGCGGCCATTTAAACTGTTAAATTGTTAAAATCTCTACACACTATTCCCTATCTGACTTTAAAACTTTATAGTCTACACCCCCCACCCTCCAATGCATCCTCCTCTCGCTCCACACAAAAGTACCAGAACTAACAACAATAACAACCACACTCATCAGAAGACAATCATAGAAGAAAATCACGTTAGTTGTTACTTTTTCTTTCCTATTTCTGGATGTTGCTTTTGATGCTCAAGCTGCAACTCATCATAAATAAGACAGACTTGACAGTCTTGACGGACTGGCACGACAAATATTGCAATAGACATTCTGCAGATCCCATTAAACAGCTGTGCAAGCTGTCTGCACTCACAACTTGGCTGCTGGTATTATTCTTACTTGCTGTGATTACAATGTCTCAGTGCCCAATCCCCGATCAGGTAAGCCCCAGGATAGCATTCATTCCCCCTCTTCTTCCAGACTCTCTGCTCACCTCCAAGACTGTCCAAGATTATGCCTGCTGCATGGAATAATTGGTTGGGAACACAATAAGCACCTGGCAACTCCTAAGAAGAAAAAATGTGCTGCCAGAAACTCCTTTTTGGCTCATGTTTGTAACACTACAAACAAACATTAGGCACAGATTCACTGAATAAGACAGATTTTTGCATAACTTCCAGAACAAAATCCTCTGCTCTATAGTCAAGTGCAGTTGGAAGCCATACTCAAAAGACCCTTTTCCCCTACAAGTGGGAGCCAGTCTTTGCTTCAAGTTGCAGAGAAGAGTGAAGAGCCCAGAACCACCCCAGAACAGTCACCACGCTTCAGATTGCCTGAACGCTTCCAGATTTTCTGAACTGTCTAAACTGAACTAGCTCACCCAATTAGATCTGAATTAGTTCAACCAAAATTAGGATAACACTGGTTACAAAAGGCAGCTTTTTTTTTTTCCCCCCTATTTCTGAAATCTGAGAAGAGTATCACAAAACTTTTCTCTTAGTAAAGAGTTATGCCTTCCGTTGCCACATACCGGACTGCAACGTTAAGAAAAGTAATACCAAAAATCCCTCAAGCCAAAAGGATAAACCAGTCATAAAAATATCTTCTATAATAAGGATGGATAAGCAGTATTACTTTCACACCAAGCACAGCTGGAAAATAACTGAATTGCAAAATTATGATTTAATGATACCTTCCTTCAGAATTCTCTTCACTCTCTCAAGACGCCTGGAAAATAAAAGCCCTGAGACTTTTGCTTCACATTGCCACTTAACGGCAAGGCACATCAGTGCTGTTACTTCTCCCATCACCAAGATGGACAGAGAGATGCATCTGACATAAGCAAACAGCAAAGCAAAGTGACAGGAATAAGAATGCACATTCCACATTGAGTAAACAATCATCTGAATTTGGAGCAAGGAATGGCTACAGGGAAATCAGAATTTTTGTGTGTGCTTGATATTAATTATTCCCTGGATACTAGTTACCAGATGTCAATACAGAGTATTTTTTCCAGAGAAACGTCTGTCAATCTGTCAATAGTTTCTTGCCTGTATGGCAAGCAAACACTTGTTAACAGCAATTGATTTGATAAATCTTTTGTAGCACCATCAAGGACAGGAGCCAAAAAACAACAACAACAGAACCAAACAATTTTGGCCTTTCAGCTCCTGTATTTCAGTGTTAATGATCGATTCCTAATAGAAAGTAAGTTCAGCCAGTCAATGGCACAACAAACCTGCCCACGGGTTTACGTATTTTAGTTCCTGTTAGGGAGAGGGAACAATGAGGGAGAGGCATGGTGTGCCACCAAAAACATGAGAAAAGACTGCATAACCCCACAGCTCGGTCACATATCTGAAGCATACACATCACTTATGCGAGCATTAATGGGCAACTCTCCTATACCAGTAACCCACACAATATTACATTTATTCTGTTATGACAGTATGAGAAACAAAGGCAGAGGATGAGACTGGTTTCGGGTTGTAGATGAGATGCTTCTAACTTCTGCCCACCAAGAGCCTATTTGCTACGGGCTCTCGCTAAGGTTTTCAAAATCATGACGTCCAAAATTTCCCATGAAGATTCCTCTCTGCAATGAGTATTAAAAAGCTGAGAAAAAAAAACTGTGGGTAATTTAGTAACGTCATCTTTGTGGGCAGCTCCATGGCAAAGCAGAGGGCTGAGATGGTCACTAAGGGTGCAGTGTCCTGGACAGCAAATGTATCAACAAGACTGCGTTTTCAGCTTTAGCCTTTTGGAAACCATGGAGTGCTACAAACAGACGGTAAACACAACCGTCTACATCTTCACTGTGAATAAAAATGAACACCTGTTGAGCTTGGCAAGAGTGCGAGAGTGCTTAAAGATGGGGACCTCAGCGAGAATACCAGCACTTCATGCATGCATGGAGGAGCCAGGCAAAACTCAGTGTCTGAAATACTGAGGGAAAAACCTTTTCTACGTGCTGTTGGACAAAGAGGAGCAGTAAGTTCCTGCAGGGCCTTCCAGCAGCTCCAGCTCCCAGAATCAAGCCCTCTTCTCCATTCTTGTTACTCAATGAAAAGAAGGGAGAAGTTTGCTTTCTGCCAAGCAGACACACTGAACAAACTCAGAGAAACAAGACAGGCAGGAAGGAAAAAAAAAGCCTGGAATTTAAAATGTGAAAAGAAAGGAATTCAGAGCCATTGCAATGACCTGTCTGACCTGGGAAGTATTGGATATGGCAGACTGCAAACAAGACCAGCAGAGCATAAAAGGGTCACTGACTCCGAAGACAGCTTTTCCACCCAAAAGCCACTGCGTAACCTTTTGCAACAAACACAACTTTTTGTTTTGTTTTCTTTTCTTTGTTAAAGAATTATAGACACTGACAGCAGGTAGATTAAACAGAAAGCAAAGCAGCAAAGATCTTTTTTCCTCACAAACAATATCCTCAGTTTTACTAAATGAAATCATGACATACCTGTGTTCTTTTTTCTTTCATATAATACAGACATTTTAAAGCCAGCGAGAGAAAAAAGAAATCTACTGGAAATTGCAGTTGAATATTTTCTTCTGGAAGACTTCTTTCTTGCAGTGTCCTTAATCCTGCCAGTGCCATATTTCAGCACAACCAGTCACATTGAAGCCCTGCAGACTGTTTGTTTTATTCACTCCTCAGAAGCCCTGTGTTTTGGGGCAAGAATTAACTGGCTTCAGAGTTCCCAAGAGCAAGTTCTTATATTCTCAAATAAGGTGGGAATCAGGTTAAAGATTGCACGGAAATTACTGACCAGGTACAATCTATGAATGCTACATTAGACACCACTGCGTCTTGGAACTGAAAACCTAATATTACCTAAGAAAAGAAAGGATTCATTCAATTACCTTATTTAACTAATGAATGCAGATGGAGAAAGGAAATGAGACATTTATCAAGTTTTCTGAGCAGAATGAAACAAAGCATGAAATGTTAATTTTTTTTAATAGTTAACTTACATTATCATTCAACTGCAGAGCAGTAAGAAAAGCTACAAGAGCTTTGAGGTTAGGCTGGTGTAACTGCCAGAGCTGTTACAGTCTCCTGTTATGCACCGAGTTATCAGTGGTACTGTTAAGTAAGGGAATACAGAATAGAAGGAGGTGCTGTTTAGGAGTCAATATTGGGTATGCAGATACAATATGGCTAAGAGCTACTGAAATGCCTTTTTGTTTTGAGATAGCTTAAACTCAATTTTCATCACCAAAATTAGTACCTGCTGTTTATGCTGCTGCAACAGACAGAAAAATGTATTAGCATAGTGATAATCATAAGTTAAGCTGTGTACCTAAGCTTTTATCACACCTGCTTCTCCACCATTAACACAACTTTCAGAGCTAAATTACATCTCAGCCAAATCTTCATCATCATGCTAAGCATGCACTGCACAAACACAAACAAATCTGTGGTTAATGTCCTGAGAATACCTAAAGCTGACACAAACGAACACAAGTATACCAGACAATGAAGAAAACTATCATATTTTCTACCACGGATCCCAAGTCCCATCCTATCTCCCTTCTGCCCTACATACGATAACTTGCTTCCCTACTTCTGCAGGTCTATGTTCTTTTAGATACATTAATAACCTGAAGTTTGTAAAATCACTAACTAGACGACAGGTTCTCTTACTGAGGGTCTTGGGAACAGCATAAACCCAGGCATCTAGAAACAAAAAGTCAGCGCTACCCAGGTGTATGAGAGTGTAAAAAGATCCAGGTAAAATGTTTCAGATCTTGTAGATGACTCCAGTAGAGTTGAGACATCAAGCACCGCATGCCTTAGAAACATGAAAGAACAGTTGCAGCTACTAAGGGTTTACAATATAAAGTCTATGTGTGCTTATTTTGTACTGTGGATTTTCTTCCTGATTTTACCTTGAAATATTGCTGCAAACGATATCCTCTCCTATCTGAAAAATCACATTTTGTTGCTTACTGCTGCCAGGGTATTTAGTTACAGGAAGGTGACATTTAGATGGTTTAATAGCATATAGTGAAAGTAAGGGAAAGGGATGGAGACAAAGGAAGAATTAAAAAAAGAGCCAAATCCACAAGAAGTAAAATGCTGATATTGGGACTTCAGTGGAGATGCTTAGGTGCAGAAAATGGATATGATGATCAAAGCCCTTTGATAGATTTTCATAAGTAAAAGAAAAATCTGCAGCAATGTAGGTTCTGACACAGAAAAGCACAACTACGTGTTGGCAAGGCTGGTTGGTTGGCAGTGCTCCAGTGCTGATGTCTGATCAATAGCCTCTCAGTAGCTATTCTGCTTCTGTCTGCAAAAGGGCACCAATGACCTCAGCATGCTAACATGCATCTCTGGAAATAACTTCTGCTCAACACACACTGGTTAAAGTCTTCTCCTGTTGTTTAAGGAAAGAGAAACTGCACCTTCATCTGCTGAAGAAACAGTTAAGAGTGCAGCAGGATCAGATCTCAGCCTCAATTCACATGGAACAGGATACCCCAAGCTTAAAAGAGTAAAAAATCAATCTTTACAATTAACTATGTGCTTAAATAAAATTTTCCTTCTCACTCAATGTGGCACAACACCGCTAGGAATAACCTCTGCACAAACTCATCCTCTGTGTTCATGCTATTAACTGTATTTTCAGCATACTATTTGTAGCTCTGGAACACAGCTGTATTATCGGGGACAGAGGAGGTTCCTGTCCAAAACCAATGCTGAGCTTCTTCTTATTACTTATTTATTACCTTTGGATCAGCAGTCAGTAGTTTGAATGCTTGATACACTTGTGCTTCTTTCACACCTCCACCCAGATCCAGGAAGTTGGCTGGCTTTCCTCCATTCAGAGATATTATATCACAAGTTGCCATGGCAAGACCAGCTCCATTCACTGTAATTGGAAACACGTGTTGTGTGAAAAGGAGTAAAGACATCAGCACAACCACATTCACACGGCCCAACAAATTCCATAAATACATCTCAATAGGTCAGTACCTACTCAACGATATCCATACGAGTGAGTATCTACTCAAGAATATCCATAGCAATGCGTTGTTTAAAATCAGGTGCATACACACCAACATTTAGGTTTCTATATGATTTTATTAATTTTATGACTTACTCATGCCCCTTCAGCACATATGAGCACTGGAATGGAAGTTGTGAAAATTCAAAAGAAAAAAGGAAAGAAGTTCCAAGAACAGTGATCCCAATACGAGCTCCCCTCCCTTCATTATGACAGCAAGAGATAATGTTTAGTACTATTGTGAAACAAACAGCTAAATTTTGTGGACAGGTATCAGATGCACCTTAAAGCTGCCTTCTGTTTTGCGTTTGCACCAGTCTAGAAGCAGTGCCATGGGCACAAACATCCTCTAAGCTAGCTAAAGTAGATGAGAATTATTTGTCCCCAGTATGTTTCCCTTGATGGATAAAATAAGGCTTCTGCGACATCTGGAATTTAGCAGAAACATGCAATACTAGATAATAATAGTAATAATAAAAATTACTGTAGTGTTGCCAATTCTCTTACATTGAGATTAAAATCTCACTGTATTTATTTGAAAAGGGAACACCATGTTTTCACAGACAAGCTTTCGCATTGCCTTTTAAGTTACGCTGCCTCATCTCTTAAAACTAATCATCAAATTCTGATTGCTTTTCTTGTTTTGTTTTTAATTACTGGCAAGATCAACTGACTCCTTTTGAAAGTCAAAAGCAGGGAAGCCCCACCAGCTCCCCATTCAGCTCCCCTTCTCTCCAACACATCACACACCCTGTCTGCCTGCTGCAGAGCTCAGCACAGCTTCCGCACAATTTTAGTTTCATTTCTGCTAGAAATATTATCAAGGGTGAATTGAGTGTCAGAATGTAAACAAAGTCTATACACTGAACAAATACGAATGTCTTCAAATGTCTTTTGGATTTATTTGTTCTTACCAAAGCAAGCAATATTTCCATCCAGTCCTATATATTTTAAGTCATATTTGGCAGCTTCGTTCTCTATAGGCTCATTTTCAGACTTGTCATCCATGGCAAATATTTCTTTTTGCCTAAATTCTGCATTGTCATCAAAGTTTATCTTGGCATCAAAGCAAACAACTAAGGAAAAAATATAAAACAACATATAGGCATTTAGAGATTAGTCAGACAGACCTTCTGAAATACTACTACTACTGCTGAGTACTACAGGAAAAGAGACTTCCTTCTGGTTTGATGCTGAAGTTCCTGCATTGAGACCAGTAGAAAAGTACAAGCTTTTCTTCAGACTTACACCGGGAAGAAGTACAAGTGCCTCCACACTACGCAGTCACGTGCCTTTGTCAGGGCATGACTTTCCGTGTTAGCTTTAAATACAACTAAGTTACGAAGGAAGGTTTTCGGTCTGCACAGGTGGTCTGCAGCAATTTCATAAGGCAGTCTACTTCCAGTCTATTGAAAGTACAGCAGGTGTAGCTGATAACAGGTTAGCAACTCCAAGCAAATACTAACACTTCTTTGAATTTTTCAAACTGTTTGAAATTCCTGAATTATTTGAATGTTAATATTATCATCTATACACACCTTATTTCCCTGACAATCTAAATTAAAATAACTTTAAACCAAAAAAGAGATCAAAACATGATTATGTCAACATTCACTATGGCTGCAAAAAAACAGCTATCCTGGACTATATTAAATAAATACCAAAAACTAGCTAGTAGACATAATAAGCACATAAAACAAAACAGTAATAGAAATGCATGTAGAGTACACTGGTTATTTGCCTATTTACTAACTTGTTTAAGGGTTTGAATGGGCAAATACCTCATTAGATTTAAGTGTTCTAAGTAAATATAAGACTATATACTTATCATTTTACTATTTCTGTAATTTTGGTTGTACTAGCTCCAGATAATTACTGACTGCAGCATAATTGATTTCTCAAAGCAAACCAGCCAGATTTAAATGTCTTCAAATGTTGCATCCAGAAAAATCTAGTAGCCTTCCTTTCTGCTGTGCTTTGATTCTTATTGCTTTGAAATACATATATGGCACACACACACCTACTCATGAGCACTGTACATGTCTCTGCATTTAGAGGCTAACAACAAATGAACAGACAGTTCGATAAAGATATCCACGAATTAAAATATCTAAACACATAATATATATTCAGTAGAAGAATATAACTATTTAACTTGGAGGAAAATACCACAGCAAGCAAAAAATTTACACATTTAATTGCTTGATTTCCATTGGGTTTTCTTGCCCTCGATTTTTTGTTGGTCAGCTGGTGTTTGTTTTTTTTATTTGATTGTTTTTCTGTGGGTTATTTTTGTTCCTTTGATTTGTAACCGATATCAGATTAAATTAAAACAGGATCTAATTAAGTTCCAGTGACTTCAGTTTTAGAAAACTGTTCACAAATTCTCACACGTAATAAATCTCTGTTGAGACGGCCTAGGTCTTACCTGACAACTCATCATGTGGAAAACTGCCAAAAGGAGAAACACCTTAAGCCTATTTTTTGTTAACAACAAACTGAGACCTCGTACCACTTTTCCTCTTCGAGCTTTCAGTTCTTAAAAAAACCCTCAAAACTAGACTAAAAATGCTCTAAGTCTTCAGAGCTCTGAGTCTGCCTTAGACGCGAACATCAATGACACAGTAATAGAATCTCATTTCTACAGGAAATTCATCTTCAGCAAAGACTGTGCTGTACAAAGTAGCAAAAGAAACCGCTCTGTAATATTTATCAAACCATTTTCACCATCAAAAGTGCATTGTTACATGCATGATAGGTTTTAGAAATGAATTTTTCTTCCGAACAAATATATATAAAAAAGCTCCCACACATATTCATGGAGTATTTCTGTTGTTTTTGTATAGCAGTATAGGATTTATGTCATCTGCCAATTCAACAGCTTACACTGAGAACAAACAAACCAAAAAAACCTGGCGGTTACAGGCTTTTGACCCAAGAGCGCTAACAAAAAGAATCTGATGCAGAATTAAACAAAAGGAAATACATAAGATAATGCATTTTCTAATGGAAATTCACACAAGTGGAAAACACAAAACACAGCAAGAAATAAATCCATCTTAACCACTACTTTGACAGCAATAATGCTCTTCATTCGCAGACTTATATTTTATCATTAGAAATAACTGCTTTAAGCTGCTCAATGGTTCTTCCATTTGTTTTATCTTTATTCTTAAGACATTTCAAATGAGGAAAATGCAGGCAGAACAAAAAAAATGAGCACAGGGCAGTATGTGTGTATGTCTGCCAGCAATACAGTTTCCACAGCTTGAAGTCTGCTCTGTTTCTGTTGCTCCTCAGTTTCCTGGATGTGAAATGCATGGAGAGAGAAACCTTGGAGGAAAGGATGAAAGCAGCATGAAAGCTCTTAGCATCCTTCAAATTGTGCCTTGCTCATTACTGCAACTTGGCCAAATCCGTTCACTTTTTGCACAGTGCTGCCTCAAAGCGTGCAAAAAACAACAAGCAACCCCCAAAGCCTCCAGCAGAGGTGCAAAGCTACTGCCACCTTGGTCCTGTACATCAGCTTTTAGGTCCAGCAGTTTTTTGTTTCCTCTCATTCTCAGCCATCCCTTCCTTCACTTGCCCTACTTCTTTCCCAGTTTTCCTTTCATTGTTAGCCAATCACATTCTCAGCAACCAATAAAATCCCTTTTCTGTGGTTACTTGACAACACAGTCTGTGCCCTTCACATGTCCACAGCGTTCACTAATATCCAAGCCGTACTTAAAGGTCTTTCCTGCAGGAATCACTGCTGAGATGATGCACGCACTGAACAGGGGATTTAGTCCTTTCCTCTGCCAAAGCAACATAGCCATCAGCTGTTCAATCAGTTTTTAGGAGAAAGTATTAAATATATATTTAAAAAATTTTTCAACATCAGCTATGTTGAATCCAGAAAATAAACTACATAAGTACATCGGTTATAGCAAACAAACACGCCAGTAAATCTGTACTGAAGTGAACTTCATAACCTGTAGGAATACTCCAGTAATTTTTTTTACATCTATTCAATTTCAAAAAGTCAAAAATGTCACCTGTGCACATTGCTAGAACTTCAGAATTCTAGATCACTCATTTTACAAGTCACTACTTCATTGTTGTGCTATAACTTTATTGTGCAACACAAAATAGAGGTCTGTCTTACCTCATTTCCAGATGGTTCTAATGAGGCCAATGAATCTATATAGTCAGTGGAGTAAAGCAAACACCTTATAGAGTTCTGAAGGCAATTTTTCCATTTCTATTTAAAATAACAGCCTGTACAATAGAGCTGTACTGGTTGACAACAAGGCTTTTTGTTTCTCACCCAGTATGTATTTCATAAATTGGCCAAGAACCAATGGAGTCAGAATTAGTTGCTAAGAATTTGACTTCCATTTATCAAGTTGAGTGAGGTTTACAATGCAGCAACTATTGATTCAATTTGCATGTTATTATGGTACCTCAAATGAGCTGGAAATCTGAGCCCACATGGCTGCAAAAGATTCTCAAAGAGACTTAAAGTGCTCAGAAGGAAATAATGCTCAAAGTGTAAAATCCACCCAGAGAGGTAAAGTATTATGGTGGCAAGAACACCAAAAAAAGGAAGTTAAAATAGTTCTGCTATCAAAGCACAGTTCATGCACTTAGGCATTACTTCCTTCCATCTTAGTTTAATCTCAGTTCAGTTCATTAAGTCAAAAAATAAAACAAAACACCAAAAAAAGCAACTTCTGATCACTACTAGCATTATCACTGATTTACCCTCATATATAAACACAGTATTTCTTTGTTGTATTTGTTTTAAATACATCACTTAAAACATTCAAGTGTCGCATTTATGACAAAATGCAGCACCTTTTGAGATGAAATTTAGGGGATTCTCATTTGAAATCTCTCTGAGACTTTGAGTTCAAGACTAGCAGAGTTTTCATTTTAAACTATGGAACACTCTCTGCCAATTTGTTCGCATTTGGTTTGCTCATAAAAATGGAAAAATCAAGGTCAGAAAAACTGGAAGAACTACATTGTTTCTAGCCACAATTGAGCTTTTGAATTCCTGACCAACTGAGTCAAAAACATGGATTTTTAGTGAAAAGCTGTTTATTTTACAAACCAGCTGTAGGCACAAACGGTACTTTTCAAGCACTAATTGTTTTCAGTTCTTACTGACTTCTGCGAGGAGCTCACGGTCTTATCTGACAAAGCAGTGACCTTTATTCCAAAAGTTTCCAGAAGAGCGATCGAACAGCTACATTCCTAATGTCTCAAGAAATGGGCAAAAGTTTTCTCTTTACATTTTCTGATTTCCACTCTAATCTGGAGGTGTATTTTCTAAAGCTCGTGAAAAGCTGGAACTGTCTGTCTTAAAACCACTCAAAAACACTCGAATACTCAAGAAATACCCACTACCACTTCCCAGTATCAAAGACTTCTCTCAAATCCAACAGAGCTATCCTAGGCAAGGCCTCCTCTAGTAAGTCACTAGCAGGGTAGTAACTCGGATCTACTGGGATCAGCCCTAATGTACTTCAGTATACAAGATGGCCTCTTTAATTCCTCTTCTCTCTGCCTTTGGCCAAGCTAACTGGTTTCAGTTGTAAAACCAACCTGCAGAAGAATGTGAAAGCTAAATCAGTTCCTTTTGTTTGTCCTACACCTTCTTGGATATATATTCCAGGTGGGAACAGATCAACTGCCCTTTTTCTTCCCAAAGGATGTAACAGTTTCCATTTCAGCTGGAATTTCTCCTGTTCTCTGGTTGGTTGTGGAGTCACGCACTTAAAATTTTAACTCTCCTATAAGTTTATAAACCTAAATTAACCTATTATTTTTTCCCCACAACCTCAGTAATTCTAGCAGTATTAGCAATAAGGCAAAATAAGAAGAAAAAGCCCTTTGTATAAAAAGAGCAAAAAACATTGCTGTCTCTTACCATGCATAACATGTAGAAGCTGATACTTCCATTATTTGAATTAAATAACAAAAGATATTGAAATGTAAAGTCTGCTGTGGGAATGTTTATGAGTATTGCTTAAATTACATTACAAAATGAAATTAATGCAAAGCTGCTGCCACCATCTTCCATGCAATTTAATTTATAGTTTGCATAAACAAAGAGTTCTAACACATTCATTCGTTTCCTTTAATTTCTTACCTTGCCCTTCTGGAGTTTCACCAAAGGGATTCACTTCAACCTGAGTGGCATCAATTTTCAAGAAAAGATTATAAAGCTTCTTAATTTGATCTGCTGCCTAAATTTGATGAAGAGATTTACAATTACCACACAGAAAAATAAAAGTTAATGCTTTCAAGGCAAAGGTAAGCCGTTATTGATTATTTTTAATGCATTAAATTGCACATTGGCTGTAGATAATTATTGCTTTTATTTCTGTTTTAATTATATATATAAAAACTATCTAAAATAGCTATAAAGTAGCATTATGATGCTGCATAACATTTAGTAAATGTGCATTTAAAGACTACATGAATAAGAAGATTTTCTACAAAATAAACAGCATGATTAGTAAGAACAACTTGAATTTCAAAAGTGCCTAACAGTTTATAATGACACATTCTCCAGTAAGCTGAGATCTAAGCTGCATGCACACTAATCAGTCTGAATTCAGAAACCATAAAGCAGTCCATGTACATAAGTGATTTTAGAAAAAATATATATACATTTCTCCATCCCACATCACTCTCAAATGTTTTCTTCGAGAAATTATGTCAGAAGTATGCTTGTTTATTCCCTAAAAGATATGCTTGCTTGTTCTTTATTGCTTCTCACCACCTCTCTCTGTGACTACTTCTGGGGCCAAAGTATTGCCACTGCCTACTAACTACCAAGCCATTTGTTCGTATGACATTCTTCCATTAAAAGAACAGCTTAGCCTTCAACAAAAGCAACACAAACTTGCATTAAAAAAAAAAACTCCCTTTGGTTCATTACATAGTGACAAGCTATTAGCTGAAATGAGTCTGCAGATGAAGAAGTACACTAATAAAGAACTCTTCACATTTGTTCCCTCATTACTGATCGTTTTACTGAAGAATACAAACCAAAAATATTTGGAACCTCTCATAATAAGCAAAGGCAAAGTCAGTTTTCTCTCATAACTTCACACATAAGGGAAAACATTATAATCAGAAAGACTCAATGCCAGAGCTGCTGTGCATCAGGAAGAACATGATCCGCAGGTTAAGGGATGACCCTGTCCCATTCTACTCAGTGAAGACAAGAACTCTGGGAAAAACAAAAGAAAACCAACACTTTTCACTAGAAAGCTTCTACAACACTGGAGAACAGCAACCAGGGTGGTCAGGGAACCTTTGTCTTGGAGGCTGTCAAGGCTTGGCTAGCCAAAGTTACAGCTGATGAGATCTCATGTGTGCCATGGCCCCATTTTGAGCTGGACTAGCTGACCTCCAGATGTCCCTTCTGACCAACATGTCTAAGACTCTTAAAGAGTTATATTTTGCCTCAGCACATTCACCAGAATTGCTTAAGTTTTATTAAGGGCTGCTCTACCTTTCAGCACCTCTCTGAATCAGGGAGCTTAATGTCACCATTTCCCTCTATCAAGCCTCTTCAAGGCAAAGCATAAAATCCCAACCTCGAAGTACTGAATGCATAAGTAAATACTAGGATTCATCTGAATAAAACCTACGTCTCTATGATTCAGAGAATTCCTTTGAGTTGTTGATAGCACAAACAAAGAAATGCACGCACTGCAGCATTATTTAAATGTAATGTTGAGAAGTCCATGTATAGTTGTTAATTATTAAGTACTAGAATTCTTCAAGGGTTGAAAGGTTCTACAAAATCATTCCTCCTCATTAAATATACAGCCAACTCTTCAAATGTGTGTTAATCAACTTAATGGTTATGCATTTGTTAATTGCACAGTTGGGATAGAAAATAATTAAAACTGCTGAATTAAAAATAAGAGTTCTACAAAAATGACAGTTTGATACTATGGAAAAAAAAACAGGGAAAAGCAGCTAATATTGTATCTGTCTTTCAGTTATCAGCATTAAACTAAACAAGCTTTTTCTTCTCTGCAAAATGATTCATAAAGGGAAAATATCATGAGTACTTGTGTCCTATGTGGAATTGCAATAAATGTAAGAAAAAAGAGATGTTGCAAATATAACAAGCTGGTAGTCTTCCAGTTTAATTTTGAGTTCACGTAATAAAAAAGGTTTCAATTACACAAAAAAATACACTTCCACTTTTCCTCATGTTAAAGGCTAGATCTTCCAAAAAAGAAGTACCCATGTTATCATTAAGCTCTAATGGCATTTCAATGGAATCAAAATAATTTCACACAGTATAACAGCTTGTCATCAATTGCTTCAAAGACCAAGGATTTACAGTTTGGAACAACAAGAACCTTATTCAAATTGCTAAATCCTTATGACAAGTATGGGTATAATTTAGAATCTAAATTGTCGAAATGGTCTTGATCGAAAAGAAACTTAGCCTCTCATGTCCATTTGGAAATCATTTACCATATAGCTCAGCTAAAATGTCTTCAGTAAAAACTGAGGAAGCAGAGTCAAGTCACCTGCTGTTGCAAAGGTCCTTTGAATCCCAAATTTATTGCCATCTGCAATGCCTGATGATCCTGTATGCCTTCGAAAATATCTATTTCCTCCTGTAACAATGACATGCGTAAATATAACTAAACATTCAATCGGAATGGAGATTTATAACTTCAAAAGGAAAATACTTAGTATACATTTGCAAATTAGTAATTAAAATATGGCTGTTTGCCAAAGTTTCTCTGAGACTGAGGCTATAGCAGCTGCCTATAGGGTATGTTATAATTACCACACTATCTATGAAACAGTCCTTCCAAAAAAATATATAAATCTTCAGGGTGGCATGCTGACAAGACAATGTGACACCAGTTTTCACTTTTAATTACTGTACAGATGGCGTTGACGAATATTTAGTCTGTTAATTTCTATGACATCTTCTGGAATGTTTTCAAAGCAATGGTGTCACTGCCCAGTAACACTGTAAAGTTTATATAATTTTAAAATGTACATTAAATATTTTTATAATTTTTTTGCATAATTATACTTGTTTGTATCAATTATTTTCCGAGATGAGTAGCTTCAGTACTCATTATCATGCCTCAGTAACATAAAAAAAATACTTGTGTAATCAATGTTAAGAAAGCAATTACAGTAGTTGTACTGCAAATGCAAAAGTCATCCAGGTAGTAAGAAATAATTAACAACTATGTCAATTAGAAAAAAAACCACAAAAATAATCATATTGGCAATGACCCACTTGTGAGAGAACAGTGTACCCTCCTGAAAGCAAAGCATATGAAATGTTTTATGAGTGAGTTGGTGCTAAGTTCAACGTATCAGGTAACAGCCAAATTTACGCTCCTGCTAATCATGCTGCAGATACAAATACTGACAGAAATCAAGCGTTATGCACACTTCATCATTTACTGGATGATAGGTTCAGCCCCTTATTTAGTGAAATGCAATTTTCATGGCTCTTGCTATCTTCTTCCCATACATGGAAGTGGCATAAATGTAGAAAAAAAGGAAAAAGTTATGATACATTATTTTTGATAACAGATAAGGAAAATGCTAGATCTGAAATACTATTTCAATACCTTAAAGATAAGTTCCGGGCTAGTAACTGCAACTTCTTCTATATCAACACCACCCTGTGGACTGCCAACCATTACAGGTCCATTGCAGGCTCTATCCATCAAGATTGCGAAGTATGTTTCCCTCGAAATATTCAGTGCTTCTGCAACCATCACCTAAAAATCAATACAGGGGAGAAGAAAACAGCAACAGTTCTGTGTGGTCCATTGAGCTGGTGCCACCTGATCTGAACACATCTTTATTTCCTTGATGTATCAAGTAGTGAGTGCTCTGAAATCATTTGCACGTTGGCTTTCTGATGCATCTATAAAAGCTATTTCAGAAACTAAGTAGTTTAACAGTTTGGAAAAGGTCTCAAAAAATGCTGTGTTTTGATGGAAGAACACCAAATTCCCCCAAATGTTCCTCATCTTGAAAAACATCTGCATATAATCATTAGCAATTGCTCTTATGATCATAACATGTGCCACAATCTCAAGTGCAAAGACTGAGGCTCTGCTCTACTGTTATGCTTTTCAATCTGAAAGCTAAGCACTCACCTTTGCACTTCAATTCTCACTACAGCTTCTCCTTCTGACAGTAATTCTCCTTAGCAGAGCTACTATTTTGTATCTTTCAATGGAAGCATCAGAAATCATGAAAAACATTTAAGATTAATATAATTTAAAAAGAGTAAATGGCGATGCCTTTCTAACATGGTCTGTGTATCAAGTGACGGTTTTGAAAAATGACCATAGACAAAGATCATCACTCTGAATGAAGCCTAAGTTGAAATTCATTCTATCAGTCACTAGTTCAAACTCCTGACATATAGGAGGAATCCACACACCTGCAGTCTTAAAACCGTCTACCCAGCAAGATGTGTTCCATCAAGGAAATATTTCTGGGGTTTTAATAGTTCAAGGACTGTAAACAAGAAAGATGAACTGTACTTTCACCCAACTTGCTTTTTTGGCATTCTATTCCTGAGTACATAAGAAAGAATGTACTTACCTTCTGCCAGGTTGTACATCTTAACAGAACAGGAAAAAAAAGTAAGAGATAAGGAATTAAATGAAGCCCTTTGTGGTCAGAATGGAAGGAAAGATGCTATTTCTTTATTCTTTTGACTTGGAAGAAAAAATTCTTTACAGTAATTTTGCTTCCTTCTACTTTTACCTTGCTTTATTTATATAACATAGGGTAACATAAAGCAATAGTTCAAACTACCAACTGTTCAAAAGTAGACTAAAGAAAACTAAGGGAAAGGAGACAACTAAGAACACAGAAAACTACCATACCACATTTCTTACGAGCATCTGCCTATTTAAGGCTTCTAAAAGGGGATGCTAGAAGCCCATTTCAGAAACACAGCTCAGCTAACTGCCGCTATTCATCAAACTAGAAGCAAAAAATCTGGATTTGTCACAGTCAGACCTTTTACCTGCATGCGTAGTTTCACCTCCGTACATATCCTGTATCAGTGCATCTGAAAAACGTGAGTCAATTGCTTTAGACACAAGTCAAACAAAACCACCTGGTCCTACTGGAGCTTCTTGTAGAAGTTCAGTTTCCAGAGCCCTCGGGACCCAGGCCAGGCTTAAGACAGAAATCAGCATGAGCCTTAAGGACTACATTTTCATCACAGCAGGTGGAATTTACATTATTAAATCCATTATCTGCTGCTTCAGAGCCAAATGATTGTCCTCACCATTGTGAATCAACAGTGCCAACATCGCCAAATACTTTGTCTTACCACACCAAATTACTCCTAGTCTGTGTACTCTGTAGCAGCCAATACAAACTGTTGTCAAACTGAGCAACGTGTCATCTCTCCCAGCAAAAAGTTACTTTCCTACACCATCTTCCCTGTCTGATGCAGAGCAAAAGCAGGTAAACTGGCATTCAGGGTCTGTAAACACTATTAGTTAAAGTCTACCCATCACTCACAGGACAAAAGTAAAGCAAACACACCGATTTAAGATTAGTGCAACTGAATCTACAAACGATTAATGCATCTAAATGTTCTGCCTGTTCCGTTTATGACAAAGAATGTGAAGTATTATTAGCTATTTACCAAATATACTTTATATTTTAAAACTGCCTTAGGGAAAAATAGTTTTTCCCCAAAACTTCCTGATAACTTCAAGCTTTCCTTCTAAGTCACATCTAATTTTGTGAGTGTAACTGTAATGGCTCTTTTATACTAAATCAAATATTCAAAACGTTAATTCAGTTATTGCTTGGGGAAAAAACACAGGTAGCAAATTCTCAGGTTGTCATGATAAGAAAAGACTGGCTTCTCAGATAACCGGGCTCGCCAAATTCCAAGCTGCCACCAGAGGATTTTATGTAAACCTACAAAACAGTTTCCAAGTTATGAAGTTACTGAGGAGACTGCTATTTATTTAAGGAACATCAATCTAAAAAAGCACAAACACTTCAAATTCTGTAGTAGCTGCACAGGCTGAGAAAGCAAGCTGAAAACTCCATTTGCAGTATCATATTACTCTAATTGTACGAAAAAAAGGATTTCTTTCCTTGCTAATACATCTAGAAGTTGTGTGACTTCCACTCCCTGCCTTGACACTAGCTCACTGTTTGCTTTGCAGAAAGTAATGTGTGACACACATATAAGTTAGGCTAGGACTTTCAAAATTCAACTGTATCATCAATATATAATGTCTGACAATAGATGATCTGCTTCTTGTGAAAAGCGTGGCACAGATTTATCATGCATCCAGTAAAAATGCTTACAGTATTTCCTGCAATGCTTCCTTATATCTCAGTAGCAAAAGAAACATATGCTATCAAGTCTACTTTCTACCACTACCACTGAAATTCAGTAGCACAGACTTCACATTAGGCTTCATATATGCTGACTCATAGCTATTCCATACATGGTAAATTGGCACCTTAATATAAATCCTGCCTGGAAAATAATAATAACAATAATCAGACCTTCTTTCATTTCTATCAAAATTTTGTTTCTATGTATTTCAAAGAAAAACTGGAAGTTTCTTTTTCAGAACTGAACATGTAATTGAATGAACAGACTTGCACTCAGACAAAAGACAGAAATAGGAGTGAAACGTCCTGTATTGATATATTTTTAAGTAGTTTAACTATGGGAAAATGATAGAATCAAATAATTTATAAAGGAAAGCTGCTTTTGCAATATACAACATTTTCAAAGCAGAGTGCCTTCAAACGGGAAATATATATATATATATTTGTGTGTGTGTGTGTGTATATATATACATATGTCCTTTATGCCCTTAGTGTTATCACAATCTCTGACAGACATACCTTAATACTGTTCCTTCTGTTTAATATCTAGTATTTCTTCTAACAACGCCTTATCAGGAGTGATGGTAATTTGCTGCCTGTGCTCCCCAAGAGAAGAATCACCTGAGCACTTCCTTGCAGCCCTCATTAGACAGCAGCTTTCCAGACAAGCGTTCCCCTTCTATGCTAATACCAAGCTGTTCACAATATATTAAAAAGTGAACTGCAGTTCCTTTCAGCTCATGCCAAATTATCTCCTGGCATCAGATACAGCATGGTTCTAAACTACACACCTGTCTGAAGAACTTTGCTCAGTAAAACAAAACAAGACATAAAATGTATATACTAGGTATGTAATTGCTAGGATTTTCTGACTTTCATCAAGCTAAAAGTGAATCTTGTTGAAGGGCTATCTATGCTTCTGTTATTTAGACCAACACATAACGACACATTTATTCCCAAAGTTTGTGGTGAATGAATTAAACATCATTATACTGCAAATTACCAGGTATATATTACTTCCTTTAGCAGAAAGTCAATGAGCATGTAGAGCTATGTCATAAGGAGTTCTGCCAGCACTGATTACACATCTGATGAAGGATGAAGCAATGAGAAAGGATTCTGCTCTTCATAGGTAGCAAAAATTAAATTATTTTTCCACTACAAAGTATACTAAAATTGATAGACTAAAGACATGCACACAAAGAGTAATCTGTCATTTTTTTTTCTTTCATCAACTGGATGAAATCAATGTGACATTGGTAAAGGAATGAAAAAAATCTATGACATACACCCCAGTATGTTAACACACACTGCAGCTAAACAGTTCTAAATCGCTAAGAGGCAAAAACCTTACCTTCTTCACTCTCACACCATCCTTTGGAGTTTGCTTTGTTGACAGATTGTACCCAATCATCTGTTTAGCAAGCTGTTCAACAGTCTTAGGGCTACAAACAAAGGAAAAAGGGTAGCTTATCGAAAGATACTAGAAGCTATGTGGATACATAGCTATTGTAAACAGCTTGGATATTACTACAGAAGCAATTTACGCATACTTTTTCAATTTTCAAGTCTTACTCTTTGGTTAGATGGACTCCTCCTTTCAATCCACTGTTGAAAGTACCCTTTCCTCTCCCTCCAGCCAGAATCTGTGCCTTCAGAACAATTTCCTTTGCCTCTGTAAAAGAAAAACACAACGCTCTTCTACCATGTGCCATTTACTGAGCTTGTTGGCTTAAGTTAAAAAAGCATTTCCAGGTTAGATTGTTTAAAAACAATGAGAAGTTCAAACAGTAAGAGAAAGTTACACTTATGTTTTTTATAGCAACCATGCAAAAAGAAGAACAAATCAGATATCAGAAGAATAAACAGACAGTACCTATTAGCTGGATAAATAGATCATTATTTAGACCAAAATCATGCTATCAATACTACATGACGTGCACAACAAGCTGTATCACCAGTATACAGTTTGACAGCTTACACTCTGGAATGGCTTTTTTAAAGGATGCATCAAGCCATATTTTGTATTGAATGCAGAACAAAAATGCTCATCAAGGATAATAAATTCCAGTCCTTTCTCTGAGTACATGTAGGCAAGGCTATGGACGTGGTCATAAAGGAAGAAATCTTCATCCTCAAAGGACAGGTAAACGTAGAGCAAGGGCATTAGCTGTGAAAACACGTTATCCTGTTCATGAGGCAAGGCATCATTTCAATCTGTGGTAATGTGAGTATAACAGTGACAAGAAAGTACAGCGACAACATTAACTGCAATAAGTTCCACATTCCAAACCGAACGGATCCTCACATCCTTCTGAGTAAAAGGGGAGGAAGGGGGAGAAGAAAACAACCAACCACAACCCAAATGAACTCCAAAACACTTCTTGAACCATAAATGTCAGCTAGGTGGCTATAGGATCCTTATCAATAACAAACATGGTCACTCTTCTCAGTGGCCAAAATACTACCAGGTGTTTTGCAAAATGTGAGATCCTAATATGAACACATCATTAAACAGTGCCTAGAAAGGGCTAGCATTTTTGTTTTGTGACTGGCATGATTCCCTCTGAACTCCAGGGAAACAGATCTGACTTCAGTGATGCCTGGATGAGGTCACACCTTGAATCAAACTGCTTGATACAAGTACACAAGAAAACATGGTAATTTCACATTACATTGACAGACTTGCTGCTTAAATGGCACAGAGGGTGTAGATACGTACAGTCAAACAAACGGGGGCTTCCAAGGCTTGTATTACATATAAATACTTTACAGATGACTGAATACAAGTTTGGAGCTGCAGTCTTTTTTGGTGAAGACCAGTTCTAACAGCATCATTTTGAAGTTCCAGTAACATAAACTTCAGTAAATAGAAAGCAAGTTGGATCTTAGGACAGAATAAATATTATGAAATAAATAATCTGTTTTCTGCATTAAGGCAGAAATGTATTTTTAACACAGCTATTGGAGGCACTGTATCAAGAGTGACTGATTTCCAAGCTTCTCAAGCCCAAATCTTTCCACATATTTATCTGTTCAGTAACACCTGACATATATCACTCTGAACCTCAAAAGCCTCCTTGAAAATACTTCATGCATTTGAATATATGTTCTCAGTTCCCTATTACTCATGCCATTCCAAGGCAGATAACAAGGAAATTTAAATGCAACAAAAAGTTTTATATCAAGCATTTTCTAAGCACACAAATTATTAAGATGAATTAAAACTATAAATCACTTTCCAAGCTACAGAAGTACGCACTAATGTTACAGTAGCTGCTGTGATAAAGAATCTGATATAGTACTGCTAATAGATGCTGCAAGCATTTAATTAGATCAGTTTAGGTGCCGACCACACCAGCAGGGTTGGTTTGGGATGTCAGTAAGACATGATGTCTGTCAGGGGAGTGTTGATTACCCCCGTGCACAGATCCTAGGCCAGCAGCTCCTTTTTATTCCTAACAGCAGAGTATGGAGTGCTGATTATCTTCATTTGGCTACAACAAACGAAGACAGAGAAAGGAATTAATGTCTACGTTTTTAGAATCCACTAGAGAACTATCAAGGCAACGCAATGACTTCAGAAAAACAACTATCAAAACCATAAATAAGCACACTAGAAAGTAAGCATAACCACGTAAAGATTGGACCTGAGGAACTAATCAATGTGGGAGCTCAGCAGAGCACGGTACGGCAGGTTCTGCTTGCCCTGGGGAAACCAACAGGAAGCAATTTAATTCAATAGTTATTTGCCCAAGCTCTGTAAAATGAAGTAAACCAGCCAGATCTTATTTTACAGTAACTAGGCTTGATCATTCAGTACTTACCAAGCTGATTCACTACTTAACAACACCATTTTATTTAAAGAGCTGATTTCCTGAAACGTTCACATAAAGTCGACTGAATGCCATCTTCTGCCTGAGTTCCCAAATTGCTATGAAAGTCTCCCCCAAAAGACAAGTGTGGTTTTAGCTGGAATATATAAAGCAATTAATTCACCTTTACCTTCATTTGTAGGCACTAGCAAAAACACATCTTACATTAGCCTGCAGAAAAAGTAATATATATATAAAATATGCACATGAATGTATATATTTTAGAAAGAGCAAAATACAGCTCATGCCTAAGTCAGATGCCGTTAACTAAGACAGAACTGTAGTCCCCCAAGTTAAAAAATTTCGCAACTGTAATTGGGTCCAACCACTTTCATTTCTAACAAGTTAAACCTAAGAACAGAGGGAAAAGCCTTAAGTACTTCTATTTTAACTAAATGCTGTTGTTTCAGAAGAACAGAATACAAAACTCTAAGGCGCAAGCATCCTCCACACTGCATTCAGCAATACATCTCCTTCCCTGCAGTCAGCGCAGCGCATACCAATGACAGTGCTACTCCTTGCAATTGCAACAGGCTCAGCTCTATAATGAAAGCCTACTTAGAATCAATAAAATCAGTCCTGCTTTTGGGAGCTATGATTACTCTGGTCCACTGGTAACGCTTGCAGCAAAAATGAACAGCTTGTTCTCAGCCCACTGCTGTGTATATTTAACTACTGAATTCTTGATCGTGAAACAATATACTAAGAACCACAGTTCTGCTTGTTATATGGTATGTTAATTTATTACCTGTGAACAACTTTCCATTATTATTGATACGACTGCGTGATTGCAAATTAGCCGTGTTAACAATCACATTAAAGTGTGCTGCAGCTTACCAGAAATAAGCTGCTCTAAAGAATAGGGAATGTAAGCCTGTGCAGCACTAGGCCTCACTCCTGCCTGCTGAACAACAGAAATCTGTATCCCAGAGCACTCTGGCAGGGCAGCACACACCACAGTGAGAGCACAGGGCTGAGCAGGAGGTGGCCTCATGCGGCATCCTAATGACATCTCTGTCTCACCATGCAACCTTCCGCAGCTCAGCTTCTCTGTCTGCAGGGGTTCTGTGAAAATTAATTAGCGTTGGCACCTCTTGGAAATATAGAGCCTTATTCAGTATTACATTTGTGTATTTTTGCCCCAGTGTAAGGCAAGTGACGACAGGAAAAGGGCCAAACTCAGGCATCTCTCCTGTTACGAGGTTAGGACATGCTGCAGAAGACATGGAAGTAACCCATGGGAACAGCATGATGAAGACACATAGAGGACAGGTCTAAATCATATCTTACAAAAGCAGTCGGCTCACTGACCCAAATGGGACCACAGACACTAAGCCAACTCTGCATTGTGTTTTTTTAAGCTTTTCCTGCTTCAGCTTCCTCATCAATTCAGCTTCCTCATCAATGCTGATGCAAAGGTGCCCTTTAAAGGTTTCTGGATAACCTCCCAATCTGCCCCAAATGGTGTCTGCAATTTAAAGCTTGCAAGGGGAACTCTGAGATGTGGAAGGCAGAGATAAACCCAACTCCCAAGCTTGACCTTCTCTGATTCAATAGTAAAAACTTTCCCTTTCAGTAAGGAAATCACTTTTCTGGGTTTCACCTGTTCTCTTCTATTATTTTTTTTATTTCTTGTTTTAACACTACTGCAGGAGCTTCTGGCTTTCCTTTAGGAAAGACCAGCAATTTCTTTATACTGCTCAGGCAGGATCCTGCTGGGTGCTTACCGTTCTTTAACAACATTATTGTCCAGAGATACTCTTATGTACATACTTCAGCACGAGAAGGAAGGGAGAAGCATAAAAGCTGTAAGGATGGATAATAAGCATAAAACAGTAATACTTAAAAATGGTAATAAAGCATAATTCCCAAACTGAACACTGAATCATAGCTTTGCTCCAAGGAATTCTCATATTTGGGCCTCCTTACATGGACTTGCCCCAAAATTTGAGACAACTTTTCCCAAAGAGCAGTTATTGCCACCACTCCTGCTGCTCCCAAATGCCAAATGCTCCAAGGATGCCAGAGATGGTTCCCAAGCTCTGCCAAATACATGGACTGAGATGGGGAATGGGAGCTGACCACAAGAAGATTCCTCCCACATCTACCAAACTATTGGTGTGCTTAAACGCCTTTAGGATGAAGATGAAAAATCAATTTGTGTTTCTCCATCTCTCTTCTGGGTTTTAAATTAAACTCATTTTCTCTGTTATTTCCATTCTTCTGTTCCCTAAAACCAAAAAGGAAATGTGTTCTTACACATCTCCTTTCTATATGCTTTGGTTCTGACTAGTTTAGAATTAAAGTTAAATAAATCATCCTTTTCGTGACTGTGCTTTTGAATATATTGTATATTTATTGCTAGATTATAAGCCTCATTAAAATCTATAATGATAAATTAGTCAGTCTCCTGATTCTGTCATTGCTGTTATTAATTGCTTTCATAGCCTTTACTACAAACTCCACAAGTGATAAAAATTTTAAAGCTAGGTTAAAATCAACTACGCTAAAGCTCACTGTTAATACCGCACCCTTAAACCTCAAAGTAAACGTAATCAGGTATTCTCACTTTATATATTTAAGTTAAAGCTGATAAATTACTTATGCAACAAACAGAGCCAGTAGAATGAAAAAAAAATACGCACATTAAGCCAGATAGCAAACAGAAAAGTTCTCATATTATTTCACTGTATGCGCACATTTTACATTTGATCAGTCATCTTATTTGTGATATTTTCCAACCTTTAAGAGTTTCTCTTTTCAGCCTAAGTTCTCATTAGTTTTAATGGAGATTTCACCCTGTAATAGAGCCAGGATTTAGAAAAAGCTTTAAACTTCGGAAAGTAAAGAAGCAAAGAAAACTCTCAGTAGAATCATTTTGCTATAACCTTTTTTTTTGGTTTCAAGTTTCCTTTGCTTTATCTCTTTTTTTAATACTTATAAACACATTTCAAAAGTTAGCAGACTCAGACAGTTCAACTGCATCCTGAGTTTGTGATTGAACACCACAACACCGTTTGTTTTAATGCAATTCGGAGAACAGGTTTCACGCAATCTGTAGTGTCGAAGTCAAGCAGTCATTAAGAACCAACTCTGCTCTGGCGCCTAGCTGCAACAACACACACACCTGCTTTCCTGGAAGGATTTCAAAACTTCATTCTTTGAGATTATGTATCAGGAAGACAAGCTAGAAAAAAAAACCAAACCTCTTCTTGACTAATTCTGACTTTTTTATCCATTACTGAACTATAGAGATTATTTTGAAAAACAAGTAGTTAGTGTAGAGAATAGAAGAACTTAGGAACGTGCATTAGTTGCTCCATAGATGTTGTAGTAGGCGTGGGTGAGGAGTCGGGATGTGACAGGACAGGACCTCCCCTGCTCTCATGAATATGTAAGACACATAATTCACCCTGAGACATAAAAGAGTTACAATAGAAGATACAACATTTTTAAACATGGAGAACAAAATAAGATGCCCAAGCAAAATAGCAGGGAATTCACATGGAGAAAAACAAAACCTACATACATGAAAAACAATCAACCCACAAATAAACATGCAGAGAGTAAAGATAACTGCAACATCACCACCGTCACTTGGAGCAGTGTTAACCCATTCATAAGGTCATACATGCAGTCACGATTTGTCAGTCAGTCCTTTGCCAAGCACAAACTTACAACCAGGCCTGCCGTGCCCACCGAGATCCTTGAAGGATAAGCACTACAGCAGAGGGCAAAGCTAAAAGAAATCTGGAGCACATCACACCGTGGTCACTGGGCAACAAATAACCACCTTTGAAAGCATGGGAACACACGAGAAGGAAATCAGGAGCTGCTTTAGGCCCAATTTCTGTATGTTTGGCAGCAGCAGTGGGGCAGGACAGAGGCCCTGACACCAACTGACCCAGGAGCGTAAGATGTGCAAGTGCTGCCCGGCCTCAGGCACCTCCCTGCTCCCACAGCACTCCTCATCGCATCAGCAGCAGTCATCTCTGCTTCATAATAACTGAGAGTGATGAGCATGAATTCACAATACTGACACTTTCATCAAAACAGCTCATTATCTCCTTAATTTTAAGCATGCACTAATGCTGTCTTAGCATTTGGGTACACGCATAAATATTTCACGAGCTGGGGTTCTGACATGTTTCATGAAGATTTCTTAATGAAGCTCCACACCTAAAGCTTTTCTACTGATTTAAGTAAAAATACTTAACAGTTCTTAGCTGAAAATTTGCATTTTTAGCAAAATTAATGCTTCTTTCCTGAGACATTCACCATTGAACAATTCTGCTCTAAGACTTGCAGCCCTCAGCCGTTGTTTCATTTTGTAGGGCTGCATTAAATACAAAGCCTATTGCTGTTCACATCATAAATCCATAAATTCACATCAATACCAGAACTATGCAAAGGAGCAGCAAATCTAGCAGTATTTTGATCTGAACCAAGTCCAGCAGTATTGCAACGTTCTCCAGCAGTTCAAACCCTTATCCAGCTCACATGGAATAACTAAGTCCAAAAATCTTTGCTGTAAAACTGAAAATTTTCAGAACCTCTGAAGAAAATCATGCTAGACGGGTCATCACTGGATGGGAAATATTTGCTACATAAATCCAGTCTAAATTATGGAAGCATTTTCTTTTTGGCAAAGAAATGAATATCATAAAACACAATGAAAATAATCACTACCTCACTTAAAATAGCTTTTTTTGGCTTCTAGTAGGCATCTGATAACAGGTCTGAAATCCAGATGAAGAGCTGCTGAGCAAAGGGCTTGCACAAGGCTAAGTGAGACTTCATAGACGAACAGGTATGGCCCTGGCCATCTGGAATATTAACAAATTTCACCTAGTGCAAAAAGAAAAACCTAGAAGAAAAAGTTGATCTGAACTGGTTCTGATGTTTCATTCCTGTTAACGTTGACTAATGGCAGACTTCTGAGCAAAAGCTTTTTCATTTCCAAAGCCCCAGATCTAGAATATCAAGTTAACCAAGTTTGAAACAGCCAGAAAAAAAAATCCTCATCATCTGAAGGCTTAAAAATGGTGAAATGATGAAATTAAAAAAAAATAAATGGACAAATAGATATTTAAAGCACAGAAACACTGCAAGAGGAAAATAAGCATATTTATTATGGCATTAGGCAGTATGAAAAAGAAATATCCTAGCCCTCTGGCAACAGGCAAGCAAAGTACTCAAGCAGATGAAGTTTCATCTGTGGTAAGCACAACTGTATATAGCTTAATGTGAGACGGAAACAATAATAAAATAAGCACAACTAACAAGGGAGAGGATGTATTATTATCCTCTGCTTGTTTTTGTTTACTCATCATATGTGAAATAAGGGTGATGGCCAAAATAATCTAATATTGGAAAAAGGTTAAAGAGGAGACCCATTACCTAAAATTGCTACTACCTAATTCAATATTTCCAACTTAATTGTTCCATCCATTACTCCAAAAGGACATCTCACTGACCAGTGATACACCGGTGAATTTAAATTCAAAGTCTTAAATTTTTGTTTAGGAGAAGGAGTCAAATCTCTATCATCTGAATGACTGTCATTTACACCTCTACAAAGGCAACCAACCTATACAGTTCCTTCACATGCATGCAGTAAGCTGAGGCATTCAACATAAAACCATTCAAAAACACATTCCTAATAATGCATCTCAGCCCATATCAATTAGCTAAGAAAAATAATTACCTTTAACTATTTTTTCTAGATTTCTTTTTTCCCCTCCATTTTCTTCTCTGATATTTTTCTTAATTTCACACCACCTGCAGAGACTTTTCAAAAACACTGCAGAAAGACAAAGTTAGGGAGCGCTCCAGATAAGCCAAGAAACATTTGGTAATTTTTACTCTCATCTTGGGGATGCCTTCTTTTTTAAACTATTGTATTAAAAAGTCTTCAGTTTTGAGTGTTTGGCGGAAACAAGATAACACAAATGCAAGAGACTTAGCTGTGAAGACTCACTGCCTATTAGGAAAGGTTAAGAGAAAAACACATTAAGTTTTAAATTTTATGACTGCTACTCCTTGAAGCTAAGCTTGCAACAACTTAGTTCTGTAGATCAAACAAGTTTCCATTTGATTAGCTTTACAAAGGAAGAGAAAGTAAAAACTGGGATAAAAATCTTTTCTCCCTAGAGGCAACTATTTTCTTCTATGTTCACAAATTAATTATTTAGATCACACTGTAAAACAGTTATCAAAATACACAGTATCCTTAGTTGTAACCAGTAGCTCCCTAGCTGAACTAACAACATTCATGACCATGCCACTGTACCAATGTATGTAGTCTCTCCTCTTGTCTCGGCTTCTCTTTATCCCTGCAGTTTGCTTTGTGGATTTATTTATGAGCTGCTTGTTACTATACAGAGTAACAACACGCTCTGTATGAGGACACTGGGCAAGCTGTTAGTTCCATTAGCTTAATAATTGATTTTCAAGTGTGATTTTCAATTAATTTCATTTTCCCTATTCCACTGAAAACCAAAATTACAGAGCCATATGGTGCTTCCTAAGTAACAACTAAAAGTTATTTTCTAATCTTTAAGCAGAAAAAAAAGAGGAAAAAAAGAAAAAAACACTTATGATCACAAGGGCACGGAGAAAATGAAGCTCTGGAATGTCTGCAGCTGTCCTTTAAGCTCCAAGGACTTCCTCAGCTTCTTGACCGTTCACATTTTTCTGGTCTGTGCTAAGCTTTGGATAATCCAATTAATCACAGTGTAAACCTCAAAAGTCATCATTAAGGTCTTTCTTCTGAAACTGCAACTTCATAACAACAGCTTGTACAAAGATCTGTGTAGCACATTGTGTGTTCTGACACTCAGCTTTACCTACTGCCTGGGCTTGTTAACAGCTTGGTCCCTACGCAACCACAAGCATTTTCGGAGAAATCCTGTCCATGCTCCACAGACTGAGCCGGGGCCCTTCAGGCTTACTGCAGGAATTGCCATTTTCCAGCAAGCAAGAATTCACACTATTCAGGATGGGCATGCAATTACAGTTGAGAAAGTATTCTACTCCCAAGCACATGAAATTTAAGTTGTTTCTTGAAATGATCCTCCAACAGCCACCTTCCACCTTCCCAATCTTTGTCATACCTTCTGCACACCCTTATTTTTTATCTATTACATTTGAGACTCCCATTTGGGTACTTGAAACAAGATAAACTCCTATTATCTCTCACTGTGAAATGGAAATAACATGGCTACCTGCTTCATTGGACATTTCTGGAGTAAGACCTCCATACGGTGAGAGAAGTTTTCTTTAGAAGCACTTTGGATGACAGCTTTCACTACTGCCCGCTACTGGGAGTCACACTGATGGACAGAGAAGTGTTCTTTGGCACAAGCATCCAGACGTGCAGAAGACACACTGGCCTTGGGCACTTGGAAAGCAACAGTCACCTCCAGTACAGGCAAATGTGAACACGCTCACTCACAATATAAATGATTCCTATCATCTGCACATCTCCTGGGGATAAAACTGACAAGAGATTTTGTTAAGCAAAGAGCAATAGGAAGAAAATATTTTATATACTTAGGCATCAATGGATTACTTTAAAGTCATGGGGACTGTATGACTTTCTTAATATACCTATTTTTAAATCTGCTGAATTATTGCATTCAAAAATACTGTATACTAAGATCATTGTCAATTCTCAAGAGTGTAGTTTTGTCATATTCATCTTTCATGGAAAGACATTTTGAGGCTACGCTGAAGATAAGCCAAAGAGAATAAAATGCAGCATCCTTTCACATTCATATTCACAAGATTATTTTCCCCTAACAATCTTTGTGCTACTTTTATATGTACACTCATACTTTCTACTCATACTTTCTATATAATTTTATACATGCATACATATAGCATAAAGATTTCATTAACAAAATCTTAAAATGTTCATACTTTAAAGAATGCAAAAATTATGGTGATTGAAGGGACAAAAGAAGGGGAAGTTTTTGCTTTCTGTTATATGTTTTATTTAAAATGACCTCAATTTTAACTGTTGTTTGCATAACGCAGAAATATTCAATTAATGTCAAGCCTGTAACCTCAGTTAATACTAATATAAACTAAAAGTACTTCACAAGAAAGATACCTACCTAAGTACTTCACAGGTCTGACATTTAATAAGTGTGTATGCATATACATACACACATATAGTATTTTGCATGAACATACCTTATAACTTTGGCTATTAAAACAGAGCACGGAATGTTCAGCAATATCGCTTGAAAGCATAATGATCTCCCCAAATCGACAAGCATGTTCAAAGTAAGTCTAATATATGTCACCAACCTGCATCAAGCTAGAAATACTATATTTCCTTGCTCAGTTATGAAATGGCAATGGCAAGTCTACACTTACATCTAGGCAACATGCAACAATTTAAGAATTTGAATGTTAATTTAGGACAAAGCTTATTATTGAGGAATGCATTCATCTTTCCACTGTGAATACTTCGACTTTTGCATTAAAGCCAATCTGGTTTAAATAGCTGCTCTTGGAGACACAGAAAAAAACGAGCCCTGGAGCTAGGATCTTTTTTCCTGGGAAGCTATATATAGCAGTTGATACATCTGAAGTCAACATCTGTACCAAGGGGCAAGTCAAATCCCATGGTCTACTGCTCCTGTTTTCCTTCCTTGGTATTCTACTGGGCACTTAATGCTGGTATTTGCTTTAGGTTTTCAACAGCCTGCAACATGGCCCACATGATCCCATCTGTGTTACACACGACACACAATACTATGAAAAATAAGGCAACCACTTTGTGCAAAACAGAACTCCACAGATGCATTATGTGCACCAGTACAGGTTGTGGGATGACCTGCTGGAGAGGAGCTCTGTGGAGAGGGACCTGGGGGTCCTGGTGGACAACAGGTTGGATGTGAGCCAGCACTGTGCACTGGTGGCCAAGAAGGCCGCCACTATTGTTTTAACTACTAAGAAATGCTGAAAAGCAGCATTTTACCTGCTAAATTACTGACAAAAATACTGCTATCAGAAAAGCATGCCCAGGTGTACAGTATTTCATCCCAAAGTGACATTTTTAAAGTCAGTAATTGATTTTGTTTTACAAGAGTAATTATTAATCAAACTCACTTTTCAACTTCACCATGCAAGAAGTGTTATCTCTAGCACATACCCTAAACAAATGGATCTAAACCATTCCTCGTTTTCTTCCTTAGCACTTCCTTTTCTAACACAAGCTATTTTTCCCCCTTTTTATACACCCATTTCTATTGTTTCACAAGTGAAGACTTTTTCAAACTTGTCACAAACGCAGCCATTCTGATATCAACAGATTTTTCTTCAAAGCAAGTCAGATACACAGCCTCTGGACTAGTTTTAAAGACAAGCACATTGGATACATGAGAAATGAAATCAGATAACATACAAGTAATTTTCTTTTACTTTATTACACCACTGATCTGAAGCTGAACATCTACAATCACATCCTTTCTTTCAATTGACTAACACAACCTGCTTTTCTGATATTACCTCAGCTGACACTCGCAGAACCAAGTCTGCATCTGCCAAAGGAACTTTCAAGCAGCTGCAAGTAAATTGAGGTTAGGTCCTGCTCACCTGCAGCAAAGTTAAAATATCAACAATTTCCTGGGTTTCAGCATGGGAAACATTATTAGAAAGGAAATTGATTTAAACAAAATCCTGGTGTGTCACAGAATAACGGCCTGTGTAAAACCCTCCAAGGCAGTCTGTATGGTATCCCAAAGGCCAAATAAGATGACAGAACAAGGCATAGAGGTGCGCCTCGTCCAGGACAAAGTGCAATCTGTGTGCTTGTAACCTAAGAAAATGGCAGAGGGACAAGAAACATGGAAGCAAGAGAAGAACATCAGAATGAAGAACCTGAATCATCTTGAGAAATCAAGTAATTTCCTCTAGGAGTAGGATATTTGATACTTCTGCACAGCACAGCTCTAGAGAAAAGCCTCAGCCAACACTGCAGAGAAAGGTGTTGATGGAGAGAGAACAAGACACCTGAGGCTGCAGCCTTGGCCATTCAGGTTAGTGATGCGTGCTTCATGCAGTAAACTTCTCATGAAGCTCTCAACTGTCCTAGCCTAAAGAAAGAAGAAAGAGGGCAACAAATAAAATGAAAAATTAAGAGTGGAATATTTTCAGCAGAACTACACAAACTTCTGCTCTCCTGTCCAAGCAGTGAAGTGGCACTGCGATGCCATCCCCTGACACTGCACACTCAGTGGGCAGAGCTGGCAGCTTCCTGTCAACGTCTCCAAGGACCTATTCTGTTACACAATTCAGTGAACAGACAAAGAAAGAGAAATTCTGCAAATGAGCAGTTAGAAGATCACGCACATTTTATTACTATTATCATTTTTCAACATGGTTTCTTATCAGCCACCTAATTCAGAACAGCCATTAAAAATTAAGACTTAATTCTGCAGTATGTGAGCTAAAAGTAGTTTAAAGTGGCTCAAAACCTAAGCAGATCAAACACAGTCACACTTTTATCGCTTATTGACCTCAGTCTTGCAAAACTATCACACAGGCATCCAAATTTAAGGTCCATGGGTTTGCCTCTCAAGGCTTCCCTGGAATACACCTGACTTGATGAAGGAGGACATATAGCTTCTCAGTGCTTGAAGAAGCCTGGATCAAAAAAATCACGAGCTAAGCATTATAATCATTCAATCTCTGGCAATCATTTGGGAGCCTTTTATGGAGGTTCTGTTGTTCAGATGCTACAGTGCAGAGTACCCTGCCCTGAGAACCCCAGACTCCAAAATAACCCAGAGCTGCCAGATCATGCTGTTGTTTTTGAAACTCCAGACCATCTGTATTTGAAATGAGCATTCTGTAGATAGTTATTTGCACCTTTACCATGCCAAGACATGCCAGAGTTCCAAATGTAAACACCTTCTGCCTGCATGGGTAAAGACACAAACATATGGACACAAAGTACATTAAAAATAGTATTTTCCTGCAAAGATGCACCTCAAGTCAGAATAAGCCTGTTTATTTTTAATAGTACCCACTGAATTAGCATATTATATGGCAAGATTAGTGTTGTCTACACAATAAACAGCTTCAAAAAGTGGAAATACATTACAGTCAAGCACTTTTTTTTAAAAAAAAAGACAACTATTTTTAACTTACAGTTGGCACTTCTTACTCTCTCAAACATGCTGAATTACCGTAACAACAGTACAAATCATAAGGTCAATGCGTGTCTTCCCATTACTCCTAGCATTCTCTACCCAACAAAGCAATTCAGCCGCATGCAGTTAAGCAGGCACCTTACAGTCTCAAGGCTCCTACAGTCACAGGGGCCAATTATACCTCCAGACCCCTTTGTGTACGAAACAGATATGAAAGAAAACAAGTAGCTGCAGTATCTCACAGTATTAACAAAAAATTTGCTTTCCCAACTGAGTTAAATTTACCACACCTGCTTATTTATTTTTGATTTATGCAAAAAATAATACATTTTATTACAGGAAAGTCTTCAGAGTTGTTTTTCAGTTTGGGGCTTTTAAAGTTTTCATACTCTTTCCTTTTCTATTTTTCCCATTGACAATTTAATGTCCTCCTCTTGTAAATACATGCCTCTAGGAATAAATCACGTTTTATTATTAAAGATAAAAATATGATTGAGTACAAAGCAAAAAAGCCAATCTCCATAAAGTTTCCCAACACAGCGACTGAAATTAGCTTTTATATGACTATTCAAATATGCATCCAGCCAAGCATTTAAGCAAGAATAAGAGTAGCCCTAGGTGTACATGGGCCTGAATATCAAATGCATTATGAACTGCCCTTAGAAAAAGGATTCTAGAGAAGTAAAATCAATGATAACTCCTTATAATTTAAGTATTCTGCAATGAGAACGCTGATATATCTGAGAACTACCGCCTATATCAGCAACACAAGCCCATAAAATTAATATACACCTTTTTTTTATATTTTATATTCAAGTTATTTTTTACTCCCCAAACTATTGATTCAGATGAAAAGAATACAGAAAATCCCACAACTTGATTCTTCTGTAAATATACTCTGCTTGGAAAAGCGCCTGCCTGAAGCACACCAGGGAACAGGAGTGCAACCAGCCTGTCCTACCTCACCCTTTGTTTAGATTGTCAATTCTATCTTTTGATCTTTCTTTGCAGTTGAAGAACCAAAAATTGATTTTCCCCGTTGAAATAATAAAAAAAAAGGATAATACTTTATGTAAGAGCCTTCACTCCCCCACATTGGCCTATTTCTTTATTTATATACAAAACTGTGTTTTCGTTCTGGCAACAAATATTTCCAGGTAAGGAGTGTTCTCAGTGTACTGACTGTGGCTTCATAATAAACTTAAAAAAAAAAAGGCACTAAAAATCCCCCAAATTGGTCTCCTGAGGAGGACCGCACACACCTCAGAAACCTTCTGGAGTTCCAGAAGCTGAACTCGAGGGAAGCAGCAGTCCTGGTTGTTAGATGTCCAAGTCAAACTAGGTTGCAAGTCATGTTGTGCTCAAAATCTTGTTCACAGGCAAGGAGAAAACAGTTTGTATAGAGACAGATACATATAAAGCCAAGGATACGTAGGCAGTATAACCATAATCTTAAATCTAATCCAAAAGTCATTATTATTCCAGATTTAATTACAGAGAAAAATGAAACAATCTCTATAGAAAAGCATTTCAATAATAATGCAGTTAAAATTCTTATATATGTATTGCTTAATTTCTACCACTTTTCCCGGAGTTCCACTCACTTTCACATAATTCTCAGAGACAAACCTTGTAACTTAACTAAAATCTTGGAGTATCCCCATGCTCACATTGCATTCAGTGGGCCCCTTAAACCAGCAGGTGATCGTGCCATTTATCGTCTTCTTCCAAAACAGCAGTTGATCATTAAATGAGAAATATTCTGCACACAAATAGATTATTAAATATGCATTTTAACTCACTGTGTCACCAGGATTACTGAATTTAGTAATTAATTCCTTTGTGGTTACATTTGCATTTCAGAATGAAGCGCTGACATAGGCAGAAAATAAAAAAAGGTTCCCTAACACCTCCAGGTATCACAGGTAACAGCAGCCTGCAAACTTCCTGTGTGATCTGCACAAATTCTGCAGCTTCTTGAAGGAAGCTGAGCTCACAATGTGTTGAGCTGCTCCTGAAGCTCTAGAAAAGCTTTGGATGTGCTCATGACTTCCCACAGGGAGCACGAGCAGCCCCTACCCTTTGCAGGCTCTGCAGCATGCAGCCATCCGCTGTCTCCCATGGCTGCTCCAGGCTTCTAATCAATCTTCTTCCATGAACTTGGGGAGGCTTACACAGCTTTGCCCAAGCATTTTGTTTGAATCAATTCAGCATTTGATTTGTCACACAGGATTTATTCAGAACAGTGGGTGGATAGCATACCAAATGCTGTGTAATTGTGACCGAGCAGTCTGTAGTGAGGCCAACCACTGACAAGTTTAAACCCAAAGAATACAAACTGTGATTCTCCTTAAGCTATATGATTAATTCTTTAAATCTTGTGGAAAGGAGGATGCATAAGACAACCAAATTTAGTAGTGAAAAAGGCTCTTTTTAATCGGTTAAAAGATAGAGAAAAGGCCATGGGCACTAACGTACACTAGGCACTTTCGCAAGCCTCATAATTAGCACTGAACTAGATATCTGCAAGCTTACTTTGCCTTCCTCATGCAGTACGCTATCCCATGCAGACATTCCCAAGTCCTGGGAAGGAAGGCAAGCATTCTACTCATCAATTCTAGCAGCTTACCATTTCTATCTCAAGCTCCAATCGCTCACCACCTCTGTAGCAAAGATACAACTACATACATTACACTTAAGACTGTGAGTGTCCAGATTTCCTACCATTGAGTAAGTCTACATAAATAAATCTAAAGGCACCTGGGAGGCATTAGCTTCTTGTCTGGCAGTCAGCATTTACAGGGAAAGATGCATCTCAACATGGTGTAGAAATCAGCACTACTCAGTTCCATTTAGGCTCACTGCAAGATGAGCTCTGGGGGGACTTTGCAAGTAGGTATATGCCTGCAACCTGCATTCTTCACGTTTTAATGAAATCACAGAGTTCTGGCATCGCAACAAGGGAGCAGCTGTATCAAATTCCAAGATGTGCAGCTTTCTCAATTACTCACACATAAAGGGAACAATCAAAACGTTGAAACTGGAATAAGCAGCAACTGTGTTTGCAAAGAGAGAATACAGGGCTGACCTATGTCTTTTAAACCAGTGCTGAACCTACAAAAAGATGGACAGAACAGGTGAGCAAGTACCTCTCACATGTTCACATTCTTCATGAAGTGCTGTTCAGCTAATTTTTGTCTTCAAATGAGGAGGATTGCAAATCAAATCTGTGTTAAGCTTGTCAGTGGCAGAGAACCATGCCTATAAACCATCTTCATGACAGTGGTCCAAGCCAAGAGTTTGAAGGTTCTGCCAGTCTGCTACTTGAATGACAAATGTGTGACCCCCACAGCCCCTGGTACGAATCCTCAAACCAGATGCACCCCCCTGACATCCCAGCAACTATTAAGAACAGGTTAATACTTTATTAGCTGAAGGTCAGCAAGTTGCTTTACTACACTGGAAAAACTCACTTCCCAAATCGCGCAGAGTCACTCAGTTGTGTCCTCCTGGTCACAAATTATAAGAGGAAACTGCTTAAGAATATTACAATATATTATCACTTTCTTCTGCACCACAGAAAATAGTTTCAGATTTTGTTGAGGTGTCAGATATAGAACAGGGCAACTTCTCTCTAAGAAGCAGAATTCTTGCATGATGTTTTGCTTGTACTTCTGCTGCCCCTTCCACTTCAGCCTTCTTACTCCAAGATCAAGTTCAGACCCTCTATTTGAGGCAACGCAAACTACATCTGTGGAAACATCAGTCACAGCTAACTCCCAGAATGTCTCTCGCAATATAATTTAGCCACCTTGCTAAAACAATTCATAGAGAGGCAAGAGAACGTATAATTAACATTGCCCTGCCTGCTGTTGACCGCACTAATTACATTCCTTTCTGCACAGCTGGCAAGTACAGCATCATATAGACAACTTGAGTACTTTTGCTAAGCTACCCCTGAACCTAGCCATTAAAAGTCTCCCTCTAGTATTTAAGCTGACCCGTTTACTTCCTTTCTTTAGTAGCTCATTCCTTTCTGAAGGAATGCTTCATGCACTCTATGGAAGTGCGTATGTATGTATCACTATTTACAGGATACTAGATGTCAAAAAGTGTAAAATCAGCCATAAATCAGAATCCGTAACAATCAGATGGTTACAACAGTCACAAAGCTGAACAAACCCAGAGGAGGCAGTTTGGAAACTGAACAACATGCAATATGGAAAGACGTGAAATGGTTTTCATTCCAAAGTTGCAAAGTGACTTTTCAGTAAAAAAGGATCTTTAAGCACACAACAATTTCTTATAGATTAAAGAAACAAATATTTAAATAAATACTATCTGCATATGGACATCAAATAAGACTGCCACTCAAAAGCTATTTATAATACATGTTAAGTACTCAATTTAAATGGCAGATTAAGGTAAGAGACATAAGATTTTATTTATGGGGGCAAATTTGTATAAGAAATTAGTTTTTTGTCAGATAGTTACATTTGCAGTAATCTGTCTCAAGTCCTTCTTGTTCCACTTTTATCCCAACCACATATAAAACAACAGCTGCATTATACTGCAGGTAAGAGGTGGAAAAGCAAGTAACCAAAAGAAAATTCAAGCACACGAAAGTTTTAATGAGCTTTAAAAGCAAACAAACAACAAAAAAACCACCAGAACCCCTGTGCAGAAGATTCCTCTGAGGTAACAGGCACAAAAAGTGGATGTTGGAGAAGCAGACACAAAATCAGGATTGTTATGACAACAATCTTCAGCAGAGCACAATGCTCACACAGCTGACAGGCAATGAGATGAAGAAAGCTGCTGCTCAAACAGACAGATGAACACCTGCAGGGATGAAGGGATGAGATTTGGCAGGGAGTGGAGGGAAGCGCAGGGAAGTAATGAACGGTCTTCCCAGTGACTTGAATAGATTTAGAATGGGGCTAAGTGAAGTAAGATTTTTCTCTTCCCCTCCAAAAACATGAATATAGAATGAAATAGTACTAAACATCATTCATGAGAAACTGGTAGAACTGGTCAAATACACTAAGCAATGAAATGATGCTTCTGGCACACAAAAAACCTAACTTCCCACAGAACATTTCAGCTGTTCAAGCATTCAACTTTTCTTTTTCCCCAAAAACTTCTTCCAAAAATAATTCTGCATACGCATCATAGTTACACTGCTGTAACATTCCCTTCTTGCTATCTACCACCTCCTCTTCCTCATTTTTCTTTTACCATTAATATAGTTTACTATTCATACTGTAAACTTCTCGAAGTTGCCTTACTTTCCTCTCTGCAAAAATCCAAGTTGTTCTTAAGCATTTAGAACAATAAACATATTGAAGATTTATAGCCTGAAGTTTGGCCCTATTTATCTTACTCAGGTGAGCAGTAAAATTGAGCCCAAGGGAGGCGCAAGAAAAATGTTCTCCTTCACAATGATGCAAGAAACAATAGCTGACTTGAACAGCGGGACAGGGGAGAGTACACCACTTATAGGTAACGCGGTCAACTTGGAATTTTTGTAACAAAACAAATAATAGCACAGCTAACTTCTGGAACTAACTGTTTTTCATGATGATACTCTTGAGAGTTAATGCCTCATTTAAAATACACCACAGTACATGAAGTTAGATAGCATCTCCCGACTGAATGCAGCAGAGTTACAAAGACACGTTACATTTTCATGAGTGTGTTTAAACGTTTTACTTTTCCTAAACAGCAAATATTTGAAGAAATGTAGATAAACATATTTTAAATTCACAGCACTTTCTCAAATACGAGGTAGCAGATTAACGGAAAGTCAGATCATCTTCAGCTTCAAAAAACTGCCCTACCATCTTAGATAGAGATTATCTGCACAAAAAAATATCACAGCCTCTTAATGGTCATACTTCTCAATTGCTGGATGTATTCAGAATATCAGATTGGAAATTACTCAGAATCACAGAATGAATCACAGAATCACAGAATGACCCGGGTTGGAAGGGACCTCAAGGATCATGTAGTTCCAACCCCTCTGCCTAGCAGGGATTACTCCCATCCCTGCCTAGCAGGGATACTCCCATCTTCAAAGATGAAAAAAGCTCTTGCAAGTCATAATAACCTTTGCAGAATACCAGTTACTCCAGAATACCAGCTTACTCCATAGGCTGGGAGAGGAAGAGGGGGGAAGGAGATTCTGGACCAGAGCTCTTGGTACTTATTGTGAGCTCTTTGAGCATTGTGCAACTTGCAAGGTCAGCTGTGACAGAGAATTCTGGCTTGGTTCAAAACCATGTATTCATATAACAAACATACAGGTTAATATCCTTATACATCAATCACAGCCCATCCTAAAACAGCATCTATTCCATATGGACCAACAGTATAACATATTTAACAGAAACAACTGACTTAAAAGATGCCACTTCTTCACTTTTCATACTGAAAGTGGTTATCTGATAACCGTACCTTCCTGCTACATTCTGTCTCCTATGGGATGCTGGTGGAGAGCATGGAAATGACAAAGGCATCCAAAAAGGGCCATAACCAAACAGTCACCTGTAACACTCAGCACAAGAAATAGTTAAAAAAAATTAAAAAATGAAGCAATAGTTCAGAATTCAGTTAAAGAAAAGCGTCTGAACAAGAGCTGTTTTTTCAGTGCAATGTTAACTACTGATTGAAAAGAACTGATCACTACTCAAACTTCACTCTTTGCAAAGTTCCCCAGTTTAACTCTCACTATATTTGGCCCAGTTCCTCCTGCTCTTTATTATGTTCCTCTTCTGAGCTCTGATTACAAAAGTGAGGGTCTCTGCAAATACCCAGGATAACAGTTAATGATGAGACAATATCAGAATTACTCTCATCTTTGCCCTCTTGCAGATGAAACTGCACCTCAAATAAAATCATTTTCAAGTGTAAAAACATCCACAGCATGGAGGAAGGAATAAATAAGCTATTTCACCCAAGCAACTACTACCAAACTGCTGACCACGTGAAAAAGCTTTGCCACTAAGGACCTAAGAGATGCTATAAAAAAGGATTAATTGTAAACCATTCTTGTCTCTAGACAGTCGTCATTTTACTCTTAGATTTTATACTAATTCAATGTAATTTTACTACTTGTATTCCCATTAGAAAAGCTTAAATTAAAAATGAAACATTTTACAGACATAAGTATCAATTACATATTTTACGTTCTTATACATGGGATTAAATACCATCACACAGCCATCAATCTGAGGAGCTCTGTCATCTCATTTCCAGTTTCTAACCAATAAACACTATTGCAAAATTAATACTTAAAACACGTCGCCTGCTGAGAGTTTGTACCATGTAAACAGAAGAACTGCAATTCCTCTGATCAAGGTCACCCCAAAGATCACAACACAACGCAGCCGTAGTAATGAGCCCCAGAGAGGGCAACCTGCAAGCTGCCAGCTGAGAAGCAGATCTTTCCATCACAAGTTTAACCAATAGCATTGGATGCGTTTGTTATCAAAATGTGCTGAGCTATAATTAATATCAACATGGATATTTATTTAAAAAGTTAATCAGGCTTCACAGGAAGCGGGAGAATTCTCAAGAAAGTAGAAGTCACATATGGCTTCTGGACAATATTATTTGAGCCGTATACTCTGTTAAAACACTAATGACAACTAAACGATCATTAAGCTAAGCTGGCATTTCTTTCAGTAGTGCTACACTTCATATCACATGAAAGATTTGGATTTCTTTCTGCCTTGAAACTCACTCAGCAATGCAGTCAGTGATGGCAGAATCCTAAAACAAACAACACCAAAAATCCAGCACAGCTCATTCATCTTCCATCAGAAGCAGACATTCCCAGAAGGGGATACACTGTGGTATTTGGATCAAAGCAACCACTATAAACACAGGTGGATTTGAAAAATGGCTATTTGGTGTCACAGATGGATTTTTACAACAGTGCTTTATAAATTAAAAACAACACAAATGCTTTATCACATTTCCAGTGCAAGCCAGAGAAGCAAGGAGCAACAAAATTTGGTTTCAGTAATCAGCCCCAAACATTTTAAAGCAGATGGGCATCTAGAGAGCATAGGAGTGATTTCTCTCCTTTACAGAGCTGCAGAGAAAAAAAAAATGCTTAGTTTTTCCTATCTTACACATAAAGCACATCTAATGGTTCTGATTTTATGCATAAAAAAATGAGAATTTCATGCAGCTGCTTCCCAGTTACACATCTGGTTATTGTTTTGCAGCTGCAAAACTACCTTGAAGATCTGTAAAATATGGTGTGACCAGCCCAGAATAAACACCAGCACTCATTTTGTGCCTTCCTTGTGACATGCTGCACTTTTTACCACCTTTTAAAATTCTTGTATCAAGAGCTATGGCTTCTGTCATCTCCTTCTTTTATAAACAAAAATCCACTAATATATTTAACTCAACAGAAATTTGTAAGTGACTGCTTTCTGTGGTGTGCTTTAAATATGAAATTCAGTGCCCCATTTCTAGAGCCTTTTTTCCTTTGTGTTCTTACCTCCAAGTAGCTATTTTGGTAATTTGATCAAAAATCCAACACAGGGAACAATAAGTCAGAACAACATTAGTGTCAAACATCTGAAATGAGATTTTGATTTGTTAGCCCCCAAGCCATTACTCATATTACTATAAATCTATTAAATATGAAGACATTTGATGACAAAGAATAGTTGTAAAATACCCAACTACTGTAAGCAGTCTCCAGCTTACATTTACTGACTTACATTCAGCACCTAATGTTCTAACAAAAGGAGCAGGTAAGACAAACAAAACACATTTGTTTTTCATAACCATGCACTGGACGTTAACTATTTCAGTAAGTCCTCACCATACTCAGGGTCCCTTGAAGAATTTCCATCTCTAAAACACTAAAAATGCTGAAATTTATAATTTAAATTGGATCTGAAAGGCTCGATTTGAAACACTGCAATATGCACTGGTAAGCTTGGACAACATGCTTTCAATTATTTTGCTTCAAAAAGAATAAAACCTAAAATCACAGATAGGAAAGCTGAAATTGCTTTGTCAGTGTTTCTGGCACGCAGGACACAGCACATGTGGCCGTTACCAACAAGTGCACGTGTTGTTGGACAGCTGTCCCTCTCCACAATGGTGCTTGGGGCTTCTGTGCAAAAATACTGCTGAGATGAAGAGGAGGAGCCAGGCATGCATCAAGCCAAGTGATGGAGCCCTTGCAGGGCTTACCAAGAACATTCGGTTGCTTAAACATTGCAGGGCTTAAAATTTTGCCCCTTCTCAGCAGCCTCTGTGAAATAGCTTCATTGCACAGGACTCAGCGGGAGGGGAGCAGGGAGAACAAGAGGAATTACAAGGGTCATAAACCAACCACACGCACACAGGAAGAGGAGACAGCAGTGCTATTTTAGGGCTCACATCTAGGAGAAAGGTCCTCTAATTCTCCTGGATTTCTTTATGCAGCAGACAGGGTAAGTGAATTGGATCCCTGACACACTGGTCACAGAGTCATAGAATCGCTCAGGTTGGAAAAGACTTTCAGGATCATCAAGTCCAACCGCAATCACAACTCTCTCCCACATGCTAGTTTATTATTTGCATCATTTTCAGACATGAGGGAGATATTTAATATTGTTGGCACAACTAAACTTGGAAAAAATGTTCTGACAAAAATCAAACCATTTAAATGTGAACCAATAGAGAGAGAAATATTATTAGAAGTGCTAGTGATCATTACTTAATTTGTGGTCATACGCAGAAACATTTATTTCCCAACTGCCTGACAAATAAATGGCAGTTTAAGCAAAACACTTGGGGAAAAAAGAACAGTGAGTGTGCTCAAATACACAGCGCCTCTAGCAGAATGCAGCTGTTGCATTAATTTGTCGTAAGCAAGATACAATATGTCAGACTTCTGCACAACAAAAAAGGAAGAGCCAGCTCTCAATCAGAAGTCACAAGGTGAGATGGCAATAGAAAGAGACAAGAGACAAAATGGATACAATGAGGAAAAGGCTCTAAAAGAAAGAATAGGAAAAAAGAAAAGGGACAGATAACAAAAGCACAGACCACAGCAAATTCTGTGGAGCTTTGAAATGGATGATGAAATACATAAATTGTATCCAAGAGGCATCTACTAAGAGAAGACTGGGAGTAACAGGGTAAAAACATGTATTTTCCTAATACAAATTTATAGCAAAATGCAGATATCCTCTAGTATTGGATTTTGCCACTTAGACTAGGCAAAATCCATTACCTGAATGCCAATCCATTAACCAGATTGCTCAGTGCAGGAGATATGTTTGTTCTCAATAACAGTGAATGAGGTCCAGAATAAACTCAACCACCACTGGCTTTCTATTAAATATAAGAGGTTGCTTTCTAAACACCCATTTGAGAATAGTGGCATATTAGTCAATAACTTATAGTATCATCTTGCCTGAAAGGACAGTTCGAGAAAGACATAACTTAAGTACAAAGAACTTTAATAAAAGCTGTCAGGGAACAGAAGAGGACTTTTGGGAGAGCAGTTCCTTAACAGCAAGCCAAGACGCTGCAAGCAGCTCTATGGAATAGCATGTTTCAACAACATGTGATTGTTCACCAGATGCAAAGAAGTATAATCCAAGGGGCTTTAAAAAGTAACTAGATAAAGTCACTAAGTACATCGCAGCTTTTGGAGAAATGAAATGTTATGCACAGGTGAAAGACTATTACTACACAGTGAACCACACAATAACATAAAAGCATAGGTTAAATGTAGGATTAGGGTTTCTATAGAAAAAAGAAAATTGCCAACCTAAGGACCAATTTTCAATTCCTTCTAAACATACACTGCTTTCAAGCGGATTTCTGACCTGTACTAGAGATGAACTTTGAAGTAAGGGATCTAGAACAGCATCAACAAATTTAGACTTCATCTGAAAGTAAACATAGCCATGGAAAAAATCCCTGCATGAGATAGGAAGGAATAGGGATCCCATGACTGGAATCTCCACGTTGTAAAAAAAATGGTGAATAATAGGTGACAGGTAAATTAACTCATAGAAAGAGGCCTCAATAATGCTCTGCTGTTGTTCATAAAGTACTTTTACCTCTTTAGCCTGATATAAAAAAACCTGCCTTTAGTCCAGAGCAGAGTTCTGTCATGCATAAGACAATAGAAATAGGATATGCAGAGACTACATGTTCTTATATTTTTCTTCAGGAAAAAAATAAGAAAGAGGAAAAAAAAAGAGTGAACAAAGGCCTTGCACTCAATTCAATTGCATTTCTCTGTGATAGAGTGTGAACACTGCACCTGACTGATTCCTAAATGTAATGAAACACTCTAAGTGGCAACAGGCAGCACTCTATTGCTTTTGTTAAAAATCAGGAAAAGAAATGCCAGAAGCATGCCAAGCTTCTACCATCCATTTAGGATACTCAGCATTTTCAGCCCCCTCTGTAAGTTCTGTACGGATTCAAAGAGCCAATTGACAGTACATAGTAACACCCTCCAGCATAATTATAATCCCTTTCAGCTTTGTCCACCTACTGGTTTAAAATGATGGTTCCCCTTAACAACTTCACCATCAGACAGAACATAAAGCACAGTGCAAGAGCTGAAGTAAACTTAAGTACCCCTGGCAGGGAAGGGAAAATGATGGATCCTAAATGTTGCACGGTGCACCTGCCCAGTGCAAGCAATGGCAATGCTCACATCCTAATAACACGGGTGTATGTATGCATAGATAAGGATTTTTTTTCCTCTCATATTGATACTATAGTATGTGAAAAAGAAAGGAAACTCCTTCCCCAGATAAATGAGCTCTGACAATACAACTGCATTTAGTGAGAATCAGATCAAAATACTTGAGAGTGAGTACAGGAACAGCTAGATTGCCTTACATTTCAAATGAATGCTCAGCTTCCAAATATTTCACTTTGTTTTCCATTAAGTAGAGGTACTTGAACTGTAAGAACTTGCTTACAGGTTGTGTTTCTTCAGATGGCAGATCAAGCAATACCTTACTGATCCAGCAAAGCAGCACAACACCTTTTTCTTTCACTCTTGAAAACTTAAGAAATTTAGCATGAAACATGAAGCCATTTGTAACCGCATCTCCTGATATTCTGCAAATACTACCATCTTTACAAGACTTACAGCTGAAAATTGCTTAGCATGTAAAAGGCAATTAATTCCTTGGGGTCTAATTCCATATTCCGTACTGTACTCAACTTCTTTTGAAGTCAATTATTAGTGATGTCGTTTTAATTTTCCTCACATCTGCCATTCTTATCTTAGGAAAAAAAACAACCAATCCTTTAATTCCATTAAGAATTCCTTGTAGATTGCCTTTTGTACCATTGGTAAGTTTTGAAAATATTTCTGAGAAAATTAATATTCAGTGTATTCAGTATACACATTAATAAAACAGAGCAATAGAGGAAATGAGCAAACTATAATAAAACTGCTGACACCAGGTAAAAGTAAAGCCTTTCAAAAACACATGCATTAACACCTTCCTGACAAGTGAAGACAGCAGCAAAAATGGTCTAACCCCATCCCTTACCATTTCCATCAACAGGAAATCTAACAGCAACGAAACCGGTGACTACAAGCACTGCAGCAATACAACATCCTCAGCCTTTTGAGAAAATCGTGAATTTACTTATTTTTCAGATTTACACTTTGTCCAATCAGGGATTTCTGTCCCTTTATTTGTACCCCCTCTACCACATATACAGATCCACGTGAATGACATAATGCTGTAAGATTATCTAGTGAAAATACTGCTTCTCCTGTATTCCAGGAAATATGCCTACAGAAAGAATCTTTTTCCACAAGAAAAATACCTTTTGAGTATGAATAACTTTTGAGTATGCTGGCAAGTATCCCTTCTTGTTTGCAGAAGGGAAAGTGAAGGACAGCAGCACTGTGGCATGTAATACCTAAAAACATCCGATTTTTGAGCAGGCCTTGGAAAGGGTGCTGGCCTTTCCTTTCACCATCGTCTACTGCAGAACATCTGTCTATCAAGAACATCCCAAGGCCACCTCCATTCTTTATTTTATTTTGGAATATTTTGTGCCTGCCTTGGTTTGCTCCAAACCTTTTATCAGGCAGCTGCATATTCAGAAGACAACAGCTCACATCACATTGTGCAGATAATTCTGAGTGATAGAGATACTACTTGCCCGACGGACCACCAAGGAAATAAATCTGATAAAATCTTGGTATAGCGACAACAGAAACAGAACGTGTTCTTGATTTTTAGCTTTCAATTACATGTTAGAAATACAACAGCATAGTATCAGAATGATTACAAGGATGTTTAATTATTTAGTGGAACAATGGGGTGTGTCAATCATTCCAACATGAAATAGCCTTCATACTCTAAACCACAATTCCTTAACGCACAGTAATGTAGACTGCTTGAATGTAATTCTATAAAATGAGGAAAGGTACTTTTGTCTGATAATGTTTAAGGTGTTCACAAGCCATCGCAGTTAAAATGCATGCAATTGACTGAAGTTCGATTAATATAATTTTTTTAATATATTTTTATTATTTGAATTTCAACTGTTTTTTTTTTTATAGACCAAAGTGATTTGCAAAACAACCAAGCTAGAGAAGGTTATTTAAAATAAATCTGGCATCATAGAACAGAAAAGGTCTACTGCCTCTAATGGAGCAATTTATTTCTGCAAATAGTTATAGGGATCTAGAATACTTATAGTTATTGGATAGGCTAATCCATTTATGAGCTCAATCATGGAGAAGAGAGTTTAAGCACTGAAAGATTTGTGGACAAAAGCTGCCACAGCTTCATAGGGCATTTTCTGGTTTTCTCAGATGTCCATACACAAAGAAACTCTCAAATTTGATGAGCTTTGCTTAGTGCCAGCGTTTTTTCCAGTTTGTACTGACAAATGACCGTAACAGCAGCATTTAATGCTTTTGCTTCAAATATATTTTCAAATATTCTAGTTGACATAAGGCTTTGATTACTGATAAATATATCACCTTCATGACATTATAAAGATTTATCAGGCCATTATGCTAATCCTATTCAGCTACATGAGTGCTGATGAGATCTTTGAGATCAGTAAATTGTGTTATTTACTTTTCAGTGCGTAAAACTGAAATACATTTAACTAAGTGGCATGTGAATTAAGTAAAACATTAAAAAACTTCCTGTTATTAGACAATTAGACTACAATAATGTTTGTCCTCTGGCATGTTGATTATGGTATATTCATTTTAACAAAAGTAAAATCAAAAGTGGAAAACTACAAAGAAATACTATTATTAACATCAGAAAAATAAAGGACTTTTTTACATCCAGAATTGGATGAAAAACATATTTGAACATATTTCCTTTGGATATGACAGGTATTACGTAAATTCCTTTCTGACCCACAATCTCATCTTAATTACACTATAATGAAGATGTTGTCTCCAGAACCCATGATATTCTCTTCTGGTCGCTATCAAATCCTTTTGTGATGGTAATTAACTCAACTCACCTTTACTCTTTTCCTCAGATGGAATAATACATGTGTAGACAAACACATATGTAATTCTCCCTTACATATTTTATTCCTCTAAAGAATGATAGAATAGTTGAGGCAAAAAGGTTCCTCCGGTGATTGTCTTGTCCATCCCATCTGGCTCAAAGCAAGGTCTGCTAAAGCAAGTTGCCCAGGGCTGCATCCAACTCAGTTCTGAGCATCTTCAAAAATGGAGAGTTCAAAACCTTTCTCCTCATTTGCTTTTTAATAGAGAAATGTTTGTTTGAAAACAACTTTTTTCCATGAGTTTGTTTACTTCAGTTCCTTAAATTTTATCAAGTATACAACATGTATTCACGAGGGTATTCTATATTCTAAATTGGCAAAACGACTTAAATACTATCAATTGAAGACTCCATGCTATATGTTGCCTACCCGTAAGAAATAAACTTCAGAGAAAATATTGCTGCTAAGCACTGCTGATCATAAATAAAATAAATATTTATGATTTGGATCATATATCAAACCTTTTCAATAAACATCAATTTGAAGATTTTGTACAACTTATTAGAAAGCAATTTATTTTCCAGATTGCTATCTGGTGAAGCAGATTATTCCCATTATCAGTCAACTTACTTAGTCTCTGAGCAGCCTCCAGGGCATCATCTGCAGAATCAGCCACAAAGAATCTCTGAACTGTAACCCCATGGTCTGCCATCAGCTTTTTGCTTTGGTACTCCTGCAGATTCAGCCATCGTCTAGGGGTTAATTGAACAGCCTAGAAAAATGAGAGGGGAAAATAACATAATGCTCATAACGCTCATTAAGAACAGTTCATCAGACAGTCAACTGAGCTCTTCAGCCCCGTGGTTATCTCAAGCCAGCAGCTAAACAACACTGTTTCAGAGGAAAACTAAAATATGTTATTGATTCACTTAAGTGCCTTTCCTTAACATTTATGCCTTCAAAATATTCTGAAAGCTACAGAAATTAAGCTATACAAGGTTCCCTGGGTGATCTTGACTAGCTAAAATGTCTTATATTTATCAACACAGACTAGCAAACTTTATTTGAACTACTCATGCTCTCATGTTAGCCTGTACTGTAAAAATCCCATTAAAAGACTGTCACCTTAAAAAAAAAAAACATTGTTTCATATTATATATCTTTACTTACACTAAATTTTACATAATTTCTCCTAGTAAAATTATTTCTACTTATTCTATGCTTTTATTGTAGCATAGCTAGGAAGAAAAAAAAAAAGCCAGGGAATTAGCATCACCATGTAGGAAGCAGCATACTTATATTTTCAGTGGTCTGTTACCTATGCTCAGTTGGTCCCAATTACGTTTTGTAGAAGAAGCCAGCACGACTGCACCAGCCCTGCAAGGCCAACAGTAGCTAGAGGAGAATTCATACTTTCCATTCTCTACATGCAAGTTTAGATGCTTCTCTGTGCATATACATTTATATTTATCACAAATACTAAGATACGACAGAGTTATACACATGCACACACATCATGTTTGCTTGTCCTGGAGGTAAAAATGTTTTGCATTGACACTTCAGAAGCCAAAAGTTCCTCACTAAAGGATATACAGAAAGGACTCTTTCCATGCACGATGACTTCTTGCAGATAAAAACAAGAATTACAGAGCTGTTAACATTGTGTTATTACTACAGTTCTGTAATGCGTTCGTTGGCTTCAGGTCAGTAACAAGCACAGTAAATACTTTAGGCCCAGCTCTGAAAAAACATTTGAGGTAAATGCAGTTTTAAGTTTTTTGTTTTTAATCACAAGAAACTTTAACTGACTTTTTTTTCCTCTGAAGGTGTTGAAAACACACTTCTGAAACTACTATTTATTGATGATAATATGAATTCCACAGCAAAGAATAGACCTAACACACCTAAGACTGGCTGTGTTTCAGTCATCCCTATGGAACAGTCAAGCTCCTCTACCACAATACAAAGGAATAACATCATCAACTAGAAAAACAGAGAAACAGAGAAGTTATCCTGAAAAGTTATCCTGTTATTCTGACTGCTGGCAATGGTATGAGAACAACTTATGCCTGAGAGAGATGCTGTTCCCACATGGAGAGACGAAGTGCTGTCCTCCTGGCAGAGAGCCCACAGCCAGCTCTTGGTTCCTCCTGAAGTTCAGGAGCACAGCATGCAAGCTAGTACTGCATGTTCAGAAACATCAGACAAAGAGGACTATTTACTATACTAATACTTTCATCTCTAACAGCATGATAAAAAATATTATCCTAATGTAACTTTATACTGAAAACAAAAACCTCCATGCTGAAGTTGTTCAATAATGCATACCCTTTATCAGAACACTGGAAATTTAAATGTTGCATTGTATCAAAAGCAAACCTCTGCCTGCTCTACTTGCTTTGAAAAAGAACTCAAAAGACTGATGCATAAAGGAAATACAAAACCCATCTTTTGCTGTATGTAATCACGTTTTTTGTAAAACTGACTCCCACAAAGCTTAAACAGCTACAAAAAGCTCAGAATTACGCATTTTAAGCTCTATTAAATGCAACCTGGTTAATAAACTTCAGAAGAATACAATGACATATTGTCAGTATGCTCTATGGTTATGTCTAATTCTAGGTATCATACCAGCACCTCAGCATGTTTTATTTCTCCACGTTACTCAGAGACAATGTGTTATTATGTTTATGCAGTGCCTTCAAATTACAATTTAAACTCACTTTCGTAATTGTTGAATTCTAGTTTGTTTTCCCTATTGAAAGATCTCTGTTAGACTCTAGCAGCTATTACTTCATGATGATTTCCACAAAGGGATTAACACTAGGAGCCAAGAGGGGACCTGAAAGTCAATTCTAACCTCACTTTAAAACAGGACAGAGTTTCAACCAAAAGTTGATGCCACAAACCCACAGTCTGCCAGTAACCAGAGCAAAATTCACTCAAAAGGATTAGCAAAGCAGTCCCGAGGGTGACAAAGAAAATCCAGCCAAAGAAACTTCGGCACAGAAAACAGAAACATGCTAACAAAGTTAGAAAGCACGTAACTTTGTTTCTCTCTTTCAGTGTTATATGATTCTTAGGGAGACCAACTTCTGAAGGACAAGTGAAGACTTCCAACCAAGAGCTTTGACAAAAGACAGACTCCTGGCTGCGAATGACAGACTCAAAGCGAGTTAGCACAGCCTACCATTGCATAGCAGAGTACAAGATATTGAGGAAACGGACACAAAGTCTGTATTAGAAGCTTTGAAGAGCAAGGAACATGAAAAAATTACTTTAAAGCCCTTGCAGTATACACACCATATGTCTTGAGAAGCGCAGGCAAAATAAAGAGATGAAATAAAGCAAAAGCCTTGAATCTGATGACTGCTCTTTCAAGACTATCTTGAAAACACACAACAGCTGTAAACATGTGTTTTAGGCTTACAGCGCAAAAAAAGTGACCACAAGATGTTAGAAATGTGAGTAAACAGGATTCCCCAAAACCAATTCCCAGTACAAAGATGTTCTGCTTGCAGTAAAAGTCTGAAAGATTTAAAAGGGACAGCAATAGAAAGAATCAGTACAAGACTCTTGAAAAAATCCTTGCCAGATGAAGTTCCTGACCCCCACAAAAACATTTACAACAAGCAATCATAAGAATTTGAGATGGCCTTGAAACAGTGTAAGTTTCTTGGGCATCATAAATTTCCAGGCATCCTACATAGAAATACATACTCAAGTCTGCCAGTGCCAGTGCTAACACACAAAGGTACAGCCTTCAGACAACCAACACAAGACCCTGCAGCTATGCTCAAGCTTTTTAAGACATATCTATGTTTTATCTGCTTCTTTATGGGAAGGCTGCATTGGAGTACAAGGAGTACAAGCTTCATCACAGGCATTCTTCCACTCCAGCTTGTGGAGAAAACACTAAGTGGCCTTCGCTGATACTTAAGTCCCCAAAGAACATCTTATATTTCACCTCTGTAAGAACATGGGCAAGGACTTGAAAACCTTCTACTGGTGATATTTTGCTATTATCCTCATACATTTTTTCTAACAACAAACAAATTTAAAAACACATTTAACTAAATGTGCACCTTCTTATTACTGTAAATACATCTCAACTTTTTTTTTGTCAAGCTCTGAACAGCCCAAAGAGGGGAAGCAGTGTTAAAAATGCATCTTTCTAACCACCCCCCCCCCCCTTTCTTTTTAAATGACATTTTACTTCTTAGTGCGTTAGTTACAATTTGTATAGAAAAGGAACACTTAAAATTTCACACATTGCAACAAAGAGAAATTCAAACTAAATGTTTTAGTCCTTTAAAAGTAAGTTCTAATTAAAAGGACAAAAGTATCCACAGCTCTACTGAAAACTTCAAACAGACCTTATATTACTACAATAAAAAAAGAGCTTTAGTAAGAGCTTTTAATGTCTTGTGTGCACAATATAGGTGGAGAACAACTCTTATTTGAGAATCACATATGCCAGATAAGTTGAAAGGGTGTTTTTTCTTTAAATCACGAAGAAGCAAAAATAAATGAGTTCATGAAAATAAGCATTACTAGAGACATCCATAATTTTATATAACTTATGATTTAAAATAATTACAATAGTTTTAAAGAAGAATTAAACTCTTCCCGGTAGGATATTTTTTAAGATTAAATTTCTAATATAAGAGTTTATCAAGGAGACAAATAAACTTAAATAGGGGTCTTTTACAATTGATAACATTTTCGTAGAGCCTGACAGCAGCATCAAAACCCCAGAACTGGAATAAGTGGAAGCAAAGTCCTCAACTGAACAGTAAAACAAAGCAAAAGGAAGACAGAATTATTTCAGCAAGTCCAAGTTTCACATTGGATTATCTCCTGCTGGCTAGAAGTATTTGGCACTTCTCACAAGTACCAAGAATATGTCTGGGGTTCCCTTCCACTCTCACTCCCCTTCTTCACTTTACAAGAGTTTTGCTATGAAGTCAGACTCATAAAAATACAGAGCAAATATGTACAGACAGATGAGGCTTTCAGAAAAGCACTGTTACTTGCAGTTGACTATTTTTTTTCTCAACAAGCCTTATGTTCCGCTAATTTATATACATAGATAGCATGTGTCTGGTCCAATTACATATGTACAGTGCTACTAAAATCGGTGACATAGGTATATAAAGAAGTTAAACATCTTTTCTTGACCATCTTAACAAGACAGTGTGCTTTATAGTGTAATGGTTTATTGACTACTGCTACAGAAAAAAATTGATTGTTCACATAACCTGCATCACCTCTTACTTTTCCACTGTTTTGTTTTATATAAAATACTACGAGTAGTGTGCAAATAATGTATTCGGAGAGCAGCCAGACTAGATTCTTCCTCTACTCAGTTTGCCATTTCTTCAGCTAGCAACAAAAACTAAACAAACAAAAAAGACAGGCTAAATTATATAGATAGTTAATCTGGAGCAGAACTATGAGCACATTTTACAGCGGAGATCAGCTTCAACACATGAAAAAAAGATTTAGTAAACATTACAAAGAGACAATTTTGTCCTTATATATATGCACCGTTAACTACTCCGACGCACAACATCTTTCAGATGACCCAGGAGACATCCGTGGAGTGCTTGCTTTTTATGTGTGTTCTTTTTTTAAAAAACACAAGAAACGACCCGAATGTATTCACAGAAAGTTGTGAAGTTGCATGTTAATTGCTCAGGAATAATGTTCCATGTATCCACAAATAAGAAGAGAATCGGTAACACAAGCTTCATCAAACTAGACTACCAGTATTTCTTCCTTCTAGGAATCTGCACGCTGAGGTGCCAGCTCAGCCTGTTTCTTCCTTCTCTTGCTTCCTTGGTGAAGCCACCTCCTGGGGGGGCTATTAAGCACCATGTATTTTCCTTAAACATGGATGAAATGGTGAACTCTCCTTCTCTACAAGAATTTGAAGAAAGTGGAAAAGAAGGATGGAGAGGCCAACCCAGCCAAAAAAACAACACTGACCGCTACTATGAACTTTCTGTCTTAAGAGAATTTGTTGCAATATAAATGCTGTATTACTTCATGCCTAATTCCACATGGAGATATATTGGTTACAAATGTACATTAAGCACTTTCTCACACTAAGTTGAGAAATCACATTTAGACAATTTCTCTAAAACACAGTAACTTTGAAAATACAGTTTCCCTTAGCAAATCTTTTCAGGTGGAACCCTGTACTTTCAGAAAATGCCATACGCAATCAGCACTATTAAAAAACAACAACAAAATCACCACTCAGCAAATTTCAGGGGTAACTGAACATCCTTCAACACAGCTATAAAATCTAAACAGCTCCACTGTTTACATGAACTTTGCTTAATGGACTTTATTGCACCAGTGTTAAATGCAAGACACACTTCAGCAATAGCCAACATTCCCTATCCATCCATAGTAGGAAACGAGTATTAACTACATGAAACTAATATGGACTACTTAAAAGCACCTGAAAGTAAAGCTAGTCAAATAAATGCATAATAATTCTCCCCTCTGCTGCTCCACTGAAGTGACATAGCATAATAGATCCTGTGCAGCATAAAGTGCCTCTACCAACACAAAGTCTCTGGATGAATGCAAATTATATAAGAAATGTACATAGCATCAGGTTTCAGAAATACAGACTACCCTATAATGGTTATAACACAGAGAAGTCACGTGGGGAGAAAAACTGGGTTCTATACAGGGAGATCTTTCAGACGCATCCTCTCTCAAAACTCAAAAGTGTGTATAACTTATGTGATATAAAAGCATCTAGCCAAAAAAACATTTGCTTACCCATCACATTCTACAGCATTCCAGTTTATTCGATTTGTGTAATACAATGCCAAATGCATATGAAAGAAACAGATACACCATGATGACAGTAATGAAACAGCATACCATTCATCAATATAAGAAATAAACTTTTATTATATTTATTGACATACACCTGCTGTAATTGACAAAGTTGTAGCAGAAGTTCATAACAAAAAGGAGCATCAAATATACAACTAAGTAGCAGGCTTCCTTATAAACCAGTTCAGAAAGCAATACATTTTACTGTGTTGTATACTTGAATTATGCCAGGTAAGGAACTGAAAACAAACTACAGAATACTTATCTTAGTTTGCTGGCAGCACGGATATTAAAAAAATGAGTATTAGTAGAGCTAGTCTGACTATAAACAAAAAATTAGGAAAAGTGCAGTACATTGAACAGAAAGTTTATCACAAATGTAAGTCATGAAATGCAAACATATGGAAATTACAACAAATAATTAAGGTACAAAAGAAAACAGAAAGACTCCTGGTAAGAACGATGGGCTCTAAGGTCTGCCACGTTAAGTCAAACCACACATCCTCTTCTCCCCAATGATAACTAATGCTGTGCACCTATATCATGTAACAGACGATGGAAAATGTCCTTCCCAGGTGGCATCATCTAGGCTATCATGAATCAGTTCTCACCTTCCAAGACAGGAGCAGGCCCCCAGACTTAAGAGTCACAGAGGAAAGTATGTTCCACCAGCACCCCCAAATTGTTGACTTCAGATTGGATACAATACAGCACAGAGTTCACTTTGATATTAGCAGAGACCAACTTTACCCAACACTGGGCGTTTTCAGCAGCACCTCAATCCATGCTTCTGTGATCTATTTACTGACTAGGTTATGGAATTAGTTTTATTATTCAGGATGAAGCCTTGAATATTTTCCTGACAAAAACAAATTTCCCATAGTTTTTTCCACAGCGGTTAGAAATTATTTCTTGTTAAAATTTGTATCAAAATGCTGTAAATCATCTTAAATATCAAGTAGTGTTCCTTCAGCTTAAAATCCTTTGGGTACCAAATTTACTGCTCAGAATGCACCATACAAAGCACTCTGCACAGTAAAATGAAGTACGTCTCATAAGAAGAGAGGGAAAAAGAGTTCACGCTTCCAAGTTCTTTAAGGCTACAGCATTTTGATCAATAAACTGCAGGAGCACTTTTTTTTACACCACTGACCTGTACACTCGCTTTTCAGAATGAGTGAGATCTGTTGCTGCAGCTGTTTATATAACACAACTTCCAATAAAAAAAAGCATGAAATATGCCACCGTGCTGCCATTTACTAAAGCCAGGCAGCCGGTTCTGGGGGGCAATTCTTACTACTCCTAACAGTTCTGTGACCTTTTGAAACAAGGTACTTACATTAAATAAAGAAGTGACTCTATTTGTATGCACAACACAAAGGAAAAAAACTGGTGGTTTGGTTAAAAGAGCAGCACCAAATGTTAATGTTATTATTAGGATCTCTGGTGGTAAACTGTTTACAAAAGTGAAAGTCAAATGGATGAGGGCATGGCCAAGAGTTTCAAAATTGTAAGTTTTATTTAAGCATGAGAATTTAAAGTTTCCAAAGAGCAGAACAGGCAATGGTTTCTGTTTAGAAGCTTATATTAACAAAAATCAAACTGCTACCTTGAGTGAATAAATCTTGATAGCAAAGCCTAAGGTTAAATCCTGCTTTGGAAAAATCTTTGCCCCGCACTACCTTAATATTGTTTTTCCATTACACAAATGGGCTTATGCAAAACTGAGCATTCCAAAGTCTCTGCAAACACTAATCCACCCTTAAGTCATGCTTTCGCAGAAGTGCATCAGCTCAATCCAGAGGCAGTTTAGTGACATTTAGAGAGCAGCGCTTTTCAGCAATCAAACAATTGCTCCCAGTGTGCTTCTGCCACCTGAGAAAGCTAGCCCTGCCTTTAGTCCTGTCTCACACCTTTCTGCAGTTCTCTAACCACACCTGACATTGGTTTACACTTCACTACCGCTCTTCTGTACAATGCTGATGTCCCCTCATGCATTTTATTGCACTAGTGTTAATGTAACAGTTTGTAAGAGCACCGCATTCCTTAGGATGGAGAAGCCAAGGTGCCTGTTGCTACGAGGCTGCAGTTTCCCTGTTTAAAACAGTTTTTTTTTAAAAAAAAACATAATTATAGGAGGTGCTTGTATCAAGATTTTAATTCTAGTTCATACAACAGAAAAAAAATGATTAGTTAAATCTTTCCCTGAAGACTTTCAGAAAGTTCATGGAAAAGCCAATTTCTCTTGTCAAGTTGCAAGGTTCTTTTAATAGGAGCCACTGCAAAGGAGAGATAGGAAGGCAGAAATCACAGTGCGTCCCAGCAGGAAGCATCAGGACAGTTACAAACAAGAAATAAAGTTGCTGAACTAGTAACATGCCAATTTTAGAAACAGAAACTGCTCTAAACAAAAAGCTAGAGAAGACATTTTGCCACCTTACCCATTTTAGTTAGGAGAACCTACCTTCTCTTCCATCGCCAGGCAACAGTGATTATTCTAATGCAATGTAATAAGGCAAGGATATAAACTACAGATTACCTACTTGTAGATAATAGAACATACCAGAAACTAACAGATGCCAAGTGGCTCCACTTGCCTACTGAGAAACAGGCAGTTAGCAATTACTAACAGAATGAGAATTTGTTTGTTTAATGATTACGCTAAGTTACTGAAGCCTTATCAGACAAGTATACAGGCAGTACTGATGAGTTACATAAAGCCCTAGAAAGTATGGTTGAATTATTTCAAAAGAAACTAAAACAAAACATAACCGCACACTACATAAAGGAATAATATAAGCCCGGCAGTGAGTGAATTGTCAGGATCAGCTCTGAACAAGATGGAAGTTTTCAGAACTGCACAGACCTACAAACCTCCTGCTGCATCAGAAAACTTCCCATCCACATATGGCTTTACCAAAGAAATAAGCCTACCGGATTTGACCCCAAAGTAAAATCAGACTGCCTCACTCTCTCATTGATTTCCTCACTGCATCGAGTGAGCCTTCCCAAAACTCACTCGTCAACTGAACTGTCAACTCAGCAAGGCAATCTCATTTGAAAATACGTATATATGTATCTCTGTTAAAGCATTTTAAACTTAAAAAATAGAGGCAAATTGGACATTTCATGCACTACCCATTATCTCAAAATTAATGAATTGATAAATATGTAAAATGTCCATGAGAATTTACTTCTTCCACCTGTAAACCAATATTTCCTGCCATTAAAAATATATTTAACAATATATTGATTGCTATTCTGTTTGGACAAACACAGTGACCCTTCAATATCCTCTCTGATTTTTGACTCAGCATTTCTTTTCCTCTCCACATCGGTACCAATTGGTTGGAAGTTGGAACATCAGGAGTGCACCCATCAGTTTCAAAGTGTCTGGTTGCTCTCAAGGCCTTTTGCTACATTTATCTCTTTCATTGAAGCCCACCTTCCTTCTAAACCTTTACACAGCAGATCCAACCCAGAACAGTGCTCTAACAAATGCCACAACCAGAGGAAGACTCCAGAAGACAGCACCAAACTAGTTCATACTATTCTCCATTTTGAGACAGATTTACAAAGTCAAATAGATTGGATTAAAAAAGAAAAAGTCCCTGGATAGTTCCTGTTCCATTTTACTTCAGTCATAGCAAGGCACACATGAAAAATACAAGTCTTTGTATAAGTTTTAGAGGCATCTCAGTAATGTCTTGAATATCTCACAGCACTGCAGATAAGATGGTAAGGCTTTGTTAAACTTTGTAAGTTTCTAAGTAAATGCACTTTGGGTAGAAGTGGGGCTGGAAAAAACCAAACAGTTATTTTCACAAAACCATAAAGCCTCCCTTAATAGCTCTCCTGAATGTTCCTGATGGCTTGCTGCTGCAAGAAACATTTTTAGTTCAGGAGTTCCTGAACGTTTTTCTCTATAACTCTGTCCTATGTTCTTTTGCTTTTACCTTGTCTGCCTTCCTGTCCCTTTATAATCAGTCTGATTGCAAACTGATTGTTCCCAAGCTTAGCCTCTGCTCTCCCCTAGAAATGACATGCTGTGGTGTGGTGTTCCTACACTGCACACCTCACTTGGGCCATTAGCTAAAGGAAAAAATAAAAAGAACACTATACAATTCCGTTCCAGTGCATCTTTAAGTCATGTTTATAAACGCAGCTTTCTGATTTACCCTTCTGTTTACATTTCATGCAAAGAAGCAGAGACAAGAATGAACTCTAAGCAAGTCTTTCACTCACTACAGATTTAAAGCCTCCAGTAATGATTATACTTTACAGACTTTTTTGCAGCTTGCTTACACACAGGGATTTTGACAGCTATTCTGTAAATACACTCTCCCACCCACTAAGCTCCATTGTAAAGTACAAGGAACAAGCACAGGGTCAGACTTGAGCTCTTTCTGTCAGCCTTATTCTCCTTATCTCAAAAACCAGCATCTGAGCCCACCTCCTTGCACATTACAAGGCAGATTTTAGCAGCTACCACCTGGAGAATCTTCATGGGTGTGTGTGGACACGTTTTTCTGAGGACTGCAGATCTCGGGAGTACAAGAGGCAATGGTAGGAAGAACAGCCCCAAGCCAGGAAGCTCCTGACCTCACGGCTCCCCTTCCCACACCTTGCCACCTGTTGCTCAGCACTCAGTTCTGCTTGGCAGCCACAGGTTCATCTCGAATTAAGGAGTGCATGGCCAAATCCTTCACAGCCCTGCACCACAATGCAGGGGAGTGGCAGGGCCTCTATTTACATAAAAACACCAAAATAGAAATTGCTGCAAATTAAGTGCCAGCACATTTTAGACACTGACAAGTTATCTGGTGCACTCTGCCTAGCATTTAAAGGCTGCCTGGGCAGAGCTGAGCATGCTCAAATCCCACTGAAGTTCAGCTGAGCAGTGAATCACTGAGTTCCGAAAGCACAGCCTAGCTATGGCGGGTTCCTCATTCTACAAGATTACACAGAAACCTTCTGGTTTGAACAACATGCTTAAGGCCACATAAGTAGGAAGGCAATAAAACAAAGCTGCCTGCCTGAACACAGAGCTCCCAGTCCCCTGCCCTAGCTAGGGAGCACGCCCTCAGCTTACTTCAGAAACTATTTGGAAAAATATATGTAATGCATTTTTTAATTAAACCTCACAAAATAAAACAATATTAAAAATCCTTATTGCACGTCCACATAAGCTTTGCACTTCTGGAATCAGTTTTCAGAGTCTTTCCTTGGACAAAATGAAGAATACAAATTCACGGATTCAATTTCGTCTTTTCACAATGTGCTAGTTATCAATAGCACTCTTTTGCATTAGTAATTAATTTTAGTCAAATCATGCCCATTGTGTTTATTTGAAACTTCAAAGCTTTCAGAAAAGCATACTTTCCTGACCTAAAAAATAAAGGCTTTGAAGTACCTGATGAAAATAAACTTACCACCATATACAACTGAGTCATCAGTCGCAGAAAATACTGTGATACATTACCTGCCTTTGTAAATGAAGGCAGACTGCTGGTGATACTCATTACTTAGCCAAAAAGGGAACTGTGGTACCTTCTTCACATAAATCAGAAACAGTCATTTATTTTAAATTTATTATTTCTGCTCTCACCTTACGAAGTGTTTAAGCTTCCTCATTTTTACAAGACTAAAATCATATTTTTATGCAACTATGAAGAAGTGTCCTACATATTAAATACAGCCAGGAAAAAAAATAAACTATTTTGCCATCAACCATGAAATAAAGAGTATGAATATAAAGAGTCCACTATGAATTCTTTCTACAGCTCACCCTAATTAAGCTTCCTGAATTATTACAAACCTCAAAGCATGGTCAGTGAGTTGATCAGGAATGTTTCTGAACTCCTGTCTCAAATAATCATACCTGTCAAAGAAGTTTCTTGCACTTACCATGACCTGGAAAAATACTTTCTCAAGCATTAGAAATCACTGATATCTTAAGAAAAACACCAATTTAGACAGTCTGAGCTCTTTCTCAACATAGAGAAGGAAATATGAAACAATCACAGTTTTTGTTCCAGCTCTTCAATACTTGCAGTGAAATCATGATAATTTCCACGCTACCTAATTATGTCATCACAGAGATTACGGCTTTTAGCACTAAGCAGCATAATACTCCAAAGCAGTAAACATGCAAATGACCACAGCAGTATAGAAATATAGAGAAGTATCTGCAGTAACAGTCTTACTGCATAAGTCATAACTGGTTACCAAACAAGTGCATTGTACAGAATGGACTACAACATTTTCTATCCCAGAAGCACCATGAAACTGACTGATACACAGTTTTTGTTTAAGTCATCTTTTATTGTTAAAAGCACTTGGTTTTAGTTAGACCACTTGACTTAGACCTATATGAAATGAATGTAAAGGAACGAATATACAAGAGGAAGACAGCCTCCTGGTTGCTTTGGCACAGCAGCACAGAAACCAGAACCTGTCACAGAACAGAGGATGAAAGTCTGCTTTTTAATAGGAAACCAAAGGTTATGAGTATTTCTCCTTACTCTGCGGGTCACTTTTTCTTTATTAATATTTCTTCATTATTCACTCTGAAAATTCACCCTGCTGCCATCCTCAAATCTCAAAGCAAGTCTTGGACACCACGAGCAATATTATCTCTTCATCATCAAACAGACTGACCTTAAACTCTGTTTCTACATTTCTTATACCACTGATCAAACATTCCAGGCAAATGGAAGTCTATTTTAAGTCATCTTTAAAACAAAGCCATCTCCAGTTTCTTGCCTCCTGGAAACACAGGCGTGTTCACTGCCCGTGCTCGGCTGTTTGCAAGGAATGAGGCTTTCAGACATGTAGAAGTGCAATGCACAATAAAAGCTCATCAGCGAACCGAGGGGTAGGGGAGAGCAATCCTTCATCAGAAACACGTTCATCAAGGAGCTCTTGAGAAACACTACCTACCTGCAAGCTGATAACATTGATCAGGCACTAAGCAACCAAGGGCACCAGTAAAGCCAATGCCAACCCAAGTGGCTGCTCGTAAAAGACAGTAGAGTAATGAACTGAAGTCACAAGTCCCACGCACGAGGTGGACAAGGAGGAGAGCACCAACTCCGTAGGGTCAACAACTCTCAGCACTGCTCTGTGATCAAACCCTGTGTGAGAATCTCAGCTCCACCATGCATCCCTGGTGCCACAGCAGTGGTCTGAAAACAGATTTGTAGACAACTGGGTATGACAGATGGTTTTTCAGAATATCTTTGTTACTAAATCTTCAAAGAAATAAGGTAGATTACTGTGGTCAGTGAATTCAAAATACATATTTTACTTTTTAATCATAAAATCTAACTTCATTTCACTCTTAACAGGAGCTACTAGTGGGACGTGACATGAGCCACCTCTGCACTGGTGGAAGAAAGCATTGAGAAATGACCAGAGATTGCAACCCTGAATCTATAACAAGTTCCAGGACTCGAAGAGAAGCCAAACCCCCCAGCTTCCTCTGCGTGCCATGGTTTTGTTTCCTTGTGTAGACTACAGTGTAGCTAGAAAACTGACTGACCAAAAATAACCCCTGTTAACACTACATAGAGAAGTAATTACTGAGAGGACATGGAAAAAGGTCCCAGATGGGCAGGTTATGCAGCAAGGTTCTTTCATCCCTGGCTGACATCTGACACAAGATCTAAGCAGCTCCTAAAACCCAAAATTATAATAGTCCTAATGCAGATCTCAGGTAAATTAAATGTAGCCTGAAAAAAAATACTGTCAGAGTACATATTACTCCCCAGCCTGTCTCTCTCTCAGTGTTTCACAACACATTTAGCACAAGCTCTAAATACCAGCTCCTCTGTTCCCTAAATTTATGGCATTGCTGAAGACTGTTCTAAACTGAGCCATCTAACTGAGAAACAAACCCAGACTGAAACCCTGCATGAAATAACTTAATTAAATACCTTCACTGTTTCCAATGTGTTTGGAGAGGCAGAGTTGAAGAAGCTAAATAATTTAGGGGAAAATAAATTTCTTATGCCATCTTCAGACCTTAAACAGCTAAGCAAGGAAGCTGTTGGTAATGAAAAGTATTCTGCTGCTTTTAATAGCGCTTTCATCTGTAATTTTCACAGATATCTGTATTCTTTATCTTTACCTATCACTTATCTATAATTTGCATATGTAATCTTTCCCATAACTGTAATTTCCCAGACAGTTTCATACCAATATTATGTAGGAGCAACTTTTTTTTTTTGCAAGGCTGTAGCTGCTTTCTTGGCTGCCACTAAATAAGCAGATGTCAAATTAAGCTGTTCTTTTGCCCGTGGATCCCTCAGAGGAAGATCTCAAAGAAAAAAAGAAGCATTCCACACAAGTGACTCGTTCCTGGCTTTTAATTTGCAGAAGACAACTCTACCAAATATCATCAAAAATCGTCCTTAATTTTCCACTCCGGACAATTCCTACAAATTTTCACATCTCCCAGAGAATTTAAGTGGACGGGAGTTAGACACCAAAGTAAAGTAACTACAGTAAGAGTGATTCTCTCTCCTCCTGACACAAACTGAGACTCTGAGGAATATAAACAATGAACAGGAGTCTATCTACCCCTGTAATACCTTGCTGTTTTTCATCTTTCCCAGTTATTGCTCCCACGAGCTTGCTTATTGCTCCACAAGTATTCCAAACGCATGCTGTATGAATGGGTGTTTGAAGTTGCTGCTACTGATGCTCTCAAAACACCTATCCATTTTCAGACAAATAAAATCATCCCATTTACAATTTAATCATCAAAAACAAATATACAAAAAGCCTCTTGCTCTAAATCGAGTTAATGCCCACCGAATACTGAAGGTCAGTATTGCATCTGGTCCACCTTCCTTAAGACAAACAGGACTTTCCACAGTATTCCATCTCAACTTCTCCTCTTAGTTTGATACCTACACCTACTGTTACCTAGTTAAAATAAGATCAATAGCTCACTATTAATTATGGATCAATGCTTAACTACCATTCCCAAAGTTACTGTCATAATCAGTTGCAGTGATAACCTGATTCCTGTCTGCGTCCTGTATTTTATTAAAACGCTGAGGTGGGAGATGAGCATTCAGCTCTGATACACAGATGGCTAGAAACTGGCTTCATCAGCAGAGAATATTAAAGAAGGGAATTTTCTGCAGAAAATCCTTAGGGTATATGCTCAAAGCTGCAGATTATAGTCTCAAACATGCACAGAAAGATTGGACTGTCTGACACAATAATGAGCTGAGCTGCTTGCTGCAGGTGTGGACCACAGCAACAAAAGAATAAATCAGGAAGGGTTCAGTTATCCCAGAACTGTCCTGGTAAATGCATCCGCAAGATGGGGTAGGGGATCATTTCTAGGCACTAAATCAACTTCCAACTAAAAGTAAATAGTCAAAACAAAAGGGGAAAAACATTCTACTTGTATGTGTAGAAATGCCTGAAGTTTGGTTGTTTCTTACATCTCACTTTTCTATATTCCCAAAAGAATCCCACCATCTCCCCACACCCCTCACAGCGCCCTTGTTGGTAGTAATCAGCCAACATCAGACTAAATGAAACAAAAAAACAAAGAATTGCCACACACACTGACGATATTCCAGAAAAGAAGAACAGGAGGAAAGAAGAAAACTTCTCAGACACTTATAAAGGAAACAGTTTGTCTACTGATAACAGTAACTAACACCCGAGGAGGCCAATCAATGAAAAAGCACTTGCTTTTATAGTAATAATTTTAGTTAATCCTAAATATAGCCAAGCAAGGGCTATCTTCAGGTGAACTGGTTGGAGTTCAGGAGGTGGAAGAGTTTACTGATCTATGGCCACGTTTAAGAACGTAAGCATCCCAGGTAATTCTCAATCAAGCACTATATTCATGAAGCCTATCCCTTCTCAGCTCATTGGCCCTATCCTCTGAGTATACTTAGATGAAGTACAAAGAATGGCCAATAAAAACTGCAAAGAACAATGACTTGCTACTTCTAGATAATGCTGTGAACATACGCATGCCGTCTCTAAAACAAAAGATTCATCAGTATAAAACTACTTAAAAAAAATGGACAAATTAAATTAGTCTTAACATTATATTCACATCTTCATTTACATCCCCAAAAAGGATTCTCTAACTGTGTTTCAGGGAGGAGTGGGCCAAGCTTCCGCTGCCTACTGGCATTTCAGTGCTGCCACAGTTCAAAGAGGACTGCAGTTTTTGTTTTCTTTTTTTTTTTTTAGGTACACATAATAAAAAATATTGCTTGTGGAAGTCAGTAGGATCATGTAATGCCTGCCTGTAAATGTAAAATATTAAAAATTACAGCAAAACTGACAACCCGGAAAAGCCAAATATAGAAGCAGACTGAACCTTCAAGAAACTTTCAGCAACTTAACATAAAGCCAAGAAAAAAGCAAGACTTCTGGTGTATGAGTAGCTGCTGAAGCCACAAATTACAAGTTATTTTCAATAACGTTTTCCTTTGCATGGAAGATCATTAACTTCACTTACAGCTGATAACTTCTTAACAAAGACAAAACTTCCTCCATTCAGCATTAACGAGGCTTCACAAGTTGTCAAGTTTAGGAACTGAAGGCATCTGCAGCGAACAATCCCGTCTATTTTTAACCCACACAGAATTCAGTAGACTTTAAAACAGGAATATCGCTGCATGCAATCTTTTCTTATTTATTTTAAAATATTTTCAACATGCATGAAATTTGGAAATGTTACAGTAGGACTGAGGACGAATTCTCAGGGCCAGGATAGGGCTGCATAATGCACTAGCTATTATCTGATCATTGTATTAGAAAATTTGAGAGTTACCTTAAGCATTTTATTATGATTCTGACTTAATTGTTCCTTATTTATATTCATCGCTGAAATTCACTGCATCTGAAGCTATTTTGAAAACACAGCATTCTCCCAAAGGGCCGAATCCAACTCCCATTCAAATAAACAGCCTTCAATGGAGCCTATTTGTTGCTAGCCAACAAGATTGAATTCTGCCGCAGAATGGTCCCTGGAGCGTTTGTCACAGCTCTTTACAAATACTGCTCCAGTAAGAGCAGGTCTAAATACGCTTGTCCACAAGCACTGCAGACAACTGAAATTTATCTTTTATCTTCTTGAAACACTTGGTCAGATTTAAACTCCAAGAGCACAAAGTACTGGAGAAAAAAAAAGGGAAAAAAAATAAGTTATAAGAGGTTAAAGAGACAAAGGGAAAGCTGAAGGATGATAAAATATTTTCACGTGATAGGATCAAGCATCATTTATTCCACCCCTAAAGTCACAGGAAAAAAAATGTTTGTTCACATAGATTTTAATGAGAGCACACAACCAAACTTCTCAAAACCCTTGTTTCAACATAGCTGTGAGCAGCATCAACGGTTTTGAAATGAGTAATTCTGCAACAGAGACAAAGTGTATAAATACCACTCCTATCATCAAGCTTATGAGGAAAGATTTTAAATCTCATCAGGCATCTACTTACACGGGGTTATGAAAACACCAGAAGGCACTGGATCAGAAACAAAACCGATCCACAGTGCTTCTGCCTGAGCCTCCTGGTACCAGAGCTCCAACAAACTGCTCAAGCACATGCTCAGCTGGTCACAAGACCGGAGCTTTCCAAACATGGAATAATGAGGTGAATCCCAGAAGAAACATTTTTAAAAGTTTAACATTATTTGCTGCCGTGTCAGACTTTGAGGACAAAACAGATTGTACTGTTCTATGGTAAATAAATCAAATTATTGGTGCAATTTCTGGTCCACATTAAGTAGAGAATGGTACAAATGAAAGCAAGGATTTCAGTGGCAGGCCTCTCCCACATTCTTCCTCTTGCTATTTTGTAGCACCATAGAATCTAGACTCCACACCTGGAGGAAGGTTTGTAGTTTGAAGTCCGTTATCATCAAAGTTAGAGGATGATTTAGATATGAATTCTATAACGGAGCATCACAAAAATGAAGACCTTTCCATAGAAAAAATGTCTCACATGGAAAAAAAAAATTGATTCGCTGTTACACTGTATAAAATGGGTTCCTGAAGAGTTTGTATGGAAGGAGCATAACTTGGGAGATGCTCTTATTTATCTGACAGTTCAGACACAAGGACGTGTCATTTACCGTACAAGTTCGGTCGCTCTATTTCATAAGTCACATACAAACATTTAAAAAGTTAACACATTGGTATCTTAATAATTTTGAGAATCTCTCCAAATCAGAGCTTTACAGAAACAAAAAGAAGCCACTTCTGGGTTTGGTATTGTAGGGTCAGAGTCACTTGAGCCATTATGACAGTAGCACATCTTCAACATAAAGCATGAGCACCAAAAACTGCTGGGACAGACATGATCGCTAATCAAGGCAAAGATCTTCATGTATATACACAAATAAGTGAATACACATAACCACACATATATGAAACAGATGTGCAACAAACCAATTGCTCAACTACACTCAATTCTTCTGTACCCGCCATCAAAAAACCAAGCTGCCCCAGGCTGAAGGACAATCCAGACACAAGGTGCATGGTGCAAATTCCGCTCAGCCCTGATGGCACACAGCCACGAGCACCCAAGCAGCAGCACCGTGCAGCACTCAACTCGAAACCAGCTTTGTTCCCCCAGGAGGCTTTTGCTTTTGGGAAAAAGGTCGAGAGCACGGACCAGAGAAGACCACCGTACAGCTGCTGATCTGATAAGATGACAAAATAAAGGGGCAGGCACTAGAACTATCCCAAATGTACGTATCTCATTTTATCTTGAGCGCTTATGCTGCTCCACGGTAGAGCTGAATGAGGGCCTCTTCCCGTGCAGCCCAGCACAGCCCATGACCCCAACCCCACCAGTGGGAGCCAGACCACCAGCCGAGCACAGCTGCCCCAGACACCGCTTGAACTTGTACTAAGGAAGTGGACAAGTGACTCCTAAACGAAACTAACGACCAGCACAAACAGGCTACGCAAGTTCCTCCCAAAGACCAATTTAAGCGTCGAGCCCCTTCAGGCAGAGCCGCACTCCGACCCTCTGCTGCTCGCAGACCTTTGCCCCGGGCACGGGCCAGCGAGAGGGGCTAGCTGGTTTGCTTCTAATGCTACAAGTATGTTTGTTTCCATCACCGCACGCTGGTTTGTTTCCAGCGCTACAAACACAGCGGGGCTTCAGGCTCAGCACATCCCTCACAGCCATAACCTGACCAGGAACAGCCCGAGGCGCGCGAAGACGGAAAGTGAAAGCTCTGAGTGCAGCCACGGGCTGAGCCGAGCCCCGCGCCCAGCGGGAGGGAATGGCTCCTAGAGACGGCGAGCAACGAACAGAAGGACGGGGAGCAACAGACGGAGGGACGGGGATCAGGGCGGTTCCTGCAGAGGCTCCGTCCGCGGCAGGACGCGGCGGCCGGGGCTCACTCACCGGGAAGCTGCCCCGCAGGCGGGCGGATCGCAGGGCCAGGTCCCGCAGAGCAGCGCCCACCCGCACCGCCAGGGGAAGCGCCATCTTGGCCGCGCAGCGTGCCCGCCCGCCGGCCGCTGTCTCCGCCCTGCCCCGCTCCCCGGGCGGAAGCTTAGAGCGGCCCCCGTGCTCCTCTATCTCCGTAGGAGAGGAGATGGATAGGGGCAGGCACGGCGCGGGGCGATACGTTGGTGCCCGATGGCAGCTGTGCGGTCACCTGCCGGAGGTGCTGCGCTGCCTGCGCTAGCTTTTCTCGTGACTAAAAGCACCTTTTTAATTATTAGCTTTTAATTAACTCATGCTAACGAGTCCCAATAAGCATGGCTGGAAGCCTGCGGGCGCTTCGGGAGCGCTCTCGCCTGAACTCCAAGAAGAGCCTCAGTTTGCTCTTCGCCCGCAGGTGAAGCCACCAGAGCCCTGGTAGTTCATCGCGTGGAAATAAAACGTAACGTAGCAGTTCCCAGGCACGAAAGTGAAATCTGAGGAGCGAAATGCGTGAAAATGCCTCATTCCATCCACGTGGGGATGGAGCGAACGCAGGTGTGACGTGTCCACGTGGCAGCGGTCCTCCGTGAAGCGGACTGGGTGTCTGTTCCTGGTTAATGCGTCCGATAATCCATCCTTGCGGGATGGAGCGTTGAAACAGTTCACAACAAAGCGGTGATTGATGATTGGGGTTTCAAAAAGAAAACTGGAAAACTGAGCAGCGAATGAGGTACCCTTACAACAGCTCAAACTGAGTTCATCTATCTGGAAGAATGCAAAGTTTAACCCTGTGAGAAGGCACAGCGCTGAACGTTATTTGCTCAGCGTTTGGCAATGGAACAGTGGGATAAAATTCTAGCGCAGGATGTGAGTGGGAGCAAGGGAGAGTTCTCCTGTCAGGGCTTAGGACTTGTATTCCTAAATATGGTCTTAAAAAAGTCAGGACTGAACATCTCCTTTATAGGAATTTAATCAGTAAATAAATTACACTTCTATTAGAAAAAAAATATCTGTGATTTCATAAAAACGGAGATGCTGGGAAAAGCTGAAATTGAACAGTTTTGTCTTTGTCTCGACGATTTAAGTAATGTAATATGTTTCAATAAAGAATCTGAAGATGCAGCTTTTTGATAGCATTGAGCAATAATGTATGGTATCCAGTATTAACCTAGGTATTACCGTGTGCTTGTTCTTTCAAAATGTTATATATTGGCTCCGGTATTATGATGGAGGAATATAATTTCATTTTTTAGTTTCATGACTGTGGCTCAATAAGCACAGTGTTTCCTATTCATACAAACTATTATGGCTGTCTGTATTAGGTTTAGATATATAACAGGTATATAAGCCTTCAGATAATGTGTGTGGATTGCATGCAGCACTATCATTTAATGCTATATGGAGCGCTTTCACTGCTTAATATAAATTGTGGAGAACCTTCTTTACTACATTTTTATTGTTTAGATTTGGTAAATGGAAAAACACTGTGCAAAAACACAGTCTGTGTTAGTCACCAAGTGATGATTTTTGTTTATCTCCAAGGCAGAATATATCTGATTTTTGAAGTATGAAGAGAAAAAGTATAAAGATTCACTGTCTTCATATTTAGTCTCTCTATTTAGTTTATAAATATAAACCAAAGAAATGTAGGTTGAGTAGGTCTCATGCAGTTAGCAAGGCAAGCAAGTGCCAGCTTTCTCACAGTGTTGGGTAGAAGGATGTGCGTGTGAATGTTTGAGATGCAATAGCCAATATGGATTATTGTTAGGAAACTCACTTGGGATGCAGTAATTTGGGCTCATTTAAGGATCATTCCCAATGTGCTGTCCTCACAGCAACATAAAAATAGGGTCAAGGGAGGTTGATTTCAAAGCACATTCCTTCTAGTCTTCCAAAGATTCCTCCTTGTACCTGTCCTGAGAGTGCAGCACTTTATATGCATTCCCCAGGATGCATATAAAGCTAGATTGCAGCTGAGCTTTTTAGCAGTGGTCCACTTAAGGCAAAACCACAAATAATGTTTTTGAAATTCAGTAAGGCTTGAAAAAAACATTATATAATGCATGTTATAATGCTCTTATGAACTTATCCCTAAGCCTATGTAGCAGTTGATAGTATTAAGTGAAAACACACACAAAGTTACCACAGGTAAAGAAAAGCATATTTGTAATATTCTTACATTTCCTGTTAATTGCATCAGTATTTGTTAACGATTAATTTGTATATTCATTTTCTCATCCTTACAGATTACCTCCCAAAACGTTACTTGCTAAGCACGGATGTCACAGCCTGCACATGGATGGCGTACCCAGCGGTTCAGAAAGGTTGTTTGTCATTAACTTTTCATTTGACAAATACAAGCTCATTATAGCTAGCAGAGCTGAATGGAGTTTTTTCTTAATAATTCTTCCTGAGTAACATATCTGAGCTCATGCTGATATAAGTCAGGAATAAAACCATTATTACAGCAATGAAGCAGGGAGCGTTTATGTTTTTACAGAAAGTATAGTCTTCTAATTTAGTCTGAAATAAAATTGGGACAAATAATCTTTCATTGTTCAGATGATTAGTCTTACAACTTCAGTGGAGTACCTGTGAGTCAGGTGAGCCCTCATACTTCCACTTTTTATCACTGATAATTAGGTTGCCCTAATCTGTTTTTGATGGGTTGCAGCCTTGATTTCAGAACATTGTTAACAATGGACAGAAAGACATTTTGTCATGTACTTATTACCTAGTAATCATACTTGTATCAGCTGCAGAACACAGTCTTCATATCCACATATTTCCTGAAGAGTATGTTTCTGTGCATAGCGGAAATACTAACTCGCAGCCTGAAACAGTGATTGAGCACCTGGTGGGAAGGCAGGGCTAACCCAGGGGAGCTCAGGTGCATGCAGTGTACCTGAGTAACTGGAAGGGGTGGTGCCAGGATCCACCCCTTCCCAAATCTCATTTAAAGGTTGGCAGTGAGGGCATCTCTTGCTGGAGACCCCTGCCTACCTAAGGCCTTCTGAAGGTAAGTAGCTCCTTTCTTTCATTTTTGTGGCTGTTGTGTTTGGGCTTGTTCTCAATTGCTGTAGGCAGACTTTACCACCCTTCTATTATCACGGTACTTTCCATCTGGTTATAGTGTTACACTGTGTAAAATACATTCTATACAGAGCATTCCCAGGAGTAATGCATGTGTAGTGAAACTGCGTGGAGTTCACTAGAATAGCACCACTGAAGGTGACTGAAGAACAGAAAATAAGGTAACTGATTAAGTCTTACAATGTGCAAGTACCTCTCAGCCTACAATGCTGACTCAGTTCTTCAGTGTTCCTCATTCCTTTTCACTCTTCATGTCTTGCCTCCAAATACAAACTAAGAAAAAAAGAAAAAGGTTATGGGAAATGATAGATACTCTAGTGAGCGGAGGGACGGAAACAGAAGGTTAAAATTACAATAAGAATGTTTGATGCTAGAACTTAAAAGAAAAATGAAAATTAAAAAATGAAAAATAAAATATTAGAGTTTGTAAATGACCTTCTAGGTCAAGGAGTTCAGGTGTTACACACAGCTGTAAAATTTCCATTTGTTAAAAATTTACTTGAGTATAATGTAAGGATCTGGAAAGCTAGAAAGATAGAATGGTTTTTAGGTAGGTAGGACTGGATTTTCTGGTTGCAGGCTTGAACAAATGTATGAGCTCCATCATACTGCTGCATCATCAGTCTATCTATGTAAATATCAGTTTGCCTTTTTCATTTTCAAGTTATATGTGCTTCTGACATACCTAGTGGAGCTTGTATGTGGCTAGGAGCGGAAGAATAAAGTGAGACTTCAAAACAGACCTTAAACTTTGCGTTTGTTAGAGTGGGAGGTCAGGGTACCACATTGTAATGCTGTGTGATAACTTCACAATGTAGTTAATGGTAGAAACAGGAAATAAGTGCTTAAAACGAGGAAGGCTTTAAATAATAAAATGTAGTAATAAAAAGTAGTGAAGCAACCTACTTGAAAAAGATTTCTAGCAAGAGAGGCAATAGCAATGGCAGTGGCAGAACAGTAATGCCCCTTCTTGATATCTAAACACTTGACTCTGTGAAAAGGAAACATTCAGGAATTATGACATAAATTAATTGTCTGAAAACAGTAGAAGTGGTGCATCAATTTACAAGTGATATCTTCCTTTTGCTGGAGACCTACTGTCTAATAAAGCAGGCAGGGGAGTTCAGGTTTCTCAGCAGAGATAGACTGTAGGTCTATAACACTCAGTTCCAACAATGTTGAGAATCCTGATATTGTGGATAGAAAGACAATTTTATTGAGTTTCTGTCAGAGATAATATAGGACTGTGAATAGAAAAAGTGTAAAGATCTGAGCTGTGGGATACAGTGGAAGGAAAAACTCTCAGAGGCTGGGCCTCTTTGATAAGATGTGGCTATATCCCCACAGAGACTTTGAAGCCTTTAAAAATATAGACCATCTAAATTCAGGAAAGAAATATCTAACAGCCAAAAAAAAAAAAAAAAAGAGGGAGAGGAAGGTAAAGAGTTACTGGGGAAGAGGAGAGGAGGTTAGAATAGCAGCAAAACAGTGATGTAATGAAAAGGCAGACTCTATCATGTATGTGCTAAGCAATTCAGTTTATTACTGAGTTAAATATTGTAAAAAAAAAAAAACACTTGTTTATGAAATATGAAACAGAATGACTAGATTAATATTATTCTGTAAATTATATTAAAACCACTTTTATCAGTAAGCCATTATATTTAAAAACATTTTTAACAGCGAGATAACTAGAGCATAAAGGAAAGTTCACAGTTGAAGTAGATGTCCTAACAGTTAAATACCCAAGGGCACATACTTCCTAATAGGAATCGGTGGACTCTGTGTGTGCCATGCAGTTAAGCTCTTTAACTGTTTCACAGTAGGTCTGGAATACCCATGTAGAAGAATAAGGGCAAGATGACCTACCTTAAGAGAAACTGAATCTGAACAGATTCATTGTTTGGTAGGGTTGTCTGAGTCCTGCATAGCCTCTGCGAAAAGCTGAGCATTTTCCTGAAATGGAACCTGGATACAGCATGACACTACAGACAGCTGTAACTAAAAAGTGTTCCTATAAGCAATGTTTGCTTTTTTGGTAAAGGAAGACTTGAGAAATTAAGGAAACTATAGGTGTTTGCATTAGATCTAATTCATGTTTTAATTGATACGTTGCAAAATACCTTATAGTATGTCACCCCAACCTGTTACAGGGCTTGAAATTGTCTATTGTAATTAAATTCTAAACCTGTAGGCTGAAGGGACTGATATTATGTGAGGGGTAATTTTTTCCTGATGAATTTTATGGATTGCAGAGGGAGAGAAATTGATTTTTCTGCCGAATTAAGTATTGATTTAAATGTAGCTTTCTGTGCTAGCTAGTTTGGGGTCATGGGGTACCATTTCAGTGGATTCTGTAGATTGCTTGCTGTGTCTTCCTATTTCAATGAAGCCCTTTTGGCGTGGATGAAGGTTTCACTTTCATTACAGTTGGCTGGACATCAGCAAGTGGTTCAGTGATTATGGAAGATCATGAAAACCATAAACTTTTTAAACAGCCTAACAGAGAACTGCAGCACTGTGTAAAAAGTCTTAAAATCTAAACGCACCACTAGAGAAAACCGAAATACCTAAACACAAAGCAGATACAGCTTCTGCTTATGTTGATTGTTTATCCTTAATAAATGTTTTGTTTGTCCTTAATAAGCATGTTCTGATGGTTTTGTTTCTCTAGGAAACCTGGGTGTGTTTTGATGCATAAAAATGAGTCTACAATCAAAACTTTACTCCAGTGGGTATTTACGTACTGTCAGCCTGTGCTTCAGAAAAAGCTGAATTTTGTCTTGAACAGAAAAGCAATGAAGACCAATTCATTTAAAAACAACTGCCATAGGAGGTATGTGATTTGTTTTGAGGATCATTTAGGCCCAAAATGCAAACAGTAATAAAAATTCAGGGAAACAATTGAAACTCTACAAGGACAGCTCATTTAAAGGCTGTGATGATTTTATGTTTAGAATTAAGGTAATGTGCATCTAAAGTGTAGTATTCTGAGATAATTACTCATTTATTCACTTTAATTTAGCTTCTTTAACTTATTTTTAGTGAGAGTTAAGCTATGTACTGAAATGACTCTGTTTCTCAAGGCTACGTGTGGTTTATGCAATTCAGAGTAGGATTCCCAACAAATGCGAGAGTTTGAAAGGATGAATGTCTTAATCTTATCTCTGCTGGTCTCTGGGAGCATAGTTATTACAGTGTCTGTGACCCATATGTACAAAATATTGAATTTACTTCATAGTAGTTAACTAGTAGAAATGAATGTAAGTGCATAATATAGTTTAGCAGTAGGAATACCCAAGTCATCGGGTGGTATTTATAGTTGAAATCATATTGGCAGTAAATACTCCCCTAAATTGTGATGAGATTTATATATATGTGTTTATGAGTAGTTCTTTAATAATCACCTATAATGCTGCCAGCCAGAAAAAAGTAACAAAACAATGCTGTATAACTTGTATAACATATGCAACTGATGGTCACATTTCAACTGAAAATACAGCTATTCTCATTCTGTGAACCTGAAAACACTGAGTTCATTACTTAAGAACAACAAGTAACTGTGGAATTTGAAAAATGCATCAGAGTTCTGCGAAGAGAATAATTTGTTTGGGGATAATTGTTATGAATTAATCAGTCAGCTTTAATGCTAAGTATAACTTTGTGATACAGCATATAAATATGAGCTTTAGTCAATTCACAGGCAAAGAAAAGGCCTGGCAAGAGATTTGTCTTTTGTCCAGAGTTTCTGGAAAACAGCAATAAGTCTTTATGCTAACTCTCATCTCAATATAAGGAACAGCCGGGCTATGCTGTCTTATATTAGAAGCACAGATCTAAGCAGTAGCAATGCACCTTCTATAGACCCTTTGTCACTATATACTGATGAAGCCTCTTACTCTTTTTCAGGCCAGTGGGAGCAGTAAGCCAAAGATTTCTGGCACTATATAAAACACTATATATATTTTGTGTGTACATGTATAAATAATGCAGTCCTTTATTGACAAAATATTTTTTTATGATAATGTAGGAGAAAAAATCTTTCTTCTTTGTGACATAAGGTCTGCAATATTTTTTCCTTAATGTCTCCATTTTCTTCCTGTCTTATTCAAAATTATGAGTAAGTTTCAGTACACCCATTTTCTAGAGGTTACTAGGAAATCTGAAGATTAATTGCATATATACATTGTTAATGTAGCCTAGTGATGTCAAACTGAACATGTCTAACAGTAAGTAGTACTTGAGAACCCCAAAGGGCTGAACAGGTGAGAATCAGCTCCATAAAACTCTACCCAAATGAGAAAATCAGCCTTCAGTGAACTGTGAGTGTAGACCATCAGAGGTCATTTTGCTTGATGGGCAGATGGAGAAATGTGTTTTTGAAGGTAGGCTGTTAAGTTTTTGAAAGGCAACCATCAGAAGTCATTTAAGACTCTGTTGATTATGTCCTAAGCTTTAGCCAAGATTAAATGGCAAGTTCAGAAGTCTCCTACATGCAGCAGAGTGAAGGGTACTTATCACAGATGAAAGTTAAGGAGATGAAGTCAAAGTCAAATTCAAGGAAGAGTCGTCTCTTTTAGTTTAGCGTGCTTATTGATGAACTGAAAGCCAGAGATTGTTTAATCCTGTGACACTTCTCCTCCCTTGGCTGTGTGAAACTGAACCAGTGTTAATGTTTGGTATTAAATTTCTGTTCTTACAAGGAATGCTGGTGTAGTTATAAACATTCAGTTGTACCCCAGGAAGATAAGATGGTTTGCAACTTGAAAAATAAAAATGGAGGGGACAAGAGTATACAGCAACTGTCATCCCAGTCCAAAAGGCGTTAGAAGCATGGCCTTATCTCTGTGATGTATTTCAAAGCCATTTAACATAGATGAAGCAAAAGCTTACGGAGAGGTTTGATGTTGACTTATTTTTTCTCATTCCTATTGTTATCTGCCAAACAATGCAGTAGTCATATATGACAACTCTCCTTTACAGATGAGGTTGACATACTAACTTAATCCAGCTCATCTATAACTTAATTCTTGTGGTGTCTCTAGGCAAGTGGTCTACACTATTGCTAAGGCTTCTGCTCAGATATCACAATGACACCTAAACAAAAAGGTCCTAGTTCAAGGAAATTCCGCTCATTTGTTGAAGTAAGCCAAATTTTTCATCAGGGAGCTATTGCTTCTCATTTATAAAGGAAAACATCAGCTACCATGGTAATAATACAGAAAACCTCATTAATTACAGCACGCAATAAAGAATAAAGTGAGTTTAAAGAAGTCTAACAGATGGTGCAGTATAAACAGACTTTTTAAAACAGTAACCTTCACGGCAGGGAATGCTATGGGAAAGAGTGCAGCTTAACTTTCATTAGAACATCTTTATTTCTATGTTTAGAACACAGAAGTATTTCCAGATATGTTCTTTCCTTAAGGTTGAATTATTGTGGAAAAACAAAAAGCAGTGCAATTGCTTTCTAATTACAGAGATTATAAGGTTGAGGGCTGGGGAGTAAGAGGATATGTTATAATGTTTTTACTGTTTTCTGTCATTCCTTCTGCAGTTTTGTAACACTAAAAACTTATCAAATTTTTTTCTGGGAAGAAGTTTGGTCATTAGCAAGGAAAAGAAGAAACATACAAATGCAGGAGCAGATATAGCGCTAATTTTGGGATCAGGAGAAAGGAAGGCTAGAGATCATTGCGTGAAGAGCCCTCAAGGTGCCGTTTGCACCAAAAGGAAGCAAAAGCAGGATGAGGAATTCAAGACCACCTAGTCCAACCATCAGCCCGACCTACCAAGTCACATCACTAAGCCATGTACCTTAGAGCCATGTCCACCTGTCTCCTAAATACCTCCAGGGATGGGGACTCTGCAAGTTCTCTGAGCAACCCATTCCTGTTATTGAAGTGTTGTTATATGTTAGAGGCCATTTTAAGAGACAATCTCACTAAAGATTCCTCCTCCAATATCAGGCATTCTTCTGCACTTAGGAAATCAAAATGTAACATGCCAGATCCTCTTGCAAGTATCCAGAAAATACCTGTAGTACAGACCTATAAAATACTTGATTAGAGAAACCATGCCCTAAAACTACTAAAGCAAAGCTTGTGTGGTTTAAGAACTCAGTTCCCATCCAGTTACTTAGTAGCGGAATTGTAATGAATGAACTGAATGCTAAGGGAAGGCTTCCCTCTGCTTCATTGCAACAGTACTAGAAGGACTGCTCATATCTGCTGATATCTTAGCTGACCAGCCCCAGAAAGGACAGATGCTCAGATAGCTGCTGTGCATCTGTGCTGTCTTTGTAGGCTGCCTGTGCGTATATCCCATCTACCTTTGCAGATGCTGAATTGGGAAAAATCTTAAGCCTTCTTATTTTTTTTTTTCCCAGTATTCAATGACTTCAGTAAGAAAACAGATGCTCCTCAGCTGTTACCCTATAAAAGGGGGAGCTGTTGGACAGTTTTGATGCAGTAGTCAGCTCAAAAACCTGAAGTTGGGAGGTTTTGCTTCAGTCTTCATTAAGGGTGCATACTTGGGGACAGTGAGTTTTAAATAGTTTCCATTCACTTTTCCATTATTATGCATCCACTTAGGCTTTATTGGATTGTTCTTGAAATAATGTACAGAACTGTAGTTATTCACAGTATACACTCCTAGTTCTTTCAACTATCAGCTTTCAACTGCCTCAGTGATCTACATATTACACTTCAGCCTGCTGTGGCAGGGGAGTTAGACTAGATGATCTCTAGAGGTCCCTTTCAGCCCCTGCAATTCTGTGATTCAACTTTATTGTTAATGAAAACCTATATTCATGGCAATAAACTGAAATTCATTTACTTTTTATTCCTGATATAATTGGAAATTAAGCTTAGTTTTCTTGCAATTTAATGTCCAGGCTGAAAATAAACAACAGTCAAATAGTCTTTGGGGGAAAGAAAAAGAAGCTTACTAAGAGAATACTTCTGAACTCAAAACTTCTGAACTCAAGCAACTGTTATTTCAGGTCTGAAATGTACAGTCACATGGAATTGTAGAGATGAAGTTTGCTTGACCTTCTGAGCTGGCATGTGTTTTGCAGCTGATCAGTAGGAAGTTGAGATACCTTATACTCTAACCCGTGTATTGTTTCAAACTGTTTTGTCATCTGTAGATCCCATGTTCAGCATATGGCAGTATAGAGAATATTCAGAGTAAGGTTGAGTTTATGGCTATTCTTCTGGGGTGATTCATTGCCCAACACATGTGTATGTTATTCCTTGTTTTATATGAATCAAAAACAGCTCTTTATAATGCTGCCACAGCCTTCATTTGGGTATCATTCCCACTGACACTAGCCTGTGTCATAGCATGCCAGGCCATGTAGGCTCAGAAGGGTGGATTTTTTTTACGTATCAATGGTCATATTAAGTTGCTCCTCAAATGTGGCAATGGCAAGAGACAAAACCTTATCTCATGAAGAAAACTTTCAGTTGGTATTGAAGCTTTCAATTATGCATCTGAAGTGATATTTAGCTGTGTGTTCACAAAACACAGGTATGAAACTGTGACGGCTCTGAAACTTAGTGGAGGAGCTCTTTGCTACCATCTCTCAGTGGGCTGAAAATAGTAGAAGTACATATTTTGTTGGTATATTTATTTGCCCACCCTTTTCCTGACAGGCATCTTGATTGATTTTCTAGGGGACTGTTAACATTTGGACTTAGAGAAATGAAATATTTGTTGAAAATCAGAATTATATTTAAATATAATCTCATTAAGAGTTAGCATAATGGTGCTTCAGTCTGACAGTAGATACTAAATGAAACTGAGTCTATATGTATGTCTAAATACATGTGTTCATGACTGATGTGATGCGTTGAGTGTGCTGAGTAATGGAGTACAGACATCAGTATGACAGTAGACGATAGTAGCATCATTTAGGTACAACGATACAAGATTAACACTGACAAAGGATGTAAATGGGAGAGACAGTAAATTGCGTCCTCTATGAAATGAGACAGCTCTTTTTGAAAGCATTTTTAGATCTGTCTCTTTCCTTTTTTTGATAATAAATGATGAAGAGGGTGCAGCTGATGGGCAAACTATGAAATCATTTGTTCATCAAATGTTCAAACTAAGTGAAAGTATATGCTGAAAGATGCTGTGTAAGTTTCTGCATCGGTGCAACAAAACTACTCTAAATACTGATGTTTTGTAGAAACATTGCTTAGTTTTGGTGCAAATCAGTGCTGAATTTCATTTCAGCTTCATTTGTATGAAATAACTGGGGAACTCAAAGTGTTTCAGCTTTTTCATGATTTTTGGAGTTACATTCTGGGTGAGTTTTTGTAAGTTTAAAGAAAAGGTGATAGTATCTGAACCTGTTCCTTCTAGTCAGCAGCAATATTTGGAGGAATAGTTTAATGTTTGTATCATTACAGGAAGTGTCCTTAATATAACACTTAAGACTACTCTCATTAAAATCGAAGCGCATGACTATATGGCTATGCAAACACAAAGTTTGACCCAGAAAGAGATGTGCTAGAGTTTCTGGGGAATTCACTATTGCTATTGATTTTACACAACGGCGCTCCAATAGTACAGTGATGGACGGCAGTATAAAACCCTAAGAGAGATGGATAGACGTGATTAAGTGTTTATTGGCCAGTAGTCAGTACCTTTTCCTTATCCTTTCAGGTCCCAATCCACAGATGATATGCTGTTACCACTTTTAGCTACAGGGTTGGTCATTAAACTTGAGAAGAAATAGCTGATATATTTAGGTCCAGAGGTCTCCAGTTCATTGCTTGTTTATCTCTGTGCTAGAGTCTAACGTAGTTACAATGCAAAGGCCTAAATCAACAGCAGTATTATTGTGAATATTTAATTTAAAACCTTTTAATTCAAATATTAGAGTTTTCAGCTATCTTGTCTGTTCCCTGGAGAATTTACAATTTCCCTTGAGATTGTGGTCTGTTGTTACTCTTTCCAAAGGAAGCACAGAAGTCATATTTTATCCTGAAAGGATTATCCTCCCTTTGTGCTCTGTTTAATGTTTTTAGTTGAATAGTGTGAACTTTTCTGAGCACATTTCTAGGATTTATACATTCATATCAGACTCCTGATAAAGAGGCTTCCTATCAGATAAGCAAACCTGGAAGAGAGTCTGAATCTTAACAGTGGGGATAGAGGCTAGAAGTGTTCTCTTTCTTAGAGCAAATCTTATTGCATCTGAGTGACACAGAAGATGGAGTACCTTTATTTTATTCACTAGTTATATCACTCCCACAATAAAATACATAACCTCTGTAAAAAGAAAATTCTGGGGTGTGGGAATATTCAATAGCAATGTGTACTAAGAAGCAATGAACATATTGTTGTTTACTACTACATGATATCTAGATGACCAGCTGTCTTAAGAGTGCTTTCAGATCCTGAAGATCAATATTCTGCTAGATTCTGGTTTTAGTGTAGTTGATGATGTTGCTGTCAATGCCTTTCTATGCAGAAAGTTATCTTTCTGGATTCAAGCATGTTGTTCTTTCTCAGGGGATACTACACTTCTTTGCCAGCCATTGTCATCAGTTGATAGGGTGTTGCTGGTACCTTGAAAACTTACTTTTCTCAATTCAGATCTAAGGCTTCATTGGAAATACTGCATTGTTGTTTATGTAATTATGCCGCCTTCTTCGAGATCAATCAGCAATTTATATCCTATTAGAACATGCTTTTGTAGCAAATCATGGCAGTCTGACCAACTCAATTATTTTGTGTTCCAGAAGAATTTTCTATCATAGTAGAGCATGAAAAAAAAAAAAAAACAAAGCTGAACAGTCCTAGGGTAGCTGGGAACTTTATATAAATTTAGTATTCCACAAGTTCATAGCATCAAATAAAATGTGCTCTAGCTTTATTGGTGCCTTCTACCTCCTACAGCAGAAGCAATGGTAAATAATGTAGTAAGGTATGCTAATACACCTATATAACATTTTTGTAGAGTATGTATTGTAAGCAACCTATGTTCTGCAGCAAGTTAGCTGGTTTATGACAAACTGTTTTATAGCTGTTGCCTAAAAAAACATTCATGATTTACCTTTTTTCTTACTGAAACCGTTGTATGTTTAGTACATCAAAATAATTCCTAAGCATTCAATAAAAGACAGAGGAATCTGAGTGGCAATCTATTAAAGATGCCAGTAACTTTATACTTTTGTGTATACGTTCAAAGAAAATTCTTGAAAGGAGCTGGAGAGCTCATACAGAATGCAATATGTTTTGAACAATCACACTATTTTTATCCAATTAGTTTGAGAGGATTTGGGTTGATCTGCTAGGAGGTGTTTGATAGTGATTCTTGTTGTGATTCTCAGTACTGGTGTTATGGTCTAGTGGTCTAGATCCCCAGAAGCAATGTCAGCTTTAGCTCAGTCAATGGCACGTGAAGAGGCCTTGTGCACAACATCTGAAGCTCCAGAAGAAGGAACGCTGTGATCTCTTTAACTATGGAAGCAAGCAGAAGACTAAAGCTCACAATTTCTCTTGAAATGCTTGATATATTCTTTTTCATGGTATGCTAGCTGCAGAAGCTCAGTGAATTTAAAAGTGGGAAAAGACAGCTGTAAATATTACACAGAATTGGAGAACAGTGTTAAGAAACTAATAAAATAACGTGCCTTCCAGCTCTAGTTTGAGATTGCCTGCGGAAATCCTTGTGAATTCTGATTCCTTTTCTTGAGCTAAAAAGGGTGCATGGATTATGAAACATAATTAGTGTAGTCAAAGCAAGAAAATAGGAGCTATATGAAAGAAGGGGACAGACTTTTTAGCAGTATCTGTTGTGACTGGACAAGGGGAAATGGTTTCAAACTCAGAGGGCAGGTTTAGATTGGATATAAGAAAAAAGTTTTTTATAAGGGAAGTGAAGCACTAGAACATGCTGCTCAGAGAGGTGGTAGATGCTCCGTTCCTGGAGACATTCAAGGTGTAATAAAGATGGGCTAGCCTTGCTTTTCCCAAGTAACTGTTGCATCTTAGGATGACGCTTTCTTCTGGGCAAAATGGCTTCTGCTCATCCTAACCACATCTGTATATCATACCTAGCCCTTCCAAAGAAATGGAAGGACTGTAATGATCAAGAGCAGTCCAAAATGGAGTAGGCCAATTCTAGACTAGGCTAGGGTAGACTGATGGAAGCATTTTTCCTATAAGACAGACATTTAGTTCTTTGTAGTATGTTGACTGGTTGGGATTATTTTGTCAGCCAGATACTCTCTGTGGTGCTATTCATTGTAGTCTGGGTAGAAGAAGGATGTTCAGGATCACAGAGCCATACGTTTCCAAAGTAGAACTGACAGCTCTGACACAAAGACAGTGGGTAATCTCTGAGCAGTAGTAGTAGTATCAGGCCCATCATATGTAAAGCAATTACAGTGTAAGCTAATGAAATCAGATGCCAGTTTTGCTGATATAACTAGTTTCACAACCTCTAGCCTTCCGAGCATAACACAGAATAATTCATAATGGAACTGAGCAGAACTCTTTCAATTAGATTTCAGCAGTGGAGCGAGTTATTTTAGTTAGGCAGAAGTATGCAAAGCCTGTAGGCTCTGGCACATGGTAATTGAATAAATAGACTCAGGCTTCTGCTATCACAAAAGAAATTAAGAACTCAGTGTAAAAGATGTAAGAGTCTACCTCTAAAAGACACCCATTCGACTGAAATATCTCACTGTATTCCGTTCAAAAAACACACTTCTCCCCCCTCATAAAGAGGTTGCTTTTTCTCAGAAAACCTCTTAGGGTGAGGATGCCTTCAAGTGCAGACTGTGAGTGCTACTAACTTTCGCATGCTACAAATGTCAAAAATGCCTGCAATGCATAAAAGAAATTGAACATTAATCAGTAAACAGGGACTGCGAAGACAAACTTGCTCAGGGATGCTACTTTTATTAAAGGCGATATTTCAGCATTTCAGGGAAATATCAGTGCTAATCACTTGAACCTTACACAGCATTGTCTCTTGTGTTTCTGCCTTTTTTTAATCCTTTTTTACATGTGTTCCCCTCCACCTTGCAACTGTTTTGCAATGCTTAGTGTCGGCCTCCCTGCCAAAGAATATTGAAGGCAGCACCTAAACACTGCAGTAGCTGAATGTTTCTGAGCCAGTGCATTTAGTGCCTAAAAGTTTCTTCCTATCTTTGTTGTATTTTGCATGTTTCTGACAATGATTACTGCTAGCTGATCAGGTCTTCAGTCACTTGATCTTTTCCATTATTGTTAGGAAAGCTCTCCCGAGGTGGATGGCTTGTTCCCTAGCCAAATTACTTCAGCCAAGAATGCTTGATCCAAGACTTTCACTCTGGGCTTCAGATGCTTTCAAGTAGCAAATTGTAGATGAACATCTGGCAGGCTAACTCTTGACTCACTAATAGATTTGAAGAAAACAGCACAAATTCAGAAAAGTTCCAAAAGTCCCTAAATGCCCTTTCTGGACAGTAATGGTATACTGGAGAGGAAGAAGAAATGGTTTTGTTTATAATATTTTTATATTATTTTTCAGAAGTTCTTCATAATTTCTCAAGTGTTATCATGCTAGGAAAGAAGTGTTATACGCTATGACAAATTTGCAAAAAAAAATTCTTATGAATTTTGATGATGGCTTCAAAAAGGGAGAAGAAATAATTTTTGCCTTCTAGGTTTGAATAAGAATTGCTTATACTGAATATAGATTTTCCAGTCCATTAAGTTCAGTCAGTACAAAATGAACTTAACCGGCCAGATTGACACCTTGAGAATACACCTTGTGCTAGAGGGAATCCTCATTTGGGTAAAGTTGGTGGAGCTAATTCTGTTACTACTTGCTTTGGATCTGACATCTGTGCAGTTTCTGCTGCCAGGACTATGTTTTCTGTGTGAATGGGAACATTCTGAGACAATACAAGAAACAGGAAAAATCAAAGGCAAATCAATACTATTCTATGTCCTGTCCTCAATTAGCAAAATAAGCAGACAGAGTACATGGGCTTACACCTAATATCTTACTGCTCCAGAGCCACGCAGATCCTACTCACATCACTCCTCTGATGCTCATATCTGAACACGAATGTTGGGGTGTGACACATGTAATCCTTTTGGTACTATTGTGAAAGTTCTTTGTCTCTTCTATATAAAGTCTGGCACTGGTTTACAGTTTCTTAGTAAATAACAAATAGGAGAGATAGGATTCATATTGTCTTGGTTATGAACTTAAGTGAGATCTTTACATTTATTTATGAGAATACCGTGAGGGACAAAGAAGTCATCAGAAGTGCTGTAAGCAGTAGGCAGATTTGTGAACTGACCAGTCTGAATTGCACCCACCAGTATCAAAACCACATCACTGAGTGCTTTTTTGGGAGACAGCTTCTACCTTTGCACAAGTCTGAAGGCAGAGCCCACAGCTGCTTTGGTTCTTGGGAGTGGACTGTGGAATTATGTCCATTGATTGCAACTCAGACATTTACATTCTCTTTTGTTTTTTGATTCCCTTCCCTTTTGAAGAATTGATTTCAATAACCAAAGCAGTAGCAAGAGAAGATTGGCTATATTGAATTCACATTGAACTGATTAAAAAACATAGAAGTTATTAGGAAAATAAACATATTTCCTTTTGCATTATGTAGTATTTCATCTCCAAATTTATTAGTTTAATATACTGTCTAAGTAAAAATGACAATGAATGTTATTTAGCATCATTGGAGAGTAATTTTGGCAGCTGGCAGACATTTTTGTTTGCATTACAGTTTACATTTTTTTATTATGGAAGAAATCGATTTTTCATCTTATGCTGCAAGGAATGAGTAGTATGAGGGTAGTCAGAATATTCACACACGCATCTAATTTTGTTTACATATTTTTCTTTATTATTGTTAAACCTTAACTACTGAAGTCGATCGGTGTAAAGTTCATTTGGAGAATAATTAAGGAATGATCTGAGCATGCAGTTACCAGTCATTGCTTCCATTGTTCTAAGCAAGTGTTTTTGCACTGTGAAGAGTTGTAGCTGACACGGGAATCTGTTTGCAACTCACAGAGAGAGGGGTAACTGACAAAATAGTCTGATGCAGTACACCCACTTCTTCCCCAGGAAGGCCTAATTGCTTTTAGAATGAGTGGTACCTGTCTGTGAGCTGGAGGAGAAACTGTGCCCCAGCGGTATGGTCAGCAGTGCCTTCCAGAGGAACTGATGGTATATAAAACAGAGACCCTAAGTACCTATAAATTATAAAGCTTATGGAATAGTTTGTTTAAGAATACAGGATCAGTCTGAATTAAATTCCCTCAAGTATTCCATGGGGCATATTAATTCTTTCCCTTCTTTTCCTTCTTTTCCTTCTCAGATGTGTAATGCTGCAATCTACTGTTAAACAGCTGCTGTGGCTCCTGATCAAAGGCAGGTAAAGTAGTCCCAGATCTTTTACCTGCCTCTTACAGGTGTTGTGAGGTTTAATAAATTTATGCTTTTATAGCACAATGAGGTCCTTGAAGAAAAGATAGTATAAGGTTGTATTCCATGCTATGTTCCATTACTGGCTAAGCAGATTGCTTGGAAATTGAATTTGGTATGCACAGGTGGCAAAGCCTTCTGCGAGCTCCTTCATTTGTGTGCCTTCCATGGGTCTGATCTTGTTCTTTCTCCTTTAGAGTTCCTTAATAAGGGGTGAAAAAGAGAAGGCAGGTCGAAGAGATGCTTAGAGAAAGAGATCTTGCAATACATTAAACTTTTCCAAGGAGGTTCTGTTGTATTGTCCCTTGTACTGATCAATTATGGAATCTTTCTCTCATGAGCACAACTCCAGGAACAGATGATGAGTTTGCACAAATAAAAGTACCGGTAGAATTTGATATGGAAAACAGATGTGCAGAGACTCTTGATGTGCTATGTGAGTTTGCTATTCATTTTTGTAATATCCCAGCAAATACATTAGGGCCAATTCTCAATCATGCCATATCTACATATGTTAAAAAAAATGAAAATTTCCTGTCAAAACTTATATTTTTGATGGTTAAATTATTTTAGTTATTTATGTAAGGAAAACAGCTGTTCTCTATAGGAAATATTTTAATTTAAACCAAAAAATGCACTTCCAAATGACAATTCATTTGAGATGCGAATGTTTAAACTGAAGGCATTTTCAGTCATTTGTTCATTTTGGTTTCACAACCGTAAATCTTTGAGTCACATCGGTATTTTAAGTGACCTCACTATGAAGGATGAGTAGCATGGCTTCCTGGTTTTCCTTTAGGTAGCAGAAGAGCCTTCTATGTCCTTCTTGCTCCGCTCCCTCAACTTGGGGTTGGACCAAGAATGTGAACTTTGGTTTCATCAGTGCAGCTCATTCCTTTTTCTTTCAGTACGTTTTCCATTGTTGCAAATGTTAATGGTTATTAGCTGATACTATTAGACTTGGGAGATGAGACTTTCCTCAGGAAAGAAGTGTGAAAAATTGAAATGACAGCATTGTACCAGTGTTGTGGTGACTGTGCTAACTCCAGCTCAATCGTAGGTTCTGCTGTGATATTACAGATGCCTTGTGATGCAGGGAAATTATATCAGTGCCCATGGGCCCTACCGCAGAACACAATGCATTTTCCACATCTCTCTCTCAAGAACATGCACTAAGTCTGTGGAGTGATTATACTGTTACAAAAGTTACTCAAGAGGAAAATGTCATACCTTGAAAGTGCTCTGACAAAAATTCAGGCAATGTTTTCCAACCACTGCTGTACTTGTTACTGCTTCTGATAGTCCAAGGTTGGATTATTCAGGGTGTAGCACAGCATTTGAATCACAGAATCAGAATTGTCTGGGTTGGAGGGGACCTCTAAAGATCGAGTCCAAGTCCCCGTGACCTTAGAAACAAACTATGCTTCACGTACAATAGTGAGCCAAGGTCCGAATGTATCTGGGAGCAGAATGAGGTCCTAAACCTGTACTGATCAATAGTTAGGTGTGTCATTTGTTCTTCATTGTCTTCACTGATTTCAGTGCAGCTCCTGGGCTGTTGCATCATTTGGACAGCTTCTCTGAACTGGGGCAGAATGGCTCAATTGAAGAAAGTTGTGTTGCTGTCTGGACATCCCACTTCCAAGCGGTTCTTAGGTTTAATAACCAAACTCTTTAGTTAAAATTCCTTTGTAAGAGCTTTCTCAGTGACAGGAAGTCTTGGGTTTGGCTGCACTTTTCTTAAGGCTATTGCCCAGATGGCAGCACACTGCCTCTTTCTTCAGATCATAGGATGAGATGCTTTGCTGACATAAGCCTGTTTTCTCTGATGTAGAAGGACCTTTAATGATTAGCACCAGCTAAACATATAACCCTTAAATTTCATACTGGTGTTAGATACCTGTGCACATTAGCAATTCAAATCTAGATATTTGCTCATTTAAATGTTTGAAATGATCAGTCTCACCTCTATTTTATGAGTGTCATGTTCATACTTTTGCCCTTGACTAATAGTGCAAAGTGTTTTGTATCATAGTGCCTCTGTGCGATCCTCTCAGCTTAAAAATTCATATATTCAGTAAGACATTAGGTTTAGAATATTCTTCATCATGAGAAGATAAATACAGTCCATAAAGGTGGCCTTTCTTATATATTATAAGTATTTTTTCATCATTACAGGTGAGTGCTGAATTTTGCTTGTTCAGATCAGTAACACAGACAGCATCAGAGGTGTTGATGGGCAGAAATGACTGTTCTGTAGCCATATGGGAAACAAGAAAACCATCTGAAGAAAATCAGGCTAATTTAACCTGTTACCTAATTTGTTCTAAAACCAAAGATTTAATTACTGGAGTTAACTTTCTGGTTGTTGAGAACACTTATTCTGCATAGACAAATGACAACATACACCGCAGATTTAATTAAAGAGAACAGAGATAAGTACTGTATTGTATGCTAAAGTAATGTTTACTATAGCAATTGATTACTCTGCAGACAGCTTGTTAAGTTCCGTTCCAATTTAAAGCGAAGATAAGGAATATAGAAGGATGATAAATATTCAGTCTGAATTGCACCTTTTAGGAAAGTGACTGAAAGATACTGAGAACATTTATATAAGAAATGTAGCTGTAAAATCCACAGGTGATGTAAACTGATACGTTTCCATGTTTTGCACCAGCTGAGAAACTGACTCCCAGGAGTGCTAATAAAAAACCGTTAATATCTTCAGACCGTTCTAAGAAGAGCTGAACTTCTTATATCAGTGTGCAATGGTCTGATAAATCATCAGCCATTTCTTCTGAGAAAGTGAGGGAGAAATGATGGGGAACAGCATTGTTGTTCTCTGGAAGAAAGCTGGAGGGCATAATGGAGAGATGGTATAGCACTGACTCACTGGTGAGTCCTCTTCAGGTCCTGTGGTTTTGTCATTTCTGCAGCTGTTGCTCAGTATTCCTCCTCTGATTCGGCCTGCTGGCTGCATGTACTGAAAGAGAGCAGGCTTTCTGTTCAGGTCATAGATAAGGAAAAAGTGTTGTCCTAGGTTCATTATATGGCTTTGGCAAACTATATCGCTACTGTATGAGTCAGTTTCTGCACTGACGTACTCTTCCGAGCAACCCTTTCTGTTACCCCTTTCTTTCTGAAAGGCAGGATTGCTGTAGGTGAGAAGTGGGCTGGTGTTTAAATTCAAATCATTTGGACTAGAGCATTGCCCCACCTCAAACTGCTTGTGTTTCACTCAGTGACTGGGTTATTCTGTCCCTGCTACAGCTGCCTGAGTATAAAACAAGGACAAAACAAAACTTACTAAATGTTGAGCTAGGAATCAGTAGGACCACAGCTTGCCAGCTACACAAGATGATGGTGTGAAGGGGAAAACAACTTGTCTTAAAGGGAGAACTAATCCCTTAATTGTGGCGCAGGGTGCTCTTCAGGATCCTGCAGAAAACACGCAGTTCAAGTGCTGCAGGAGGCAGTGAGCTGTGAGCACTGCTGGCTCCCTGCTCTGCTCTCAGTCATGCACTGAGCAGGGACTGGAGTGCTCAAAGCATTCAGCTCACGTTCGTGATGTAGCAGAGCAAAGACAGGCTTCACACATGTCAAATTTGTACAGAAGGAGATCTGGGTTATGTGAGCTTCATTATTCTTTTATTATTGTTGCTATTAACATGTAGGTATTGCATGCAATTGTGTCATGAGCTATGTTAATTAATTCCAAGTAGCCTTTTTAGCTAGAAAGTATATGTTGTATTTCATTACTGCAACAGTCTCTGGCTTTCCAAGTTTCTGCAAAATAAAACAATTTTCTTTTCAAGTGTACATCACCAAAGCCAAAAAGACATAATATTCCCAACTGTATAAAACAGCCTGTGGCAACTAGGTTAGAGCTGTCAGTTTTACACATGGGGTGCCTGACAAACATATTATACATACAACTCAAGGCTGACCTTATACTGCACCTGAATTTAAATCTGTGTACTGTATGATGCTTTATATCCTAAGTAGGCTGTTAACGCTGTTAACAGTCTTATAGCCCTTCCCTTTTATAATGGGCTGTAACTGCAAACTCTAAATTGTCATGAGCATAAGCCAGAAGGTAACGCCATAAAATTAGTTAATTTTAACGTAAAGATGTCAAATCACTGCTGCATGCATTTAAAAAATATATTTTCTTTTCAATATTTGTGTGCTCGTGGGTAAGAATGTTCTATCAAAATGCCACCACGTTTCCCAGTGTTTTAAAATGTCTGGTGTATCCGGAAAACCTGGGATAAGGTAACACATGGACTTGTAGAGCTGGGGGCCTTTGAGAGAAGCCCAGAGAGGAGGACGTCTTGCAGATGAAGGCTGTGGAACCTTGTGCAGCCTCTTTGGAGTGCCCACAGCCAGCACACAGCTGGACAAACATGCATTGCGAGCCAGGGCCACGCTCAGCCATGTATTAACTATTGAACGCTTTGCCTCTGAGCCTTTGAGTCATCTGGAGAGATTTTGTGTGCAATTGCGTAAAGGCAGTCCCTGGTACGGAGAGAGGAGCTTTTGTTCGTGTTATACAGAGTTCTTTACCGAACAGTCCCCACTGAAATAATTTTATCTTTTTTAAACTAAAACCTCTTAATCTATCTGTGAGATAATCTCCTAACTAGAAATTCTTGGCTCTACTAGCCTGGGGATGCTGAGGTATTAGCCAGTGTTTTCAAGAGGTGTAACAGTCATTTGCAGGGGATGAAATGCATGCCAAACTCCTGATGACTTCAGCAGGGTGAGATTTCCACTGTAACTTTAATGAAAGCGCAGATATGCAGCACCCGCAGAGAAACCAGTGGTGCTGCTTCTGCTGATGTGCTGGGGAAGTAATAATTTGTTTCCTCTCTTATTATGACTGGAGGCATTACAAAGTCTTTGCAAGAGGTGGTGTAACTGCAGTCAGGGAAGCAGGGGGTGCTAGGGGAGGATATGAGCAATTTTCTGCAGCTCAGTCTAAACTTCTATAGGGTATACAGAAGGCGAAGAAGGAGAGAGGTATGTTGTGCTTTGCCACTGCTCTACACATAGGCAATCAGACATCTCTTTTGGTGCTGTATGGTTGGAGAAGACATCATGGAGTGTTTCTGTCCTCATCTCCCTCTCTGTCAGACGCAGTCTGTGTTGGAATGCTGCACTCAGTAGCTATGTCCTTGCTCAAAATGCAAAACAAACTCTGATGCTTACTTTACTACGTCTACTATGTCTATTATCTTTCATGTGCTTGCTGCTGCAGAGCTGTGCTGTTTGCATGTCAAATCACCCCCTTGCTTCTGCTCAGAACAAGGAATTCATTCAGACAAGGCAAGCTGGGGAAGGGTCTGGAGCAAGGAGCCTGATTTCAGACTGACTCAGGCAGTTGGAAGGTTGAGATTATGATCTCAGCCTGAGTTCTGTAAACCAGGCTGGGCTTTTCAGCTCATTTCCAGTCCACACAGGAGCTGCTTGTGTCTGGCTTTGGGCCTTGTCTCTGGGAGCTGGTATTGTGCTTGGCACCTTGAGCAACATTTGGAAAAAAGACTGTTTTTCTTGGCGTAAACAAATCCTTTTGGAAATGTTTTCAGGCATTTTTGAGGTCTGCTCGGAAGTATCTCACTTCAATCTGTAGGCTGCTTTTGCTATTCTTGTACATGCTCCTGTCAAGCACTACAACTGATAGGTACCATTTGGGTTTAAATTCCTTTGGAAGTAAAATCCTTAGGATTAGTGTTTTTGTTTCCTTTGATTTGATTAGTTGCCAGTCAGTGGCTCACATCAGGCTTTAAAAAACTGGCTGCTTTTATTGCTAGAGAAAATGAAGACTAGGGTGTAGTGTAGCATGTATATTGTTATAGTTAATGAAATTATGGCACACCGGTGATGCTTTACTAACAAACACTAATAATTCATTGAGTGGATTAGTTTCTGTAATTGATTTCCAACTTTCCTATCAAAGCTTGTTCTCAGAAACTTTTAAACACAAGACAGTTCCTCTCCTTCCTCTGGAGACATCTGGCTTGTATGCATTATGAAATGGGCACATCCTATTAAGGTGTTCTTCCCTGCTTGAATATGACAGATATTCTCAAAGGAACTAAACTCATTTCTGCACAATGTGCTAGAGACCTGAAGAAGTAAACTATAATTTATCGTTCCTGAATAACACTTCTCAGTTCAGTGCCTAAGCTGGATCCACCTTCCCATGAACTGGATATTTATCTGCTGACCCAAAGCCATATGGAATTATTTTTATAATATATAAATCTTCTTGTAGATAGTGAAAACTAACTTTTTATTACTTTCTAGAAATTAGAATTGCCATTGACAAAAACATTGACTAGTTACACAGATTTTATTACATTCTTGCATATTGCTTTTTAATTATTCACTGTTTAATAAAACAATTATGTCTTTCCCATCAATTGATATATAAAGCATGCAGTCTCTGTTGGTAGACATATAGTAAAACTCAGAGTAAAGAAAAGGGCAGGAAACTGTAACTAATTCCTTTTGGATTTCTTCAGCAGCACATAGTCACTCAAATTTTTCCTGTGAGAGAAATGATAACTTGAGCAAAGTCATGGTACAGCTGCTGCAGGAAGAGCCTTTGTCCCTAGAGATGAGCAGACACTAAAAACAAGGCATGTTAAATGTCCCAAATGTCAGCTTCCCAAGTGTGAATAGGCTGGCACCTGCTGAATATCAGCCTCAGCATCCCTCTGGGTCATCTTAGCGTTCTGCTCTGAAGCTCATAGCCATGAGGCTGACTGTGGGTCTGTGTCTCTTCAGGATTTGGTGAGGAACGTGCAGAAATGATCTGTGCCTACTTCCGTTGTGCTGCATGGATATGTTCCAACTTTGCAAAACAGAGGGAGGAATAACTCACTGAGACCAAAGAAATAGAGAAAATTAGTTCAGAAAGAAATGTTAGAAAACTAAAGACTTCTGATAGCCTGTCTCTAAATGGTGGGAGTCATGTGCGTGTTTCACTTCAAAATAGCCATATTCTGGCTTTTTTAGTTTCTAGCTTGTTTTTTACTATCTTAGTTCTTCTCGAGTCCATTGTTTCCCTATAGTAACAGTTGTAATTCCTCAAACCATTCCCAAAATACATTTTGAAAGTAAAAATAAATGTAAACTGTAACAAGGACGTTATTCACATACAAAACCATGGTCTGAACTATTTTCTACATCTTTTATTTGCTAATTAGTCTGGAAGCTTCCCAGAGTTTATTTTAGAGAGTCCACTTTATAGACATGCACAGCCAGCATAGTAGTCTGTGCTGAAGCATATGTTTAGAATATATGCACAGAATTGCTTTGTCTGTATAAAGTAATGTTATTTTTTTCATGTTGTAGTATCACGCTTCTAAAAATCAAAGACAAAGGGCGCTGTATTAAAATTGTGCCAACAGAACGAACAGTAGTTATTAGTACTTAAACTTTTTTATTGCAGTGTAAAAAAATACTTATCTGTAGTCTCTTCTCACCTCTGCATGACATCAGAGGGTGAGGCTAAGAAGCCCTAAAACATTTCAATTTGCTGTTATATAAGACACACCAGCTATTTTCAATTGCTCTCACTGCCAAGCAAGCTGGCAGCAATTAATTCTTTGAAAAGCAACCATTATTTCAAGTGGCAGAGCTATTCCTTTAACAACTCCTTCTGTTAGGAAGTTACTGGCATTTGGAGCCAGAATGATTTCCCAAACCTTCCTTTGTCAGAGAAATTCAGCTCATAGTCATAGCAGGTATTCATACCCTCTAATTGTATGTGGAGTTTAAGATGTTTCTTCCCTTTAGGCTACTTTGTAGGCAATGGAGAGAATACTAACTTCTTCAGGTATGGTTTAGATCCAGCATAGTCTAAGCCACCTTCTGGAGATACTTTTTTTCTTGGTATGTAGGATTACAATACCTATAACACAGTCATCTCTGGTAGATGCTTATGCTGAGCAGAGCTGGGATGAAAGCAGGATCTACTGTGTGTCAGAGGAGAATAATAGGCTAAATTTATCCCATTTCTTCATTGGCTTGGAGCTTTCTAAATAAGAACTAGAAATTAGGATCTAGGAACTAGTCTATTGTTTCAGTGAGTACTGAGGAGAATATGACTTTAAATCCATTCCTATATGTCCCTTGTGTATTAGGTTCAGTCAGCTACACCTCTAATTCCCAGCATTAGGAGGCTATGAGTGTATATACAGTCTGCACATAAATTAAACACTTGGAATCGCATAGGTTCCATTGAAATCAAGTCCTGACCTTCACATGCAAACAATTTGCAAAGAGTATTAATTAGTTAGCTGTTGCCAATTGCATGTTAATTTACTATTAATAACTGTTGCTTAGTAACTCCAGGACAGGTGCAAGAAGAAACAGTGCTCTAGATGCATAGGTGTAAATCATAGAATCACCAAGGTTGGCAAAGATCTCCAAGATCATCTAATCCAACCGTTCACCTAGTACTAATATTTCCCCACAAAACCATGTCCCTTAGAACCACATGGTTCAATATTGCTCTTGGTCAGCAGTGAGTTAACTCTCTGGTACCAGAGAGAACATATATTCCACAGTCAAACTCAGATCTATACGTTTGGTAAGGCGTGCTGCTTCCTCCCAAGGGAGGGAAGAGGATTAGTTGGAGACATAGCACTAGCACTATACTTCTGTTCTAGTGGATTTGGAGCTAGGAATCCCAGTTTCAGCCCTTAGAGCCAGCTAACCTGGCCAAGTGCAGCATGTGCATCAGCAAGAACTGCTAGCATTGGGCTAATGAAGTAAGGCTCCAGGAACAGAGGCTTCCATGCCTGTACTGATGCTGTATAACTAGTACAGCATAGGTGCATTAAAGCATCCAGAAGCTGAATTTCCTGTATTTTTAGCTGTGCTTTTATAAAAGTGGCAGCTTACCTGTGCTCCTACATACGAGAGAAAACAATGGAAATTTCTTAAGTAATCTCAAGAGGCTGAATCATAGCTCCAGCAGAGAGATGTACCACTTTTCCTTATTGACCTTTATTATAGCTTCCCTGGCATTCTGCAATCAATGCAATCTTTTCGCTATGATCGTAATGGCCATTGTCCTGAAGACAATTGATACAAGTAGAAGTAAAATTAAATGAGAAAAATAGCTGAAGGATTTATTTGTTTTCTTCATAGATTTTTTTACAAGTTTTTTCTTTTTTTCTCTTTTTTTAACAAAAAGTGAGAAATATTTTTACACTGAAACAAGTGGTTGGCCCCATTAATATTACACACTTTCCTCTGCCTCAATACGTTGCCAACACTAAGGTATTATTTAGGGAAAAATATAAATGCATAATAAACAGATCTATACAATCATTACTGAAGTAAAATAGCAGTTAGGGAAGTATTTTTATTGTGAAAAATGGCCCTGTAGGACTTGCTGGCTATTTGTAATGTTGCAGTGTAACTCAGATAAATTGGTGCCCAGGAGTGTGACATTTCAAAAGCTTGGAAATACACTACATTTTTCTGGAACGCCATTTTTGTAATTCTGCTAGCTATTTTGCAGTAGCAAGAAGCAATTCCTCTATGTCCAGGCAGTTCAATTAGAGTGTTGTAGATGTTGTCAGAAAGACTCAAATATAAGTGCCCCTGAGCAACGGCTGCGATTTCATGAAGTATCCTGTGGCCCTTCTCCCTAGCAATTGACATTTGTGGTCAATTGTGTGCAGTGCTATAAACTAACTTTTAAAATAATGGCTCCTTTGTCTTTGTGTTGTGAACTGTGTATGATAAGCCCTCCCATTTGGTGTTAGACATGCTTTTCTCATTAAGAAGGGGTTAACGGATGAAGACTTCTTCAGAAACAAAAGGCTCAGTGTTTCTACTGACAAGCAGAAGTTCACCGTGTGGGGATGGATGTGGGGCAGTCTGGCAATGTTATCTGCTTACCTGTCATTATTCATAATACGGATCAGGAGTTCAGGAGGTATCAGAAGTCCATAGTGAATTGAAGCTATGCAGTTAGAAGGGAAGACGTAGATCAGGCACTGACATGGTTGACCTTTGACTAAGTAGAAATCCCAGCTACATATAGTCTAGTTAAAAAGCACTGCATTTTGAGCTGCAGAATTCAAAATCATTTGGTACTTTGGATGTGCAGATAAAAGTTTTTAAAAATGTACAAATGCACCAAGACTCCCAAGTTTGTCTTTCATCCCTCAGTGGTTTAGGCACTGTTAGGGATCCCATGGGTGCACTGTCAATGTTGTGAGGGTTATCTGGCAAGGTGGAAGGAGAGGAGTGGATCAAGGCCTTCGGTGCTGCATGCCACGTGGCTGGGATGTTGCTTGTGACTGGAGCCAGTTTGAGTCCCTGACCTTTCCCATCACTCAGATGGTTTGTTTCTTCAATCTCTTAAGTCTCAGCAAGGTCTGAAACATATTTGATGCCTATGCTTCTATGGTGAGCCAGGCTGTCATGCAGTGACTAGAGGTGATGTGGGGATTCACTACTGCAACAGATCAGATACAGCCCATTTCACCTTTGGGCACCTAAATGTCCTGGTGGATGCATCCTTAAGAGAAATGGCAGCTGTGAAGGTTTAAGACTAGCTCACAGGCAGTGCAGGAGTGGTGACAATATTGTATTTCAGACCTTGAGCAATAGGGCTCAGGATCATGCCATGGGTTTCAGGGGGCGTAGTCCTTGGAGCAGTTGCATTTTAACTGGATGCAAAGATTACAGGGCACTCACTGGTTATCCACCTTTTATAGGTGAGATTTTCAAAGCCTATTTGTATTAATTTTCTGAGTTTCTACTGGAAGCTTGCACTGGCTGCCACAAGCAATAGCTGCTGACCAGTTGTCTAAAGGCCTCTTGATAACAGGGAATAGTATCATATTTGCAATATTCAAATTGATTCACCAGTGGGAAGACAAATCTTTATAGAGGTGGACTTAGATGATAAGTAGTAGTTGGGCACATTGTGGTTTTAATGCCTTTGAAAAATCTCTTCATGTGATTTAACATCAGGGTATGAGACAGCATGACTCGATGCAGGCAGGTATTCTTACCCAGAGGCTTAAATGTCATAACACGGCATCATGTGATGGCATTACTTAAGAGATATTTGAAAGCTTGGAGATGACAATATAAAATAAAATTATGGACATAGTACAGTGTTGACAGTTTCAGTTTCAGGAATCAGAACACGTTCTAATTCTTTAGGCTATCCTTGTGACGTTCCACATTGAATCACTTAATCTCCCATTAAGTAGCTGTCTTATCCTATTTTTCTCATAGGCATTCATCCAAATGACATCAGCATCATTGTCTAAATCAAATCAAACACTAATACCAAGTTGGGAATTTGTTCTTATGTATACTTTAGCAAGGTCTGTCCACACAATCCAGTACGAAGGAAAAAGCAAACCAAATGCCTCAATTGTAGCTTCATCTATTTTGTGCTTTCTACGTACTTCAATGTTGATCTGACTTTGAATTTTCTTTTGGAGGAAAGTATTGCCGTTTTCTGTTGAAAAAAGGACAATTATAGAGTTTGGGGAAAAAAAAAGAAACAGTGACAAATACATATGGAATTATAAAAGAAGCACACAGAGCTTCCTTAAATTGCTGTTGGCATATGCTAAATTTATAGTGTATCACTGGGAAATCTATTATCAGAGGCTGCAGTTAAAAAGAGCAGTTATTGCTGTAATCATCATGCCTGCATCTTGTTCAACAATCGTGAGGTGAGAAGCTGAGAGAACTTTTCTGGTGCCTATGAAGAGTTAAGTCAGATTTTATCCCTTATGTCCAAATAAAAAAAAAAAAGAAAGAGAAGACCGCTTGCCTGATCTGTAGTATTTTATAAATCTACAGGTGCTGCCTCTTATGTCTCCATTGTGGTTCAACATTGGCTTGGGATCTGTATTTAAATCCCTGTCTCATGGGAACTGTAACAAAGAGTCACAGTACACAGACTTCACCCGCCCTCAGAGATAAAAACCAAACAAACTACTGAACAAACAAGTAAACAAACTGCAACAGAGTTCTTCTGACAAAGTTATTCAGAGGATGATAGTACTACAGAGAGCAGTTATTCTTATTGTTGTTGTAATCATTGTGTCTGCAGCCTGACAAACCCTGACAGGCGCCTCTTTACCTTGGCAAAAGGGAAACAAAACGATCAGATCGCAAAACTCGTAGACTTTGATATCTGATCGTGTCTAGACAGTCCCTGCCTCTTAAAGACAGTCGTCAAATGCCTTCCATCAATAATTTGATACACTGCTGTTTTCGAGATGTTGAACATTAATGTCACCTCCTTGGATCCCAAGTGCCTGCCTCTTTTGCATTCATTATTTCTAGGCAATAATGGATACTTGCTTCTGTTTCTTCTGTTTAATTTTAATAATCTTTCAGAACAAGTGGATTCAATATCTGAAATAAACTGCTTTGCAAATTAATCAAGTGCACAACAAAGCCTTTTAAAGTACACGACAGCCAATAAAGTCATTTGTGATGCATTATCCAGTATGTAGCCTTTTCTGCTCTGTGCTAAATACTATCACCAGCTGTGGAGATGGAGGGAAATTTTATTAGAAATCAAGTTCTCCAGGAGTTTTGACCGAAGTGTAAAACTTGATTTTATACATTAAGACACAATCATTTAACATCAACCCTCCAATTTCAGAGGATTATTTAAGAGATGACATGTTCTGGAGAATTAATAAAATGAGCTGAAAATGGAATTGCTCTTGTGTTCTAAAGAAGCCTTGGATATGTTAGATGCCTTGAAGGCAGCCATAGTTCAAATTTCTCATACTGGAAAATACAATCTATGCCCATGTTTGAGTAGGACTGAATTGTTTGTGGTTGAATAGTAATGAACTTCCCTTAGCTCGGCAGCTGGCTTGTTGAGCTTTTAAATTCTGTGTGGTTGTAGGAAATAGCTGAGTTATATGCTGCAATTTTGCATCAGCCCATCAGTGCAGCAGGAATTGACCAGAGCTATCATTCATTTCTCTTTGGATTTTATATTGGATATGAATAAAAATATAGTTGTAATATTGAGATAACCGTTCCTCTTGCTTCTGATAACTCCTGGATTACATTTAACTCTATCTTCAATCTGTTTAACAAATCCATGTCCCTAAAGCCTTTATGAAAATAACACGGAGTACAAACTGACAAATTAGCACTGATAGATACGCAGAGAAAGTGATGGTTTTGAATGTATCACGTTGTAGAAGAAAAGATCTCAGTACAGAAATGATCTCCTGTGTAAAATCTATATGAGATATATAGAAGTTACTACTCAGAATACTGGCTTATTGCACTCCATAGATTTGAAACCATCTTTCTTGGATGGCAGTGGAAAGCTTCAATATACTCACATGAATTATAAATGATGTCTGGTTTTCTTGCTAAAGTAGGTACCCTGTGTTTTTCTAACATAGGCACTTCAGACTTCAAAAAGCTACTTTATGCATGCACAAAAGCAAAAGACCTGTATGTGGAAACTTTTACTCTTGTCAATACCATTGTGGGCTCTATTGTAAATATTTTTGTTTTAATTGGAGTTGCCATAGATATTCCCTTAACGTGGGAATGAAGTCATGGCTTTTAAACAATTAGTTTAGAGATGGAATTGATTTGGAAGAAGTAGTGCTTGTGAAGACACAGTATATGAAACTGGAATTGATTCAAGGCGACAGTTCCTACATAGTTCAGACATTTTGGTGCCTTGAAATGAACAACTTTTCTATCATTTCAGAAATACAGTAATACACAACAAGGCAGATCAAAGACAAGGAATCATCACATTGCTTTCCTGATTCTCAGCAGTGATGCAATTTGCATTCTTTCAGATATCTTTGTATTGTTTTCATTTCAAAACCAAGCACGTACTGTGGTACTGTCTATTGGTAGCCTGAGACATTAACTCTTTGTACCATACTATTTAGCAAATGGTAAAGGTTACAGTAATGACAGAAATGGGTTCAGTACCTGAACTGAATAAAATTTACAAGGTTGTGTGACACAAGGTGCCAGACAAAATGACCTCTTGGATCTGGCAGGGCTATAAACTTATTGCTTCTCCTTGGCAGAAAGCAAAAATCTGTATAGTCTTCATTTAGAGCAACCAGGATTCCAGTTAAATCATCAAAACAGCAGTGCTTTTAGATTTGGCATGCACTTCCTAAAGACTGGATTGAGATGACATCGATTGCCGTAGATCTTGCACAGCCCTATCTGAACAAAGCATTTTGGCTCTGCTGCAGACCTGTTGCCATCCAGAGGAGACTGGAAATCCAGCCTTCAGAGCAGGAGCATTGCACCTGGGTCAGAAATATACAAGCAGCTTCTCATTTAAGATCAAACATGAAGATTTGACACTGCATAGATCTCATCAAGATATTAGATGAGTGAAGTGGCTGCTTGCAGAGCTGTGTCTGTATTTCCTGGAAAGCACTGCCCTCAATAACAGCACCAGACTGTGGGCAACAGAGCTGATAGACAAGGCATTAGCCAGACTAACCCAGCAAAGGTCAGTCAAGGATAAATAAATCTTGGCAGAGTACTTGATGTAAGAATTACTTTATGCAAAAAGGACTTAATGGGAAATAGAATGCATTTCCTGGAAGAACAAGCTGACAAGGATGCAGTGAAAATAGTTATTATGTGTGCCAAGAACACAATGTAGTCTAGACTGGAGAGTGCCAATGGGAGTGAGTTTTATGCCAGTTCAGACCTATGCAAACATGGGAAGGCTGCACACAAACTCCAGCAAATCTGGGGGATAAATAGCTGGCATAAAAAGAGTGTAGTGTCAGAACTGGGTTACTTTAAAAAGTGTCTGGTTCCAGACTCTCTGCCTTTCAGCTACTCCAGAACTAAATCTGAATTACAAAACCAATGCATTTCCCCCTCTGATGCCGCAGCTCAGGTCATTATCACAGATGTGATACATTTCAAAATGTAAGGCTTGCCCTCAAGCAAGTGCATGAAGAGACCCATCACAACGAGTCTGGTCAGTTGAATGGTGACAGCCAGGGATAATGTGACAGCACAGAAACATGCCCACTGGTCACCTGTGCAAATGGGACTCACGGAGGGATTGAATGAAAAGACACAGACCTTAAGAGACCTGAGGTCATTTAAAAGAAACATGAGTTTGTCGTAGAAATTGTGACAATTTTCAAAAGGGCACCTAACATAGATTGACACCATGTAAAAGGAAAAACAGACTCAGTGAGAAAGTTTCCTACACCATCACCTTATCTAAGCTTTGACAGAGCATCATAAAAAGGAAGATAATTATCATTATTTCTTCTGCACAGCCTGGGAAACCCAGAGAAAGAGGAAATACCATTTACCTATTTTCATGTAAAGTGAACACCAAGCTGGAATAGATGGGCTTCCTAATTCAATCCATGCCTGCTGTCATGTGGTTCCTGAAGTTGCAGATGAATGAACTGTAAAATACAGAATAGTATTTTGATGAATATTTAAATCATGTTTAGGATATTTGGAATGATATATTTGCACCTTGATCTCTCTACTCACTGGACGCACCCACGTTTTGTTTTCTGCTGCTTGTGTACTGTGCTTTTTTTTTGCAGTCGTGACATCATTTAGCTCAGCTAATATTATTTAAGGAAGTTGTTGAAATTTATACTGCATATTGGGTTTTTAACATAGAAGATACAAGCCAAATTCCTTGCTAGAGTAGTTTGATTAAAATAAAGTAACTAGAACAATATCAATATACCTTAACAAAGACCTTTGCTTATTGTTAGTACTACTGTAGTGTTCAGGCTTCAGTTCCTCAAGTTCAAAGTCTTTGTGCAGAAAACATGTCTTTTTTTTTAGAATTTAAGACTCCTAGCACTGTTATTTCTCAGTGGCCACTGTTGCAGAGCAGCCTTTGAGCAGGCTCACTCAAAGAAGAACAGGCTTACTCAGAGAACATTCAAGTTATAACAGACTTCACCAGAAGCACCTTTGATATTTGAAGTTTGTGATCTCCTGAGATAAATTAGATAGACTCCCTCCTTTTTTGGCCTGATTCACTCCTAGACATTTCCCAAGCAATAACATAATGAATCTTGTCAGGGTTGTGTGTTTGTGCAGTGCTAAATATTAGGAAAGTCCATACCCAAACATAACATTTTAAGCGGTAGTTTATGATTCAGCAAAATCCACCTTTAATAAAAGCAAATGGATGTCTATAGGATTGTGGAAGAGTTTCTGAACCTTCAGAAAAGGTTGCAAGGTTGAAATTTGCTTCTCTTAACTAGCTGTTGAATGTTTGCTCTTCTGCCATCCTGACTTGCTGGCCCTGCCTTGTTAGGGCTCTGGAGCAGGCTCAGCAGTTCTGCCCAGCCGGATTCTATTGCTACTGTATTCCATAAGCAGCTGGTATAAACTGAGTATGAGGAGAGCATAGATGGAGACTTCACAATTAAAGAAGAAAAAAAGAGGAATGCTGGGAAGTGCTGTATTCTGGAAAGAGAGGAGTGGGTGTATGGTGGAGCCATACAATTCCTAATTGGCCCCATTACTCACACAGCTGTGTATGCCAGCTAAAGAATTAGGATATAGGAATCCTTGTGGCATATTCACTAAATACTTCTTTATAGTTAAGAAAATGGTTTAGAGGTCTCCTTTCATTTCTGCAGTATTTATTCTTTTGCATCAGCAAATAACTACTTTGCCTTTCCCATTATCCAGTTTGTCATCTTTCAGCTATTTTCCTTTGTATTTTATAATGTACGTCAACTAAATACAATAAACCTAAATATATACAGTGCAGAACATACAAAGGATCTCAAACAGCTTTACATAAAATAATATCTGGGAGCTTTAAAACTGAGCTGCATTTAATGCTGGAAAAGCCAGACTAAAAAGATAAGATTTCAATTTTGTCTTAAATGAATTCACTGAATCTGCATTTCTGATGTCAAGCAGAAGCGAATTCCATAGTTCTCATGAATAGCAAGCAAAAGCCTTACAGCTATGAGAATTTAATCTGATTCTTTTACTTTGCATGTCCAGGATTTTTAAAGATACATCTCTTTTTATATGTTCTGAAATCTTTGTGGATTTTTGATCTTATGGTTGCATGGCTATTTTTTCTCTGTAATCGTCCTTACATTCCAAATGGCGAAATGAAACAGTCTTCTGGAAAAAATGTTGTTAACACAATAAATAGCTTTGAAATGACAGCCGTGATTCATTGGAGCAGAATACTTTTAAGTAGAAAAGTTTCTTGCTGTACTGTTTTCTCTTCGACAAAGCCTATGCATTCAACAGCAGTTGTGGTATATGAGATGAGTACATATAGACACAGTTATAGTTATGCATCAAGAAAAGATATAGAAATGAAAGAAGGTTATCAAGAACTTTGTGTTCTGAGTCTGCTGCATTCTGTACTCTTTCTGTTCTTTATTATATAGGATCACTAAATAAAAATGCAGTGTTCGCAGATGAGGAGGTTTCTAGTGCTATGGCATGCTTCTCTACCTCCTCCTGGCAGTAATCACTGTGTGATCTCAGGGTATGTCTGTACTGCAATGAATGCAGAGCTTATAAACTGTCTAGGGTAGCTTTAAACAACCTAGCTTGGTGCTGAGGCTATTGCAGTAATGGCAAGATAACCACTGGATTCATCTGCTGGTGAGATGTGTGCTTTTTACGGCTACTGCATTTTTGCTCCCTGACCAGTTAATTTAACAGTAGTTTGGATATGTTGACAGAACCCAAAGGTACACATGTACACATGCCTTTGGTATGGCAACCAATGGGCTAATCCATCCAGAGGTCTGATGGGCCCTGCTTAGCTGACTTTATCACTGCAACCAGCTGAAGGAGACGAATGCAGTGGTCAGTAATAGGCTAAATTCTCTGACACATATTCTTGCGTATTTCCATCTATAGCCAGGAGTGCTATCAAACAGTAAGTACTCCCTAGTTCCTTGTGTTCAGTGCAGAGAAGAGGGAATAACCCCTTTCCCCCCTGGCCGTGCACTGGCAGGCTTGGAGGGGTTTCAGTGAATGTGGTGAGGTAAGGGACTGGACAACAACTGCTCTCTGCAGCGTGCTTGCCAGGTACTGGCAGTGATACAGGTGGGTACGCGTGCCAACTGTAATGCCTCACAGACAGAGAATACTGCTCTGGCATGGGAAGAGTAAGTGTTGGCCATGTGGTTACAAAAGGGCAGTTGTGTAGGGCATTTTCCAACTTGGCTAACTCTTCCAAATCTCTGGCAGCTGTTATTAATATTTGCATAGCATACTAGCATGTGCTATTTGGACTCAGCCAAGCTGTCTCCTGTGACTTCCCCTGTGCAGACTGCTAAGCTGTGTTCTTTACTGCCATGTTCAGCCTCCCTGAAAGCCAGAACAGGGATGATGGTATGGGTATTGTTCCTGGGGCATAGGTTAGAGCAGACTTGGGGTTGCTCTACCATCTGTTACCAGGAGTCTCCAACTCCCTGCTTCCTCTACCAGCCCATCTCTCACATCTGTTCCAGCAAACTTATCTAGTGAGATGCTGCTCTCAATCTTCACCAAAAAGCCCTCTCCAGCCTCTGTGTAAGGAACAAACTGAACAGAAAATATGCTTTGTCATGTGCAAACTCTTCTGATTTTAGTCCTTGTAGTGGAAAGTCTGTTTCCTCTTCCTCTGACTGCAAAGTCCAAGTAAAACTTGTCAGTGGGCGGAAGAAAAGACAGGCATGGATCTGTGGCCCTGTTCTCACAGATCACTTACAAGACCTGTTGTTTATTTCTGTAAATAGCTGCTAGCTGTACCTTTACAGAATTCCTAATGATCATCAGTGTCTCCCAGAGTTTCCTATAAGTTGTCCCTTTCCACAGAGAGCACTTTAAGGGATTATAAATACCAATGCCAGAGGTCCCTTTAAGGTGTTCATTGGCTCCTGGTATCTCTTGTTACATCTCTAGTCCTTCAAAGAGAAATCTTGTTACCGTGGGCTGCTCACTTTGTGCCTTTGTAAAATGTCTTTGGCTGACATGTACTGCAGCTAGGAAGTCAGAGCTAATGCCGGCAAGAAAAATGCAGGTGAGCAAGTGTTGCACAAGTGCAAACATATCAGTGTTGTTTAAGTTGCAATAGACTTCAACAGCAGTTTGTGTAGTCAATTGCTGTTCATATCAATGTTCTATCCATATGTGTATATACATGAAATCCTGTGCAGAATACAGTATTTCTCATCTACCTCTGTTCCCTGATGTCTGAGCCCTGAAATGTATCTACGTGGCTAAAAAGCACCCAGAGGAACTTGAATATTCAGTGCTGAACAATTAGCATGTTCCAATGTGGGAGAGATGAAGGATCAAGCAGTTTGTAATCAGTTCTAAATGAGAGTGTGCTGCAGAAGCAGACACATCTCTCTGCAAGAACATCTGGCTGGAAGTAAAGGCACCTGATGCGGCACCTTGCTGGGAAATTGGTTTCTTAGTCTGCAGAGGTTTGTAAAGTTTCAGAAATAATAATTTTGAAATAGAATGAAATTGGAAGTGGAAAAATCCAAAGCAACTGAGCAACTTATGCAGTATCACTTAAGATCTTCACTTCAGTCATTTTGAAGGTACTGGCAATCTATTAGACTGGGAAATGAAACGTCTTGGCAAACAAGTTGTTTGCTAATTTTGGTATTTTGTGTGAGTCAGAAATGTGTGGAGGGAAATATATTAAAAGTAAGCCCTCCTCGTGAACTGCTTCAGATTGCATAACTGATATTTGCCAATAAAATTTGCATCAGAAAGTATCAAGAACTTGTCCAAAAGAAGAGGAATTAGAAGCTACTGCAGACACTCTCCCACGTGTCATTAATGGACATTGGTCATAGTGAATTTTCACAATGGTCAACATGAAAAATGCCTGCTTTCTTCTGCGCCTAACTCTTGCTTGTCACAAAGTGTATGGGAATTGTTAAGTCACGGCCTGAGCCAATGATTGAGCACCTGGTGAAGGGACACAGCCAGCCCTAGGAGAAGTGAAAGCAATTCACCTGTGGACTGGAAGGGGTGGAACCCACCCCTCCCGAAGCCTCATTTAAGGGCTGGCTGCCACACTGAAAGGATCTCTACCTGGTGATCTCTTCTTTTGCAGTATTTGGTAGGCTCTGATCCTTGGGACTGGTAAGCAAATCCTTCTTTCTTTAACTGGTTTGTGACCGTCACCCCTTTTTTTGGGTAATATAGAACTGGTTATCTGCCATTGCCTTTCTCTGCACAAGGTGGTTGTGTTCATTTCTAAACTTGAAAATGTTCACGCCATTTCCTTGATCACAGAACTACGCTGTCCCTTCTTATTTTATGCTCTCAACTGCTTTGTGAGAAAGCAAAGTGATAAAAGCATTGTGCTTTTTGAAAATGTGAATGTATTATCTATAAATCAGTAAAGAAGTCGTGTTTCCTTTCACGCCCACATGTATCCAAAACTCTTAAAAGTTTGATTTTTGGCTTCTGGGAAGTACAATTAAGGTGAAAATCGTGGTTGCAGAATTAGAATTGTGGTGTTGAAAAGCCTACAGAGCAGTTTGATTTAAATTATCCACAATTGTCTGTTTTTCTTCCTGCTGCAAAACATGTCACAGGTTCTTAGCATTTCCTTTGAATGATGCTGAAGAGCCTCGCACATTTCTTGTCTGCGTACTGTACTTTTGAACTGAAGCATTCAGTGTTTGGAAATAAGCACCAAATGTATTACAGTTAATCACAGAAAAAGAACTTTGGGAAGAACCTGAGCTTCTGCAGCAGTTTAAAAGTTACAGTGAGATGTGATTTTATTTTTCATTTTTTGCTTTTTGCCTTGATTTATGAGACTCCTGTTGAATTCCAAATGCATTAAATGGCCAAAAGCCATTAAGAACTATGGACACTGCTGAGAGACAAAATAAAGTGAGTGAATATTTAAGTTACTTAAGCAGAGTTTTCCACTCTTAATGACATATTTCAATAGCAAGTGATTCAGGGATTTCAACGTTAACAGTGGGGAAAAAAGGTGACCTTTTGAATTTTCAGAAAGTTCTTTATGAATAATCTGTGGCATCTAAGAGGCATCTGAACATTGGCGATTTGTAAGAACTTCAGCAGGCAATAAAGAGTCGAGTCCATAATTTATGGAAGATTAAATGTCCTTTTTGGGGGGGCTTCTAGTGATGTTTTGAAGCCAGATCTTCAGCAACACCTTGGTGATGACTTAAGGCGTGAAAGGCCAGGAGTATGTCCTCAGTGAGACAAGTCTCTGTAGAGAAAAGGATATCCTTTTGCAGTGAGTTCAGCTACAGCTTATAGCCCTGTAATTGAGAAATAACATCAAAAGAAATTGCTGACATCCTTCTGGAAGCTTCTGAAGATGCTTTAGTGAGAACACCTCTTAAATAAAAACTTTTTATTTCAATTTATCCTATGGACCCCAAACTTGAACTGATTTTGCAGAGGCGGTTTGGAAGAGCTGCATATGGACTCACTTTTTCTTTTGCTTCTCTGAGTACTATGAAGACCTTTCACATACAGCAAAACCTGCATAGTCCTTCAGTGCCTCCCAGATGTCTGAGAGGAGTGCGTGTCATTGCCATGGAGAGAGAGTGAGAGTGGCCAATGTTTCTCCACCACCAATGAATTTGGCTTGGGGTGGTGTTTTCTTGATAATCACAAGGCTCTTTGTCTTACCATTCTCCAGGTGAAGCGGAAGAGAGATAACACTGTAGCCATCAGCTAGTGTATGTTTGTTTATCTGCTCTTCTGTTGGTGTCATGTTTCTTTTTTGTTGCGGGAAGCAAAGTGCTGATAAGGGAATTGCTGTGCACCTTACACAGTGTTTGTGCCCCAGAATTATCAGGCCATGTGACAGCTTCTAACTAAACTTTGGGTCCAATAATCATACTAGTGCCATAGCACCAGAAGAGAGAGAGGAAGAGTAGTTGTGCTCTAAGTCTTCTTGCCAAGCTGTCCCACTCCAGGAGTCAATGTAAAGACAGCATGATGGCAGCTGGTGCGAGTCAGAAGTGCCCTTACTCAGAATGTCCTCAGATCTGATTTCTTCTGCATGATGAGAAGGACATTTAAAAAAAACCAACCAAACAAACAAAAAAAAAAAAACCACATTGCAAGACACTGAGAGATAATGGAACAGAAAATTCTATCAGGACTTAAAGCTGTTTTAGGTTTTCAACTCCAAATGTGGGTTCTATGTGGAGTTATTTCCAGTGATGACATGTGGTGGGTGGTAGGTTGTGTATTCAACTCCCTAGTTAGTTGTCTTTGTGTGAGTTCCAAATTAGATAGAACAAAACTCAGGACAGATGCTACCTGCTGATCAGGATAGTGTGGCACGTATGCCACAGGAATGCTGTGATGAAAGCACAAAGGCTGAATAATCCAGGCTGTGATTTTGTTGTAGCTAGAGTAAAAATTGGTATTGATCTAAGCTCCAGCATCAAAATATCTTTGTGTCCTGTTTCACAGAAGTATTCACAACCTGAAAGCATTCTACGTTGATTTTATTACATCTTTCTTCAGACTCCAAGAACTCTTGGTTATTTGAATATACCAGCTTGACATAACCCAGATCACAGTATCTCTACCACCTGGAAATTTGCTGTGGAGAAAAAGGAGATATGTAACAGAAACTATTCTGTACAAATGAATAGTGAGAGAGAGGGCAAGTCATTTTCCATCACGTAATTCAATGTTTTTTAGGGCACAGCAGAGTCGATGTACTGTGCCCTGTGTCACTCTCTGAACATGTGCACTAGTTCTTCCCTTTTCGGTATGGCTTTGTAAGTCCACACATGTTCTGTGTCTCTTTGCTTTGAGAACATAAAGGAATCTCCTGACTCTGTGTGGTGCAGAGCCTCTCCATGGAGGGATCTGTGCACCTGCTTATCCTGCTTCTAGCACAGGTATATCAGGTGCTTTTTCTTTATCAAGGGATGAAATGTGAGAACAGAATGGCTATGATGTTACCAGTGGTTGTGAGTTAACTTTACAATAAGTTAATAATAATTGGGTTTCAAATCGGTTCAAATTTCCCTCTAAATGTATAATCTTCTCTAAACTTATTTCACTAAAATGCTTAAAGCATCCATCTCACTGTCAGCCCAGATTCCCCTTTTCATTGTGTATACATATGCAAACTGTTTAAACCACGCGTTGTGTCAAGGATATGGGATGGAAAGAAAAGTGTGAAAACTGTTTTGCCCATATGTTGAGAAAAGATCTGCAGCAGACAGTGAAGAAGCTGCTAACAGGAAAAGTATCTGAAGTTACATTACAAGGTAAAAGACAAGATTGTGGCTGTGAAAACAAACTAAAACAAGAGAAGGAGATAAAATACCCTTTACAGGATGAAGTGGTAGTACTGTGATGCTGTAGTTCCTTGGGGTGGAGTGGTGAGGGTATTTTAATAGTGTGGGTGCTGGCACAACTGACTTTGCTGATACTGCACAAAGTTGCCTTTCATCTAACAATATGAAATGAAGCTCTGATCAGGAGAAAACTCAGAGGGGGGAAAAAAAGATAAGACTGCCTGAATGAAGAAGACAGGAGGCTGCATTACGCTGAGAAGGAGCAGATTGTTTGCAATGTGGGTTATACAGCCAAGGGAAGGAATCCCCTCTCTGAGCTTTAACACTGGAGAGCTGTAAATAAACAGTTGGATAATATGTTTCATTTGACATTAATAATGCAGTGCCTAAAGTGTGTTGGATGTGCTTTAAATATTACATGTGAATCCCAAACCTCCCTTGTAGTAATTTTAGGAAATATCCGTAATCTTGTCATTTTAACAGCAGAACAAGTTTTCTGGCCTTTTCATGCTTCTTTGTATATTAGGAACTGAGACATGCAGACCTTCTCTACATAAAGAAATCATGTACTGTTGCTTCTGCCTTTACATTTATCCAAGCAACTGCTTACCTGATTTCAGACAGGTTGAATAAAATAAGAGAGGATGGAGACCCAAGCACAATAAAACTGCTTTGTAGTCATTATATGATGTTAGCATAGAACAGATCACAGGTCAGATCCAGGTCTGCCATCAACAGTCATAGCTCCAACTCTTATAGGAATTGATTGTAGACATCAAAATTACCTTTGTATGTCAAAGCTTGTGCTGATTGGAAAACATTTGGGCTTTGGAAAGCAATACCATTTGAATCATCAGTGCAAGGTTCTTGCCAACAGGATTTCCATTGGCTTCTTTCATAATCCAAAAGAAGCATTACTGTACATCCAGATGGAGACTACCCAGCTTTTTACAACATATAGAATGAGGAACAAACTTGATTCATTTTTCTACTCCATGATTTGCCCTGAATTAGAGAGTAAGTAGTGAGGGAATGTATGAAGAAGAAAAACAACCAGGGGGAATTTTTTTCTTGGGAAGAGAAATGTGTACACTTCTAGCTAGCATCAGTGGGACTTTTGAAGCATGCATGCAAGAATACATTTTGTTCTGTAGGTATTAAAAGATACTCAACCTGCTGCTGTCAACAGTACAAGATGGGCAAGTGACAATAATGCCTGCCTGAACTAAGTGGGTAGATGAAATGCATATGGATTTCATTTTTGTTTGGTTTATCCCACAGCTTCTGTATTGCTGGATGGCGAAGGTCATGGTGAAGCTTTCCTTTCATGCTGGGTGTTATTAAAGCAGTGCTTAGTTAAATTAATCTGTGGTATATTCAAAGAACACTTACTCTGTTACACCGGTCCCTACTCCTCAAAACTAGAGAGTGATAGATTCGGTCTGATAGAGCCATAATGATTATTTTCCTATTTTCTGACTATTCAGTTGTAATTGCATTTTTTGTGCGTGATACGATCAACATGCTGTTTGTTAGCTTGGCTACTCCTACTGATAAATACACCTACTCCCTGCTGTAGCTGTGGAGTAGCATTTCCAACAGAAGCTGTCATCATCCCAGTTCAGTAGTGCAGAGCAGAAAGGACTGGGGCTTAGGATAGCAATTGTCCTGTTCAGTGTGTGACTACAGGCAGGTCACATCACCTCTGTGTCAAAGCCAACAAAAAGAGAGGCAGGACAAGCCTTGAAGCAGGGATTGCATCTTTTCTTGTGTGTCTCTGAAGCTCCTGGTGTGTTTTCCCACTGATGTTAGCTCTTGATCTTGAAAGAGGTGCCTGAGGGCATTGTGCAGATGTTTCTGCCATGCCAAATGTCCACATAGCAAATGGGAAGGCTGAGCAGCTCCAGCGGGAGGCTCAAACTGTTATGGATCTGTTCATTTCTTGGGAGTTAAAATATCACTGATGCCGGATAAAAGTCCTTTGCAACTTGATGGGGACTAGGGAGTTGTGTGACGTGTCTCTTCTGCTCCATCCCAAGAATGGAGTGTGCTAATAGGGGGGTTACAGTCCCCTATATCCCTTTGTCTGCTCTGAGAATAGACAGATATGCTGCCCATACACACACTGAGTGTAGAGAAGATCCTGCAGGAAGCTATTCAGCATGGAAGTCATAAATCACACAAGAAACAAGTGTCATTTCTATGATCTACATTACATGAGGGCACCCTCAGATGACAAACATTCCCAAAGAGAAGTTAAAAGTGGCTTCCTATGGCCAAGACTCCTAAAGCACAACATTCTGCTGTGGAAGAAGGGACTCTGACAGGACTCCTGTGTTTATGTGGTCACTGAAGAATGGATGTGTGCATAGCAAGTAGGGAACAGACCTACAGAGAAGAAGAAAGCTGGGAGGAAGAAAGGAAACCACACTGAACTCGAGCTGTTAATCACATTCCTATGTTGATAAAATATTTATGAGATCTCATTCAATTAATTAGAATAAACTATGTAACACTGCAGGAAACAAATTGAAAATTTAATAAAGTAAGTTCGCTTCCAATTTCTTTTGAAGAAAGAAGCTAATTATATTTAGTTCTGTAATTATAACTTTAATTAAAATATAATGCAAAATATTCCATAAAGTGAAAACAGTTCCGTGTTAGAAAATGGAGCCTTTAAGACAACTTGCTTCTCAGATAAAAGTTCATAACAATTTCAGATGAACATCTTTTTCAAATGAAAGTCTTTTCAGGCTGATCTTAAAACAAATCCATCTTAGGACCACTCATTAGCATTAGCTTTTATTTAAAAAGTAATGTCTTACCTTCCTGCCTCTATTTAGAAATGTTTCTTACTCTGCATTAATGATGTGTTTTACCTACTATATTTGAACTAGTGACACACTCCTTATTTATATTTGGCTACTGCAGCCTACAGAATCCAATTTTTGTTTAGAGAATAGTTTCAAAATACATTGTAAAGTATATCCACATAGCAGCTGCCTTCACCCGTGCAACAAGGGAAGAGTGCCTCAGGCAGAGAGGTCCAGGCAAAATTTGGGTCTAGCAATATAAAAGGAGAATACTGACAAAATGATCTTTCATTGATGTTTTTATGATGATTTAATAGCAACAGTCTTCTAGGCTTGTGTAAAATGAATTTGTCTTTAGGACTAAAAAATAATTTTACAAATGATTTCTAATGTACGGTTCACAGGGGAGTCGGGTGAATGTGCGGTGTGTGGATTCACAGAGCCCATCTGAACCACATGTTAAGTCTGGCTGTGTTTTTCCCACTTTGCTGGATTTTGATTTAGGCCAGTTCATAAGTGTTTCCATGTAAGTTAGAAACCATAATTAGATGCTTAGATGTATTTTAAAACAAGTGTACCATTGGGACCTGTTCTCAGTGGTGCCATTAGAGTCCTGCACCTTTAATGTTTCTTTGGTTTCTGTCTGTTAAGTGGCTACACAAAAGAATTAATACGCAAAGGAAAAAATGAGAAACTTATGAAAGAAAGAAAAAGGATTATTGCTTTTACCAGTGTTAATGCACAACAGTGGTCCCTAATGGCACATGTTACAAAGGTGCTCTTTGCAGATCTTCTATCTGGAAGAGAGTCACAACCTTTGCTTATCCTTAGTTCCAATCCCAGAGATGTACCTCTTGCCATTGTTTTGAGAAAGAAGGGGACATCCAACCTTAGGGCTTTCTGACTTTGGCCTGTGCCTGTCATTGCTATAAAGTCACTAAACTACAGATTTGCAGTGCTAACAGAAACTCCTTCTGTTCTCCCCGAGCAGATCAGCAGTGCCCAGAGTGAGTCAGTTCTTGCAGTACTGAACAAAAAGGAACCCAAAAATAGAACAGTTTGAAGGAAATGCTGGACTGACATATGCTGTTTTTGTACATTTGTTGAACATTATTGAGCATTTCTAGTGCAGTAATCAGAGAGTAGGAAAATATCTGGGAGTGTTTATTTAATAAAGTTTACATTACACAGCCCGCAATTCAGCCAGGGCAGTGTTTTGTCATCTTTCTGATCGCATTTGTTTTCTTCCTCTCTTTGCCAAGGAATTTGTAATGATCAAAACAGAATGAGTGACCAGAAACTGATGTATCAAAGTCTGTCTAATGAATAAGAAGTTCTTTAGCAGTGTGGTTCTCCCAGAGTGTTTCAGAGAAGGGGTATTTGTGCTGCAGAGCTGTCTCCTGTGCTGAGACTGTGGCAGTGAATGCTTTTATCTCCAGCAGTCTCCAGCTTGCTCTGTCTGATGAGTTGATCGAGGTGGTGGCCTTTCTTCCCCCACACCATAAATCCCCTCATCCTTCGGGCCCTTTCTCTTGGTATTTCTTCATCTCAAGGAGAACAACTGAAGACTTTTGCTGAAATTGAGCTCACTTTGTCCCTGTTTGGCACAGCTGAGCTATCCAGTGACATTTCAACCTCCCTACAGAACTGGAATGCTAAAGATCTGGTTCCAGGTGAAAATCAATACTGAAGTCAATGAAACTAAACCAGGACATAATTTGTGGAAATCAGTTTTAACTCCCCTGAATTTACTGAAATTGCTGCCATGTCAAATATAAAGTAACCCTGCTAGAGTCATGGGATATATTTGGTGTGAAGATAACATTAGAATATACTTACTTGCTATTGTGTTTAAAAAGAAAGAAATATTCATCGTGTGTTGCTTAGTGTCTTTGCTCTGTAAGTAAACTTACTGAGCAAGCCTTGGGTGGAAAAATATCCTTAAGAAGAACCTAGGAAAACTGTACATGACCAAACACACAGATTGAATTGTATTTTCATTTTTTTCCTAACAATGAAAGAGAAAATCTGTTTCCTTGGAAGGAGAGCTTACTATTTAATGTTTTGTACTTCCCAAAAGAGATCAGCTCCCAAACCCCGCTGCTTTCCAGACAGGACTACAAGAGCGGAGCGTGCTTAGCAGAGGGTCAGGTGGGCATTTACGCTGAGTTAGTTAATATGGTATTACTTAGTGAATCTTAGTCACAGTGAAATCAAATCCTCTAATACAGACGAGAAATTATGCTTTTTTTCTGTAAGTGGATTAAGAAAATTAGGTACTCAGCTGCAATTAATTAAATTGGAAGAAAAATATATTCATATCTCTAGTACTGTAGCATACTGTAGAAATCATCTGTGGTTTTGGAGTGTTCACTTCTGCTGACTTATGGATATGACCTGAAAGGTGGGGATGCTTCCAAGGCATTTGCAGTCTAAGAATCATCTCTAATCTAAACATAATATACTGCCAGGTCTGCCATGAATCTGCTGTACAGCCATTTTCTCTTTTCTGTGCATCTCTTTCTGCTCTGCTCTTTTTCCTGTCTGGTTTACAGAAGTTCAGTATTCTACTGCAGGAATTAACCTTTATGGTATGTCTATAAAATGCCTAGAATAAATGGGTGTTCATCTCAGTGGGGAACTTTAGACATTGTCATCATGCAAATAAGAATTTAATATGTAATGCATCTGACCCTGTTGTTATCAAAGTCTCTTTGCACCCAAAGAAAAACAATAATGAAGAGAAGCAGACTCAGTTGTCATACAAGAGATGTGAATACTTAAATAGCTGTCTGCTCTCTTTCATATTTTTAAGATTTAAAAGTTCATGTTTTTTTTTCTGCTTATGTTAAATGAAAATATCTTTACTTGATATTCATCATTCTACAATGGCTATTTTATCACCTAGACAACATGAATAAAAGTTATTATTCTTAGTCATTAGTCACTCAGTCAGGAAAAAGAGAAAAATTGAACGCTTTAGAACATTTTACTTTTCTGTCATTTTGGAGTAAATGACATTCCTAAATGATGGCCAGTCAAACCTACAGAATCTATTAGTAACTTGATAATAAGCGTGGAGGGATGCTGGGACCCAAAGGAGTCTTAAAGTGGCATTTATCAGGCATGTCACATCATTGCTACTGGTAATAAAAGCATTTTTGTTTTATGCTGCAGCGTCTATAGAGAATAATATTTTTTGTGCTATAGCCAAAAGTGATATTGCTACATTCATCACGCTGTTTGATATGAAATAGCCTAAAAGCTCTGGAAACTGACTGTCATTATTTGTTTCTTCCTTTTATTTTTTCTTCCTAATCAAGGAGCCTGTTACAGTGGTGGGAAAAGTTTTCCTAGCCTTCAAATTAAGACACGCAGACACAAAACAATTTCCCCATCATGAGTCTAACCCTTTGTTTCTAGCACTGCCTTATGTTTTAGTGTCCTTGCAAGAAGAATATGGTTAACTCATTTCATTTTCATTTGTTTCTCCTTCTGAAAGAGAGGTTCAGGGTGCTTGGTTTACTATCCTGGTAAAACCTTCATTGGCTTTAGTGAACATTCTGTGTGTCTGGGGACTGCAAGATGATAATTTTCTATGTTAGTTTCTGTGTGTTAAAAATCAGAAATAATAAAAAAAAAACAACTGAAAATCCAGCAAAAATAACAGCAGTAACTAAAAAAAAACATCCCTAAGAGTTTCTTTTTTCTTTTCAGCTGATTTCCTTGGTAGGAAAAAGGTCCATCAGTTTCTTTCAATTGATGGATCTACCACTCCTGGCCTTGTACTCTGTGGCCCCTGTACAGCTGCTGCAAAAATGCCCGGGAAAGCTTGCACGGTTTCCTATGGAGGTGTAAGCCTAGTACAGGCAAATGCATCACAGGAGCTCACTTAATAGCAGAGAGGAAGCAAAGCACGTTCATCATTTGAATTCTTACCCACAGATATTCATCTTTTGTATGTAAAAATGCCATCTGATTTTCTCCCTCATAAACCTGGTGTGATGTTTTCCCTTTTTCCTATTGTTGTTATTTTGGTTTGCACTTAAATCTGTCGCTTTTGAAAACTTACGGTTTTTAAGCCACACTTCTCTCTGAAAGTAGAAATGAATGAGATTTTGAAGGACTGGGGAAGTTAAAAGACTCTCTTTAAATTGTGTTGGTGCAGCGTGATGGGCTTTATAATTACTCGAGCCTGTTCTGAGTATTGGGGTTTCTCTGTTTCTCTCTGAAGGTAAATTCTGCCCTGTTTTTTCCAGAATACAGAATTTGTCATATTGACTGACTGTGGTAAGATCTGGTATGCCTTATTAATACTCTTTAACAAAGCAGCCTGCTCTTTGTCTGAATCATAAAGTCAGGCAAGGCACTTGCTACATCTAGAGCAACCTTCACGCTTTGAAGGGGCATGATGGTGTCAATATTTTTCAATAGCCCTCTGCTCTACCTTCAATTAATCTTATTCCCACTTCACAATGTGCAGACATATCAGCTGATCCCATGGGACTTTCAGTCTGGTAAGAGGATGATGCTATGACAACTTAATTCAGGATTTTAGGAGTTCATACAGCCGGTCAATGAGAAAAAAAAAAAAGGTATACCACAGAGAAATGTTGAAAAGTACAACAAATTTGGCAATGCTATACCTTTAGTATAAATGGCCATACGTAAACTGAGTAAACAGCTCATGCCTTTCTTTTCCTGACTTCTTATTGCTCTGCTCATATAACTAAGTACTTGCAGATGAAGAAAGCTGCTGCTTTGAGGTCAAATATATCATTCATCGAGTGTGGTGCTAAAGAATGGCCCTAATCAAACAAACTAATTTGTAATTAACACTTACTGATCTCTAGAAGTCACTTTTTGAACCTGGTCAGCCTTTCATAAGATGTGACGTGCCTCAAACCATGTGTTGAAATACCCAACAGTTGAAACAACCTGCAGATCACAGTGAGAACCGCATGACAGGAATCATTTTCCTTATGAATGTCTTTATAACTAAACGCTCATGTCATCCTGCGCAGACTTCATTTTTTCTACTTTTCCTTTCCCTGACAGTGTTTTTTTCCAGGCAGAGATCCTCTTGTGTGGCCTTAGGAGTGCTCTTTGTGTGTTGTGGGTGCTGTTTTCTGCTAGTGGCCGTTACCCCTTGCTCTGGTAGCATGTGCCGATTTATTTCTGAAAAGATAATGCATACACAAGCAGTCAGTTCTTCAATAATCATGTCTCAGCGGTTGTCTTTGGTCAGCAGTAATGAGAAGAAAGGAACGAGCTAGAGAAAATGGTCTAATTAGTTCCTGTAGATCAGAACACTTTGCTGCTGAAATAAGCCATGTGTCTTCACAGAGCTAATATCATTGCACTGAAATGTCCCCTTTACTGGGGAAAAAAATTGCAGTATGTTTTAGGGGGTGAACCAAAATAATTTCATTATGAAAAACAAACTAGTTGCAATAGACAGAGGAGATGAAGTTGAAGGTTTGTATCTGAAAATCTCAAAATCATACAAGCTTGTATTTATGTATTTACATTATTATGGATTTATACTTAGTTATGCTCAGTACTCCACAGATCTTTTCAGTGTTTGCAATAATTCTCCTCTTGTCTTTTCAGTCACTAATTTCTTGCTCATTGCTTTCAAACAGCACTCCCTCTCGTAGTGGGTTTGAACTAAGCAAAATGACCCACTTTTCTTGTTAGTATTTGCATGCAAAGCTAGAGATGTTTGCAAAGAATCTGTGAATTTATTCTGCAAGAAAATTCTGCTAGTATTGCCAGCAAAGACAGTTTTTCTATGTGAGCACAGTAAAATTTCAGCAGGAGCAAGCCACAGATGTTCTGCATGAGCCAGCTTGCCATTTGTTAGTGGAAACTCTTAACAGCTTTGAAAATATCACTTCTCTCAGGAGCAGCTGCCTCAGTCTCCACTCTGTGCTTGTTCTGTTGGGGAGGGTGGCTGTGCAGATTGCTGACAGCCATTGCATGTGCACATCCCCATACATATGCACTCGCTTCAACTTGTCTACCTCTACCCCCTCCAAAGAGAAGGAAAGCAAAATAGCGACAGTGTTCCAACTCAGCTATTTCTTGGCCTATGTTTCTCACTTTGCTCCGGGGCTACATCTGGCCATAAGAATGAATTGTGATTGAAGTTAAAGGTCCATCTGGGTTAATATGCTGCCTCTCTCATTTGTCAGAAGCAGATAGCTGGGGAGGAGCACAAGAAGTGTCATGTACCTGATTCTCCTCCCTACACTTCTGTCAGCTCCAGCCATTCTCAACACCTGTACTAAGTTATTAGTAAACTTCAGTGGATTTTGATTCCATGAACATTCCAGTTCTCCAAGCACTCTATAAACATCTAGCATCCACGATACCCTTTGACCATAGGATTCACAGGCCGTGTACCTGTCTCACGAACAAGGCTGGCTCAGGATTTCCCATTTCCCTTCTTTTTTTTCTTTTACTAATTTGAAATTGGCTTGTAGCATTTCTGTGACCTTATTCCCTCCCTCCCTTGTATGGTATCTTGCTCATTGTGCTGCTCTTCCCTTCAGAACTCCAGCATTCTCTAACTCTTCTGTTTGGAATCAGCAACTAATATCCTAGGAACATAAGATACTCAAAAGTATATCTTGTTTAGATGACATTTCTTGGACATCCTTGCATGCAAGAAATTCAGCGTTTTCATCTTCCAGAAGAGGTGCATCCAGTGGTGAAATCAACAATGCTGCATAGAACAACAGTGATAAAGTAGGCATCACCATCCTAGTTTTACTCTGCACGTTTATGCTTTGAGAGGCACTTAGATTTCTTCTGCTGTTTCTACAGCATCTTAGTGTTTGAGTATACAGACTGTGTGTATGTAGTTTCAAATCAAAGCTAATGAAGGTGGGAGGAATATAGGAAGACAAAAGGGTAATGTTAGCAGGAGAAGAGCTGGAAAGGAAAGGAGAATTTCACTTATCTGGACAGCTGTATTGCAGTGGAAGGCAATATTTGATGGAAGACCCATGCAAATGTCAGGCAAGAACGCAATACATTCCGACAGCTATCAGAGATTTAAACAGAAAGCTGCCTCTGAAAAGTAAAATGTAGTTCTGCAGCAGCAACATCTTCGGTGTTTTCTGTAGAGTGGAGATGTGGCAGGTAAGACAGAGTAGAAATTGAATGCTTTGATACGATGTTTCTAAAATCCATCTGGAACTGCAGTGCAGGGAGGGAATTGTTAAGCAGATTTCTTGCAGATCTACCTCTGGATATTTGAGCCAAACATTGTACAGGAAAAAAAAAAAGACTACGATTTCTGGTAAATTCATTGCTTTTCCATGCTACTCAAAGCTTGAATAAGCAAGCTGTCAACTGTAGCTCACAGGGACAATAAAGAAATGAAAGACAAGAGTATGACAGGTTGGGTTGGTAGGACTGCATACGGAAAGGGAAGAAAGGCGTTGTATGAGCTGAAGTCCAGGCAACTTAGATGTACAGGTGTCACCTCCCATTGTCTCTGCACAAAGAAACTTACACAGTCCCAATCACCTGTTACTGCAAAATAAGTGCCTTTATTACTGCAGAATGGTTTGAGGAGGTACAGTGTTATGACTTGAGCTTGAGAAGACTGATAAAGTATCTCAAATAACCACTGTTTCCACTGCTACAGTCATTTTTGTATCGCAAATATAGCAAGATCCATGCTTATCTTTCTGGATAACAGTTTATATTGTAGTGGGAAGGCCTCTGTAAATTAATCATGCTTCAAAGACCTTATCTCCTTGGTAAGCAGTAGACTATATAATGCAATCCCTGCAGCTTACAAAGGATCAGAGCCTGCTTTCCTGATCGTAGGAAGAGGGCAGTGTTTCTTTCAGTTCTAAGCATGCTTTTTTAAGTAAGAAAAGGGCAGTACGAGTGAAATATCTAAGATATTTCCTCTGCCTCCTTCTATGGAGGAGGATTTTTATCACACATAGACGTGCTTTGGATGGGGTAAGAGAAATTCTCAGCCCTGCCAACGTAAGAAAATATCAGAGCCATAGGTTTAAGGGAGGAATCATGTATCAAGCCTAGGCACATTTCCTGGCATTTACATTTTACCAGTACATAGAATTCTGGGTGCTTTGTTGGTAACTGTTTCCATGTGATTAATTTGTGGACAACTTTTACCTGCAAGTTCAGCTGGAAGGATGATTATTTACATCAGCACTTTGCATCAATACTTTGCAGCTTAAAGGATCAATAGGCAACGTATAGCTATTAAGATTGAGGTCAGACTATACTATTAGATTATTACAGGTTTTGGAATTCAGGGATATAGTCTCAGAATATGCAACTGTTTGAAAAAGTGATTGTAAGCATAGTGCTGCCTTCCATCTTGGTTTCCATCGCTAATCATCCAGAGTATTTGGTAATATGAGTCCGTCTGATATTTAGGTTTTTTTCACTTTACCCTTAAACCTCTTCTCTTTTGGGGGGGAAAAAAAAAAAAAAAACATTGTTAAGCAGAGGTTACTGACCAGCATCTCTGTCAGGAGAGCTACCATGTTATTTACACCAATTTATCCTGCACGACTGTCCATCTAAATCATCTATGACTTAAGGATCACTGTTAAGTAGTATATTTTTATACCACGAAATAGGAATGATTGCTGTCTGGCCAAGTGGAACAGAATTAAGACCCCACAGTTTGTGATAATAGCTTCATAGTATGTCCTGAGGGCTGCTGAGCAACTGCAGTGCTATTGATTTCAGGATACTGCGTACAAGTTCCTAAAAAGTGTTACTGAGTAGGATTTTCTCCTATTATTTGTTATGAGTACAATGCAAAGCACCCTGCAGAAAGTCGTGCTGGAAGGACAGCTGAGAAGAGGGGTGAGCGTGGCTCGAGATGCTATTGTACTGATGATGCCCACCTTGCTCTGATGCATCCACGTTTATGCCAAAGAGCCACAACAGTTCAGAAGTGGAACAGATTTGTAGTCCTTCGGCTCTTTCACGGGATTTTTAATCCTGCAATTTAAAGGAAGTAAATTTCAGCTACTGACTTTTGCATTGCTTTCTAATAACTCTAAAATTGCCAGGTTCCTTGGAAATCGCCCAAGGGTCATGCACTACAACAAACCTTTGAAAATATTGTTGTAAGTTCCAGATGCTCTTAGGAGTGTTTCCAACAGGCTTCAGTGATGAAGCCTGGAAACTTTCCAAAGCTGTTAAACGCATCTAATTCCCTCCAAGTCCAATAGCTACTACAACCTCCCTTGGAGCCTTGAACCATTAGCACACTGGACTTTTGTTGGGTAACAGACTTAATAAATGATCAGAATGTGATCATGTTAGCAGTGAATTTTACATGAAAGTGATCCCAGTGTACTGCCAATCACTTCAGGTTTGTGAATCGCATCTCACTGAAATGAACCTGACTTGGTAACGGGAATTGTGTAAGAGTCAGATAATCCTTCCAGAGAACTGCAGAAAATTCTGTTAGCTTAGAATAATTGCTGTTATTGGAAGATGAAAGCACTGCTTTCACTGTTGAACAGTAGTAAATGGGGCTTTTTCTTACCCAGCACTTTATTTCTGGTCATCACCTGATCATCCATATATTTTAATCTGACGCTCTGATGGTTTGCCTGTTTTTCTCTTAGTTCTTTTCAGCCCAGAGGTGTTTTATTTCATTTACTTATATTCTTTAATGCTTCCTCATTATGCACTTACCATTATGATCACTATTGTTTTTGAATGATTTGTGATTGGAAAGATACTGCAATTATTTTACTTACATGAATTCCAGTCTTGACGGGTTACAGAACAGGGTTGCTCCTTTGAATAATAGTAGGATTTGTATGTTAAATTCTTCCCTTTGGCCTGTACCACAGAGCATTCAAAACTAAAAGCTGTAAAAGTCAGTCACGGGCCTGTAGCCAACTACTGCATTCTAGTTATAATGGCTAACCAAGTTCACCGGCCAAGTCAAGGCACAACTGGGACACTCTGACGGCTAAATCCAACCAGGCTATCTATTGAGAAAAACACAAGCAAACAACTGGTCAGCTTCAGAGCTGAGCTAAACTGCAGATTGCAATCTGAGGTTGCTCTCACTGATGGAGCAGCCTAGAAAGTTGTGATTTTTTATGTGTACAAGTCCAAAATGGTCTGTAGAGGCTTCAGTAGTCATCTGGGGGATGACAATTGGATTTCAAGTGTACCTAGACTTTCTAACTCTCTGACGCATCCTGATGGACATATTTTTTTTTCATCCTATTTTCAGGGTCTTGAGAACATCTGATGAAGGACTCCTAAAACTGTTCAATTTTCAAGTCAGTGCATTAAGTGAACTGATCTCAGGTTACATAATAGACTAAAGAGAAAAACTGAAGAATCTTATGGTTCTTCACAAACCCTCTACGCAATCTGCCATTTGTATGATGGAGTGAAAGACCAGAAGCGGAGACCTCTTGGTCAGGCAGAATGCAACCCACGCTGCTCTGCTGGGCACAGTCCCTTGTTTTGCATTGGCAGCTTGAGGGCTTGAGCATCCTTGTAGACAAATCTCCAAATTTATAAGTTTTTTGTTTTATTTTTTCAAATCAAGGAGCTATGATAGATATTTTACATCTGTGTATTATGTGAGATTGTGGAGAGGTTTTCTTGCTTCACTGCCTTTTCTGGCAGAGTCTTCAGGACACTAAGATGATCAGGCTCTAGTCTCATCCACTAAAGCAAGATGCTGGTTTAATCTCTCAGTGTAGGAGGACTCTAAAAATCGATTCCATTAGCATTATCTTCCACAATTTTATTTTATTTTTTTACCTTTACCTCCTTCCAAATTGAATGCTTCCAAAGACTTAGTGGAATTTCAATTATTAAGTTTTAAGCTCCGTACTCTGCCTGGGATTTATGATTTTAAATATGGACAGAGCTCAAAATGCAAACTTCTTCACCACACAAACTCTAAAATTTGTGTGTAAAAGTATTTATTTTTTGCAAATTTTCTTTAGTGTTTGTGGTGACTGTAATGTCACCATCTGTTCAAGAAGAAACAGAATAAGGTGCCAGCTCAGATGTGTCAGGGAGATTAAAGCCTTGCAATGTTTCAAAATTTCATATTATGCTAAATCTATTTGGTTTCATTTAATATGTCTGTGCTGTTTATTTTTTTATAGTCAGAATGCCCAACTAGAAGAGTCATCCATGAGAGACTCAAGACTGATGAGATACCTGGGGCAAAATCTTGACTTCAGAGAAGTCAAAAGCAGATTTACTTCTTTTCTGACTTCAGTTTGCAGTGCTTCTGAAGTTCACTCCAAAAATTGCCTGCTTATTTTGGGCCTGCTTTATACAACACTTCAGTTCAGACAAACATTTGCGCAGATCAAGTTATATTCTGTCCAGTGCTACATTTCAGCTGTAATAATCACCAACATTTGATGTTTCAGCAAGAATGATTCTTCTATCTTACCCTTGTCTGAGAGAGACTAGATTATACCAGATGTAAGCTATCTACCTTGGCCTACAGTTATATTTAGATGCCTAAACATCTCACTTAGTGTGACCTTTAGAAATATGTAGTATGAATAGTATGAAAGTTCGACTCAAGCATAGCTACGTAATAAATCTGCTTAATTTCACTCTAACATAAACCAACCATTGGGTTCATAAATGCACTTAAACTTAGTAGTATTTCTTCAGGCAACTAGGCCAATCTGTGAGAGTACTATCTAGGTAAGAAATGGATGTATCTTGACAGCAAATGTACGGTACTGAAACAGTTCCTCCTTTTGTGTATAAAACATCCAGCAACTCCTCTGTGCAAGAAACTTGAAGTACTCTAGGATCACACATAATTTGCAGAAATAGTTATGTTCTGGAACAATCTACATTACTTTGGAGAGGAATCAGTACAACTGAAATGACCATCTTTCCCAGCTGGACAGTAAGATTAGCACACTTCGTGTGCAAGGCAGCAGCTGGGATTCCAACAGCTCATATGGCTTGGAGGGCAGGAATGCTTTCAAGATAGTACATCATGGAAGACCCTGTCAGTTCAGCAACCAGTTGTCAGTTTAACACAACTCCCGTATTAAAACAAACAGGAATACCGAAGAAATAGTGTCGGACTGTTTGAGTTGTGGTATTTAAAGTTCAGTCTGAAACATAATTCTAAGCAATATACTTCAGTAAATTATGTTAATCGTAACACTAAAATCCAGATACTTCAGTATTTCTACAAAATAAAAGTAGGTGGTGACAATATCCCAAATCCTTGAGGCCGCTTTTTTGAGCATGTTTAGCCCAGAGCTTAGTCAGCACAAGGAAGTGGATGAAAAAGGCTTTAGGCATGTTTAAAAATCCCTGAAATGGACAGTGACAAATCTCATGCAATGGGCAGCACTGGGTGGTATATGCAATCCCATCAAAATCCTTTTCTACAGCGAAACAGAGGCCTCTGGGCATGTGAGCTCAAGTGTGTGAAGAAGTGAGAAAATGTTTCTAGAGCAGTTTAGCTGTTTCATAACCTGTTGGGTTTGATCTTTCAGCTCACTGTAGAGTAGGATCCCTACAGCTGTCTAAGGCACAAAGTGACGATGGGTGATTAAAAATTATAGAGTAATTATAGAGAAGGCAAGATCTGAGGTCAGTCATGCTGTCAGTCATACATACTTCTATTAATGGTTGGTGCCTAAAACCAGAAGGACTGAGTAAAAAGTATGATGGTGTAAGCCAATTTTTCCCTGATGTAGAAAGGCAGGAATTAATGTTTGACCCCCATGAGCTGACTGGCATATGTCTGGAAGTATGAGATTTAATTGAACAGATGGCAGCACACATTACTACTTTAGAGATGTGATTAATCATTATAAATGTTCTAGGTACTTTAAAGGAATGACTAGAGCATCTGGCTATCCACACTGAAACAGTGTTCACCCACCTGACAGGAATCCATCCTCATAACATAGATGATACTTGTATTTATGTTAATTGCTTTGAGTCTTCATGCTTCAGCTGAATGGACAACTGCTGGCATGTTCTTTTAAATAAGATCAATTTTGAAGTTAGATTGCTTTTAGTTTCTGCTTACTGTTGAATTTTGGCATCACTATGAAGCACAAAGCAAACAAAAAATACAATCTTAGCCTACAACTTTTTAAGAAGCATGGGGATGAAATTTTGTGTAGAACTTAAGACTAGAATAAGGCAAAGTACCTTTGCCTGCTGTCAGAGTACTTTTCTTCCCTAAGCCATCAGATCAGTGAAGAACCTCATCACTCCTCGGTACGTGCACTGACATTAGTTCTAATGTGTTCTCGATGGCGTGCTCACCCACTCATTGCAGTGTCTCCTGCATACCTGCTGTCCAACTTTATCCTCAGGCAATGAATAGAAAAGCTGCCTGTCTGAAGTTCACTGTTTTTCTTGTATGTCATCCTGCCACTCATGGCCACTCACCAGGTGGCTTCAAAGTATTCCTTCTGCAGGTGCTTGGCAAGCACCTAAGAACTCGCCTCTGCTTTTTAAGGGACGTGAATCAGGAGAAGCTGGCGAATGCCAACCAACCACTTCTGCTGGGTACATACCTTTCAGATCCTGCTCTGGTTATCAGCATGGTGATTTATTTGTCTCAAATAGATCTTATTTTTTAGTCCTCTATATTTATCCACATTCTGTCATTTACTTCCATCTGCTGTACACAGAAAATTTAGTCTTTATTATAGAATCTAGTTCCGCATAGTGCCATCATCTTGAGACTCAGATTCTCAGCACTTAAAGCTGGGCAGGACCTTTGTTTTCAGCCTGTTCTCTGCAGTGCATGACTCGATTCATTTATGTCCTGCAGTTCCACCCTGCTGGCCTATCTCTAAAGTATATAGCAGCTGTGCAGGAGCTGTTCAGTGCTTTGCAAGATGGAGAGATGTCCACAAAGTGCTCTGACGTTCCTCATCTTGGGAAACTTTCATTCATGCTCAGAGAAATAAATGATGAGACCAGACCGAGGCTGAATGATAGCCTTGAGGTCAGTAGCCAAAGTTGCAAAGCAGGTGTTGTAGTCTTAATACATTGACATCTGTATCGGTTTTTAAGTATGCCTTCAACTGCCAGAAGTCAGATTAAGAGGCAAAGATACCAGGACAAGGCAGCTTGCTGTTTGTTCAACAGCTCTTGTTCAACAAACTGGTGGATTAACATTCTCTGTCATTTTCATATGACTCTAAAAGGCTTACAGAAACAAACTTACTTCAGAGGATTACCTTCTTGTTTCTGTGCATTTATAATTGCCATCTGTTCATATTTGAGAGCTGGGTGTTATGGTAACCTGAGTCTTTTAAACTTGAGCTAATTGCAGAGCTCATGCCTATACTTGCGGAGCGCATTTAAGTGTGGGTGCATAATGCTGGCAGGAACATGGTGATCGGGAACAGCCCAGAATTTGGGAAGCCCTTCAGTTGACCTTGTCTGCCATAGCATGCACAGGAAGGGCAGGGAGGAAGGAAGGATGTCTGTCTCCTTTGTAAGCAATGTAGGGGGAATGAGGAATGTTACTCTTAGTACTGCAGCTTGCCTACAGGCAAGAAGGGCTTTGCTCTTTTGGCAGTGAAAAACAAGCTGTGGGGAAAAAATGAAGGCAGGGTAGAAGTCTCTGTGCTGCAATTACCTTTTCCATATAAACTTTGTCACATCTCGCGGGTGTTTCCATGTTATGCTGTCTGATTCAATGTGAAGGTGTCACCTGTCTGGCTCCCTCCATCTGTACAAAGAAAAGCTCATGGTTTTTGCAGCCATGAGGTCAGTTTGAATCACTGTGTGCACAGCTCCCTGTGCATTTACCATGCTTCTTAGGTTATTCTTCATATATAGCAATTTGGCATAGGAACAAGACGTTGTCTCAAATGACTTTTGCTCTTAAAAAAGTCTTTCAGTTTATGACCATGTAGATCTAATAAAAGTTAATAACACAATATCACAAAGTTAGACAGGTGCACAGCCTCATTCCCCATAGCTGACTGCTGTATGAGCTAGTATCTGCAATTGTTTTCTTCCTCTCCGCGTCCATTAATTATGGATCAATTATCCAATTCTTTAAGAACTCAGGTGGTGCCTGGGCTACTGAGTTGTGAAATTAAAGCAATGCCACAGTGAACAGGAAAGAAACATGCATTTACTATACCACCATCGTCCCATGATTCTGATATCCCTGGAATATAAGCTGGCTTAGTTATTGAAGAAAAAAGCTTTTATGGATGTCCCTTTCCTCTGCGCTGCTTCTAACTCTCCTTACATAATGCCTATCAAGGCCTTCTTTTTGGCTGACGGTCCTTCCATGTACTTCTAATGGCACAAACAAAATCTGAGAGCCAAATGCCTGTTGTCATCATAGGCATAATTCACTATGCTCTACATTTTTCCTAAACAAAGCACAGCACGATTATCAAAAAGACAACTGCTTTATAAAGCAAATCTTGTAGTCCAGTACTCTTTAGTCACTGAGGACCAGCCTAACAAATAAAGTATTGATTTGCTATTTGAGATATGGGAAGAAACGTCAAATGAAAATGATGGCTTTTCAGCTTCTGGGGGCAGGAGTAGTGCTCTCCAACATGTTGTTCACTGAGCAGTCAATCACTTGCTTAGGATTTCGCAGAGGTTCCTGTAGTATTTAGCAGCTTAAGTCGGTTCCTCTTTACCTTTAGAGAGTGACATTTCTGATGACAAGTCTTTTGTTAGTGAAAATTGTTTGCTGTTGAAAAACGTTCTGTAATGTAAGAATGTGAATAAGATTGAAAGCAAATATTTACACACATTAAAAATATGCTAACAAGTAAAGAGAATGGCCTACTTTTCATTGCTTTATCCTTCGTTTAGTCATCTACATCAATCAATTAAGCAGCTAACTATATCACTGGAAAGAAATCTAACATTTCAGCTTTTTTTTCCATGGAGGAGAAAGGGAAATTAAGGTGTTCGTTTTCAAATATCTGCCATTTGCTTACAGTGCCACATTTTTAAAGAGTATTGTACTCAATGCTCATCAATTGCCCTATTAATTAATTATCTTTAGCATTGTAGTGAGAGATCATACTTGTACAGGGAGCAAGTGCCTTTGTATTACTTCTCCATCAGGGCTGAAACTGGTCCTCTCTTACCCATTTGTTGCATTTTCCTGAGCCCATTTCAAGCACGCCTTGTGTCATTTAATGCATTTCCTGATTGCTTTTTCCTTTCTTTCCAACATCAGAATACATCACATCAGAAACTGTGTATCAGTGACTGAACTGCTTCTATTTGCCTCCTCCAACTACTGCCTGCAGTGTCAGCAGCCCGGCTCCAGCCTGTGACATTTTTTACTCTGAGTCTCAGAGGCACGTGGTGCTAAGCCCTGCCAAATGCTCCAGCATGGCTTTCTGTGAAGTCTGGTGCTAGATTCAGCTGCACAATACTTGTAGCAGGAGGGGCAAGTCTTGAGAATGAAAATGAGACAAAAGCAGGCTCACCTCAGATACCGAGAACACTTGCAGAAGAACTAGATTTCCATTTATAGGGCACTTCTGCTTTGCCAGTTCTGGAGTGCAATGTGTAGTAATAAGAGATGATTATGCTGCACAATAGCCTGAATGTAGTCACTGAAGCAGAGTGAAATTAAAAAAGGGTTTCTTCATATAAGGCGTGATGTAATGATTTCTGCCATGCTTACAGCCATAAATGAAAATAGCAATTCATTACACACCACAACTAAGCAAATAGTTGAGGCTACAGGTAGTGCATAAGCAATAAAACCAAAACCAATGTAAGGACCCAGAGGCTGAGTGCATTTTCTACTTTATTTATTACTTTTGATCTAGACTGGAAGAGACGAGACTAGAAATAACCATCCTCCTGCTCTGAGCACCCTGCCAATTATTTCAATCTATAAAAGCAAAATGCAATACGAACAGCTCACTGCTTCTAGCAAATACCCCTTCAGATATTCCCCCTCCTTCTTTTCACCAATATTTAATTTCTCTCTCTCTCACCCAATGCTAGGTCACGTGTGTGAGCATTGCAAGCACTGCTGATATGTGCAATAACAAATCATTCTTTTTCTTTTCTTCCTTTATTTTTTTCTCAGTGAAAAGTAGGAAATGTTCCTTTAAGTGAAATGAAAACTCTTTGCAGTCTGTTTAGAAGCAGCTTTGTAAATTATTGGGCTTTTGTTCTGTATTCTGACCTCTCTTAAGAGACTGCTTTTTGTCTGCTTTTCTGTACTTAGCTAGATTATACAACGCTTGGACCTAACAGCTTCCTCTCTTTGCTGCATTTCACCCTCTAACTTACTAAAATGTGGGAGTACAACTAGCAATATTGCTTTTAGCAGGAGAAAGGTATATGAAAACCTGCCTACGCTCTAGCTATTTAACCATCGTGCCCTTATTTCTTTTAATCTCATTAGAAGTTAAATGCAAGAGTAAATAATGCGTTATTCTAAAAGCATTAACACCTTACCAATTAACACTTTTAACAATGACTTTAACAGGTGTTACTATTGTTTGCAGACAGACTGAGAGAAGGGCTCGTTTTTCCCAGATGGATAGGTGTGATGCTAAGTTATAGTAATTGTGGTGAAATGTAGATGAAATGTTGGTGCCTCAAAAGTCAATGGCAGAACTTCCTAGTGTGTCAGTATCCCAATCTTTGAACAAATTAAGCACCCAAATCCCAGTAGGCTTTCCTTGGTCTTTTCTACAGGAAGCATCGTAGAACCTCTGATGTAAAACTTGAGGTACTTTGTTTTCCTGCTATTTTTATTTCAGGAGGCAGTACATAAATAAATGTGAGAACTGCAGATGATGGCACCAGACAGAACATCAGTTAAAAAAATCATCCCTTTTGCTTCTACCTTAACTTGAACAATGATTCCCCTCCCAACACGGGCACCTGAAAATGGCAGTGCCCTTTCAAAGGATCTTACTGCAGAGACTGCAAACAAGCTGATGCTGTTGCTCGCAGGAAACTTGAAAGCCCTTGTTTAAGGAAAAGGTGTTGTACAGCCTGTTTGATACTCATAAAATTGATTTCTGAGCATAACTTGATAGGCTTGATGCACAACTTGCCTTATGCGTTTTATGGAAAGGCTGAAAAGTGTTTGTGTTTCTAGACTGTTTCCTTCCTCTTAGTAACAGCTACCGTTGTGTTGCTCTGAAGTACTTTTGTTTAGACACAGAATTGTATTTGAAATGACATCAAGTCCTTCTTTAAATATACTGTCAAATAAAAGGAGATAAAATCCAATGGATGCAGATTCTAAAATTCCATGTTCAATGCCCTTTAAGTATTGCAATCCTACGTTCTTGAAATTCCTTACAGATACATTATCAGGCTTAGAACTGAGTAAAGGTGAACTTCATTAAATAGGTTCATTGTAATGGTATTTCATAGGCTTGAGCTTGCGATTAATGGATTGTACATTTATACTTTAAGACTGGAAGAACATGATCATATAAATAGTCTTATTGGAGTTAACAGGGCTATTCTTTGATGGAAAATGCCATTCAGCAGAACACTTAAGTGTATGCATAGCTCTAAGCATGTGTTTAAATTCAACTCAAGCCAATTTATTTGGTTTTAAGAGGGTTTGACTGTGCTTATGTTCCTTGAAACATCTTATTAATATATAGGGTGGCTGCTGCAGCAGCCTTGGGATGTCATTAATATCTTAAAAACAGTAGTCTTCCTAAGCGCTCATGACCATTAGCTAAGGGAACTGTTAATAGTTTGCAGCCAAGTCCAAGCTCTAAAAGCTCTGTCATCTGACATGTTTATTAAACTTACCTATGTCTTAAACAGTTGCAAAGAAGAGTATTTAGTTGTGTACCAGTTGCTGGAATCTATTCCCTGTTGTCAAACACTATAGATAAGAATTTGATAGACAAAAAGTACATCTCAAGAATAGTGGTAAGAGAAGGAGTTTCTGTGTCTAATTTTTCTACTTAGTTACTCAGAAACAAAACTCTGGACTTGTTCTGAAAGTCATTTTCCTTGGGCTGTTTTAGGACCCTTCACATAGACTGTTAAAGGACCTTGTGGGATAATAAAGAATAAATATTTGTGGTTATCATTTTTTGTAATGGGGAAGGTACAGTGTGATGAAGGAGCACCACTGATGCAGTGCATCTCCCTTACAGTGAAATGCTGTGCTATGTAAGAGTTATTTGAATGAGGAAGTTCATTTGTTATATTTCTGTAACTAGGACGTCTAATGTCCTAATTACAAGAGATTAATACAGAACAAACAGAAACATTCTAGGTTATTAAATGAGGATACAAAGGATGAACATATTTTTTGCTCTATACACTTTGGACATTGTAGATACAAAGCCGACAGTTAAAGTAAGAATTCCAAGATCTCAAAGTCCTCATCATAGTTAATCTATTAAGAAATGCAAAACAAACAGCACATTTAATCCCCCTGCTTTTTAAGTGTATCTATGGGTTGCATGGCAGCATAAAGCGATGGTGTATTCCACGGAGCATCCTTTCCCTGACTGGAATGAAATCATATTGTAATTTTTCTCCCTTCGATCTCCAAAATATTTTTTGGAGAGGTAATTTTTATGTATCTGCAGTTATCACTTTTTCCAATAACTAAAGGATACCACTACTGTCCCACTGGTGTCCATGGTCCAGTTCATACCTTAAACTGCACCAAAACCTACTGGCTTTCCTGTTGTGAGGAGTTTCATTGACATCAAAGAGGTACTGTAGTTCCTTTTGCCTTAGTGTCCTTTTATCTAAAGAAAGAAAAATGAGTCAAAGAACAGAAACAGTGATGATTGATCAAAACTATCCCCTTTATACGTGAGCAAGCATTTTTGGACATCATTTTACCACAGTTTCAGCAATATTCTTAAAACAAGAGAGAGAGAAAGAGAGGGAGTGTAAGCATAGAACCCAGGAGCCTTTCTTTGCCATTTCTCATCTGTAATCTGAACTCAAATAGTCATTTGCTGCTGTCTTGAATAGCAAAATGCTCGTTTGCATAAATGGGCTGATAATCCAACGTTTTCTTTTAGTTAACTCTTCCAGATAACTGCACAAAAGCAGCAGATTCCTATCTCCATGCGTTATGCTGGACAAAAAACTGCGCAATTCAGAAGAAAGTCTGTTGTGCCTCTTTTTTAAGATATGCACAAATATGCATGACTTAAGAATAAGAGAGGTCCTTATCTTTCTATTGGTATTGAGATGCAGTACAATAGGTAAATGTTGATTAAATGCCAGTTACGCCACACTGGGCAGTGCTTTAATCAATTTTTTTTATATACTCCTAAAAGAGATGCACACTTTGAATTAAAAACTTGGGGGGAAAAAAAAGTCAGGAGTGCTCTGGTCAATAGAATGCAGAGAAATAGTGGAAGTATCATTCAAACATATGCAAGTTTTTTATGGCAAAGCTATGCAGGGCTTACAAAAATAGAACATCAGAAATGCAAGCTTTCAACATTGCTGTTCTGCTCTAGTGAGTGGCCATAAACATGACGTTTATGAAGTTTTGTGTTTGGCACTTGATCATCCAACATAAAACCTATTAAGTTTATAATTAGAAATATATTCTGTTCCATTCTTCAAATTCCAGTCTGTGCTCTGGAAGTCAAGGCGCAAACTTTCTGTCATGCACACTGACAGCAGAGATGAAGTCTCTATGTCAAATTAGACCCAAATTAACACCTTAAGAACTTCAGATTCTTTAATGTGCCTGCACTAGGCTAAGACTTATTAAACAGCTTAGATGATGATGGTGCGAAGGAATTAATTTCAGTCTCACTCTTTTATCTCTGAGTTGGTTCTCAGGGGCTGAGAACAATTAAAGTAATTTCTGTCACAATAGTCAGCCAAATAAAGAGACTGATATATGAAAAGGACATAGGGCATAGAAAAATGTGTTGTTCTTAAACTGCCTTTTCTAACTGGAGCCAAAGTCTGACTTGTAGTGGATATTCTTTATTCCTCCTAGAGAAAATTCTTGTGGAGTTAGCGTAAGGGTGCTGTGAGCAAGCAATCCCTGGGTATTGATGTATATAAAGGTTAGGCAAGTGCCACTTGTATTTCTTTGGTCAAGCAGTACCATATCATGTACACACGTTCACATAGCACATGCACATAGAATTATAGCATCATAGGATGGCTTGGGTTGGAAGGGACCCCAAGGATCATCAAGTTCCAATCTCCCTGCCACAGGCAGGGCTGTCAACCTCCTGATCTGGTACTAGACCAGGTGGCCCAGGGTTCCATCCAACCTGGTCTTGAACACCTCCACCGTGGGGCATCTGCAGCCTCTCTAGGCAGCCTGTTCCAGCACCTCGCCACTCCCTCTGTGAAGAACTTCCCCCTGACATCTAATCTAAAGCTTCCCTCCTTGAGCCTGAAACCATTCCCCCTTGTTCTATCACTATCTACCTGAGTAAAAAGTTGATTTCCTCCTTTTTATAATCCCCTGTTAAATACTGGAAGGCTGCAGTGAGGTCTCCTTGCAGGACCATTGTCCAACAGAGTCGTGGTCAAAATAGCTGCTCAGCAAAAAGGCACTGATGCTTGATTTGAAACAGCACCTATCATGATGTTTGTTGCTGTACTTCTTACCAAATCTTTTGAATAAGATTTCAGAAGCAAGCAGTAACCATTTCCTTAAATTGAATTTTACAGAAAGAAAGATGGGCCTGTGACTCTTTGGAGCATCCTTACTGATTTCTTCTGTTTTGAATCAAAACTAAGTTCCTGTGAATGGAAATTTCCTCTGCCATTTGGCATTTAGAGAGGCATTTCTCTAGTTGCAGCTTAGTGTGGAGGCTCAGGAATAACAGAAACTTTTTAAATTATAGAACTAATTACCTCCATGCAGCTGATCAAACACTTTGCACTTCTCGCTGTGAGCACAACTCACCACATCTGTTGGCCTCTCCCTGGGTAAGTCTACACTGCAGTTTCTGCTGTGAATGTTATAGAGTGGAGATACGCCACAGGCAGCATTAAACTAACCAGCCTTGGATTTGTTAGCATGTCAGCACAAAGCTTCCTGGTGGCTTCTTGCTGGGAATCTTCCCCAGTTTGGAAACACCAGAGAGTTTGGGGATGCCACAGCTGGACCTCTGCTGTCTGTTTTGGTTACTTTTGTTGTGCTGAAAGCTGGCTGGGGCGGCAGATTGCACACAGTGCTCTTAGAAGGCAAGTTGGCACAAAGTCAGATCCAAGCAGGAGGAGAGGCCATGAGGTAGTTTGTCTCTATGAAAAGGTCTGAGTATTCCTATGTGAAAGGGGAAATTTGTTTGACAGGTACAGCATTTTCTTGAGTACCTTACAATACGTATATTATTCAGTAAATATCCTTCCCACTCTTAGATTGCCAGGGCTCATAGAGCTGCAGAATATGAACACTGTTAATGTACAATGTACTCATCCTTGCCTGTCAGACGAATGGTCTTTCATAGATGCTTTTGGACTGTCCAAATCTGTCTGTGATTTCCACATGCAGGAATGGACACTGTCATCTGGATGCCTTGGCAAAACCTTCACTAGTTCCTTCTGTGTAACTGCTAACTTGTGCTGTGTCCAGCTATGCGCAATAGTAGCAAAAGCATGGCATACAGTGTTCCACCGAATGTTTACGTATAATAATAGTGCTAGAAAATCATATGATGCTCCATATTCTCTTTGCAAGAAGAAGTGAAGAAGCAGTTGAGCCTTTTTTGTTAAGAATCACGCCGTTCTTCACCTACTGTCATCAGCAATTGTCAGCCCGCTATTTAAAATTCCCTTGTACCGGTCTTGTTTGTAGTACATAACAGCTTGCTTTGTCTGACTAACAAAAAACTTCTTTTTGTTATTATTTTTTCCTCCGCTGAATGCAAGAATAAAGCCGAGCAATTTTTGGTTTAACCTCCTGCTGCTGACTTTTCATATTTTAAAGCGTTAACAAAAGAGACTGCGTGTTTTCAGCCCTGAGAGCTGTGACTGTAGCATGGCACAAATGTATAAAAATCAAACGCAGCCAGAGAATGGCAAGTTAGAGATATTTGACTCTCTTTAACTGCTGGCCTCCTGGACTGGAAATTGAACTTTCTCAGAAAAGCAAGCTGTAAAAAAGAGGCTGTTCAGCCAAGTCAGACACTGTATCCGTTGTTGATAGATTTAGTTAACCTGCAAGGGAACAGTATTGACATATATCACTTTGAAAAATGCCAGCTGAATGAGGTATTTTTGTTCCCTGGGTTACATGCTGAAGCCATGTCATTTCTTCTCTTTTTTTCCCCACTAACACACTTTATTCCTTTATTTCATGATTGTGTCCACTTTCGGAACTACTCTGGTGTTATTGATTAGATTTTTTTTCTTTTTCGGGTGAGAGAACCAAACAGCCTACGTGAAACTCTCACATTTGTTTCCATTTACCTTTAGACGAGAAATATAATTAGATGAGTCAAATTCTTATCATGAAGAGCCTTAACCTGGCAAATAATTTTTGATGGGATGACTTTTGGTTCCATAGATTTCCTCAGCTGACACCACACATGAGAAAGTGTTGCCTTCAAAGGAGAAAACTGAGATTAGTTGCATTTGGGTGTTGCCTTGGTGGCTATTTCTTGATAATAAATCGCTGCCTGATTGTATGTCTTTTAGTCTCCATACTGGAAATACAGTGAGTATTAAAGGGAGGAACCTTAACATTTTTTAGGTCCACAGTAAAGCTATGGCTGCAGCTGCCTGCTGAGGTACTGGTGATGCAGAATCAGATCTGAGATTTTCAGATGCAGACCTGTTAAGATTCAGAACATGATCAGAAAACCAGAACGGTACGGACAATGTCACCACCGCTGTTACTTACAGCTTGTTTGGTGAGGAGGGTCAGGGTCAGCTTGTCAGGAAAGCTTGACGTGAGCAAAGCTTTTACAAGAGATTCGTTCTCTTTTTCTTCCAGTCTTTTTTCATCCACTTCTCACCTGCACAGGAAACAGAGGTCTGTGTGGGCAAAGCCCGCACACATTGCTGTTTGCTGAACCCCTTCGAGTCAGTGTACAGCGGGCAGAAGCACTTGCTCGGTTCCTGCTGGTGGGGGGTCAGGATGCTGTTAAGAGCTTACTTCCAGAGAAAGGCACCACTCTTTACTTAGGGAGGCAGCTGATAGTTTTGATAGCAGCTCGGAGCAGCCTTGCTCCCTGGCCAGTGCCAGAAAGCAGATGTGTGATGTGCCATCATCCTTAACAAATGGACGTGCCATATGCCATTAAAAGTGCTTATCCAACTTTCTCTCATGCTGTGGGTGAACAGGCATAAAGCTTCACCAGGCAAAAGAAAAAAGGTGTTAGCTCCTTGGGGAGGTGAGTAACTCAATGGAAGATTTCCCAGGCATCTTCATGAGTATCTTGGTGGTGAACACCTGTGTGCCTTTCAAGGGTCTGTCTGTCTGAGGGTTTGCTGTCTCCACATTCCTGGCTGCTTGAGGTGTCTTCTCTCCAACTCACAATCCTAGGGTTACACTAAGGCATGTCCAAATCTGAGCTAATTTACTGACTTTGACTTCCCTCTCTGTATAAACTTGATGTATTCAAATGGATGGACTGGGCTTTGGGCTGCTTGTTATTTTAGGTGGAGATGGTGCAAAATGGGAGTAGAGAGGAAAGGATGTGGTCAAAGTCTCCATAGGTAAATTTGCCTCAGACCCCAGCCAGCTTGTGAAGGTGGTTGTGTTTCTGTCTCAGGTAATTCAGGGCCCCTAATGCAGGAGGATCAGGATGAATGGTTTTGATTTGGGCTCATTTTTGGAGAGTCTGCAGCATAATGTGAGACAATGGCCACGATAAAACCTACATGGATGGAATAATGCAGAATCAATAAGCGAATAGAAGTGTGTTACAAGGGTTGCTATGGCATCTCCTTCATTTAATAAAAGAATAAATAAAGGAATGGAAATCTCCACAAATGGTCTGAGCACAAATGAGAGCTGTTCCTAACTGTTCTAATATATGCAGTATCATTTTTGAAAATTAATTATCTTCTTCCTTAAACAATAATGTTATGTTTTGATCATGGTTGAAATTACTTTAATTTGTCTAGATCTATGCCAATTCCAGTTGAATAGTCACCAAAGCACTTGGGGAGTAGGGAAATTATGGATATAGAGATTTGTACAAGTGTTTTGTTCACATGCTTTCTGCTGTTGTGTGCTGGACGTGTAAGGCAGGCACAAATACACTCCAAAATGCAGTTCATTGAGAGTAGGGGACCTAAATTTCCAACTTGAGGCCTCGATTTTATTACTGGCAAAGGAGGGAGGGTGACAGGATCTATTCCACATGGTGAAACCATGCTGAAGATAGTGCTGGAGTTCACCTGTGAACTCTGAACTGATTTCCTAGCCAGGGTGCTCCTGAGCTAGAAAACCCACACTCAGATTCCAGATCTCACATGCTTAAAATTGGGTTCTCTAAGGAATTAACAACATTACACAACGTGGGTGTGGAGAGATGAAAGGACAAGTAAGTTACACACAATGTATAATTAATCCATGGAGTTAAGATCTGGTTTTGCTTGTCAAACACTGATTTTCTCATTTAGGCTTACTAGTACTTGATAATATCACACACATTCCAATAGTTGTACCCAATTTTAAACTTTTGGGATAAGTTGTTTAATTTTATGCAGTTAATTGGGTGACAATTTTTCTTCATCTTGAACAGGACAGTATTGAAGTTGTGTATCACATCCTGTAGGTGTTTAGACATGTACGCCATTAACTGTCCATAAATATTTCCTCAGTAATGTTTCTTATTTGTAAAATCATAGTATCATAGGATAGCTTAGGTTGGAAGGGACCTTAAATATCATCTTGTTTCAAACCCCTGCTGTGGGCTGGTTGGCTCCCATCAGTTCAGGCTGCCCAGGGCACCATTCATGGCCTTGAACACTTCTAGAAATGGGGCACCCACAGCTCTGGGCAGCCTGTGTTAGGGCCTCACTGCCCTCTGAGTAAAGAATTTTCTCCTAACAGCTAACATAAATATTCTCTCTTTTATTTTAAAGTCATCCTTCCTTGTCCTATCACTGTCAGAATGTGTAAAAAGTCAATCTCCCCCCTATGTGTAAGCTCCCTTTAAGTACTGGAAGGCAATGAGGTCTCCCCAGAGCCTTCTCTTCTACAGGTTGAACAAGCCCAGCTCCCTTAGCCTTTCTTCATAGAAGAGGTGCTCAAGCAGTTTCATGCAGGTCCACTGTGCTCTTTCCCATTCATTGATTGCTGATGCATTGACCATGGTGGCAGCCGTGGCAGAAGGCTTTCCAAGCCTCCTTTGGGTGCAGGATTGTTCGGCTCCATCTTTATTCTCTTCTGGTGAGCATTGTCCTTGCTTTTCTCACACCAGTTGCATTCCAGACCTGGAAGGGATGGGGCAGTGAGTGCTGTCCCACTGCCAGCCCTCTGCTAACCTCAACAGCTGCCTGCTCCTTGCCTGGCCTCCACCTGCTGCATCACCCAGCGACCCGCTCCAGGACTGCAGCTGCAGCGCGTGATTCTCAATTATTCCATCAGTTTCATGAAAATGAATTGCAAAGGGGCATATTGTGGCTAAAAGTAATACAAATAATACTGGGGTTTGTGTTTCTCTTCGCTTTCAAAATTGAGTGGAGGCTTCTCTGCATTTGTTAGTCCTTAAATGTATCACACCCACTTATCTCTTACTGCTCCTGGAGAGTGTGTCAACCTTTAAATGAATAGTTTAAAGCTAATTTAACTTTCCTCAGAACCAGTTCAAAGTATAAATGTAGCTGATGCCCACTTCTTATCACATTCCAGGGTACGTGGTGAATACATTATCATTTTCTTTTCCCTTGCAAGAAACAGTCCTTATTTGTGGAATGCACTTGGTAGTCAAAAGTATCCTTCCAAAAAGTGCACAAAGACCAAATTGCATGCTTTGTGCAAGAGGCCTTCACTTCCATGAGTCATGGGTGAGTTTGTGCTTTGACAACAACAACAAAGCAAATACCAAATGACAAATGATTAATATTTGCTTAGGAGAAAATATATTTGCTTGCAAATTTAGGCATTTATATGGTCCGGATTTAAAGCCTGCCACTTATCTGAAAGGCCTTACACAGGTCAGGCAGCTGTGAGAAGGTGTTTTTTCCACAGATTTTTGTGAAAAAAGAAATCAATGTATGTGATTATTCAAGAATAGGAAGAAGTACCAGGTATAGACCAGCAAAATACAAATCATTTGAATAGCTCTGTATTTCCTGCTGTTTGTTTTAGTTGCAACACAATAAAATAGAGCAAATATATATGAAACGCTTCATCTTGTAAACCGTGGCCCATGGAGATCCTGGCTGTAATGCAAGGAGGGAGGTGGTGGGGCACAACCTCCAGCAGTTTGCTAAGGGGGTTGCGGGTTTAGTTACTTACAAGCCATGAATAGATGATGTTAATTATAAGTATAAATATTTTGCAGCAATAGAGAAAATTATTTGTCTGCATATTGATTGTGAGTGTATCTTTCAAATTCCTCGTGATGTGATGAACCCCAAATGCCGTAAAAACATTGGGCTGGATCAGTAGCTGGAAAGTCAGCCACATTTGCACTGAGTTCTGTAGGGCTGAACAGCTTTGCTACAGCAGTAGCTCTGCTCTGTACATCTGCAGGCAGAATGGGATAGCTGAGTGTTTTGCTCTCAGTAATAAACTGCACATGAAAATGTTTGCGCTTACTCTCGTCTGTGCATTCGTGTATCCCATTACTCCATCCGCCTTTCTTTGGCATCATGTCACTTTCCAGCAATAATATATTTTAAAATTTAACGAGAAGCTAAAATATGCTTAGCAGGTTATTAATTTATTTTCGCTCATCCTTTAGGCCCCATTTTTTTACCTTTTTGCAAGATCTTTACATATCTTTCGACCAAAAATATATAGTAGGGAAGTTTATACAGTAAGAAAGTTTATGGCCACTTTGTTTTGCAAGGGGATTTTACATGTGCCTCGGGTAGGGACAAATAAACAACTGTGTTCACTATAATATCACTTCGTGCAACTTTCTCTTGCCACTAGTTAGGCCTTAATACGCTTAGAAGGTTGCTCTTCTAATTTGAACTGTGTGAGACTTTGGCTGGAGGCTACTTCTGTGTCCCAGTGATAAAAGA
>JANHGO010000043.1:22687979-22730246 GCA_024606505.1 Aquila spilogaster
CTTCAATAATTTTCAGTTACATTACGATGAATATTTATAGTCCTATAGCAGTGCATAAAAATGGGAACAAGCAGACCTGTGCATTGTTTCATACGTGAGTGCTGTTCTAATGGGTTTTGGCTCAATGGTTTTAATAATGTTCTGTTGATGGACTGAAAAGAGAATGCAAATTATAGATCAGTCACTTCCATTCACTGTTTTAGCAGACTGGGCATTGATGGAAGACTATATTAGGAGCACGTATAGTGCACCTTATCTTCTGGAAATAATACACCCCCTAATACAAGCCTACAATACCTTTCTACTCAACTTTATTTCCTCTGAGTAATCCCAACTAACTGCACCATTAAATGCAGGGTCTTACACTACTGCAGCCGGTCCTTACCGGGTGTATTGGGTTTGCATGGCAAGGTTTTGGTAGCAGGGGGGCTACAGGGGTGGCTTCTGTGAGAAGATGCCAGAAGCTTCCCCAATGTCCGACAGAGCCGACGCCAGCCGGCTCCAAGATGGACCCGCCGCTGGCCAAGGCCGAGCCCATCAGAGACGGTGGTAGCACCTCTGGGATAATGTATTTAAGAGAGGGGAAAAGAAACCCAGGGCAACACCAGCAGCCGTCAGAAGACAGGAGTGAGAATATGTGAGAGAAACAACTCTGCAGACCCCCAGGTCAGTGAAGAAGGAGGGAGAGGAGATGCTCCAGGCGCCTGAACAGAGATTCCCCTGCAGCCGGTGGGGAAGACCACGGTGAGGCAGGCTGTCCCCCTGCAGCCCAGGGAGTCTGTTCCTGAAGGACTGCAGCCCGGGGAAGGGACCCACGCTGGAGCAGTTGTGATGGTCTGACAAATTATAGTCAATGTCTCAAACATTCGTTAAAGAACTTTGGTGGAGAAAATGGCCTCTGTAAAAACGCTGGAGTTTTGTGAACAGGACGATTTGGCCGGAGGAGAGGGCCCCACAGAGGGTGGGACCGCACTTCTCCAAAGCCACAAGTCCTTATCTTAAGTGACCAGGAGAAGGAGCACATCATATGCGCCTGGAGGAGGAGGCTCCATGGAAGATGGGACTGTGCTTCTATCTTAAGTGGTCATGCCAGCAGGGAAAAAGAGGCAGTTCCGCAATGAATCCCCCCTGCAAAGCTCACTGACAGATTCCAGAGAACCCCGGGAATGGGAACTGCGCATATCGAGACCATCAACTAACACACTATAAAAGAAGGGAGAATATGTTCCCAGTGCGCACCCTCCGGAACTGCATCTCTACGCTGGCTGGACCAATGCTGGACCCAGGACTGGTGAAACCCTTTTCTTCTCTCTTTCTTTCTTTCTTTCTTTCTTTCTTTCTCTCTTTCTCTCTTTCTCTCTTTCTCTCTCTCCCTCTTTTCCTTCTCTCTCTTTTCCACAGTCCCTACACCTCATCCTTTTAAACATAAACCGTTGACTAAGTCTGAGACTAGTATTGGATCTAGCCGCCCCTGGGCTCCTCTTTGAGAAGGAGTCCAGAAGCAAGGGGGTCTGCTCTGAACCTCATGACTCAACAGGAGGGCTCTCCTTCTGATATATTTCATGTTCTTTTTTCTGTTTCTTTTTCTACACCTCCCTTCTCTTTTCAAAGAGCGGCTTAATGACATGTTGCAAGGTTCATATTGATAAGTTCACTTGTACTTGGGCAAGGTTAGCTAGGTTGAATAAATGTTGATTGTTGTTTGAACTCCCCTGGTGTCGTTTCACCTTAATTCTGACAAAGGAAATCCACGAACCTGAGTTGCTCCAAATTTGGGACGCGACAGCAGTTCATGAAGAACTGCAGCCTGTGGGAAAGACTCACGTTGGAGAATTTCATGGAGGACTGTCTCCCATGGGAGGGACCCCACGCTGGAGCAGGGGACAAGTGAGGAGTCCTCCTCCCCCTGAGGAGGAAGGAGCAGCAGGGACAACATGATGAACTGACCTCAACCCCCATTCCCCATCCCCCTGTGCTGCTGGCGGGGAGGACGGAGAGAATTCGGGAGTGAAGCTGTGCCCGGGAAGAAGGGAGGGGTGGGGGGAAGGTGTTTTAAGATTTGGTGTTATTTTCTCATTATCCTACTCTGGTTTGACTGATAATAAATTAAACTAATTTCCCCAAGTCGAGTCTGTTTTGCCCATGATGGTAATTGGTGAGCGATCTCTCCTGTCCTTATCTTGACCCATGAGCTTTTCATTATATTTTCTCTCCCCTGTCCAGTTGAGGAGGGGAAGTGATAGAACGGCTTTGGTGGGCACCTGGTGTCCAGCCAGAGTCGACCCCCACACTTGGTTTTTCAGACTCTGGCTAAAATGTCATGTGATTTACAATAAAATTAATGTTTAGTGGTAGAAGTAGCCAGTGTTACAAGTACGTCATTTCTATGAATTAAGTTGGAAAGTGCAAAGGAGAAACTGATTTGTGATCAGCCATCATTCTTTAACAGAACAGCACAAAATTCTTGTTCAATCCTAAAAAGGCCACTTTACAACATTTTATAATTCTGTAACAGTTCTTCAATGTTGTTTTGCCAAGAAAAGTGGTTAGATTTACAACTTTAGATGTTTATTGAGTTTTTTCCAAGGGAACTGTTCTTGGTGCTGCTTCATTCATCTCCAAATGTCTGATCTACTTGTCATTTCTATTAAACAATAGAGAGGCTAAAGAAATAATGCTTTTACTATCACAGTAATTCCAAGATTAATAAACCTCTCTGACTTACTAGATACACTTGTACAAACATATTGTCTATAAATATATACTAGATACAAAGCATGCAAATTTAAACACAGAATGTCAAATTACTGCATTTTCCATTGCTCTATAATAAATTAATTTGTATGATAAAAATAATTAGAAATATGAATGACCACACACATTATTCACACTACACATCTTTAAAACAGCATTTTATTCCCCAGTACAGAAGTTGGAAACAGGAAACAATCTGAACAGTTTCTTGTATCCTAATATAATGGCACTCATGTGGATTACAGCTTTTAAAAATCCATTGTAAATAGGGCACTCTAAATAAATATGACTGTTGTGCCTGTGAAACTCAGATTGTGTGGTTTCATCACTTTTGGCTTCCCATAAATGAATAAAAAGCATATACCATGTTAACTTGTATTATCAATTGCCGTTTCAGGAAAGTAAACTGAGACATGCACTGTGTCCCAAGTTCTAGGCCATTAAGTAGCAAAATAATTCAATTACAGCTGTACCAACCTACACTTCTAGAAGCATTTCTTTAACATTCTGAAGTCTCTTCTAAAAGTCATGTATTGTAGAAGGTCAGCATTTCTAATTGATGGGATAATTTGACATTTGAAAATGTGTATTTGTTCCATTTTCCATCAAATCAGAAACTTGAAGAGTTGTCATGTTGGATTATTAAGGTGGCCAGATTTGGACATGAGGGTTGGGTCTGGCTCCGCACCCTGGGAGCCTCTGGGTGGTGGGCCCAGACCTGTGGCTGTTCACAGAATTTGGCTCCAGCCTTCTCTCAACATCTCTTGACCCGCTTTCTTCTTCTCTAGCCTATGCCATCTGCTACAATTTCTTTATAAGTTCTTGGCACTTCTTTTCCACTTCTTTTGCACCTGTAGAGTGCAATATACCAGTGTCTTTCTCACATCTTTGCTGATGGTTTTTCTGGTCTTCTCTGAGCAGTCCTGCGTACAGTATAGAATCATAAACAACTCCTTCCCTTGAGACTGGATTTAATCAAGGAAGGTACCAAAACCACAGTAATGGAATTTGAATTTTGTAGTATCTTTTAAGAATGAAAAATATGCATTAAAATGTTGACTAGATATTCACAAAAATGTCTTCTTCCTGTCAATCACACACAGTGCTTTTTTATTTAATTATTCCATATAATTTATCTCCACAGTTCCCTCTATAACTCATTTCCACAGCTCCTTGCTTCTTGGACAGGTTATTGATCTAATGTGTACAGAGAAGGTTTTTTTGAAGACAGTCTTTTAATAATAATCACCTATGCACAAAATCAAGGAGCTCTTTAATGTAAGCAGTAGTAGAAATTTGATCAATGTGAGCATTACAGCATTAGGCCTTAAATTAATTGTTTCAGCTTATACTTTAGGTAACTTTGACGTCACTTCAGGATCTGGTCTTTTCAGAATTTTATCATGTAGGAAACGTTATCTTCATAAATCACTGTCAGCTAAGAAATTTGCTGGAAACATAAAATAAAGTAAGTGGTCTGAACAATTTTCCAGTGGACATTGGGGACTGAACTAGATACTGGCCCTAGTTTCCAGCCCCCATGATAATGATTTAATATCTCAAAAATACCCAGGGAAAGCAGTGAAAAAGCTCCACCCGAAACAGTTGACAAAAAATTTATAATGTGTTACAGAAGCGTCACTCATAAACAACCATTGGGATGCAGAGATTAACTATGCTTAATAGGAAGATTGGGTCTATACCTAAGAACTTTTTTCTTTAACTCACCATACAAATTCCTGCTGAGGAATATTGCTATCAGTTAAAAGGTTGGGTTTTTTTAACCACTAGACTAAGATCAAAAGTGTAGACCCAATACTCCCTCCCTGTTAACCTCCATTAGGGGTGGTAAATAGATACTTTCTCAGATTACTCATAAAGAGTTGATTTTTTAAAAGAAACATCTGAAGTAACATCTAGACAGTGAACTGTGGGGGTCAAGCATGAACACATTTCGGATCACACTCTGGTCAGCTTCCCAGGGTCTTCGGGGACCATCGCTGCCGGTTGTGAATACCCTTCAGTAACGAAGAATGGAGCAGGCAGTGCGCCCTAAGAGACGTAAGGGAAATGGATGAAATGGATATTCTTTCCCGGAGGAAGGGATACGTATATACATGTACATATATTCCTTCAAAAGGGTTTAATGATTTGCATGTAGTTGTGAACAGTTTTCTGTACATTTAAACTATTCTAATGCTTAGTGTTTCTAATGAGTCGTTTGTTACTGTAGACCTTCAATTTACCACGCGCTGAGCAGGCTATAAATGCTTCTCCTATATAAATTATTAATAAAATCAACATCTTTTATCATTTTCTTGCCTGACACAAACTATGATGAGCTGAAAGTCCTACAAATGCTTTTAAGCGCTCCCCCCTCCCCGCCCCAGTACACACAAAGAAAATATTTGCTTTTATACACCAGTGGAAGTGCTTTTTCTGTGGCTAGAATGAATTTCCTCAGTCTTTCTATAGTGGAGACTAATAAACAAAGTGGCTTTATTATTACCTAACAAAAGGCTAACATGCTTTAGCTTTAAGAAATCATATCTTTCGTATTGTCCTTTTCATCTCAGCCTTGTTTTCTGCTATAGTTAATTATTTTTCTCATGGACAAAATAAACCCCATTAGTACTAACAAGGGAGATTCAGATTAAGGGCTCACAGAGGCTTGGATCTTAATGTTAACATTATTGTGTGAGCAGGAATTTATCAATTTGGGATTGAAAATTAATCAACAAAAATGTTTTAGGAGCATGATTCATAGTCAAACCAAAATACCAGAATGTTTATTTGATTCCATAGAAAAGACAGATGTCTTTATCTTAACTCTATGGGAATTGCACTGGAAAATGAAAAGGAGTGTGTCTTTAACAAAGCTAAATTTGAACCATCACATGTGATAATTTCATTTCTTTTTTTTTTTCTTCTTTCTTTGCCTTTCTCAGTGTGACATGACTCAGACAAAAATAGCAGGATAATATCACAGATGTTCCTTTACACCAATCACCGGTTATTGCTTATCCAAATGATGTTTTAATACAAACACACAACTGCTCCTTCTGTTTTATTGCTGTCAAAATTTTGTTTCAAATTTAATAAATGGAGAAGTGTGAGCAGATGTGTCATTGACTGTTTGCTTTCTTCACTGGGCTGCATGGCAAGCTAGAGGATGTTAGTCACATCTGCATTTTTAGAATATTTAATTCTGTGCCTTTTTCACCCAGCCTGGCACTCCTCAGTTGGCTGTCGGGGCCAGTGCAAATGGGCTGTGGCTGTGCAGCAGATCTGGAAATCTAGTGCAAGCTCAGAGCTGTACAAACAGTCAGCACCCATCGCTAGATCCTGGAACCTCAGGTACCTCACTGGCTTCTTGGAGAGCATTGGGTAAGCTCACTTTCCCAGCCACAGATGGTCCCTGAAAACCTTATCGATGATGGCATTTATCCCAGATTTTTCCCAGTGTTTGACATAGTCCCATAGCATCTCTAATTGCTGCACCGCTTTGGTTTCGGTCCCAGCTGTGCTCTGGTAAAGTCCATGACAAGACCGGCTGCCAAAAACGGATCAATGGGAGTCTGCAGCCTCTGGGATGTCTGGGTCATCAGAGAAAGGGCATTTCTTGTCAGGTGGAGGTGTTTCAGGGCATATTGCTGTATGGTGAGATTTGGACAGGAAAGTCAGCTAGATCCTAGCTAGCAAGGATCCCCTAATCTCTTGAAATGGATAGCTTATGATTCTGGGAACCAGGCAGAGAGAAATCCCAAGGAAGAAACTAAGTATAACAACAGCTGAGGCCATAAAACACTGTGAGATAAATACACTTTAAAAACATAAAGTGAAAAAATAGTCTCTCACTTACAGTTTTTATGTGATTTATGTCTTTAATTTATTTAAATCAGTGACCCATCAAATGCAGACACAAAATTAGAAATTCAGCAAAAATTTCAACTGCCATAAGGAAATACCGAGTTTTTTTTTGCTTTCCTCCTGCAGCTGCCTCTCCATGTTACATGAATTTATCTCAAAAGGAAGCACGATGAGGAATCATCTTGCCAGAATATTATTGATCTGTGATTTGGGTACCAGGCTCAATATACTGTAGACACAGATGTGAAAGAGACAATTTATTCCCTCTCAACCCCAAATTTTTCAGAGAGTACTTCATTTCAGATATATAAATCTGTAAGCTTTTCATAGCAGTTTTCTGACCAAATATATGCCACTTATATTACTTATGGGATTTTTCAGTAAACCAAGAATGAGTCAGTATCCTTGTATTAATCAGATGGTCATGGTTTGAAAGCTGCTGATATCCATGTCACATGGCCCAAAGGGATCCACACACAGCAAGTCTGGTCTGTAAGGCACTGAAGTGAAGGGTTTTCTTTTTTTTTTTCCTTTCTTTTTTTCTCCATTGGTTACAGTGGGATTTGGTTCAAGCTCAATAACTTCAACAACAAGTACCGGATCTTCAGCTGGTGTAAATTTCACACATTTGCTTCAAAAGCAGACGCTGCCTTTCACGGTGGGAATTTTCCTGCTATCTTGGGTATACACAATTTGCAAGTGCTCAAGTTGGAGTGTCCGGCTCTATAACTGAAAAAGATACTGAGATTTTCCATGCTTTTCTGGTGGCCACACTCTGAACAGTACTTTTCTCCTCCTTTTTACTGTCTTTGTTGTTGAGCAGTAAAATGATTATTTGTACAGACATTTTCCAGAAATATGTGACCAAATTATGCCCACAGTGTTTGAAAAAAAATTGGTCCATGTATCAGGACAAGGCCAAAAATTCACAACCTGAGATTTTCTTTAGCCGCTGTGCTTGATTTTCTTTTAGGAAATCATAGTGTTTGTAACAATCTGGCCTTCCCTACCAAAATAATCCATCTCTCTTTCAATATTTGCCAGGAAAGCTACACCAATATATCAATCATTAATTATAGAAAACCATGTCTGAGCACAGGAAAAAGGGAGAGTTTTAATTATCTCCAAGATACTGATTTCCTTTGTAGCCTCTGAGAGGTCAATCAACCTGCTTGCCCCTGCAGTAGCCACTTATTCAGAATACAGGTGCTGCAGGAAGGAAGGGCTGATGGGGCAGGGTGTGCGTATGGGCGCATGGCTTGAAGTAAGCATCTCTATAAATGGCTGCTCCAATAAAGAGGCAGTTCACTTTTGCAAGCTTGGAACTATACAAGCACTACCTCGAAAAGCTCTTTTATCTTCCATAGAATGGAGTTAGTTCAACTCATCAGCATATTTATTCCTTAGGAAGATATCTTTAGGATTAGGCTCTTTGAAGTGCAACAAAGACAAGTTGCACTTTCTAAAGGCTATGACATTATATGTAAAAGCTCTTTCTGAAGTTTGGCCATTTAAAATATTTTAAAAGTATTTTTTGTTAATAGATTGAGCCATAAAGATGAAATAATGGCATTCAAATATTTGTTCTTGTTCCACAATGATTACCTTATTACATTATCTATGTCAAGGAAAAGCTCTCACATTCGTGATGCAAATTTTCTGCAAGCGATTCTTTGTAGCTATGCTCAGCTCTGTGCAGAGATAGAGGCTTCCTGAAGGCCCAGCGAACTCTGCTCTGTGGCATTTCGTGATGGTCACAGAAATGTCTTTCTGAGCATGATAGGACAAGATAATAGAATGAAACTATGATGATTTCTGCAAGATAAGGACCAGTAACTGCTACCTGTTGAACCCTACCATACTGTCCATCATGTGAGTGGTACCCTACTATTCTGGGTGTATCTGTGCAATCTCGGTCTAGAGGCATGTCCTATAGCCGCTAAGCATGGACCTTGGCAGGTCCACAATATTTCTCATAGGTAACCCATGCTGATAGCAACTGGAGACAGAAAAGGCATGATAGTTTGTCAGTTATGCCAAAAGAGAACCCAGAAATATTTAACCCAGGTTCTAGCACGAGTTCGAGAATCTTTATGGGTGTAAGGTGGGATACTGGAAAACACACTCTATCCTATCCTTATCCAGAGGGTGATCAAGTAGTGGCTTGCAAGTCCATTGCCCTGACCATAGTTTTTTTCTTTATTGTCTCAGAAGCTTTTCTGAGTTTCGCTTCTGAACATGCACTATTCCCAGGCTTTCTGACTGCATGCTTCAGCTCCATTGCCTGGTGTCATGCTGCTGTGCTGACAGCTCCTTCTAGAGCTCTGATAGTGATGGATGACAAGCGTGGCATGCAGCTGTGGTTCTGCAATTATAATAGCCAAGGTTAGATGCAGATTTAATCTGTATCAGGCATGGACACTCCCTGCATTTGTGTCTCATTAACAGGATCCCCGATAGACAGCATATGCCAGTTTTTTCTGAGTCCTGGGAAGATAGATGATACCAGTATAACATCAGATCCATCATAATGCGAGAGGGATCCATGATATGTGATCTACTCTTGGTAAAATCAAGCCTCACTCAAACTTTCTAAACCAATATAAGCTAGTAGAATGATTTTATACTAGAACAGCTCTTTACATTTTCAACTGTGATGCTTTTGAATTAATACTAGGGCTTCAGAAGCTGAATTTACAGTACCATCAAACCACGGCTCCAAGAGGAGTCTATAATTCTCTTTCCAGTGTCATCTCTATTGACCTCAAAATGAGACTCGCTTTTGCCATACTCCGTGGATTATGGAGCCCTCTAATGTCAAGAAGCTGCACTGGGTGAAACGTGTCCTCCACAGCTCAGCTCCTCACCTTTGAGCAAGTTGTGGATCCTGGCAGATTCATTCTACTGTGTTGAAACACAGGATAATATACTTCATGAATGAAAGACATGTATTATGTACGCTAACTCAACATACAGACCTCCAAATTGTGCTCCTGTTTGTACTCTGATAACTGCTGACTCCAGTGGTACTTAATCAGGCCAGAACTCAGCATTGTATCTTTAAGAAACTGATATTTTTCTTACTTTAGATGTTTTTACAGCAGTGGTGACATACACCATTCCATCAAGTACTGATTGGAAAATGAGGTAAATAAGCACTCTGTGTTGCACAACAATTTTCTTCACAGAATAGATACAAAGCAAATTTCTGGAAGAAGCCAGTGAGTTAAAGTTAGAAATGAAATCCTGCCAAACCCTTAAAGTTTGGAAAATAACGTGGTTACCAAAGAAACAAAAAAATATGAAGAGAGCCATGCCATTGAACCTCAAACATTGTCCAATTGCCAAAAGCAAAAGTAAGTTATATTAATAGTAGAGAGTTGAGCATGTAACAATGAGAAAATCTGTAATAATGGCTTTAAAATCCAGTCTAATTTTCCATGACCCTACATAAGCCTAGTAATACTCATTAGTGTCTACATTAATTTGTTAAACCTTCTCAGCATTGAGAAAACATGAGTTCTTTCAATTTGGATTTGCTTGCATCTAAAACTTTCATATGCTGTAGCTTCCATGGGAGTGACAATAACTTATATTTGAGGATTAAGGAAACATATTATATATTCCACATCTCAATAAGAGTAGCTAAATAGTGTAATCTACCACATTTCTAAAAGCAATCAAATAGACAGATCCCTGCCCTTTTAAGTAAGCAAGCTTGCCTGTAAGAGAAGCATTCTGAATTTCATAATTAAATGAAAAATTAGATGAATGCAAGTGAGGGTATGAGTTGATGCAGCTTGATTGTAACATGAATAGTTATTAATGATAACTGGGATAAACTGTCAGATATCATCCGTGTGTAAGCAGGTAGACATGAACAAATGATTAATAAATGTGTCTTAAAGAAAAAGAATCCTTGGCTGAGACTTTGGTGAACTTGCAAGCTAGGAGAGTAGATACAGTAAAATACAGAAATGGGGCATTTGTTTTAATTTTGGATATACTGTATTTGAATAAGGAACCCAGCATCACACAATGGCCTGTCATGGAAACAGCGATGTTACGGATCTTAGAACTAAGTTGCAATGAAATGCCCCTTTTGGCTCGGAAGCCTATATTCACCCCTGACTAATTTCATTATGCTGCTCAAGCTGACATACTGATTAAAAGAAAGTCATTCCATTTACTGCTCCTTTTAATCATTAGGTAAACATAATACGGAGTGCTTGGTATGTTTGGTAAATATGAAGTAGATCAGTTATTACTCCTCAGGTGCTGATAGCGCTATCATACCGGATTATCTCCTGTGTTATCAGCACCCCATTCTGCCATATAGCGACTGCTTGAAATTGCAACACTGTAAACAAGAGGCCTTTGGGTATTTGCTCTTCTCTCTTTCAAATATACATAATCACTCAGCAATACCAGGATGGTTAAATTACCCTTAGAGCCAAATGACTTTGAATTAGATTTCTTTTCTCAACTACCTCAATTCCCTGTGTGCCACTGATATCTGTGGAACCAATACACAAACAGATCATCTCTGCTGGGGCCACGGTTTGCCACCCATTTACAGGCTAAGGTGGACGTAACACCTAAAGCCTCTTCAATAGCTCACGCTACTACGCACAGACTACATACTTCTCCAAACGAAGGGGTGGCTGAGTCTGCCCACGCTGATGTTCATTTGATGGCTGTCGAAGAATCTGCTCCTGTGTCAATGCTGTCACCCCTTACTGAAGAGGGACATTTTCAACTTAGGTGTATGACTCTGTTTTCAAGCCAGATGAAGGCATTGCAACAGCAGGGTGGGATTTTGCAGAGCACTGATATAGATCTATCTCTTCTAAAGCAACGGGAGCTTTACTATTGCTTTCCATGACAGTGGAATTAGCTTTCCAAACCTCTTCTGTGCAAAAAATGCAGAATGTATTTTAAAATTTAAGGAGGATGTAATAAGCTAAGCCAAGTTGAAGCAGTGGTGAGCCTCCTTCCTGTTACCTCACTTTTGGCCACAGAGAACCACTCCTTTCCTTGCTTTTTCACTGGCACCATCTGACCTGAAAACCCAGGGAAAGCAGTGGACAGGGTGCACAGAGGTGGAGGGGAAGGCATTATGGCACAGACAGTGGTTTTCCTTGGATGCAGCCGATCCTTTCCCTCAGATCCACAGAAGTATGGAGCCTTGCTATGCTGCCTTGCAGGGATACCACACAGGAGGATGTGTCTAAATCCTACTAAAAAGGATGTTCTGTCATTCTGCAAGAAACAGCCTCCAAAAATCCCTTGGGTAGGAGTTTTGAAAAGCTCTAACTTAGCAAATTGATATTTTTCAGGCAGTTCCTGTCATATTTATTATTACAATTACTATTACTACTATTGGCATTTTTGCCCGTAGTTGCTCATGCATTTTCACAGAGCGAGGATAAAATTGGAACCCAATTAATTTTTCCAATCCTACTCTCACACCTCTGAAAACCAAAAAATTCTGAAGTTGTCACCAGTCTGCCTATTATTTTGTTTGCTGCTTCCCTTCTGAGCAGTGGCATCAAGATGAGCTTATATTTGATACCTTGTTGTCATTTCTCTTTGTTTTCTGTTTGCAAGACGCTGATAGCTCGTTGCAAATTGGGGAAGGCTCCTGGCACGTCAGCTGTCTGGACAAACTGCAGGAGCAGGTTAGCTGGGAATAAAACCTCCCCGAGACGCAGGTTTAATACTGTTTGCATGGCTTTCCCTCTTCAGTTTGCAATCACACTGACTTCAAAGAAGTGTTTTACAAGTTCCTACATTCAGAGCATTGTAGAGAAAAGTATTTGTTCATTCTTCTCATGAGCTACTCCCAGAAGCAGCCTTACAACAGTTGGTAAAGGGGAGGGAGGCATTTTATTGTTCTGATTCCCTTAAAGCAGCAACACCTTGCAAAACTGCAGGACAATTAGAGGTGCCGAGATTTTTTTGCTGTCATCCTTCCTGGCTTGTTTATTCCAGTTTACTACATCCTCACAACTGTGATTTTCTGTGAGCATAATTAACATTTTGCCTTCTGAATGCAATAAGATGCATTTGCTGTTCTGTCTAGAGGCTGAGCCAGGAAGCATTGTTTCTCACTTGATAACATTTTAATGTTTTTGGGAAAGACCAGTCTATTTGTTAAAATTTTGTTCAAATAACACTTCAGCCAAAACTGCTATAACTCTTGTCACATGAATCTTTCCAACGGCCTTGGTTTAAGCATGAATTTTCTTCAGGGGCTGTTGTATTTACTTATTAGTTTGTTATTAAGGACGTTGCAGATTGAGAAAAATAAAGGCAAGTAGGCAAACCTGCAGACTGCTGAGCTGAGAGACTCGTATCCTAATAACAACATGCAGTGAGGATGAAAGTCTGGCCATGAACAATGACAAAACTCTTGTTGTCTTCAGGAAGATCAGCGTTTCTCCAGTGTGTCTCTTGTAAGAGCAGAGGTTGTCTGTCTTTGACTGAACCTTGTTTCTAATTAAGTCACTATCAACACTCCCCCTAATTTCAGCCTCATTACAAACTTCATCTATTTTTTTCCCTTCCACTAAAAAATTAGACTTCTTTAAAACAAACTGTGAATTCTACAGAAATATTCTGGTTTATACAAAATTGCCATTGAGTAACTAGGCACTTTTTGTCAAAACGACAGTAAGATTGTGGCACTGATTTTACACTGGTGCTGAGAAAATGTACCCTTCAGGCCTGTGTCTGAGTCCCCTGTTTGCTTGATTCATTGCAGATTTTTCTCTTATCAGGTGAGTAGTTTGACCATTTGATTTTATTGTTGGTTTCTTTCCAGATGCCAGAAGTACCGAGTATTTAAATATATATCTGAAGTTCAGCAGGAAATTGAAAATTGATTCTCTCCAGCAGTTATCTGAGATATGGTTCAAGTTCTTGCTTCAAGTTAGCCAGAGCAAAGAGCTAAAGCAGTCTCAGGGGGATGCCAGCTAGACAGATATTCTGGAGCGATTTCTGTGGCATCTTGGAAGAGAAATTCAGAAATTATGCATTTGTTTAAACAAGTCTCCTGTTTACTCTCCGCTCTACTACATAAGCATGGAGGGTAAGAAGAGAACAAAAAAGATTTTTAATTACTTGCATAATATGCAGGCACCTTTTAATGGAGACATAGGTGATGAATTGTCAAATATGGTGATGATCAGATTACGACTCCTTACGATTTTCTTTAGCTGTGCTGTGGCACGGCCAGAGGCTCTAGTCACAGCTCAGCCTACTGGCGCTTGATCTCATACACGTAGATATAAAGGAGGTGGCTTCTGCCCAAAGTACTAACCCGCAGACTGCAATAGGAGCCAGCGGGTTGGACGGGACAAAAAGACAGGAGGACACAAGATGACAGATCATTGCTGGAGCTTGGCTATCCACAGAGACAGACATTTGGTGTGTGGATGGCTGTCCCTACATGCACACATCCACTGCTCCCAACTGGTGTTGAAGACTCGTGGCCCGAGCTCTGCCATGAAACTGAATTTACCCTCCTTTAGTTTTCCAAACAGTTCCCAAGGCTGCTGAGTACAGCTGAAGCAGAGGACTACACTCCGGTAGAGCTAAGTGCTTACTGTAAAAGTAAGTGGCATGACATAAAGTCATATTTTTACTAATGCTTCTATGAATTTGATACACTAACAGAGATATACTGGCTCAAAATGGTAACCTTTGTCATTCTGAGTCATATATAAATGAATGGTTAAACCAGCACTTGGGTGCAGAGTTCAGTGATGTTTTTCTCAGCAAAATCAATGAAACTAATCTTGGGTAAAATATTTGCAAGAATATAAACGTCACTTAGAGACTTCTCTGCCTAAGCTTAAGCTTGCTTCAGCAGCACCTCCAGTGGTAGGCTATTAAATGTTACTTGGACTCCAGAAGCTGTGATATGCGAGAGAGCTCAAACCCCCTTTTATGCTCTGGCAGGAGAGTAAGTGCAATAATGATTCACTATTACAGGCCAGTGTTAGTTCAATACAGATTGATTTGGTTCTGTATCTTTTTGTTTAAAATGCATTTCCACACAAATGGGTCTGGTATGTTCAAACTTCCTAAATAATAATTCCACCAAAATTCTGTAATAAATAAATTACCCTCAAAAATCTGCTGGAATTAAAAATAAATCAGCAGATTCTCTGTTCAGCAACAGCAATAAATCCTTCCTCTATCACAGCATACACTGTTTACATTTGCCTAGGGGCTCTAAAACATTATGAGATGAAATGATTTTCCTGTTCCTTGGTGTCTGGCTGCCATAGAATTTAAGTGTTTCATGAATTTAATTGTGAAGAGAACAGTTAAACATTTTTCAGCCCCCTGTGGGGAAATGGAAGGAGGAGCCAACTGGATATTATGCTGCTTGGAAAATGATTTGTATTTAAAATCTATGATGACTGTATCAGGTGAGATTCAGAAGGCCAGCAAATGACCCCAGGTCCATTAAAGACCCATGCAAACTGTCAGAAGAAGGATTTGATATCATAAGTAGGGCCTAGCCCTCTGGTTGTGGTAGAATTTCATTCCAGGTTGCATAAATATCTTTATGCAACATTAAGCCAATTTTCAGCATTTTCCTGCAAATCTATTAGTTGCTTTCAGGCTCTCTGAAAGGTATCATATTTCATTGCGTGAGAATTCATCTGTCATACTTTGAAGAGAGAGTTTATATCTCTAGCAACTAAAAGCTTGTAAAAAGGCAGTTCCAATCTTTTGCTGAAGCATAGGTAGAAGAAACAAAAACTACTGCTGTTGCTTAGATGTAAAAAGCAATCTTTTTTCAATGGAGAAGGTTGTTCTGGCTTACCTTGATTACTGAAATCAAGGAAAACATATAAGTTAAGTCTAACAAACCATTCTTGTACGGCTGAGGGAATGAGAGAGAGGATTGCTGTAGAGGCTGGAAAAAAAGCAAAACTACTAGTTGTGCCTCCTTTAAACACACACCCCTTTATATTTTCATTTTCCAATCTCTGTTTTCTTTTCTTGGTCCTCTTTTATTCACTTTCATGCTTTGCAAGCAATATGGGAAAGATTTCTGTGCCATTGTGCATGCTTACTTATTCTGACTTCTCTGCTTGGTGCACAGCAGTCAGGGTGTGACATGAACAACAATTTGATGTACAGAGCCTACAATGCCAGAAGAATCCAGTATTTTATTCAGAAGCAAATGAAAACAAAATCTTTGAAAACCTGAGAAGAAGGTGGGGTAGTAAAAGGGATGTGTGGGAGAAGAGGAATATAAAAATGGGATCAAAGCAGATAAATTTCAGCTGGCATGTGATAACATACTCCTCAGTTTCCTAGAGTTAAATTTGTAGCTTCCAATATATTTTAGTGATGGATCCCACATAGCAAACTTAACCTAAATTATCCCTTATAAATTTGTTTTCTAACCAAAAAAATAGAACTAAATATCATGTTATAAATTTTGCTAATGTGCTTGGTAGTGAAGCAAAATCAGCAGTAAGAAAAAGAAAGAGTACTGCTGACAATTTCAGTGAAGAACAAAATCAGTCAAGTATAATGTTCATCATTCCTTATTTACTATGATAATTAGATCCCAACATTCTGCACTGTGATGTGCATGGCTTGCTTTGTTCAAGATGTTACCCACATTATTTCTTTGGGAGTTGTCGTCTTCTCTTGCCACCAACTTAATACACATGCTTTTAGTATACATGTGGTGGAAATGAGTGCTTCAAAAGTTCCTGATCATCCCAGCACCTCTCTACGTACATACCAGATGACACGGAGACAAATGAATCTGCTTCCAGAGACACTACTGCACAAAGTATTGTTTTGGTTCATTAAAGCAAATGACTGGATATGCGTTCAATAAATGTTCTTTATCACTGCAAGTTAGCAGTGGTGTGAATGGGTCTCCTGAACTTTGTAACTGCCGTCAGGGTTAAGACTGACAGAATCTGAGTGTTGGGAATTGGAAGAAATAAAAGAGTAAATCTGAAAACAGAACAGACTGGAGACTGGAGAACTCCTGCATCTCTCTTAGGGTGGAACTGTGCATTAGCAGATGGCAGCCTAAAAACAATATGTGCTGAGAGAGCTCGAGATGTATGGCAAGATTTTCAACACCTACGCAAATGTTCAAAAGAGTATTGTCTGTCAGGGGTGGTGTAGGAATTTACAAGTTGCCTTTGTGTGGATTTCTGAAGCTATTATCTGCATACGATCAGCTATGAGATGTTGGAGGCAAATTCGAGGCAAATTTTTACAAAATGGAATACGAGAACTAGTCACAATATTAATCCATATGTTTTGATGTGAGCATTATAAAACACATATAAAACAGCCCAGACCCTTCTTATTGGTAGATCATGTAGCTAGGTTGCTTGTGAGAGGCAGCAGAAAATTGCAACTGAAGAGCAAATCGTGATCTTGCCATCTGCCTGGAAGAAAATATTATATAGGGTTTGCTGTCAATCAACCAACCTGTTTTGAAGCAAAGGCAGAACAGTATATGATTTTTTTTCCATGTTCGTTTCATGCACTAATTCCTTCCTCAGAAACTAACCATTTCCAGCACTAGTACAGCTGTAGCTCTCTGCCCAGCCCTGCAAACAAGTAGATGAGGTGTGGAAGAGACTGCTTAGAGTGTTTTTCTTAAATAATGACAAAGCCCATAGCTGTGAGGAGGAATTAAATCTTAAGGTATTGTGTTTGTTAAATTGATGGCATCAGGGAAACATTGACTGCTGTATATCACACATTCATGCTGAATCTCACTTTTTTTTGTTCCAGTGCGACAACTTTCCCCAATCTCTCATTTCCACCTCTTTAAGGGTGTCTTTTGTGTTGCTTTCTAATTTTTTTGGTTGTTTGGGTTTTTTTTCATGAACATAACTGAAGTCAGAAATTGTGCCTGTCTGCCTGCTTTATCTTTCCAAGGATTTTGCTACAAACTCCAGGCTATAGTAGTGCACACTAGTGTATTTCATCCATAGCCAAATTTCCTTATGTAGCACCTCTAATCTGAGGATCTCCAAGCATGCTAAAATAGGTGTGTGGAAGCCACATTGTGCCCTTGCAGAATCCAGGGCATTTTAGAAGTAATAAACTGAAGTATAATTTAAGATCATATAGTGAATCCATTATAAGATTTCATGCTGCAGGGGGCAAGTAGCAAAGAAACCTCTCAATTTGTTAATATCTCTTCCACCGCTGGCTTTCTTTGTGATAAAGTAGAAGCAAATACACGGGTTTGCAAATAAGCTATTTGGTCAATCCCCTAGTGTAATATAAGAGCTGAGATTTCCTCTGTAGCCGGGGCCGATGCAGAGTTAGTAGACTTTAATGTGCTATTTTCAGGGTAGCACTTGGAGTTACTAAGACCAGAAGTGCAACACTGCAGAGCTGAATTAGTTCCTTGCATTTTCCTTTTGCAGAGGTACCAGCCAAAATTTTCTTTCCAAAATAAGATGTTTCTGAGCACAGGTGCTGGGTTGTGCCATACCTGGGTGCCTGGAGACATTTCACAGCCAGGAGAGGCATTAAGCTCATAGCAGAGCTCCACGCAGTGTTTCCTAGCACACAGCACAACCATCCTGGCATATTTCCCAAATCAGCCTCGTTGTGCCTTGTCACTGGGATTTACTCTAACCAAAAAATACTTTGCACCTGATAGCTTTTTGAGCCTTCAAACCAGCTCATCCCTGTACTAGGTTGTGGACCCTTTAAAGGCTCAGGTGGTTTGAGTTTATAAAAGTTCACAGCTGGGAGAAGGAGGTGAGAAGGGTGGGGTGGTGGTGGTGTCTGCTTTAGAAGTGGAGGAAGCAGCCAGAAATTTATGGAAAGAAGTTTTTGAGTTAGAGAGAAACAAGAGTTAAAGCTGCCTGGGAGCTCAGACCTGTTTTTTCTAAAGGTTGGTGCTTGGGAACTAGACTTTTGGGGCTGGTGGAGTGGGTTCCTGGTTGTGTTTGTGGTTTGTGCTTTGGGCTTTCGTGGTGTGTTGGGGAAGCTCTTTCTCCTCACAGTGATGGGAGGGGTTGGGGGTGGCCAGGAAAGGGTTGATGTATTTTTGAGCTTTGTTCTGTGGTAAGCTGTTTGTCATGGCTCCTGGCTGCTTTTTGTACTAGTTTCTCTATGCTAGGAGAAGGTAGGAGGCTGGCTGGGCCAGGGGAGACTCTGCCCAGCTGGGAAGGAGGTGGGGTATCAAGCTGGGGGTGACTTGCTGCAATTTTATAGGGAGAAATTTGTTTCCTAGATAGCTCCATTTCTATGTCTGAAATATGTGAACTTTGGCAGAAGAGGCTTACTTCAGCTACTGTTGAAGCCTCCTTTTTTTTTTTTTTTTTTAATACCTGGAAATAATGGAGACCTGGTATTTGTTAAGTTTAACTGAAAGTTTGGAATATAGCAAGCCCAGAGGGAGTGAAGACAGCCCAGTGACCATGTCTGAACTCACCGTAGTGAATTTGCTTTCCAGAGTGTCTCAATTGCTTTGCTTCTATTTTATTTATGTTGTGAATGTTGAAAACGCTTGTACCTTCATGTAAAAATTGACTTTTCAGTGGCAAAAGTAAACACTAAACCTGTGCTTGAGGGCTGATATTTGACATACTGAAGCTGATAAATCAAATACTAAGTGTCCTCTCTGACTATAGATACACTAATTTTCAGTTCATGCATTCTGGCCTGTGATTTGTCTGCTGTAGATGAGTCTTGCATGTAGTGTGGTTTTAGCTGGCCTGGAAAGGCAACTGCAGACTGACAGTAGTAATAGTTCATTATGAAACTAGGAATATTTCAGTAGTATTTCACGTAATGGGTTCAACTAGGCTAATACAAGAATGTCTGAGCTGAAGGCTCTTGAGTTTGTGTTATGCAGGACTTGACAATCAATGAGAGGAGGAGATTCTGGGTTTTCAGATCAGGATGATCTCTCCAGCTAATGTATGGCTGATAAAGGGTAACACTATCACTACTTAACAAGAGCACCATGACCGGCATCACTCTAGGGCTGTTTTAAATTAGATTTCTTTGCTTTTTGGTATCTCTGAACTGAAACTAAATAAACAGCTTGTCTCCATTATATGAAGGTTATGTTTACCTGCCATGATATCTGGAGCACAGTCATGTTTTTATGGTTATATTTTGAATATATTGAGTACTATTGAAACTTTGTTCCATGATGATAATATACTACACAGATAATTTATCTTGTTAATCCTTAGCAAGTACTGATCTTGTTGGCTAATGGCAAGTTACAGATAAGGGTTGAGAATTTTTTGTGCATTGTCCTACATACTTTAAAAATAACTAGGACATAAACTTTTTGATATAAACTTCCTTGACAAATATAGGTGTTCTTTTTTTTTCTTTCTTTCCTCTCTTAGGCATGGAAAAAATGTAAGAAGCAGAGTCATTGCCTCCCAAACACAGTAATTGTGAAGAATAGACATCCCGCTAACAAGGAATAGCAGCACCTTTAAGGTAGGCTGGGAAAAATAACTGTGAAAAATCTTTCCTTTTGTGCTCTGCTCTCACTTCTCTCTGGTTTTGTCAATATTCAGACTTGTTATTTATTTCTTCATTGTTTTCCAGTACAAGCTACTTATGGTGCTCTTGTGGTTTGGTGTGTGGGTTTTTTTGTTGTTTTTTTTTTCCTAATGGCTTTGGCTATGCCATCTTGCTGGTTGGATCTCACCTGTACATTTGGGGGCGGGGGATGCCTGACAAAACTGCTGCTTCTGCCAAGCAAGGTTGGTGTGGCTGAGGTAGCAAGGAGAGAGGTATTGCAGTGATGTGGCATGAAATAAGTGGTTGGGAAGGAGCCACCAGGTTTCTGGGTAGCAAGCGGAGCTTCTCCATTGAGTGTGTTGTGCTGTTCCCTGGTTTTGCTGTGTCTTTGGCCGGTCCCCTATATTGGCATTGCTGCACCTGTGCTGGAAATGGAGCAAATTTCCTGGCACACTGTTCTTGAGGTGGGACAATAACTATCTAAACCAGCCCTCGGGCTCCTAGGGGAAATGGTTTCCCTGCACATGTTGTTGTTCAGCTGTGCTTCTTCAGGCTTTTGGTGTGTATAGTCTTTGTGTTTGGCCAGCAGTGGCTGTGGTCACAGCCAGGCAAATCACCAAATCTTTCTTTGATGCTTTTCTTTCATGAAAAATTGTGTGGCTTTCTAGCTGAGCGTTTCATGGTCAGCATGGTTGCCTCTAGGAAAACCAGTGCATCTTCTCTTGCCACTGGAAAAGCTAAAGGAGAAGAAATCTTGACAATATAGACTAAAGGATTTGACACTGTTGTAGAAGACATAGGAGGGAAAGGAAATAGGTTCGGTTCAGTCACTGAGGTTGGACCAGATGTCCTTCAAGAGAGGAAGAAAAGTGGTGGGGACTGAGAAAGGGAAGTCTCAGGGCAGGGAAGGTTTTTCTGGGAATATATTGTAAGTGCTAGAAAGGAAGTAGAGCACCACTGCGAGCAGCTGGCTGAGCACAGGGGATGTGCATGTAGCCTTCTAGGAAGCCCATAGATCTTGTGCTCTCCCTATACCAAAAGAATCTGCTTTAGTGTTTGTTCTCCCTGTTCCATGGGGGAAAGAAACCAAGAGCTAGAAACACACAGGGAGGCTTAGGGCCCTGCATGAGAATTGCTGCTTGACTTGTTTTAGTCTGGGCTTCATGGCTGCTGTTCAGGCTATCGCATGTAGGCAGATCAATCTTCACATGCTCAGCTGCTTGTTTTCCATGTGGGCTAGTTTTCAATGGAAGACAAGCTGTGTGGAGAGGCCAGGGGGCCAAGCAAAACTTCTGCTCTGTCAGATTTAAAAAAAAATTAAAAAAACAAAACAAAAAACCCCAACTTCCATAAATGTTGTGGACATAAGATAAGAGAGTCAGTAATTTGGCTTTCGGTAGAGGTAAGGTAAAACTTGCTGTTTCACTACACTTGGCTTACCTGGGGTGAGAACATGTGGGTACTGAGGAGCTGCAATGTGCACTGCCTGTTGCCCAGGCAGCAGCTAAGACTGAGTTTGGGTCTATACAAAAGAACTTTGTAGGGTGGGTGGAAGCAGCTGGGAGAGGTGGAGAACAAAATTGGTGAAAAGCAAAGCTTCATTGTCCCAGGAGCACTAGTAGAACTAATGAGCTTTGCATTGCAAAGGTGGTGAGCCTTCTTCAGACCCTGTAAAATACATGCCTGGGATTTGTTGTGTTAAATTTCTATGTGCAGAAAAGGGGAGGGCGGGAGGGGGAGGAGAGAGAGGCAGGGGAGGCAGTATGCAGAAAGTAGAGGCCAGAGGCCCCTATTTGGGTGCAAGTACCAATCTGCTGTCTGCATGAGTCTGCCCAAGTTGCATATGTTCTCCTTTTCTATGTGCACAGAAAATTGTGATAAATAGAGGTTCAGGCAGTGAAGAGCATTTATTTTTATTTGCCTATTTTTGTCATTCACTTGGCATATCTAGATGAATGGTGGAACCGGGAGGAAAAGGCTATTGTCCTTGTGAATACAGTCCTCGTATGCGTGAGGCAGCCTGCCTCAAAGACAGTTTGCCTGCTGACCCCTTGCAACCTACCTTCACTTTGGAAATATCATGCCAGTGTAATGGTCTGCTTTTGGCAACCCTGCCAGGAACCCCCTGGAGTCTCTCTGTCAGAGCTGTGGATAGGCGGTTTTCCATGCCCTCTGACTGGGATAGCTCAGGTCCTGGTCTCTGTCCTTTCTTCTGTTTGCTGTCAGGTATCAGAGGGGAGGTGGGAGGACCTCTTTTTGACACCTCGCTTCCAAGCAGCCAGGCACAGACCACATAACCCAAGGGCTGTTCTGCTCCTCTGCAGGGCCTGGATCCATCCTGCCCCAGTGCTGGCAGGAGCTGCCATTGCACAGGATGGTTGACACAATGTTTTGTCTCATCCCCCTTCTTTCTAGAGACAAACTACTCTTTCAGCCTTCCCTTTTCATGAGAAAGTATTTTGAAATGTGCAGACTGTTCACTAGTGTCTTGTTTTTCCTTCCTATTTTCTCTTTCCAATGTGTCAGTGTTAGTAGCCCCACATTCAACACGTGGGCCCATGGGCACTTGTAAAGCATCATCCCCTTCTGTCAAAGCTAGTGACTCCTGAAGTGAGGAGGCTAAAGTAAAGCCCCAAAGCATCAGATGAAGATGACACTGTGCCTAGCTCAAAGCAGGGTGAGAGGAGCTGTTTCATGTCTTGTTGGTCCACTGAAAGTTAAAATTGGCAGCAAAGACATCAAAGCAGGTGTGAGATTGCTTCTGCAAGATTTGCCAAGGACTCCTCTGTTCCTGTCTGATGCTGGGAGCCAGGGCAGGGAAGAGACTGCAAGCGCAGGCTGTTTAATATTCTCTTCTGTCCCTCTGATCTGCCCCCTACCCTGCAGAAGCAACATGTCCCATGTTTCTGCAGAGCTTGTCCTGAGCAATAGCAGCATCTGTCAGGGGTTATGGTGGCATTAGCCTCATGGAGCTGGGAGTTAGCAGCGCTTGGCAGAGTGACAGTTCTGCTGTACCTTACATAAATCTGTATCTTGCATAAATCTGTCTCTGCCTACTCTGCCAAGGTGTGTGGTCACAATTTGTCTGATTCCTCCTGCTGTCCACAAGGCCTTTCAGTTTCCTAGAAGATTTTATTTGCTTCTTGAGGCCCCTCTGCCTCCTCTTTCTTCACACCTCCCCTCTCCATACCCTTCCCCTCCTAGTTTCCTCACAAGTCCTAGAGGGAACATATCTTGTTAAGCAGGTGTTATTTTAAAATAAACTCCTATCCCCTGCCCCTCTCACATGCTGCAGAAAGCTGCCTGTATTCCCATGGAAAGAGGGAAGGTCTTGAGCTTTCCTGTGGCTTTGGCAGCAAACCGCAGCAGTCCTCCACCCACTGTCTTCTGCTAGGGCTGCACCTGATCCCAGGTCATGGTTCCTTGCTCATCAGTACTTTGTGGTGCTTGGTGTGCCTTGGTTGCCTCTCATCAGCTTTCTTGGACACTTCTAGACCCTTCTGAGGCCAGAAAGTAGCAGCAACTGCCCCAGTACTTGGCTGCCTTCCAGTGTCTAAGGAAATTCTTGGGGAAAACAAGAAAACCTTTATTAAACAGAACATTATATCCCCAACCATACTTGTGCCATGTGTTCTCATACCAAGCACCTGAAAAAAGTGTTGACTTCTTGAAAGCATCTCTGGTCATCACAAGGCTTGTCCCGAGCCCTCCTCTCCTCCCCGGCACTGCTCAGGGACCTGATGGGAGCCATGCTGCAGTGGTGGCCTGTGGTGTGGGGAGGGATCAGTTGCCAATGCTATCCTGTGTCACTTTGCCACCCCCACACCCCCCCCGATTGCTTTATTCTTTTGAGGCTGTAATAAAGAGCTGCTCTGAGCACTGTGGCAGAGACCAGCATAATGTTCCTGTTGGTCTGCAGGGCCAATCTCTTAATATGTATTACCCACTAAAATACAGTGGCTCCAAAGGAGCGAGTGGCCTGTTGAGTAAGCTCATCGCACCTCTCGGTGAGAGTCTCCACTGAGATGTATGTCCTTGGGTGCTGAGAAGGAGGTACCTGAGAGTAAGGGTACTTATCACTGGTTTTATTTACTGTTGTTTGGTGTCTGGAGCTGGTAAGCAGTGAAGGTAGTACGCTCCTCTACCACACATTATCAAGGGGTCGGGGTGCGCGGGGGGGGAATCCCATGTTGTGTTATAGCATGCACCCTGAGCTCCTAAAATGGAAGTTTCTCTTTTGTCTCCAAGCCTTCTTTCTTTTGTAGGCAGAAGTGAGAGCCGTAATGCTAAGTGAATAGTATGTATTAAATCTATACAATGGCTCTTTAAAAAAATAATTATATATGGTACAAGAGGGAGAGGAAACCACTCCATTCCTGTAAATGGCCACTTAAGATGTGGACAATAAATAAATAACTGTAATAAATAATCTGGTGTATCTGAGCTTTAGCATTTAGGAGGAATAAATCAGAGCTCTCTCGCTATTGTCTGCTGAGATGCATCGGAAATGGAGTTGGAAGGAAAGATTTCACTCAGAGTTGTGCCAAGGTGTTGGAAAGCCCATGGGAGTGTGTAGGAGTCTCCTGCTCTCCCCTGTCTCTCCCGTGTGTTTTGTTACACTTTCCCTGCACCACTCCTCCCCGTTCACAAGCATGTGCTGCTCTCCCGTGAAATGGAAGAGGCTCCCTTAAGTCTCACTTGCCTCTTGCAAGTAAGTGCAAGAACAACGCCTGGGGAATAAAGCCTCTGCCGGCAGAATTAACGCATCTCCCAGATTGCTCATTGGGTACTTAATCCTTCGTCTCTCCAACGGCTTTGCCTTTCCACCAGCGCTCTTCCACCCTCCTCTGCCCATTCATACCTGCTCCTCGCAGACGAAACCAGCTGCTCTTCTGCTCTGTGAAAGTCCGAGTGCCGGTATTTAAATGCAGCTCTAGTTGCTAAGCCCCAGCAACTAGCAGAGTGCCTGGCTGGGGCTTGCAACCGAGAGCTGTGTCGCTTTAAGGCATGTGATACTTGCCCGAGCAGGGATGTATTGAAATAGGCTACGGTACTTACAGCATCGTATAGCAGTGTACGTACAGCTGCCTTACTCTGCACTGCCTGCGCTGGAGTGAGGCTGCTCTGTCATTAAACATAAACTGCTCCTCGTCCTTAAGTATCCTGGAAGCTGCAAATTATCTCAAGATCACTTCAAAGGTCTCATCAAGCAGAAGGTGATGCTAGGAGATGATTTAAAGGTGAAAATGAGAAGGTTTCCACCCCTCAAACCTTGGCCACTTTTCTGACGGCAGAGTCTGAGAGCTCAGATGTCTTCTTTACTCTGGGAACAGGATTTGTAACGAAAGAGATTTTTTTTTTTCCTTTTAATCCTGATAAAGAAGATTATTGGGAAGCCATTAAAAATCCCTTATTGTGATACAGATGGATTTAAAAAAGTGTTAGATCTTTCCAATGAACACTAATAGAGTGCTCTGCTCTTGGTTGGATTACTCAGGTAAGCAGCTTCTTTAGGATTTAAGATTCAGAAACCAGATCTGGAACTCATCAGATAATAACTGGAGGAATACTCACTGCTGTGTTTCTTTACTAATGACAAGATGATCTCTATGTAAAAGTGTGTGTGTGACAGCAGTTTGCTGACAAACAAGTGCATGAAGAAATGTTTGTAAGAGATGCTGGGTTTTGAGCAAAGGTACCTTGAAATAGTGTAGTCTGAGACAGGCTTTTATTAAAAAAAAAAAAAAAGGCAGGGAGCTAATAATAAAGCCTGAGTGGGTTAAGTAAGTCTGCTGTCCATGTGGCTCAGAATATGGTGCCGGAGGAAAGACACAGGAGCATTTAGCAGGCTGTAGAAGTTTAGCTTTGCTTTGCTGTTTGGCTACGATTTTTAAAGTTCAGACTAAATAACCTGAATACCTGAAATATCCCTATGTGAGAGTCACCTTTCCCTCTTACCTTGTTGTATAAAAAGCATGGGAGCACCAAATATGACAAGGAGGCATTAATTCCTGAAGACACAGGAAGCCTACTGGGAGCTCCCTGATCTGAGGGGATTGAATCTATTTTGCAAGATAAATAGGTCTAAAGAGAGGAGAAAAAGTACACTGTATGCTGCAGAGTAAACAGTCGGAAATGAAATTAATTATATGCTAAGCAGTGCATCAAACACTCTACAGAGAAAGGAAGAGCCTCATGCTGATCAAAATAATGTTTTGGTATTTTCTATTAATTATACTTGTCAGTTTATGTGGTTCTTTTCAACCAATTAGACTTAAAAAGCTTCCCAAAGACTGTGTGCTGCTTTAAAATCAGGGGCAAAAAAAATTTTATATGCTTATATTTTATTACCACCGTATTTCACTATTTTAATGTTGGTAATTTTCTTACTATAGAAATCCCCCTGATACATACAGACTTTTTATTTTTTAATTTTTGTGTAAAGACATGATTATTCTATGTGAGAGTTTTAATTTTTCAAAGTCTTTCTTGCTCTGTGAAAATGATGTTCAGCTGATTGGATTATTAGATAGAAAACAGCATCATGTCATTGGCTGAATAAGGAGAGTGCCTGAAGTTTGATTAATTTGGCAATATGAAATGCAGCAGAAGGTGTTGTTAAGGGATCTGGACGATGTGTAGCGTAGCTGAGCCTTGCAAACCTCCCGATCCTCGCAGGCATTGAGAAAGAGCTGTTGAAGTTAAAAAGTCAGAGGGAAATTTCGCCAGTTAGTACAATAATGAGTACAAGTATGAAAAACCACAGTTGTCTATATTGGATGGCCAAGTATGCCAGCACCGGCAGACAAAGAAATTGCTCTTTTCCTTTACCATAGGAATCTTTTTAAAATTTTGATACAATCTGCTTTGTGAAAAGATCAAATCTTCTATAGAATACGTCTGAAATTCAGTCTGGCCATACTTCAGTCCTTTTACATGGACAGGTCAAACAAAAGGAAGCTGATTTCATCTGGGGATTAGAACATAATTCTGAGAAACAATTACTTTGTTTAGCAGACAGCATCGTGATTAAAAATTGATGCTCGCAAAAGTAAAAAACAATAAACTGTTACCTTCTGGGTCACTATTAGCCTTTCAGTCTTGGGGATAGAGTATTTCTGAAATGCATCTCAGATATCTGAGGATGCTGTATGCTTATCTGTGATGTGTTTAAAGTAGTTTTGATACTGTCTGGACATCATGTTTTTCTAGCTGGCCGTGTGATTATTTTTATTTTTTTAACACCCTTGTAAATTCAGCTATGGACCAGTGTGGCAATATTTTCCAGACTTCTATTTACATTGGTTTGTTGGGTTTTTTTTAGTCCTCAGATCATTACAGTTTCATTTTTACCACTGAATTATTAAAGTTATCCAGGCTCCTGTGTTGACATCCTGTTACCTCGGGTGTCCTTTTTGAACATGACCTTTGTTGTATGACCATTGTATCCTGCAGGGGGTAATAATAACCAAGAAACAAAAGACATTTAGCAAAAGGAGTAAAAAAGAAAAAAAAAAATGTTGTAATGGAAGCTGACTGTTCTGTGTGCTGTAAGGCAATAGATAATAATGCCTGTCTAATATTTTGTTTAGAGAATGGCAGTGGTCTCTGCAATGTCCTGGGTCCTGTATTTGTGGATAAGTGCCTGTGCAATGCTGCTCTGTCAGGGGTCCCTCCATCACACTTTCCAGCAGCATCACCTGCACAGACCAGGTAGGACTGAGATCAGCTGTGGGATGCCGTAAAATTGCAGGCGCTCTGCCCGTGCTCGTGTTTGTCTTGATAAATGATTGAATAATCATAAAATCCTTTTTATCATTTAACTTTTATGAGTTGCTTGCCTTTATATTGCACAGCCTTTTTTTTTTGGTTGGTCTAACACGTGTTGTGCTTTGCTAATCTGATGTTGGAATATTCATCCTCTAACATCATCTTCTAACAACGTCCCAACACAGGAATTCCATTTCAGATAACCTCTCGGTTTCTCTGTTTCTTTCTCTGTCCTTATTTCTATCTCTTCTCCCCATTTTGTGCAGTTCTCGAGTGGGTGTATAACTCAGAAGGGCACTGTCACAGCACGGGTTTGGTTAACTTTGCAGTTATCTGACCCAAACTGGACACGGGTTTGTTACTTAAAATATTGGCACCAAATCTCACTCATAGTCGCTAGAGTTTACTGGAGGTCAGGTGTTTGCCTTGGCATAAATGAGAGACACAGTTATTCTAAGGTTCTTGAGTTTACCTCTGAAAGTTGATGGGGTTGCAAAAGTGCAGCCCAGAGGAGAATTTGGGACTGTCTTTCGATGGGGTAAAATGCCTATAAACTCAATAAATCCCACAGGTTAGCAGTGGAGAATGCAGCTCACTTAGACTGTTGTGATCTACAGAGACTGCACATTGGTAATTTTATTGCGCTTTTATTAATAGAAAGGGATCATGTAACTTTTTCAACTGTTAATTGCACTTTGAAGAGTATGTGTCGTGTGAAAAATTGAGGAGTTGGCATATTCTAGCATGGTATTATCATCTGGTTAAAATTAGATGGGCCAAGAATGTCACTTAACAAATTTGGATCCAAAGAAAGGTGGGAGAGGTTTTAAGAGCTTTAGAAATGAAAGTTGGAAAATGTTAACTCGCAGTGATGAATCATTTAACAATGTGGCAGCTAGTACTTCAATGTTTTTTGATCTAATGGCATACCTTCAAAGATGGACAGTCTTGAAGTGCAGGTCTTTACCAACCTTAATGACTTCAAGTTTTCCCAACTGCTTTTGTTGTCCAAAAGTCATAGGTATTGGCATTGTCTTGCTTTCTTGTAATAAAATATGCGTAGTATAGGGGAATAGACCTAAATCTTTGATAGACCAGCTCTCGGTAGCTATGTTAGAGCATCAGATTAACTAATGGTGTTAACTTTGCTAGGTGGCACTGGAAGTTTGAGAGTATTTGAAGTTTGAGTGGTGAGGTTCTTATTTGGGACTTGCAGAGAAATGAACAAAATATTTATTACGATGCAATTGTAAGTAATGCTGCAGGTTATTTGAGTCTGTCCCCCAGTGAAGGAAATAAGAAAAAACATCCCAGCTAAACAGATAGGTAAAAGGAAAATGTAATCTCATTTTGTAAAATCAGTTGAAACAAGTGACATTATGAGAAAAAATGAGAGCTGGGCAGATTCAGAGCTCTGCAACATTTGCCTAAGCTTGAAAAATCACCTTTTTTATGAAGCAAGAACAGCAAGACACTGAATGCATACCAAGTGTTGGGGAAATGTGAAAAATGACAAAATCTTTCACTCAGAGATGTGATACAGATAGAGTGAAGGTTTTACAGCTGCCTCATCACCTACTTAGAAACAGCCAAGCTTTCCCTCCTGTGAGCCTTTCTCAGGCAGCTTCTCCGCACCCTACGTGAATAAGATTGATGGTGTTCTGATCCCAGGCAGCCAATTTCAGTCTCTCAAGAAATAATCCACTACATTGACAGATGAGTGGAATTTGACATGATGTTCACCTCAGATTCAGATTGTGCTGCACCTGGGAAGTACCAGCTAGTGAACGTCCTTTAGGGAAACTGTTGGGGATTTTGGACAATTTCTGCTGTCACAACAGAAAATCAAGACTGTTTTTTATAAGGCCATGAATTTGCAGTCTGCCAACTGAATGTGAAAGGTTGTACATAAAAGGGATGGAAATATGTTAACTAGCAAACTGAGTGATTTTAATGTATTCAACTGCAGTCCCTGAGCACACCCTATTTTTCATATTTATAATATTAGGAATGCGTCATTTACTTTTAGTTAGTCACTGTGTAAGTAAGATTAAAATGTTCAGCCAAATAAAAGTGAATAAAAAAAATGGATGCAGATGAGGCAGTGCATAATTTCAGTAATTTAATATTTGGTATATGAAATTTCAACTTATTGAATCATGGCAAATATAGCTGTAATCAATAGCATGCTCAGCATACCTTTTTCTTCAGTTCGTGATCTACCATAGATAATGAGATGCTCTAAAATAAAGAGACTTTTTGCAGCTCAACTCCATTGTGGGGCTACTTTGGTACAAGATAATTAAAAAGGCAGGTTCCACCCCTCCTTGTGCTTCTCATACTTCATGAATAGAGTCTCACTGAGCACAGGAAGGTGGAGGTAAAAGATAAAATCCTCAGGGAGTGTATTTAAAATAATAAACTTGAACTGAACTCAGTGGATTAGCACAGTGAATATCCCCACCTGTATTACTGTGGTTAATCCAGTTTTGAAACACTGGAAACCAAGGGCAATATATGAATCTTTCTTAAGCAACTGTCTGAATGGGTTGAAATAGATTTCTGCGCACTATGTGCAATCACAAAAGTTTAAAGCTTCCTTTCAGTGTAGTATAATTTTTCAGTTTTATAATTCAGTACTTCTTTATTCAGTTAGATGACTTAGCAGAAGGTACGAACCTGAAAACAAATGTGATAAACCTCTTTATGTGACAGTATTTGGAATTGACTGTAGCTTTATTTTCTCTGAAATGTTGGCAGGCAGGCGGGCACAGATAGTAAGGGCAAAGTAAATACTGCTTGAATATAAGATGGATAATGCTGTATTATTTGTACCTGTTCATGAATTCTTTATTGTCTCATTAACACAATGAAAAGTTTGAATGCTGCTGTTAAGTACCCTTAAGTATTGGTGGCTGTTCCTTTTGACTCTGATAGGTGAGGTGGGCAGGGTAGATTTTCAGGCTTCTTCACTGGGATCCGGAGGAGACCTTTGGAGTAAGCTAGCTGAACACCATTGCAGTATAATTCCCCTTGGGTAATACACGTGGCTTTCTGCAGTTTTTCTATGACTATATTTCATTTTCATGAAAATTATATTAGGCAAAGGATGTATGAAAGCATTCACAGGAAATAACTTTATGTGGAAACAAATCTCCATTTTTAAATTTTTTTTTCAAGCATGCCATTTCTGTGTGATTTAATAAGAAACAGTGGTAATGAGAAGAATTCCACATTGGCTGTTTTAGGCTCTAAGATACACACAGTTGTAGAGCTGTTGAATTGGCCTGAGGATGAGAATGGACAGGTTGTGATTTGCAGTTAGCTGAGTGCCTGTGATAGTCCATTGATCATCTGATTGACAGGATTGACCCTGCCCAGAGGTAGGAAGTAGATGCTGACATTTGGTAAGACAAGATGATATTAATGAAGTAAAGGATTCAAGTTTAAAAAATAAAAAAATAATCACCACCCTTTCAATCATGCAATTCTTAGCAAATTTGCTGGCTTTGTTCCATAAGTGAGGGATGTTTTGTGCCCAGTGAGAACCATTGGCTAGTTCTGAATCACAGTGCACAACACCAGCCACGTGTTGCTTAAAAATACAGGAAAGCACATTGGATTCACCTGTAAGTTTGTGCAAAATAATGATGTACACACTAAGGATGCTAGGTTAGGTTTGCATACAGTGTAAAGGTGCAAGGCAGACACAAGCAGAAACATGTACCTGCTGTAGCAATGCTGACATTTGCAAATATGTTAATTAAAAATAAGCCTATTCAGAGGAAGAAATCATAGACTGAATTGAGGCTGGAATGGTATGTCTACTCAACATGAAGTACCTTTTATTGTGACAGTAGTTAATGATGTGCCCATTAAAAATCATCTGAAGAAGTGATTCTCTATACCTCATATTACGAGGAGGAAAATCAGTCTCAAAGCAATTCTATACAAACTAACAAGCAACATCAACCTAAGGATGCTCTCAGCATGTTTCTCAGTAGACAGCATTTTGCAGAAACTTGAGTCTGTGTCTGTGAGGAAAAAATTTCTTAGTTCTGATCTTGGCCTTCCCACTGATTTTTTTTTTTTATAGCCTTGGGGGAAACTGCATATTTTCACATTTCAAAAGGTCTGCTATTTTCATATGCCCCATATATGTGGCTATTCAGTTACAAAACAGACTGGGAAGAAGGTTGGTCTGAATCTTAACTCCTCAGGAAAGTGTAAATAAAATATGTGTCTTTACTTTGTAGAACAATTGAGATTTGGAAGATGAATTCAAGTGGATTTTTGCTCTTGGTATTGATAGAAGCAAGCGTAGGACTAGGTAGTTAATGTATAAACATGTACAGTTTCTACAATTAGCAAGTATTGTATTTCATTAATCGTACAGTGTGAATGCAAACAGTTGCCTTCAGTATACAATGTCCAAACTGCCATGCAACAACTTAGCTAGTATCCAGCAGATCACGTCATGGGCATGAAAGCTGACAACTGGTGTCTTTTGCTGTGTTAATTAAAATGAACAAATTTATAAGCTCTAAGGCCTGATTCAGATACCATTGACACCAGTAAATGCACAGGAAGCACCATATGTATCCTTGTTTGTTCACAATCAGAAAAACCTGCTCATGACGAGCTATTCTAGTCACTCACTGGAAATCCTCTCTCTCGCAATACCTTTCTGTTATATATCCCTGGCCTTCACAGTCTGTTCCTGAAAATGTGAAACTACCAACTGCTAAGAAAAATAATCCAGGTCAGAGGTACCTACTGTGTTCCTGGTCACATACAAAATATATTTGGATGTATGTGGACAAACATATATTAATATGTATTTTGTGTAGGCAGAGAACTGATGTAATGAAATCAACACTTAAGGATGAGGTAAGATTACTAGCAGCACGATAGTGATGAGTTGTCTACTGTGCTTGTGTGATGCACTTGTTTACAGCAGCAGACTATATCAGAAGTATTGCACCCTGTGATGTTTATTTTTTCCTGAAAATTCGAACCACCAAAAGAGAAACAATATGGCTACAGGGTGTGTTTGCAGCCAGAGAGTTAGCTATGGTTTTTTTCTGGGGTCTGTAAGCTGTTACTTTAATGGACTCCTGTCTCCCAGGTAAAGGGAAAGGGTAGGTAGGTATTGCCAGGGAACAACCAGTACTCCATGGAGGGTCAAAGGCACGAGGACGCTCTTCTTCACTGGAGAAGGGTGCGTAGCGGTGAGGCTCGCAGCTCGGTTGCAGGTGGAGGAAAGCTGTCACCAGTCGCGCTGCTGAATGTGACGCCTTGTTACTTCTGATCCAGGGAGACAAAGCAACCTGAGGGGGAGCAGGTGTTGCAGCTTGATGGACTGTGAAGAACAGCATGGCCAAGGTGTGCGGTGGGGCACCGAGCAGACCGCGGTCCCCGGCACAGCTCTGCGGGAGCCGCTGGAAACGCCGCTACGCTCCCTGCGATCTCCCCCGCCACACGCCTTGTGCAAAAGAGCGACGGCAAGGTGCTAACAGGGGTATTTTGAGAGAAAGGACGTGCCTCTTGCGTGCGTGCTTTGCACCGGCAGTGTCTGTGCTCTGGTTTGGTCCCAGCTGCGCTCTTGTCCCCAGCCCGTGCCGCTTTGGCAATTCCTCAGGCCCTTCTGCAGGCAGCCACGCAGGCAGGTGAAAAGCACGTCCCTTTTCGCGTGGCAGAAGCTGCTCTGGGGAAACGAGGACCAAAAAGCTCCTGTTGCTGCGATGGCCCTGGCAGGCACCTTCTCCTCCCACACCCGTGTGCCGAGCCTCCGTCTCCAAGAGCAGCCTTGGGGCCTTGGTGAGTCACGAAGGGACCTTTTGGTGCACTGCACTATTTGTAGCTTTCTGTCACGGTATTAAAGACTGTGAGAATTCATGCTATGGTGGTTAAGTCCCAAGGAAAATTTGGCACCTACAAATATAACCCCCAAAGGCGAACTACATTGCTCTGCGCTGAAGTATTTCTGCTGATAACATCAGAAACCTGCCTTTAATGATTAGCCTACTTTAGTCCAAGGCTCATTTATATTTTAAAAGGCAATATCCAAGTGCATTTCCTCATAAGATAGATGTGTTTTCTCCCATTAAGTTTCATATTGTTTTATCCTATCCCACCTCTAATCTTTGTATTTCCTTCTGAATGTTTTCTTTTCCACTCTGCTGTGAAATCAACCTTTGCTGTGAGCAAGATTTATTTTCCTGATGGGATTCAGCATTTTTTGCCATTTTCAGATGCTCTGTACAGAACAGTTCTCTCCAGCTGAACTTATTTTTTTGCATGGGAGTGGTGTTGGAGGTTTCTTTTCATTGTGCTCTAGGCAGGGACCACAAGGACTGCAGCACAGTTGGACTCTAAATTTATGAGACTCAGTCAATGATGCACAATGGGGAATTGGGGGTGTAAATTAAGCTGAATGAAGCTCCAAAGCCCCATGTATGTCTCTGTGACTCATATTTCTATGCTCTATTTAGAAGATCGTTATCCGACATCCCTCTCTCGCCTTCTGTATTCCTTTCAGAACAACGGTTTTCCCCTTTTCCTTCGCAGTGGGTGAAGAAACCAGTCCTGCCCTTCTTGAAAGGTCACTTCAGTGACAGCAGGTGCAGGATCACTGTTGCTATCATACAATAATCAGTAATTATGTCACAGTATTCCACTGTAATCCTTATTTCACTTTGGTGAGAGAACAGCTTTTGGAACTGAATTGGTGGCAGGAATGGAGGACCTTGCTGGTTTTTGGATGATGTGAAAGTGATTCCTTGAGAATCACCAAGTGGAACACACGGACAGTCTGTTGTTACCTGCGACGGCTGAATTTCCTTCTACCAGGGTGCTCTCATTGTGGCGCCTTGTCCTTGAGCTACAAATAATCTGGGAGTAGTCTGCTCCACGCTAGCGGCTCCCACTGACAGTCACGTGTGCTGGGTGCTTTTTAAAATTGTTCATAAATATTTCTTCTATGAGCTGTGAAGTTTTATTTGTATATCATGCACCTTGCCTCTCACTAAATGAATAGGCAATTAAAAAGCAGCTTAAATGGTGATCCTTGTCTCTTGATAATTAGGAGAGCTGCTGGTTCAAATCAAAATATGCATTTAATCCATCCTCATGCATGATACAAAACTTCTATTGGATTAATTTTGTTTTCTGTAGATGGCAAATCTGCATCGAGAGCCTTCGTTGTGAATCTACTAAATGCAATGAGCAAAAATCACTTCTGTAGTTAACTTGTGTGCAAGTGGAAGTTATATTGACAGAGAACTTGATTGGAAAACTGCTATGAACATACATGTTGGTTTATTGGAAAGTGGGGAACTTGGAATTGTGACTTCCTATGTTGTAAATAACGGCAGCAGCCAACAGGCTCTATAGATCAGCCCGAGTGCAGGCAAGAACCTCAGGATCTTAACTGCACACACTCTGATAAAACTTTATTATCTTTTTTTAGTGTCCTCATTAATGCTCTTCAATAATGCTGTTAAATATTTCTGGCAAGCAAAGCTTCAGTGTAATTTTACTGTATTGTTAAGGATTTATTAATTATAATCTTTTCTTGCAGAGTCTATTTATATTTGATCATGACATTAATTGGTTGCCAAAACAAACTAGAGTTAATTGTGTTTAATTAAGTGGTTGGGAGCAAGCAAGGATAGTTTATTTGGAAAATCTGTTTCATTGATTTATATGTTTATTTTTTAAACGAACATTAATAAATGAAGGGAATCTATTGCTTAGCACCTTTTTCCCTATGTACTGTCCAATAATCATCAATAACACAGTTGTGACTTTGAACAGATTAAAGAGTGGAAAATTATCTGTATTATGTATATTCGCCTATACAAACCTATTGGGAAGTAAATGTTCACATTCTGAATTTAAATAAAACCTAAAACCAAGCAGAAATGAGGTCAAGTAGCACCGAAACCAACAGTAAAGTAGTGTTCAGGAAAATGCATTTCAGAGAAAAACTTAGCTTCATTTCAGATTTGGCTAAAGGTGCTTTGGATAAGGAAGGTATGGTAAAATATAGTAAAATATGACTAGATAAATATTTTGTATAATAATTATATTAATACAATATATAATTATATTTCTATGATATAGTAATTTCTATATTTTCTATCATGCATTTCAAAATCAGCTAATTTTACAGTTCAGAAGCTTTTGAACACCCGCCTATTTTGTTTTAATGCTAAAACCAGAACTGAGTGGAGAATTCTGAGGACTTAATGTTTTTTGAAGGAATCAGTTTCCTGAGTTGAAACTGTAATTTAAAAAAAAAAAAACAAAACCACCACATAGTTTGATATCTTTGTGCATTCCTTGTTTCTGCATTGATATTCCTTGTTGGAAAACAAACAAACAAACAAAAAACCCAAACCTGCATAAGGTTTCTGTTATCCCAGCAGCTACTTAAAATAAGTCATCATCCTGATAAATGAATAAATCCTGCCTGGAAGCATATATTCAGATGTGCCAGCAGCTGCCTTTTTCCCAAAAGAAAACAAGACCTCACAGACTTCAAATCCAGTACCAATGCAAACAGGAGGAAGGTCTTGTGTGTCCTTCTAGGTGGTATCAGCTCTTGTTTTGGTTTTCAGCAGCACTGAACTTAAAGGAGGTCTAATGTTTCCAGAAGCTGCCTTTTTTCCCAAAAACAGCCCGCTCTGCTGTTTTAATAAAAGAGATTTCCCTTAGCTTATGGATTTAAGAAAGATTTTTAGATATCAGGGCTACACTAATGCTGTTTGCTGTGAATATCATTAACTCATGAAGTTCCTTCTCTTGGTTACTTGCATGGGATGCTTTCAGATTTGGGTGGTCAGTCAGCCAGAAGTCACTATTGTGTGTTAAAACAAAAATTCAAGGGATGAGTTGAAGATAACAGAGGTTTTTGAGTTTGTAATTGGTTTCAGTGTGCCAGGGCAGGATCTGACAGAGAATGATTGTTTCTAAGCCAGCTCCCACATCTGTAGTATAATTATTTCTGTAGTAATATCATATTTTAGTGAGGCTTTAAAATGCAGCTTTTTTTTTCCCTCCCAGGTAATTAGAAACTGTCTTTCCATGGCTGAAACCTCAGCACTTTCTTCATTAAGTCAGCTGCCTGGGTGGTGTTTATCTTAACCTTGTTTTGAGTTTCTCCAACAAATAGATGACTCCTTTAGTTCTAATTTAGTTTCTCTTGGTATTTCTATTATCTCTTTCTAGTTGGCAGGCAAGGAAATCAGATGTGCATCAAATGAAACCATTTGTCATGGATTAATGTATGCAAATGCCTTGATGACAGCAATAGACAAAAGCCAGCAAGTGTCTGAATGCTAACTTTGGAAGAGAAAATTAACAAGGCCAAAACACCAGCAATAGCAGTCCCTAAATGAGATTACTGAATGCCCAAGAGCAAGGCGACATTCTTCTGTCCCCTCCTTTACCATTTTTTCTCTTGCTGAAATCTTAAGACTTTAGGGTAATGCACAATGACCCTTGCAAGTGAAGTGTCCATGGGAGCTCCTGGCTCTCCCAGAGTGACTCAATGGCAGGACCTTTTCTCTGCCTATTAAAACCCATCTGCACCAGCAGCAGAGGAGAGGGATGGGACTCGTAGGTAGGCAAAAGTAGAGAAGACCATTAGTGATATTCCAGCGTGCATACCCTCGTTTGTCAGAGCACACTGGGAGTCAGAAGGGCTGCCAGGCAGGATATTGAGTCATGTCGAGGTGGAATATATCTTCCTCACTCTCTTGGTTGGAAATGTTTTGCATTTCCCTCTACCCCGAGGACAGAATTGGTAATTGTTTAATGCTGATCTCCTTCTGTTGATAACACACCAAATTGAACGAGTTGACAGCAGTTATTAGATATTTATCTCATGCTTGTGATTGTTACTCCAGATTCTTTATGAGCCTGGTTGGATGCTTCTGAGTCCTAAAAAGGTAAGTGTGGGCTCTGCTGAGTTCCCCACCCAAGGGATGCTGTGAGGAAGAGCTGACATATAGCTGTGGAAAGAGAATTTTGAGGTGCCCTGACTGGGAGCAGGCTGTAGACCCCAAACATCCTGTGCACATTTGCACATTTTATTTCCATCTCTCCCAAACCACCCTTAAGAAAGTGCTAGACACAGAGGTTGTAGTTTAGTGAAAGGACCACAATGTAGCCAGATTGCCTGCTGTCTTCTCTAGGTTTTCACTCCATTTCAGTCTTTTTTTCCCCCGACTGCTTATTCTACTTCTAAATCTGTCTCCTTTCCTTTAAATCAGTTGCCTTTATTTTCTTTTAAATCTTTCTTTATGTAAGCTCTTATGGCTCTCACTTTTAAAAAAGGCTCTCTGAACCTTTTCCTTTTAAAGTCAATGCACCTTGATGTGGTGTTTGAGCAACAAAATGCCACTTGATTTCATCCCAGTTAGAATCCCACCTATGTTTTTATGAAATAAACAGTTTCAAACATCACTATTTGGAAAGAATCAAAGTGGAGCTCTTTGATCAAAAGATTTGAAATGCTAAAATACATTTTTCACTTTCTGATATTGACACCATATTTTAAGTGTTTTCTAATAAAAACTGGGGAAAATATAAATTATAACCTTTTTTACCCATTGGAAAAATTATTTTTGTTGATCAGAATTTTCTGACAGGAAAAATTTCACAGGTACCTTGTGTCTGTCTCTGCAGCAGACTGTATGCAAGGCAATAAACTATCACAGTGGCTTCTAGGGGTTTTTTGTTTCCTCCCTCTGCCCTGATGCTTTTATTTTATGTATTTGTACTGGAACCAGACCTTCATTCTTTATACCCCCAAAGTTGCTCCCTGCTTTGATGCTGTAGTGTAGTCAAGACACCTTTGTTGCAGTCATTATGTTACCGCAGTCGTTATGTTGCCACAGACATAAGTGTGTTGGTCAGACCAGGTGATGCAGACTCTGGAAAGCAACCTTTTGACTGAGCAGCACCAGTTCTGAAAATCACAGAATGGTTTGGGTTGGAAGGATGTTAAAGATCACCTAGCTCCAACCCCCCTGCCATGGGCAGGGACACCTTCCACTAGACCGGGTTGCTCAAAGCCCCATCCAACCTGGCCTGGAACACTGCCAGGGATGGGGCAGCTACAACCTCTCTGGGCAACCTGTGCCAGTGCCTCACCACCCTCACAGGGAAGAAGTTCTTCCTGAACAAATGCTGGTGATAAAAAGAAGTGCAAATTAAAGGGAAAGGGATTTCTGCTTTCAGTGTGAATCATTCAATGGTTTCCCCTAGTAAAACAGTTCCTTGACTTTTTAGGTTGTATTTGAGTTGGCTTTGAGCTGCCTGTTGCTGTACAGTGTTTTGTGATCATGTACCTTCCATGAGCAGTGTGGTATCAAGCGGTTCTTTTGTACCAGTCGTATTCCTCTGAGGTTCAGGCTATGCAAGTCCCTCCTAAACCCTGTTCTTATGTAAGTTGAATTATTTGCTTATGTTCTTTTTTTATTGTTACTATTTTCTAGCCTATCAAAGGAAAAGGTGTAATCTATAGTGTCTAGAGGTGGAAACAAACTACAAAGCAATATCACGTTTATACTGAAGTCCTTCTGATGAGGATTGTATGTCTTTAGTATGCTGCTCCGTACATTTGAGGGGCTGCGCTCTTTAACAGTTGAGAAGAGATTATCCCTTAGTCATGACAGAATCTATGAATCAAAGTCTGTTAGGAGAAATTCATACAGAGTTTAAAATGCAAGCCTGCTTTTAAATGTAACTATAGAAAAATAATTTTCTCTGTATAATACATGTGCATTGTATGAATTAGTACTTAAATTTTCAGAGGTCCTACTATAAGCTGCAACCTGTCTGCTTTTAAAGAAGTGTTTTAATGTCCACATTTCACATGGGAACCAAGCAAAGATATGAACAGAATTCAAATATGCCTTTGTCAGGAGGGATTATTCCATATTCTGATAGCACATACAGATCTGAGAACATCAGTATTTGCTATAAAGAGAACATAGTTTTATAGGACACCCAACCAACACCTGCCTTCCCGTCTGGTTCTTTTCTTTCTCTTTATGCCCAAGCAAGGGACAGTCGATACCCCTGTGCAGTCTGTACATGGCATCCAGCAGTGGAATAGATCATCTGAGGAAACAGAGATCTCTATCATGACCATATTTAGGGCAGTTGAGATGCAAATAAGTGAGGATTCGTTATTCTGTTCCTCACATAGCCTCTTTAAGCGAGGCTGGTGGCTGCCAGACACTGTCCTCCCAGCTGATACGCAGAGCAGACATCGCGTCCCTGGTGCTCCGTCCTTGGCATGGCTTGGCGTGCAAGTACAAGCGTTTCTGTGAGCCGGGTGATGGATCGTGGAGGCTCTTAGCTCCCTCTTTTCATGAAATCAAGTGCTTTACTGTAAGCCAACTTCACGCCGGCTTAAACTTTCATGGTGGTTAAGCTATAATCTATCAGACTGCCCCAGCTGTGAGGTGTAAAGAGCCTTCACTTTCACTTACTGTTACTCAATTGACAAACAAGTTGTACCGTTGTAGTGAATTTTTCCCCTGTGTCCATGCTCTCAGCTGAACCACAGGCTCAGCGCATGCAGACAGGCAGTGCAGCGTTTACTTCAAATGTAGAACTTCCCACTTTTTACTTAATTGCTTCCTTTAAGAGATGAGAAGTTTGGGCTTGTCTTTGGACAAAAAGGCTTCCACTTTAAGCATATTTCTCACTTGAAGGCTATGCTTCTCACCAGAGTTTTGTGCCATGCTTCCAATCTTTCACAGGCAGCGTAATGCTGATTCTACATAACTCAAAGAGCTTTTTTTTTTTTTTTGTAACGTGTCTGACTTGCAAATCTTGTTAACTGCACGCTGTTATCTCAATACACTTGCAGGCCAGCTACAGCAGCATAAAAACTTGTGGCAAGATAAATCATGTCAATTTTTTATTAGGGAAGAAAAATTTAGACTATTTCATCTGCTACAATTGGAAAAAACTTAATCTCTTGATTGCTTCTAAAGACACAGCTTGCTGTGGGGAAAGACCTAGAAGATCAGTCCCAAAAGATAACTCTGGGGGCTCCTAGATGGAAAATGACCTGTGAACAATGTCTTGTTTGATCCAGCCAAAGGTGTGGGGGGACTCGGTAGGGCTAGGATGCTGTTGGGGTCCTGCACGTCCTGCCCCAATACCGGTCCGGTTTTGGCTGCTGCTTTTAAGTTTTGAGCCAACTGCGGGAATTTTGCTGCTCGCTCGCTGGAACCTAGAAAACCTCCAAGATGGGGAAAGGTCTTCTCTGTTATTTATCTCTGTTCTGGCAACACAGAAGCTCGGATGTTATACAGCTATTTACCAGTATTGTTGTGCTTCCTGGCAGGACTTCATGCTGTCACAGAGGTACAGCAGGAATCCTGTGTCCCAGTTCATATCAGGGCCACCTGGTTGGACTGGGGAGTCCTGGCAAAGGGATCTTCTTCCGCTGGATCCTTTTCCACTCATGCAATGAAAAGGTGACTAAGCTTCAGCTGATGCCCACTGCCTAGCTTGCAGAGGGTATCTAGAGGCTCTTGTTAAGCCTTGAGAACCAAAGTAGGACTGGATTCCATCTGTATTGCTGAATTAATGTAAAAAATGCTCATTTTAACCTCTTGTGGTTATAAGCTTTTACACGCTTGAGGAATTGTAGTAAGTTTTCTTTTCTGTTGTGACAATTGTTTGTTTATTTTTGTAGGTTGAAGGAATACAGGGTAACACTCTACATTTTGCAAAGCGGCGTTTCTTTTGTTGTGTGACTAAAGCAGTGTAAATAATTGAATTTTTTTATTTGACAGCCAAAGCAAGATATCAAGTGTTGGTTTGGTGCAGTATTTATATTTTGAAATTAGTTTAGAACAATTTGATTGTTTTTCTTACTAACTGGAAAAGAGAAAAAAAAAAGATAACAAAACCTGAAATAATTTGTTGTATTTCTAAACACTGAAAGAAAAGCAAGGAAAAGGCCAGATTAAATTAATAAAAAGAAGTCTAGAGAAGGTACTGCTTCCTTCCTTACACAGATTTAAATCAGAGTATCTCTAATCAGAAGCTATGTTCTGCTGTAGGGTTTGACCCTTCATCTTTCTCCCAAAAGTACAGCTGTGTTAAGATATTGCTGTGTCCTGGTTTTGACTGGGATAGAGTTAATTTTCTTTCTAGTAGCTGGTATAATGTTATGTTTTGGATTTAGTATGAGAAGACTGTTAACACGCTGATGTTTTCAGTTGTTGCTAAGTAGTATTTATACCAAGTCAAGGATTTTTCAGCTTCTCCTGCCCAGCCAGCAAGAAGGCTGGAGGGGCACAAGGAGTTGGGAGGGGACAC
>JANHGO010000043.1:22730346-22748931 GCA_024606505.1 Aquila spilogaster
ATTCAGAACTCTGCAACATTTGCCTAAGCTTGAAAAATCGCCTCCTTTATGAGGCAAGAACAGCGAGACACTGAGTGCATACCAAGTGTTGGGGAAATGTGTAATATGACAAAATCTTTCGCTCAGAGATGTGATACAGATAGAGTGAAGGTTTTACAGCTGCCTCATCACCTACTTAGAAACAGGCCAGCTTTCCCTCTTGCGAGCCTTTCTCAGGCAGCATCTCCGCACCCTACGTGAACAAGATTGATGGCGTTCTGATCCCAGGCAGCCAATTTCAGTCTCTCAAGAAATAATCCACTACACTGACAGATGAATGGAATTTGACATGATGTTCACCTCTGATTCAGATTGTGTGGCACCTGGGAAGCACCAGCAAGCGGACGTCCTTTAGGGAAGCAGTTCCACATTTGGGGCAATTTCCGCTGTCATGATAGAAAATCAAGGCAGTGTTTTTTTTACAAGGTAGTGAATTTGCAGCCCGCCAATGGAATGCAGAAGGTTGTATATAAAAGGGATGGAAATATGTTAATTAGCAAACTGAGTGATTTTAATGTATTCAACTGCAGTCCCTGAGCACACCCTATTTTTCATATTTATAATATTAGGAATGCGTCATTTACTTTTGGTTAGTCACTGTGTAAGTAAGATTAACATGTTCAGCTAAATGAAAGTGAGTAAAAAATGGATGCAGATGAACCAATACATAATTTCAGTCACTTAATGTTTGGTATATGGAATTTCAACTCATTGGATCACGGCAAATATAGCTGTAATCAATGGCATGCTCAGCATAACTTTTCCTTCAGTTCGTGATCTTCCATAGATAATGAGAAGCTCTAAAATAAGAACAATTCGGAGCTGTTCAGCTCCATCGTGGGGTTACTTTGGTACAAGATGATGAAAAGGGTGGATTTGTGTGCTTCTCATACTTGATGAATAGGAGTCTCACTGAGCACAAGAAGGTGCAGTTAAAAGATAAAATCCTCATGGAGTGGATTTAGCATAATAAACTTGAACTGAAGTCAGTGGATTAATGCAGTGACTATACCTATCTGTAGTACTGCGGTTAATCCCATTTTGAAACACTGGAAATCAAGGGCGCTATAGTTTATAATCAGATATTTCTGACCTTATTCTTTCCTGTTCCCTTCCTGAAACTTTCTTAAGCAAGCATCTGAATGGATTGAAATAGATTTCTACACACAATGTGCAATCACAGAAGTTTAAAGCTTCCTTTCAATCTAGTATGCAGTTTTATAATTCAAGCCTTTATTCAGTTAGATGACTTGGCAGAAGGTACAAACCTGAAAACAAATGCGATAAACCATTTTACGTGACGGTGTTTGTAATTGACTGGAGCTGCATTTCCTCTGAAATGTTGGCAGGAGGGCACAGATAGTAAGAGGATAGTAAATATCGCTCGATTTTAAGATGGATTATTCTGTGTTGTCTGTACCTGTCCATGAATTCCTCCTTGTCTCATTAACACAATGAAAAGTTTCGATGCCGCTGTTAAGTACCTTCAAGTGATGGCTTCTGTTCCTTTTTAGTTGAGACAAATGAGAGGGGTGGGGTGGGTTTTCAGGTTTTCCAGTAGAACCTGAAGATCTTGCTTGGAGTAAGCTAGCTTGAACACCTTTGCAGTGTAATACGCATAGTTGTCTGCAGTGTTTTAATGAATATTCTTCATTTTCATGAGAACTGTTAGACAAAGGATGTATGAAAGCATTCACAGGAAATAACTTCATGCAGGGAAGAAAACCTTCATTTTTTAGAAGCGTGTCATTTCTGTGTGATTTAATAAGAACCGGCAGTAATGAGAAGAATTCCACATTGGCCGTTTTAGGCTGTAAGATGCAGACGGTTGTAGAGCTGTTGAATTGGCCTGAGGATTAGAGTGGACAGGTTGTGATTTGCAGAGTTAGCCGAGTGCCTGTGATAGTCCATTGATCATCTGATTGACAGTATTGACTCTGCCCCAGAGGCAGAGAGTAGATGCTGGCATTTGGCAGGAAAATGAGATATTAAAAAAGCAAAGGGTCTCAGTTTTTTCCTAAATTAAAAATAATAATTTTGAAACCCGCATAGTGTGTAGTTCTTAGCAAATTTTCTGGCTTTGTTGCATAAATGAGGGATGTCTTGCATCCAGTGAGGTCTGTTAGCTAGCACTGAATGACAGTGGGCAATACTGGCCATGTGTTGCTTAAAAACACAGGAAAGCACACTGGAGCCTGTAAGTTCATGCAAGATAATTAGCTACATATTAAGGCTGCTGGGTTAGTCTTGCATACAGCATAAAGATGTGAGGCAGACACAGGCAGAAGCGTGTACTTACTATAGCAATGCTGACATTTGCAAATATGTTAATTAAAAATAAGTTTATTCAGAGGAAGAAGTCACAGACTGAATCAAGGATGGCTGGAATCTAAGTCTTCTAAATATAAAAGTATCTTTTATTGTGACAGTTGTTAATGGTGTGCCCATTAAAAATCATCTCAAGAAATCTCTATACTGCATACTGTGAGGAAGAAAACCTGTATCAAAGCGATTCTGCACAAGTTAACAACGAACATCAACCTAAGTGTTCTGAGCATCATTCTTAGTAGACAGCATTTTGCAGAAACCTGAGTCTGTGACTGTGAGCAAAAAATCATTGTTCTGATCTTGGCCTTCCCATTGGTTTTTATAGCCTTGGGAGGAAACTGCATATTTTCCCATTTCAGAAGACTACTATTTTCATATGCTCTAAATATGTGGCTATTCAGTTCAAAACAGCCTGGGAAGAATGTTGGTCTGAGTCTCATTCCCCAGTAAAGTGTGAATAGAATGTTTTCTACTTGCCAGATATAATTTGAAGATGGATTTAATGGGGTTTTTGTTCTTGGTGTTGACAGAAGCAGATCTAGAACTAGGTAGTTAATACTGATTTCTGTGAGATTTGTGTTCCATTAATCATGTGGTGGGAATGCAAGTTGTCACCTTTATTATACAGTGTCCATTATGGCACGCAATGACTCCACCTGTGTGCAGTAGATCAGCTCATGGACGTGAAATTTGGCGACTGGTGCTTCATGCTGTGTTAATTGAAAGAAACAAACTGATAGCTCTAACACCTGATTCAGTTCTCATTTATGCGAGTAAATGCACTTGATACACCATGTGTGTACATATACATCTCAGTTGGTTCCGAATCAGACAACCCTGAATACCCTGCTTGGTATCCCACAGGTGCTTGTTGGAATTCTTTCTCTCTCAATACCTTTCTGTTGTACACCTCTGGCCTTCACAATATGTTCTTGAAAATGTGAAATTACCTTCTGCAATGTAAAGCAATCCAGCCTAGAGGTACTGACCGTGTTTCCTTGTCCCAAACAGTGTATTTGGATATATGTGGATGAACATGCTTGTGTTTTGTGTAGGCAGAGAACTGATGTAATGAAGCTAGTGCCTCAGGCTGAGGTAGGGCTGCTGCCAGCGTAACAGTGAGTTGCCTGCAAATCTTATGCAATGCACTTGTTGGCAGCAGCAGGCTTTATTAGAGGTGTAGCAGCCTGTGATTTTTGAGGAGTCAAACATCCAAATAAGAGAAATGTGGCTGCAGGGGGTGTTTGCATCCAGAGACTTGGCTGTGTTTTTCTAGGGCCTGTGAGCCCTAGAAGTAACAACTTTAATGGTCTCCTATCTCTCAGATAGGAAGGAAAGGATCTGCAGCACTGCCAAGGAGCATGTGGTATCTGATGGAAGGTGGATGGCAGGAGAATGCCTCTCTCCTTCAGCTGACATGGGTGCATGGCTCATTTGTAAGTGGAGGAAAGCTGTCACTGGTCATGCTGCTGAACTGCCTTGTTACTTCTGATCTAGGGAGGCAACACGGGCTGTGGGGAGCAGGTGTTGCAGCTCAATGGGCTGTGAAGAACAGTGTGCCCAAGATGCATGATGGGCACTGGATACCTGCTGTGCACAGTGTGGCTCTACAAACTCCTGTGTGCATTTCTGTCCCATTGTGTGACAGCTGGAGCCCAGAGTGCTGACAGTGGTGTTGTAGGAGGAGAACTGTGTCTCTTACAGGTGCAATTATTGCAATTTCTCTGTGCTCAGGTTTGGTATCCCCTGCCCATTCCACTTCAAGTCCCCCTCAAACTTCTCTGTGGGCAGTCATGGTGGCAGGGCTGGAGCTGCTGTGGGGGAGTAGGGACGAAAAGCCCCTCTGAATGCAGTGCCTTCCCCTTCTGGAGCTGCCCTGGGGCTCCATGAGTCATGGAAGGGACCTCTCAATGCTCTGTGCTATTTGTAGCTCACTGTCACGGTTTTAAAGACTGTGAGAATTCATACTGTGGTGGTTGAGCTCTAAGGAAAAGTTGGCACCTACAAATACAACCCCCAAAGGCAATACAGTTTGCACAGAAGTATTTCTGCTGATAACATCAGAAGCCTGCCTTTAATGATTAGCCTACTTAAATCCAAGACTCATTTATATTTTAAAAGGCAATATCCAAGTGCATTTCCTCATAAGATAGGCATCTTTTCTCCCGTTAAATTTCATATTGTTTTATCCTATCCCTCTTACAATCTTTGGATTTCTTTGAATGTTTTCTTTTCTGCGCTGCTGTGAAATCAACCTTTGCTGTGAGCAAGATTTATTTTCCTGATGGGATTCAGCATTTTTGCCATTTCCAGATGCTCTGTATAGAACAGCTCTCTCCAGCTAGACTTATTTTTTTCACGGTAGCAGTGCTGGAGACTTCTTTTCATTGTGCTCTAGGCAGGCACCGCTACGACTGCAGCACAGTTGGACTTTAAATTTATTAGACTCAGTCAATGATGCACAATGGGGAATTGGGGGTGTAAATTAAGCTGAATGAAGTTACAAAGCCCCATGTATGTATTTGTGACTCACATTTCTATGCTCTATTTAGAAGATTATCTGACATCTCTCTTTTGCCTTCTGTATTCCTTTTGGAACAGCAGTCTTCCCCTTTTCCTTTGCATTTGGTGAAGAAACCAGTCTTGCTGCACTTGGAAGGTCAATTCTCCAGTGATAAGATCACTATGGCTATTATTTGATAGTAATTGTTCATAGTATTCCGTAGTAATCCTTATTTTCCTTCAATAGGATGAAAAAAAAAACAAAGAAACAAGAAGGCCAAAAAGCAGATGTGCCACCAATTCACTTCCCAAGCACAAAGGAAGGGCCTTGCTAGTTTTTGCTTGATGTGAGCAAATCAGGATTTTAAGAATAGACTCCTAAATGCTTGGCGTGATCCCAGCACCTTACACTCCAGTGGTAGACACCCATCCGCTCCTGAGCATTTCTGGAATTCAGTGCACTCCTACGGCTTAATCTGTAAAGGTACTGGTTAGGTTCTGCACTGCCCAAGAGGTGGTGTTCTTCCAAGGCCTGGAGCTCACTTTTATCCCTTCAGAACCATCAAGTGAAGCACAACACAAGGCCAATCTATTGTCTGAGATGGCTGAATTTCTTCAGTTATTCTCTCACTGTGGTGTCTTGACTTTGAACCTGGGAGAAGACTGACCTACAACAGTAGTTTGCACTGAAAGTCATGCAGGCTGAAATGTTTATAAAATTGAGTCCTAATATTTTTCCTACAAGCTGCAGGTGTTGTATGGGGTTATACGTCATGCAATAGGCAGTTAAAACACAGATTAAATGGTAAGCCTTGTTTCTTTGTTTTTAGGAGAGCTGCTGGTTCCAGTAAAAAGATGCATTTAATCTGTATTCTTACATGATCCAACGCTCCTACTGGATCAGTAGTTTGTATTCTGTCGGTGACAAATCAAGAGCTTTCACTTTAAATCTATTAGGTACTATGAGTTAAAATCTCTTTTGTAGTTAACTTGCAAGTAAGTGACAGCCATACAGATGGAGGACTTGATTGAGAAACATCTCCGATCATACATGCCACTTCATTGGAAAGTGGGGAACTGGGCCTTTCAAGTTCTGATACAAACAATGTCAGCAGCCAGTGGGCTGTATAGGTTAAGGGTCTCAAGACCTAAACTGCACATTTAATAAGACTTTTTTTTTAGTGTCCTCATTAATGGTGTTAAAAATGCCATTAAGTATTTTTGTCGAGCAAAGCTTCAGTGTAATTTTACTGTATTGTTAGGGATTTATTAATTATAATCTTTTCTTGTGGAGTCTATTTATTTGATCATGACATTAATTGGCTGCCAAAACAAACGAGAGTTAATTGTGTTTAATTAAGTGTTTGGGAGCGAGCAAGAATGGCTTATTTGGAAAATCCGTTTCATTGATTAGTATGTTTATTTTTTAGTAGGACATGAATAAATGAAGGGAACTTATTGTTTAACACCTTTTTCCCTAAATGCTAAAGAGAAATCATCAATAACAGCTATGGCTTTAGACGCATTCAATACCAAAGCAAACTCGAAGTCCTCATGTGTTCTAGATGATACCGCACTTATTTTAGTATACAGAACCACTAAACATAAAGGATGACTTTTGTTGCCAGAAGTTCTTATTTTTTTTCCCTAAAATCAGCTTTCTTGGTCTGCTGTTGCAATAGAGACCAATAGTATTGTTCTTATCTAAAATTTTGCTTAAATCCACAAGCCAGGAGGTCTACGCTAAAGCTCTTCACTGTGAGTGTTATTAACTAATTGAAGAACTTTTTGGCTACTTCCATGACATGCTTTTAAACTTGAGTGGTCAGCCAGCCAAAAGGCACCATTGTGTATGAAAATGAAAACTGAAGAGATGAGTTGAAGATAACAGAGGTCTATGAATGAGTTTGTAATTGGTTTTGGTGTGCCAGTGCACGATTTGACAGAGAATGATTGCATCCAAGCGAGCTCCCACATCTGTAGTATAATTATTTAGGTAGTAATATTGTATTTTTGTGAGGCTTCGATGACCTAGGGAAAAAAAAGCTGCATTTTAGAAACTGGCTTTCCATGGCTGAAACCTCAACCCTTTCTCAGCAAATTCAGCTGCCCAGGTGGTGTTTATCTTAACTTTGTTTTGAGTTTCTCCAAAAATATGTGACTCCTTTAGTTTTGATTTAGCTTCTCTTGGTATTTCTATTATCTTTCCAGTTGGCAGGCAAGAAAATCCAATGTGGATCAAATGAAACCATTTGTCATGGATTAGTGCATGCAAATGCCTCAATGACAGCAATAGACAAAAGCCTGAGCGTCTGAATGCTAACTTTGGAAGAGAAAATTAATGAGGCCCAAACACCACAGATAGCAGTCCCTAAATGAGTTGATTCAATACCTAAGTGTAAGGCAATGCTCTTTTGTTCATTTCCATAAGATTAAAAAGAAATTGTAAGGAAACCTTAAGATGTTCGGTGTTCCCTACTAAATGGGAAAGGTGTCCATGGGACCTCCTGGTTTTCTGAAGGCTACACAATGGCAGAATGTTTTCAGCCTATTAACACCCATCTATACCCACAGAAGAAAAGAGGTATGGGGCTCGTGGTGAAGCAGACACAAAGATGTCTCTCACTGATGCTCCACCATGCATATCCCTGTTTGTCACAGCACATTGAGTGCAGGTGAGCAGCCAAGTAGGGTGCTCCAGTGACTCTGGAGGTGACATTCTTCTTCCTTGTTGTCTTGGCCGGAAAGTTCCTGCATTTCCTTTATCCCTGAGAATGAAGTAACTGTTTAATGCTAATCTCCCACTGATAACTTACAGAATTGAATGAGTTGACAGTTCTTAGATCTTTATCTCCTGCTTGTATTTGTTACTCCAACTTCATTATAAGCCTACTTTAGACTCTGCAGGTTGCTATAAGACAAATGTGGGTTTTGCCAAGGTTTCTGCTTAAAGAATGGTATGAGAAAGCGGTGGGGAATGCAGCTGTTGGGAAGGGAACTTGAAGATCCCTGATTGGGAGCAGGCTGCGAACAGTGGGCACATGGTGTTACCACCCTTAGGAGAGCACCAGGCACAGAGGCTGCAAATTAGTGGAAGGTCCTCAGTGTAGCCAGACTGGCTGCTGCTCTCTGTAAGTTTTTAACCACATTCATTCCCCACCCACCCCCTCAGTGTATTCTTTCTAGATGTCTCCATTTGAATCAGTTTCTTTTATGTATGCTCTTAAGGCGCTCACTTTCCTAAAAGGTTCTGTAAAACTCCTCTTCAGAGTTGATGCACCTGAATGAGAGGTATGAGCAACAAAATAACACTTGAATTCATCCCAATTTGATAAATATGTATGTTGTTCTAATAGTTCCAACCATTTCTATTCAGAAAGAAAGTTTGACGCGAAAGATACATTTTTGTTTTCTGACATTGACACCAAATTTTGTTAACAGTATTTTCTAATACAGTCAGGAAGATATGATCTGTAACACAGGGAAGACTATTTCTATGAATCAGGATTTTCCAGTGGGAAAAGTTACACGTTTTGTTCCTTCTCGTACAGCAGACTGTACACAAAGGAAATCTACTATTGCAGCAGTTTATGGCTTTTGTTTGTATTTTTCCCTCTACGCTTGGATTTGTGTATTAGTGGAGGAATCAGACCTTCAACCTTTACATCGCCGATTTTTTCCACTGTTTTGATGTTGTAGTAAAGTCAGGACACCTCGCTGAGGTCGAGATATTGCCATAGAAATAAGTGTGCTGGTCAGGTTGGGTGAAGCAGGCTCTGGAAATCAACAAATGCTGGGGATAAAAATAGGCACAAATTAAAGGGAAAGAGATTTCTGCTTTCAATGTGAGTCATTTGATGGTTTCCCCTGGTAAAAGAGTTCCTTGACTTTTCAGATTGGATTTGAATTGGCTTTGAGCTGCACAGTGTTTCATGATGATGTGCTTTGTACATGCAGTAGGGTATCAAGTGGTTCCTTTTTCTATCAGTCGTGCTCTTCTTCCAAGGCTCAGGCTGTGTAAGTTCCCCCTTCAACTAAGTTCTTATGTAAATTGAATTATTTGCTTATGTTCTTGTTTTCTTTTCTAATCTTTCAGAGGAATAAGAGAATCTATAGCATCTAGAGATGGAAACAAACTACAAAGTAGTATCACATGCTACAGTTCTTCTGATAAGGATTATGTCTTTAGAGTGCAGCTCCCTTCCTCTGCGGTGCTGTGCACTTTAACAGGTGAGAAGGGATAATCCCTTCGTCCTGGCAGAATCTATGAATCAAAGTCTGGGGAAATTCATATAGAGTTTAAAATGAAATCTTGCTTTCAAATTTAAATAGGATCGTTTTCTCTGTTTGGGTACTAACCATATAACACACTTTAATAAAAGTTTTGGGGGTCCTTCTGTAAGCTGAATCCTCTCTGCTTTTAAAGAAGGGCTTTAATGTCTGTGTTCCACATCAGAACCAAGTATATAAACAAAATTCTTATATACCATTGTTGAAGACTATCCAAATGCTGACAGCACGTGAAGATCTCCAGAGCATCAATGTTTGCTGTGAACAGAGGACCTGAAGCAGCACCTGTTTTTCTGTTTGAGGTGTTTCTTTCCCTTCTTACCCAACCATGGGACGACTGATCCCCATGTGCAGTATTTCCATAGCATCTAGCATTGCATCGCTTGAGGATACTGAGAGATCTCCATCATGGATGTATTTAGGGTAGTGGAGGCACTGTTGTTCTGTTCCTTAAGTGAGCTTCTAGTAATGTCTGGTGGCTGCCAGAGAGTCCGTTCTCCCAACTTCCCCAGCTGGTACCCATGGCAGGCACACTGTCCCTGGGCATCCTTGGCATGGCTTGGTGAGCAAGTGCAAGCATTGCTGTGAGCTGAGTGAGGATCATGGAGGCTTTTTCTTTTCATGAAATCAAGTGTAAGCCAACTTCACAGCAGCTTAAACTTTCATGGTGGTTAAGCTATAATCTATCTGACTGCCCCAGCTGTGAGGTGTAAAGAGCCTTCACGTTCACTTACTGTAGCTCAATTGACAAACAAGTTGTAAAATGCAGTGGATTTTTTTTTTTTCCCCTGTGTTCCTGTTCTCAGCTGAAAAAGAGGCTCAGCACGTGCAGATGGGCAGTGTTCTGTTGGCTTCAATGTGCAACTCTCTGCTTTTTTGCTTAATTGCTTCCTTCAGGAGATGGGAAGGCTGGGCTTGTCTTTGGACAAAAAGATTTGTTTTAAGTGTGTTTATCTCTCCATGGCTGTGCTTCCTACCAGAGTGCAATGCTTCCAATCTCTTGCAGGCAGCGTAACACCGATTCTGCATAACTTAGAGTGTATTTTTGTAACACGTCTGACTTGCAAATCTTGTTAACTGCATGCTGTTATCTCAAAATGCTTGTAGGCTGGCTACAGCAGCATAAAAACTTGTGGCAAGATAATCATATCTTCTCGTTTTAATAAGAGGGGAAAGAATCAGTCTACTTGCTGCAGATGAACTTGGTTCTCCTGGTTGCTTCTAAAGATGTGGACTGCTCTGAGTTGAGGCCTGGAAGATCCTCCCCAAGAGAATGGTGCTGTGAAGACTCTTACCTGGAAGATCACTCCACAAAGGCTGGAGGTGTGGTGGGGACAGGTGTTGTATGCCTTTTGACCAGTGTTATGTTTCCTGGAAGAGTTTTATCCTATCATAGAGGCATAGCAGGAATCCCATGTCCCATCTCCTGTTGGGTTGGACTGGGCTCTTCCACTGGATCTTTTTCCTCTAAAGCAGTGTGAAGGTAGCCCAGTTCCAGCCGATGGCCACTACCTGACTTGCACAAGGTATCTGGAGGCTCTTGTCAGGCCTTGAGGATCAAACTGGGACTTGAGTTCATCTGTACTGCTGCATTAATGTAAAAGTAATTAATTTTAACATCTTGTCATTGTGAGCCTCTATGTGCATAAAGAATTGTAGCAGACTTTCATTTCTTTTGTGACAATAGTTTGTTTATTTTCCTAGGCTGGAGGAATACACAGGGTAGCACCACATTTTGCAAAGCAGTATTTCCTTTGTGTGGCTAAAGCAGTGTAAATAATTGAATTTTTTTTATGTGACAGCCAAAGCAAGATAGCAAATGTTGATTTGGCACAGTGTTTACGTTTTGAAATTAGTTTAAAGCAATTTAATTGTTTTCCTTACTAACTGGAAGAGAAAAAGAAAACAAAACCTGAAGTAATTTGTCCGATTTCGAGACACTGAAAGAAAAGCACAGAAGAACCAGATTAAATTATTATTTTTTTAAGGGAAGAAAGTCTAGAGCAGAAGGTACTGCTCCTTTCCTTAATTTGTATTTTGTATTGTATCCAATTTGAGATGCTCTTCTTTTGTTGGTTTCCTGCTCTTCTCCTTTCTCCCAAAAAGGAGCGCTGTGGTGTTACGATACCAATTCTGTGTGAGGTGGGGGCATAGAGTTTCAGCTGTTCTGCTGCTGCACTGGGACATCACCGTCCAAACTGTGGAAGCTGACGGGGGGGATATTTAGATTGGATATCAGGAAGAAGTTCTTTGCAGAAAGTGTGGTCAGGTGTTGTTCAGGGTGGTGGTGGAATAGCCATCCCTGCAGGTATTTAGCAGATGTGTGGATGTCGTGCTTAGGGACATGGTTTAGTTAGACTTACATGGGGCTGATTGTTGGACCTGATGACCTTAAGGGTCTTTTCCAGCCTCAGTGATTCCATTCTCTGATTTTAATCTCTCTGCCTGCTTTTGGAGGAGGCAAGAGCTGTGTCTTAGGGCCCTACTCCTGGCCTCTTGTGCTTCCACTCTGAACAGAAGCAGGAGCCAGCGGGGAGCAAAGGCATAGCCTGGGCGAGCTGATGTCTGTGGTGCTATTGCAGTGTTTAGCTGAGTTCTGTCATCTCCAGATCTCTGCTAATTTAATGAGCTGGTTTCACATGTCAGAGTGATGTAGTTATCCATGTCTGAGACCAATGCTCCTTCTTTCCTAAATATACAGCTGTAGCGCTTATTTGGTGTCCTTGAAGAAATACAGACTGGAATCTTGCTTTAATTGAAGAGGTGGTGCTTTTAGAGTTTTTGTTTATGTTTTGCTGAGGCTTGATATTAGAATTATCTATGTGATTATCTATCAGCACTGATGCTGTCTACGCTATAATATTAATCACTGAATACAACAGTTATATAAACCGTATCTACTTTAGTTTTTTCACAAACATTTTTTGGGGGATGGGTGGAGGGGAGTGTTGTGGGGGACATACGCGACTATAGTGAATTTTAGGTAAGAACTTCTACAGTAGTTTAGTTAGGGACTGTGTGCTACCTTCAGTGGAATTCCTGATTTTTGTCAAGGAAAAGTAAACTCAGTTTCATCAGGATCCAAATTGTGATAAAACTAAATGAAAAGATCTCTGTATTGATTGTGCACGTACACATACAAAAGATTGTACACATTTCTTTGTCAAGAATATAATTGTTGGCGTTGTGGTTTGGACATATATCTGGAAGCTGTTTCAGATTGAGGGCTGGAATCTGTCTTCCACTGGACCATGGACTTTGTATTTTTCTTTTCCTTTCCCAAGAAGAAAATCTGTTCAGCGTGCAGGGATCAGGCAGCATGACTGGACAGCAGCACCAAGGGCAACATTTCTGCAGCCATGTGGCTTTGGTATGATACCTGCCTAGTTGTGCACGATGTGTTTTTGTGCTGCCACCCTATAGCAGAGCCCCGAATTTCTGCCAGAAAAAAAAAGCCATAGTGGTGTAAAATGCCTTTTTTTTTCCCCAAGGCCCTTTGTCATGTCAAATAGAAAATGTAGATTGGTTTCATAGGTGACAGAGTTGATTATTTTTGTTTGTTAGAAAACTAAGAATGTCTGAGAGTTGGTTTGGTTTTTATATCGTTATGAATGACTTTACTTGTATTGTCACACCGTTCTCATATCGTGACAAATTGAGGTCAAGCAACAAACAGCCCTTGAAATCTGTCCATCTTTTTTTTCTCCAGTGATTAACGTAGTATGATACCTATAAATTATATAGGATAGCGGACACTGTGAATGAGCAAATACTTTGTTTGCAATTCAGTTTTGCAAAATATCTGTGTCTGCAGAAAGTAATGGTGCCATCCTACTAAAACCCCGCTTAACACTTCCAGAACAGTAAGCCATGATGCAAAGGTGCAGATTTTTGATGTCTTCTTAGCATTTATGACATAAAAGTGTGAGTCTTTATGCTGAATTGTACACATTTCTTGTTGCTTTTACCGTGGCATGTAAATGTCAAAAGAACAAAAATACACATCTTGTAACAGGAAAAAAGATGAAAGGATTTCCATTTTGCTCTGGTGCTCTGAATACTTTAACATCTGTAACATAACTATTTCTCAGTAAACAACTGACCCAGTTTTGGATACTCTCTTCTCTCTGAAGTCTCTCTCCCTTCTGTAACTGGAACTTCTGGAAAGATGCTGTAAGGAAGGAAGTCCAGCTTTGTTCTGTTGCAAAGCCTCCTTATTCAGGGCTATTCCAATCTTTTTTATGTTTAACTTCTTTACCTTTAAGCTCAGCTGGCTCACTTCTCTATAAATATTTTTCTTATTAAATTTTGAATTATGGTTCCTGTAAGAACTTGTAAAATATATATATCAACACAAGTGGAGAAAATGCCTAAAGTGTGCTATGGCTGTATCTAACAATATCATAAGCTAGCTCATTTTTGGAGAGCCATACATTTTATATATATAGTAAGATCCGTAAGTCTCAAAACTATACATTCAACCCCCCTGGTGATCTGCTGTTCAGTGACACCCAGGCGGGTGCAGTTGCCCAGCTGGCAGCCCTGTGTGCCATGGCATCAAGGGGATGCTCGGGGCTCCCGGCGCTGTGCATCTGCCCTGCACTGTGCTGTGTTCTTGGGTGCGGTGCGAAGATGTGCTATTCAGCAGCGAGTGGGGATTTGAGGTAGCAGCAGGTTTTCTTTACAGTAAGCTTGCCAAACGTTTTGGTTTCATCACTCTTCTTTTGGCAGTGATGGATGTATTAATTAGCATTTTTCTCATGTCGTTGTCTATAGCCTGAAAATGTCAAACTGTGAGCGCGTTTGTAGATTAAACTATTAGTGCTTTTCCAGGAATTATATATAGATGTGTATTGCCAATAAATGAATAATAATATTAAATCATTGTAGTTGGAGAACTATACATCTGCTCTTGATTCATTTTTCCCCTGCCACCAAGACACACGCAGGCATTGCAGCATCTCACCCAGCTGTCAACATTTGAAGATGTGTTCTCATTTTAAGTCTTTTATATAGATATATAATGTGGGGGAGTGGAGGATATAAAGGTTCTATCAGTATGTGTTTCTGTAGCTTAATTTACATTTATTATTTTTCTCAAGGAAGGAAACTTCCACACCTGTGAGGAGAAAATGAGGTAGGCTATAAAACATTGTTTTTAATGGTAGCAATGAAAATGTTCAGTGATTTGGGATGTTAGAGCAAGTCTGCTGGGAAGGGGATTAGTAGACCAGGAGAGGGTATTGTGATCAAAGTGCATAGTAAATTAATTTACCTCACACTCCTGCAATTTATCACGTAGATATCACCTCTGCACATGAACAGATATATGAGTATGGATGTGATATTGCTCTAGTGCTTATATCTTATTCCAGAACTTAAATAATTTAACACTCCTGCTTTAACCTTATTGAAATATTAAAACCTTGAGATCCTTTAGATTTGCTTTTGTTACAACTGTAACATTACGTTTTCATGTCATCATGACACCGGTTCATAACTGCAGCCCAGGCAGATCTTTGGCCATTCGGAGAGAAAGCAAAACTGGTTTTGACTGGTAAGCACAGAGCAATTTTATTGCGAGCACAGACACACGTTGTGAAAGTGTGGGAATTACAGATTGGTGGATATTAAGAGGCTTTCCTCAAAACTTCTTCGCTTGCTCATCCTTGCAGCTCACATTCTGACTTAGTCACTTCCCATCTATGTAACAGTTCACAGGGATTTTTTTTTCAGGCTGCAGCAGTTACACTTCACAATTAGACTTGACGGGTAAACAATTAAAAATAGCTGCTTTAAAGTGTAATGAAAAGTCTGTCAGAGTTTTGATGGAGAGTGGAATACATTAAAGAGCCATGAATTGTTGTAGAAGGGGCTCTGGGTTGGAGGTGGTGGTGCAGGAAAGCAGAGCGTGGAAAAGGCAGAGTTAGAGTGTTAAGTTCTGACGTGAGCCGTGTGGTTGAGTGCTCATCTGCTATGTGGTTCAGAGCAGTGCCCTGACAAGGCTGTTCTGGTCAGTCTGTGCCTCAGGCTGAGAGCTGCCCTGACCCCCAGCAACTCCTTCCTATTAAAATTACTGCTGAACGGCTTCAATGCTATTAGGTTTTAAATATTGTTACCTCAAAAATAATCATAATAAGAAAATTCCAATTAGCGTTAGTCACCATGCTTAACTCAATTAAGCTGAGCTGGTCCCCTCTGCTCATGGAGCTGGTAAGCCCAGCATCACAGAGGAGAGGGCTCGCTCCTCCTGCTGTCCCATATCCTCTTTGCAATCACTGCACAGCCATCAGCTCCTGGAGCTGGAATGCCTTCATTGCCTGCATTGTTCTAATTAAATACTTATCTCCAGGTCTTTTAAAAACTTCATAATTGGTGTATGTAGCTGGTTGTTTCCCCTAACGTCTGAAACCATTTTATGTACAACTTATCGGAATGTACAATCAGCTAAATTGATACTAATTACCATTTGTGAGACTCCCATGAATTGTTCATTTTCTGAAGGGAGAGAAGTTCTTTTGACTGCTTTTTATGGGTAGAGGTCATGAATATCATTGTACTAATCTTTTTTTGATTACTAAAACCTGATGACTTGGATTTCTTCTTCCTAATGTACGGGCACAGGGCCTTTATCTGCAGTGTGACAATACAGTGCACACCAGGACAGGGGGATGGATATGCTAGAGTGATGCCAGATGAGCAGTGCTTGTGGGTAGCAGTTCCAGGCTCTCCTGATGTGACAGAAGGAAACTGATTCCAGGAGCCAAGATGGGCTGCAGGGGATGGTGGGGGAGAACAGCCGATGCTGTGAGGGTGGCAGTGCTTCTGAAAGCTGCTAAACGATGAGGTGGTGCAAACTTCGGAGCTCAGACTCCAAAACTGGCAAGGAAAAGCTCATGGAAGAAATCCCTGCTCTTGTAGGGAAGGGAGAACTCCTTCCAAAACAGGCACGTGGCACTCAGTTGAGTTTTCATCGTAGTGTTACTCCATCAGCAAATATGGGTGCTAAGACTGTCTGGTTCAGTGGCTTTTTACAAGCCTTGCCCAAAAGTCTTGGGGGCAGTGGAGAACTGTTTTCTGGGATTATATATATATAAACGTCTGTAGAACTTCTTATGAAGTGAGTTTTACTCGTTGCTCTTATGAAAGATTTCATATGAGCTAAGTGATCCGTCACAGAAAGGAGTGAATGGTTAATAGAGACCCCTGATCTTAACCACTGCAAAATTAACCTCTTCCACTGAGGCAGAAAATCTGTATCAGGAGAACCGTTGTTCCGTGCCACAAGAGCGGGTGATACATAACTAGGTCTGCAGGTGGCAAAGAGGTGTCTGGCTGGTCAAGAAGGGAGGAAAGAGACAGCAATTTTCTTAAATACGGGAGGCCAGAACTGCAGCATCACCTCACAACACACTGGTCTAACCACAGATCAACCACAGTCTGGAGTTCAACAGACTAGGGGCTTAAATGACTCATGAGAACATCTGCAGATGTGCTATTTTCTGTTTACAGTCCTCATTTTAATAATTTTTTTTCTATTCACCACTTCATTTTGTCTCTAATGTAAATTTCAGTCATGGCTGCACAAAAAAATCTGCTCCCATCTCTGTGATGTCCACATCTTTCGGCTTTTGACGCTGACCACTGTATCTAGAGTGCTGTATTTTACCATGGCTGAAGCAGAACTCGTTGTGCCAAATCTTACTTTTCAGTATCGTCCCCTGAACAGCTCCATCCTGCCTATAACAGTAGTGTCGCTTTCAGCTCCTCGGCTGCATCACCCAGACCACCTCTCCATCATACTGCATGAAATGCCTAAGGTGCAATCATTCCAGTTTATGTGCTCAGTCAGAAGTTCAGGCTCTTGTCTCATGCCCTGATTATTTCTACCTTTACATGTCTACTCTTCATGTTTTTATTCTGTCCTGATGTCCATCTGTAAAGATGAAACAAAGTCTCTCCTTATTCTGCATCTTGTCTTCTTGCTGTTCTTGTATTCTTTTCTCTGTTATGTCAACCATAAACTCCTTGTTTTCATTTTAATAGCCTTTTTGGTCTGTCCCTAGCAGATTTATTCCCTGCTTATTGTGTTGTACGTGTTTTCATGTGTATCTCATTGTTCAGGCTTTTATGCGGTTCATTCACATAGTGCTTTTTGTTCCCTTTTGAAGTACCAAGCCACTTCAGTGTTAGTTGTTGTTGGGATACTGGATTAGATGTAACAATCGGTTTGGTATGCTAGAATAGTTTCTCTGATTGCATACAGAAGGTTTTCTTTAGAAACTATCTGCAAATGTCTGTAGTTTGAATAAGAGACATTTTTCTTGAACTCAAGAGACCACGTCTGATCTATAGGGACACCTCCTGGGACACTGGTTTAGATTTTTATGAGTACTTAGGCACCTTCTGTGAATAGGCATCTAGTTTAAAAGATCAATTGCACAGGGCTTTTATTTCAATGGGTCTTAGTCCTCTCATAAAAAGATTATTCTGGGCATATCCACACACTGCAAAAGAAGACAGAGATGTCCTTGCTGGAGCCTATACTGGTTCCAGAGCCAAGATAGTTGCAGCAGGAGATATCAGCTTGGTCTGTTTGCTGTGTTTGTTTGGTGTTCTGCTGCCCTAGCTGGACTACTGTGTGTATTGCTACCGCTTCACATCTGGGTTCTTTGTAATGTAATTCTACATTTCGTGTTCTGTCGTTTAGTGTAGACTGGTTTTAAGATGATGCGCTTGTTTTGAATGCTTCTTTTAATAAGTAAAAGTTAACCAAAGATTATTTTAAAATTACATGTGTGTTGTGTGGTTCTCAGACTTTGATAAATAATTATTAAAAAAAAAAGCTATTAAAATGTGTAGATAATATTAAATTAACCAATATTAAGTTTTAACTCATACACATGAGTATGCATAACGTGGAATGACCCTGGTGTACTAATGTGAACCAAACTATGCTGCTCTGCAAGAAGGAAGATGTCATTAAAGTGACGTATGTGTGTATGGCTGGGCTATCGGCTTACGAACTGCGGTAGTAAACCTGAGGCTTTGGAGCTCTCAAAAATATTCTCTATAGAGAAGTGCATATGTGTATTTGTTTATAATAATAGTCAGACTTAAGACAAGATGTCTGCTAGGGATTGTAGCCCATGCTCTGGCAGCAGCCAGCAAGCACTTAATTAGCATCTAAGCCCCATGTTAGGGCCTTAAGGGTGACCTTCAGTATAGGGGAGCAATCAGACACTTAATTTCCTAATTAGTGAGCAGGGCTAATGGATGCATGGCGACATCAATTCCACAAAAACTATTCTTGTTCCTCTTGGGCTCCTCAGACTCCTTTGCTTGTATCGATTGTATCTCTGCCCTGAAAAATGTATAGGCAGTGTGAAAGAAAGCTATTTTGGCTTGAGATGCTGTGAGATCAAC
>JANHGO010000043.1:22749031-22759572 GCA_024606505.1 Aquila spilogaster
ATCTTCAGGACACTAAGCCATGAGGTAAAGCTGCTAATTTTTTATTTATTTTTAACATAAACCCATGAGTTCTAATGCTGGATTACATCGCTGTCTGCCCATCTCTTTTCTCATTGCTTTTACCATGTCATCTAAATGTAAAAAGAACAAAAATCCACCTCTTGTAACAGGAAAAGGATGAAGATTTACCATCTTGCTCTAGTGCTCTGAATACTTTGACATCTGTAATGTAACTATTTCTTAGTAAATAATTCACCTAGTTTTGGACACCCTCTTTTGTCTGAAACATCTCCCTCTTCTGTAATGGGAAGTTTTGGAAAGATGCTATAAGAAAAGGAGGCTCAATTTTGTTCTGCTGCAAAACCTCCTTATTTATGGCTGCTATTATTTTATGTATTTCCTTTCATTACTCCTTGAGGAGGATGGAGGAAGGTGGCAATGTATCATCTCCCAAAATGAGAATGTGTGGATACACATATGGCCAGACGTGTCTGACCTTTTTGTTCTCAGTGGTGCAGGCATATTTGCATACAAGCCTCTATATGTTACCACATCTTGTAGTGCAGAGACCCATTTTTAGTTTACAGAGCTGGATTCTGCACTCACTTTCTTCACAAGAACATTGTCCTTTGCTCTTCCCTTATTTCTTGTCTTCTCAAAATAGTCCATAGTGGGAATGTTCAAAGCAGCAAGGTCCTAGTCACTCTCATAGATAGCTAAATGCTAAATGTTTCCCATGAGTTGACCAGGTCTTGCAGTCAGTTATTCAAATAGTCGCAAGGGTTTGGGGTTTGGCTGTATTTCTGCTGGGTGTCGATGAAAACAGAAGTGTTTTGAGTTTTGCTTTGCTGAGAGCATCTTTCCTCATTGTGGAAGTGCCATCCTGGAACGAGATGCTTCCCCCAGGACCGTGGCTTGTCACAGGCCAAAGCAGCAGCAGAAATAGCATTGTACGGGGCAGCAGAAAATCCCTGCGTTGCATTGCTCGGGGGAAACGAATGTTGCTACCTTCTTCAGGCTTTGTTGTTTTTTTTCCCCCACAGAGGGAGTTTCTGCAGCTCCTCTAATAGCAGTAAAGACATCTGTCTGCAGCTGCAGAAGCAAGATGTGTCAATAGCTGCCCTGGCCAGGGCAGCGGCAGCAGCAATGTCGCTGCAATGCAGGAAGCTCAGCACACACTGATTTTTTGTCTTTCTTGACCGTGCACCCCCCAGGCCAGTCTGGCTTTGCCTGCCCTCAGGGTACAGCACTGTCAGGCTTGAAGTGGTGCTGGGGAGCTGTGGGCCAGGTGGAACCGATGTCGATGTCGGTTGGACGTTGTCTTCTGCCACTGCAAGGCAAAGCCCCAGCTGACCTGGGGGAAGATAAGGTGCCATTGCAGGAGAAGGGCTTCTGTCATTCTCTTTAGTTTATATGCACTTGTGACTTGGGTTTTTCCATCATGTCAGAGAAAACCTTCAGAAATACCACTCCATGGATTGGAAATACTTATCAAATTCCCTGTTTTTCATCATTTGTGTTGTTAGATGCTTACCCCCGCACCCCCAAAAAGAAGATGCCCCCTGCTAATTTTTTTTTTCCCCACTATTTCCCTTCTTTTCCCTTCCCACAGTTAGGCAGACCTCAGTACTTACAAGGACTGTGTTTGCTAAATGAAGTACTTAAAATCGTAAAGGATAAATGTATGAAACCCGGGAACAGTATCAATTTTCCTGCCTTTCTTCTTCTCTAGAAACATTTTTCTCATTACATTTTGAATTATGATTCCTGTAATAAATTCTAAACTAGATATATCGACTCAAGTGCAGAAAATGCCCAAAGTGTCATTAAGTTTGCCATGACTGTTTCTGTCAATATTTAATATTCAGGTAAGTGCAATTCATGCTGTAAACAAAGCCATGGGAAATTGGTGGAAGGTAGTGCTTGTATGTATACGCATCGTACCTTTACTGTAAGCCAACTCGTTTCCTGTTTTACATTCCCCGCATTCACAGGGATTTCTTTCATGAGGGTTTCAGGCACTATATGCTTCTGTATGTGTGGTAAGATTCAGAAGCTTCAAATCCATAAAATCAATCCACTTGGTGATCTTCTGGTAAATAACACCCGAGAGTTTATAGTTTGTTCAGCTTCGCGATAGATCATAATTTGGATTTACAGCCGTTTGCCAGCCTGATGGGCAGAGGGGTAAATATTCTCCCCTGCAGGAGCCTCCAGCCTGGCAGCACCTGTGTTTTACGCTCGGAGCCCAGCAGCGAGGGGATGCTTATCATCGCCCTGGGGAGGGACCGGTACCTCACTGCTCCGGCAGCTCCCGTGGCTGCCTGGCTGCCCTGTGTCGCAGCTGCCTTTTGAGATGGGGTGTAAAGATCTGGTAGTTAGCGGTGAGTAGGGATTTGAGGTAGTAACAGGTTTTCTTTACAATAAGCCTGCCAAACATTTTGGTTTCATCACATTTCTTCTGGCAGTGATAGATATATTAATTAGCTTTTTTATTGCATAATAGTCTATAGCCTTAAAATGTCAAATTGTGAGCACATTTGTAGATTAGGTTTAACTATTAGTGCTTTTCCAGGAATTATATATAGATATGTATTATTTCTTTATTGGCAATATTAAATCATTGTAGTCGGAGAGCTATACATCTGTTCTTTATTCATTTTTCCCCTGCTGCCAGAAATATGCAGACATCACAGCATCTCACCCAGCTGTCAGTATTTGAAGATGTTTTCTCTTTTTAAGTCTCTTATATAGTTATATAATATGGAGGAGTGGAGGATATAAAGGTTTCATCGGTATGCTTTTCTGTAACTTAATTTATATTTATTATTTTTTCAAGGAGGGAAACTTCCACGCCTATGAGGAGGAAAAGAGGTAGACTATGAAACATTGTTCTTAATGGCAGCAATGAAAGTGTTCCGTGATTTGGGATGTTAGAGCAAGTCTGCTGGGAAATGGATTAGTAGGCCAGGAGAGGGTATTGTGATCAAAGTGCATAGTAAATTAATTTACCTCACACTCCTGCAATTTATCACATAGATATCACCTCTACACATGAAAAGATACATGAGTATGGATACAATATTGCTCTAGTGCTTATATCTTATTCCAGAACTTAAATAATTTAAAACTCCTGCTTTAACCTTATTGAAATATTAAAACCCTGCAATCCCTTAGATTTGCTTTTGTTAGAACTGTAACATTACATTTTCGTGTCATTATGACACTGGTTCATAATTGCAGCGCAGACAGGCCTTTGGCCATTTGAATAGAAAGCAAAACTGGGTTTGACTGGTAAATGCTAAGCAATTTCATCATTAACAAGGACACGCATTATAAAGAAGGAGGAATTACAGATTCACTGACATCAGGAGCCCTTTTTAAAAGAACTTTTTCATTTGCTCATCCTCGCAACTTTTGGCTTGCAGTCATTTCCCACCTATATAGCAGTTCTGAGTGATTTTTCAAGTTGTAGTAGTTATGCTTCACAATTAGACTTAGCTGGTAAACAGTTCATTAAAAATATCTACTTCAAAGCAAGATGAAACAAGTCTTTCAGAGGTTTTGATGAAGAATGGAACAAAGTAAAGATCCATCTATTTCTGAAAGGCCTCTAGGTTGAGTGAAGTTGAGCGTGGGAAAATGCACAGTTCTGCCCTGGCCTGAATTACGGGGTTTAAGAGTTCTCGTTTGCTACTCATGGTCCAGGAGAGTGTCTTGACAAGGCTGCTCTGGTCCGTCTATGCCTTTGACCAAAACCCCACCTTGTTCCTGAGCAACTCTTTCCCATCAAAATTACTGCCAAGTGGCTGTCCTCCTCAAAAAGTTTGCACTGTACAGAATATCCTCTATCAGATTACAAAAAGATTTCCTCAGAAAGAAGTCCCGGTTAGCTATAGTCACTGTGCTTGATTCAGTGGAGCCGAGCTGATCCCTGCCGCTCGTGGAGCTGGCAAGCAGAGTGTTGCGGAGGAGAGGGCCTGCTCCTCCTCCCATCCCAAATCCTCTTTCAGGGATTGCTTGGCTCCTGTCTGCAGAGCCACCAACTTCTGTAGCTGAAATCCCTTTATTGCCCGGGTTCTTCTAATTAATTACTTATCTCCAGGTCTTTTAAAAATTCGGTAATTGGTGTATGTAGCTGTCTGTTTCCCCTAAAGTCTGAAACCATTTTCTGTACATCTTATCTAAGCGTACGATCAGTTCAATTAATAGTAATGACAATTTCTGAGACTCCCGTGAATTGTTCATTTTCTGAAGAGAGGAAAGTTTTCTTCATGGTTATTTATGAATAGAGGTCATGAATATCACTGTATTAATCTTTTTTGATTACTAACACCTGATAACTCAGATTGCTTCTTCCTAAAGTATTTTTGGTTCAATTAATTTGCTTTTACTTCTGGATCTAACACACATTCTGCTGTAGTAAATCACCTGCTAATGAAACTACGTATTTTTAAATCAGTTCAGACTTGCTCGTGACTGTTTGTTCTTGTTAGACTTCCATTTGAGGAAAAATATGTACCTGAAAACACTTATGGAAAATTCAAATAAAAAAATCCAATTACTTGGATATTTCAGTTTACTTGAAATTTCTGAAGTGAAATACTGTCACCTTTAAATTTCTTGAGATTTTCACACCAACATGAATGGGTTTGATCAGCCTTTGCATACTTTTCTGTATTTTTTTAGCATAGAATTATTAGTGTTTCTTGGAGGTTTTTTCTGTTTTTTTTAAGTTATAGGGCTCAGAGCCTTCACCTTCAGTATGAAAATACAACACGCACCAGACATCGGGGCGGATACGCTAAGGGTGCCCTTTGCATCTGCCAGTGATGTCAGATCAGCCCAGGGTCTAGCAGAATGGCCCTGCAGAACAAGGCAGATTCAATCAGCTGAGATCAGCTGCAGGGAAGTGTGCGGGAGAACGATCTAAACCATGAGGGTGGCAATGTTTGCGAAAGCTCATCGAACGATGAGGTGGTGCAAACATTGGAACTCAGACTCCAAAACTGGCAAGAAAAAGGTGATGGAAGAAGTTGCTACTTTCATAGAGAAGGAGGAAATCTTTCCAAAACAGGCAGTTGGCTCTCTGTTGAGTTTTCATCGTAGTGTTACTCCATCAGCAGAACGTACGCACCAAGTAAGGCCATGCTGATTCAATGGCATTTTACAAGCGTTGCCCAAAAGATTTGGGGTAGGAGATAACTGTGTTCTACGGTTATATATAAAAGTACCTTTAGACCCTCTTACAAAATGAGATTCATTGATGGCTCATGTGAGGGATTTCAGGTGAGCTAAGTGATCCATCAGAGAAAGGAGTAAATGGTTAATCAAGACACTTGATCTTAACAAGGACGAAATTAATCTCTTCCACTGAGGTAGAAAATTTGTCATGACAACTCTTGTTCAGGTCCACAAGAGTGAGTGGTATGTAACTAGGTCTGCAGGTGACAAAAAAGTGTTTGGATAGTCAAAAGGGAAGAAAGATGCAGCAATCTTAAACAAGAGGAGGCCAAAGCTACAGAACCACTTTGCAATGTGTTATTCTAATCACAAATCAACAATATGCTGGGATTCAAAAAACAGACACATAGATGATTAATAAAAACATCTGTAGATATTCAGTTATGGGGTTTTTTAGGTTATAACCCTCATTTTAACAGTATAAGCTCACTATTCACCTCTTCACTTCATGTCTCTAGTGCAAATCCTAGTTATGCCTGCACTAAAATCTGTGCCTGTCTCCCTGATGTCCCTGACATCTGGCTCTTAAGTCTGATGCAATATAGCTAGAACAAAATTCTTCTCTTATCGTGGCTAAAGCAGGACTCATCATTGTCTCAAATCTCAGTTTTCACTATTGTCCACTGTGAATAATTCCATTCTGCCTGTAACATGAGTGTCATCTTAGCTCCTCAGCTTGTGTCATCCTGGCCACCTCTGAATCACGCTGCATGAGCCATCTAAGATGCAATCATTCAAGATTATATGTGCAGCCAGAAGTCTTGTTAAGGCTCTTGTCTTGTGATCTGATTTTTTTTTTCCTCCTTCATTTGTCTGTTCTTCATAAGTTTTATTATACTGTGCTAGTGTCTATTTGAAATTATGAGGCAAAGACTGTCCTTAGCGTCTACCTTGTCTTCCCTCTGTCCTAGTATCCCCTTTGCTATTGTATCAAAGCTACTTGTTTTGATTCTTTTTAATAGCCTTTTTGGTCTATTCCCGGGAGACTTATTTCCTGTTTATTGTGTTGTACCTGCTTTCATGTGTATCTCGCATTGTGCAGGTCTTCCTGTTGTTCATTCACATAGTGCTTTATGTACTCTTTCAAAGTACCAAGACACTTTAGTGTTAGCTGCTGTTGGGTTACTGGATTAGATAGAGCAATTGGCCTGATATTATAGAATAACTTCTCTATAACTGCAGAAAGAAAGACTTTCTTTAGCTAATAGATCTTCAAAGATCTATACTTAGGATAACAGATAAATCATTCTTAAACTCGGGCAACCATGTCTGATCTACAAAGGCACCTCCTGGGACATACTGGTTTAGGTACCCTAATGCAGGTTTGTACTTACTGTGATTTTCAGCCATGAGTTTTCAGGTGTCTAGTTTAAAAGATCCAGTTGCATAAGGATTTCATTTCAACAGGTCTTAGTCCTCTGAATATCCCCCTCTCATAAAAAGAAGATTCTAGACATATCCACACAATGCAAAGAAAACAGAGATGTCCTAGCTGGAGCCTGTACTAGCTCCAGAGCCAACATAGCTGCAACAGGACATGTTAGCTCGAACTGATTGCTGTGTTCATTTGGTACCCTGCTTCCCTGGCTGGGCTAGTTTCTGTGTTGCTCCAGCATCACACACGTGTTGACTGCAAATCTACCTTCTGCACTCAGGTGTGCAGCATAGACTAGTTTTAAGCTATTATATCAGTTTAGGTGCTTATAAGACCAAAATTCAATATTTAAGAGTTTATCAAAGATTATCTTAATTACATGCATGTATTTTTGTGCTATGTGTTTCTCAGATCTTGTTAATAAACTAACAATTATCAACAACAATTATTTAAAGGTGTAGCTAAAATTTAATATCGATTAAATTACTTATGCATGTGAGTATGCATAATATGGAGTGCCCCGGTTTATTAATCTGAACCAAACTGTGCTGCTCTGAAAGAAGGAAGACGTTATTAAAGTGAAGTATATGCGTATAGCCAGGCTATTGCCTTACAAACTGTGGTGATAAACCTGAGGCTTAGGTTCTCTTGAAAATATCCCCTATAGAGAAGTGCATGCATTTGTTTATAATAAGTCAGAGACTTAGAACAGGATTTCTGCTGGCGTTTGTAGCCCGTGCCCTGGCAGCAGTCAGCAAACACTTAATTAGCATCTAAACCCAATGTTAGGGCCTCAAGGGTGACCTTCAGTAGAGGGGAGCAATCAGACACTTTTAATTTCCTAATTACTGAGTGGGGCTAATGGATGCATGGCGACATCAATTCCACAAAAACTATTCTTGTTCCTCTTGGATTCCTCAGACTCCTTTGCTTTTATCGATTGCATCTCTGCCCTGAAAAATGTATAGGCAGCGTGAAAGAAAGCTATTTTGGCTTGAGGTGCTGCGAGATCAACACTGTCATGGTATACATAGTGATTTAAATGTGATATTCCAAAAAGAGGGCAAGATACTGTAGCTCATCTCCACTGAAATAATAGTTATTAATAACTGTGTTCTGGTTTTAGGGAAATAAGTGTGTAACGGGGAATTCCCTCGGAGTTGAGGGGTTTAAATTGCTCCAGTCAATAGTACACATAATACCATCAGTAATACTTATTAAACACAACTCTCCGACAAGGAGAAGCTAAGATTTTTAAATGTCCATGGGTGCTCACTACCTCAGTAGCTCAGCTACTAGTTTACGCATAGAGCGTGCTCACAAAGTATCCCTTATTCACTGAGGACTGCTTACTAAACAGACAAAACGACTTAGGTCTGGTGTAGAGCAGGCAGGTTCTGGGTTTCAGACCTTGCTGCCAGCCGGTGCTAGGGGTCAGTGACCTGGTGCTGGATTCAGAGGCCACACAACAAATTATTTCCTTTGCAGCCCCGAGATACGGGGTCCTGCTTTCCCCTCTCTAGCTTTTCTGCACCTCTTGGTAGCATAGCTCCAGCTTGTGTAGTGACCTAGAAGTAAGTAATTATTGTGGATAAAAGTACATAGATTTACTGAAGTAAAATACTAGTAAGTGTGCCATATAGTAATTATACCCCTTTAAAAATTACCCATCTAAATCAATTTGATATGTGATGTCTTTTAAGGTTTTTCACTAGTTTTGCATTATGAAGAATGGTAAATAACTGTTTTGTCTTTCCATGTCATCTGCTATTTTATATGTCTTCCTGTGTCCCTCCTCTTTATTTGTTCTTGCTGGAAATGAAGTGTTTAAATCTGTTCAGTGCCCTTGATTCCCTTTGGTCCTTTTGCTGGTATCTTTCTCTCCCGTTTTTCCCACTTTGCCTTTTTTAGGGTGGGTATCTGAAGTTTTACCCCCTTTTTTTAGTTTGATTTAACTATATTCTTCCTCTACTAATTTTTTTCTAAGCTATTATTTTTCTAGCTTCCAAATTGTCTGACATTATGGCTGAACTATCATTTTTTTTTTCCAACCTGACACTGTTTACTTTAGAAATATCTTGGAGAAGGTATAGCTGACTGTTATGACTTAAAGTGGAATTGCATCTGTTTCATTAACTCTTGTATAATTTAATGACCTTTCCCGCCCCTTTTCAAAAAAAAAAAAAAAAAAAGAAAAAAAAAAACCTAAAAAAATCAATTGAAATGCAGTTCAACAAATGAAAATAACAATTAATGTTGGTCTTTAAAGTGAAGCAGGGGGAGTTAATGCCGGTATTCCCTCCAGAGCCCCAGTGCTATTTTTCTTCCTTTGATAATACCAACAAAGTGGAAGCAGCTTGGGCAGATTTGTGTGGGGAGGTGTAAAAATTGTGGGAGTGTGGAAATAGCAAAATAAATTTATCTTCATCCCACTACAGTGTGTCATTGCAGCTGTTTATTTCAGTAGTCGTTCCACATAAAATACCGAAGCAGAGCCAGCTTCTCCGCTGCCTCAAACTAGCTGCAGTATATGGGTATTTTCAGGTAATGGGCCAGTAAGCAAGAACAGATCTGAATGCCACCAGTATTGCTACGTGTGCATTGGGCTAGATGCGGGTCCGGCTTCTGCATCAGCTGACAAAAAACCACTGCCAGGAACTGTGCCTGCGAACAGCAAAAACCGTGAAGCCCTCTGAGGAGAGGAGCTTGAGGCTGGAGGATGATCTTGCCTCCCAGATTTGGAAACCAGCATCCTGCAATCTTTTTTTCTTCCCTGTCCCCATTCCTGAGGGGAGCAGTGGGACAAATGCTGAAGAGGATTCCCCTGTTTCTCAGCTACCTTCTCCTGCTCACCAGGAAAGTGTCGTAGTGAGTCGCTTCTTTGAAAAACAAGAGGTGACCCTAGGAGTGTTGCTGCTGCTATTGACTGTATGTGGGGTGAGCTCCAACTCCCCCCGATAAGGCAGCATTCCCTGCCTTTGCAGGGCTGTGTATTTTGGCTCCAATATAAATTAAAGGCATTATCTCTTCCACAAACCTCCTATGGCACCTGTGAGTTGTTGCATTGGAAAGCAACCTCACCATCTGCTCCCACCTTCTCATCGGACCTGGCCAGAGACAAACTTTTCGCTGAGGTGTGACTCTGGGTAGAAAGGAGAGAAGAGACTTTGGACAATTAAATACAGATTCTTTGGTATTTATTAAAATATAGTAACTATCGAATTTAAATAGGAAAACTAGCTGTTGCAAATGCAAATTTTTTCTAAAGTTCAGCTACTGCTAAATGAGATTCTGGTGCTCCTATACTTAGAAATGCTTAACATAAATTATGACCTAATTAACATTTGCATGGTAATCTAGACTTCCTACAGCTTATTCTGCTAATTAACACATGACAAATGATCAAGAATTAATATTTCATTGAAACATAACTTGTCCAAGAAAGCCCATTAATGCTGTAGAGAACATTTCATTCCCTTACAGTTTTATACTTGAAAAGTGTTCTGTTACAGTTAAGACTATTATATAATTTTTGTCATTAAAATTATTTGTATTAGAAAAATTACCGTAATAAGGATGACTGCAGGTGTGTTAATTTTGTCTCAGGTCTACTTAAAAATAAACAAATACATGTCCTGACATGATGAATGGGGCTAATTAGGGTTTGGGGTAGTTTGGATTCTTCTGTAATACCCCACTGGACTTCAAACAGTCAGCTTCAGACAGGTTGAAACAAGAAACAAGTGCAAAACCCATGTGCTGTTCTTCTGTTCTTGTTTATTTGTACTGTGGTAGTACCAAAGGGTAATATCCATTCCGTGTAATGCAGTGTTATGAGCAGATCTGCAGGTTAGCTCCAAGCAGGCCGATGTCAGCACACGGCACAGCACAGTAGCATGCAGAGATACCAGCCTGGGTCCTT
>JANHGO010000043.1:22766626-22799401 GCA_024606505.1 Aquila spilogaster
GCAGGTTAGCTCCAAGCAGGCCGATGTCAGCACACGGCACAGCACAGTAGCATGCAGAGATACCAGCCTGGGTCCTTAGCTGCTGTTGCCGCGTTCACTCTGAGTTTCATGTTTTCCCCTTTTTAATGCTGCAAAACGTCCTTGTGCTTATCGCTGCCGCAGCGGGGCCAGCCTTCCAGCACCCTCAGCAGGACCCAGCTCCTTGTCCTCGCTTTTCCTGGGGAGATGGGTCACCTCTTTGCAGGATATGGAGTTCTGAGCACCCACTTAGAGTTTCTCATCTTAAATGGATGGCGAAATATGGCTAAAACAGAGAGCTTACTCTTCAGAAAAAATACTTTCTTTAGATCCACAGTAAAAGGAAAAGAGCCTGAAGATTTCAGTAAATGTGTATAGGCTAAGGACAATTAATGCTTAAATAATAATTAACTGCTAAGTCATATAACTGAGAAGCTGAAGTTTTAAATCAAGGTTGTAATTAGGGTTAGATGATCAATGCACCACAAAAATCCACTGAGCTAGTTCCTTAAGTTCTAAGTGATTAAGTGCTGGGCATTCTTACCATGTTTTTTCAAGCATTTCTATTTCTGAGCATTGCTTACCCAAAATTTGAATGCAGCTGTGTCTCCTTGGGCTGAAACAGTAAGTTTGATTACCCTCAAACCCCCCCAAATTAAAAATAATCAAATGAAAACAGGTTATTTTCTTCTGTCTGGGTTCTTATGCAAATAATACCACTTAAGGCAATAGGTATCCTTTTGCAGGAATGTAAGTTCATCTTCATTGTTTGGTCATCAGACACATCTCTACAGACACCACTTGCTCCATTTATTTTAGTTAATATATCATCATTTGTTCACTAAGCAATAAATCCTTAGTGATTAATCAGTCAAAATGCCTATTGGTTTCAGAAGGAATCTCAACTGCTTGCACAATACAGGTTCTGCTCTCTACGGAAAGAGCAGAAAACATGCACATATTAGACTAACATTTGCTTTGTTTTAAAGTCAAATTAATTTTGTCTTGCCTGGAGCTGAGAAGGAACTTAATCTTATATAGAGAGTCTGTAATAAATCCTGCTTGACATATGGTATTTCCCTATGAGCTTCCAAAAAGGAGGGGGATGCAGCAGATACGTTGTTCAGGGACAAAGGCCTGGTATTTCTCGAGCACCAGTAGAATTCCGACATTTTGTATTTGCTTTTGTACTCTAGTTGTGTGTGCTTTTCTTGGAAAGAGCTCAGAACTCAATTTTGTTGCACATGGCTGCTTGGCACTAGTCTCAGACGCAGGCGCAATGCAGGAACACGTATCTGAAAAATCTGCTTCATAGGCTGTCCAACAGCTCTTCTCCAACGGATAATGTCAATGTCTAAGGTTTGAGCTTTACGGCTATCATTTTACAATAAACTGAATAGTAATCTAATTATAAATTCCCCATAACATTTTTAATTTAGCCCAGAGTGGTAAAGATATTTGGGTCTGTATGTTAGCAGTTCTGAGGTTATGAATATCTATCTTAACAGTTCAACATGCCTAAGTTTCTTCAAATTAAGAGCATGTTTCTCAGAAGTATGATCATGAGGAATCCTGACTGTTCAGGCTGGGGTGTCTGTTTTCTCCCCCACCAAATGAAAATCACAGTGCAAGAATATGGGGGTGGTGGACAAAAGGAGAATGACTAGCTTTGTATCTGAATGGTGGCATTACGTAGCATATCATCTCAACTATCAAGTACTGAAATCCTGAGAAACCTTGTGCTGTTGTTCCCCGTTGCCTTCTTGGGAGAGGCGTTAGTGGGTACCGGGTGTAACCCATTGTGTAATTAACCATTATTGCCTTAACGTTGTAATGATCTGAGCGTTAGCAGAGTTGTATCTTTGAATTTCTTGTAAGGGTAACTGTAAGAAGAGTTTCTTTTGTCCAGAGATGGGAGTGCAGATAGAAATTGTTAATATTGATCTGCCAACAGTGATATATTTTACAACTGAGTCTGAAGCATATCATCCCTTTGAAGCTCTCTTTCTTGTTTAACTATTTTTCTTTTGTTCTAGTTATTTTTTATGTTCTGGCATTGATGCTCACAATGCTAAGAGAACTGAATGAAAAGCCCTTCAGAAATCTAGCAGTTTGTGCCTGTTTACATTCTTCTGTTCTGCAGTAGATACTCAAACATACTTGACCCTGAAAAAAGGCTTCCTTTAAGGCTTTTGATTCACTGTGACAATGTTATGTGTGTCCGCATTAGGCAGGTGGCATCATGGCATTTGCCCTCTACCATACAGCTGGAGAAAAGTAATAACACAAAATTTCATGTCGATCGCTTCAACTGTAGGTGGCTTTTCAGTGCTCCCAAAACCCTGATGTGCATAATTTCTGTCCCCTCCCCCAACTTCGTCGGAAAAACTAGAAGGTTTCTAGTATAGGACTTGTTTTTAATTCAAAAATATAGTACCGTGTTGTACATTTTCTTCAACTTACAAAGGAACTGACTCTTTTAAGTTCAGAGAAGCTTTGAGTCTGCTCTAAAACTACATATTTGCTACTGTTTCTGCAAGAGAATCCTGACTCCTTGAAATCCCGAGGTCTTCCTGGGATTTTGAATTTGCAACAGTCTCTGAACCTTCATGATTTGCAGATTTAAATTTTTTAGTGTTTCTCGAGAGGGAGTGTCACCTGCAACAGGATACACCTGGGATGGGCTGTCCTTCTGAGTTCCAGGCTGCCTTGGATGCAGGAGCATGTTGATGCTGCTGATATTCCGAAGGACCATAACATTCCCTATTTGGATGCTACGTTTTGGATAAATCCACATTTATCTAGGCTTCTGCTACATCATTTAATTGAAGCAATCTGATTCATGCAGCAGAGTGACACTGAAAGCTAGTTGCTCGCTTTTTATAAAGTAGTTTCTTTTGAATTCGAAAGAAAACATCTTGAATGTCTTTGATCTATGACAAAAGGTCAAAAGGTTGAGATGCAGGAGATATTGCACATCACCCATGGATCTGGGGACGGCAGAAATGTCAGTCAGGCTCCTGACTGTTTTGCAGTAAGAGCAATTTTATGTCTCTGGTGCTCCTATACCCTCCAAATGTAGAGTGCTCTCACGCTTGTGTCCTTCAGCTTCTTTACTTCAGACTTCTGAAGGGTGACTGTAACTTGGCCTACCGACTGAAATGAACTGTGAATAATTAACTCTTGGCTTATACGGTTATTTTGAATTAAATAGTCTCTGATCCATGTAGGTTACTCAGATTTTTATTCCAGAGTTTGGGCATCGAGAACGTTGACACAATTTTATTTCTTTTACATAACAAACAACAATCTCTTGTCTCTGTGTTTTGTTATACCCTAGCTCCATTAGATCTGCAGGTAAAACCACAGCCCTAACTGCTTCAGAAAAGGCTTTACTTTTTTCCAGTTGTTTGAAGCAAAAACGGTTTGCAGATAAACAACAAGTCATTAACTGTGTTCTCTAAGAAACGCTGGTCAGTGCAGTAAGGAAGGAACTGCTCTTCTAATTTGGCTGTCTAAATGCAATTAAATGCTGCTAGATTTGCCATAACAAACTGCTAAATTGTCACTGTCATCTACTGAGAGAGACACCTCAAGTTATTGAGGGCACTGTTCATTTCCTCCTCGCAGATAAGGGATCTGTCCGGCTGTCAAGTGTCAGTCGTCGTCAGGCGATGCTGCTATGTGCCTGGACTTCAGAGCGTGCAGGGCGGTTAGTGCTTGGATGGCATTTTTACTTATTCTTCTGCTTGGGTTTGCTGCTTTGGGGGTGTGTTTGCATTTTCAGCTTCCCAGAGAATGACTCCAGGTTGTAATGGGTGGGGGTGATTGCTCAGGGAAAGAGCAGAATGGGAGCAGCATTTAAATGGGTAAAAATCTGGGATATTTTTGAGACAGGGCACAGCTCAGTTCCCTGGTCGTGGTGAAGGAACAAGCTGTGGATTTATTGGTTTGGGTCTGGCTGCGTAAACTGGCAATTGCAAGGTGGTTTTGTTTTCTCCGCTCAAACTTGTGCTTTGTTCTGAATATCTCCATTTACACAGCCCATCGCAGTCACAGCAAAGGTTAAACTGAGGGAGAGAAAAAAGTGTCTTTTTTGTTGACTTAGCAGCAAATTCATCATGGGATAGGCTTTTCTTGCTGAGAATGGGGGCTGTACTACTTGAATTTGGTCTGTTGCTAGCATTGAACTCTATTACTCTAAGTCATTTTACCTTTTTGCTTCTCGTTTCCCTTTTGAAATGGGAAGAGCCCACCAGAGGGTGTTTTCAGCATTAATTAGTTGGCATAATTTGAGATGCTGAAGAAACTCATGACAATTCAGACACTTTATTTTGGGCTACTGCCTCTCTTATTGATTGATGTTGCTTTTTCCTCACATACTAATTCAGTGTGGAAAAAAACACCCCTTTTCCAGTTCGATGTTAGACTGACTCTTCTTTCTGTCTCCTTCCATCCAAAGCATCTGGAGCTTGTGGAAGCAACTGCCTGCATGCCAGGCCACTGCCAAGTGAAAGTGGCTATGCACTGATGCACACATACATTTCTTTCTGATGTGTTTAGCTATATTGATGTTGGAAGGCAATATTTTGGCCACTGGAGCTGGTATTTACATTTAGAACTGAACTGTCAGTTTGCTGCTTGGTTTGGAGATGTGAAGTTGTCCGTCCACAGACCCAGCACGAGTGTCGGAGAGCCCTTCAGCTCGTAATGAACGCGAAGGGATTGCTTCCCAGTGAGTCATCCAGTCATATAATCAAAATGTTTATAGCGTCTACAGCTTGGCAAGGCTGTCTGCGGTGCCCCAAACACAAATTCCATCAAACAGATTGTTGCAGAGCAGAGACGTGTATTAACTCTATTTATCAGATAATTAATTTTGGTAGCAGAGAGAAGGGATGACCTTAATTTACAATGCAATTCAGGGCCACGTGGAAGAAAGAACAATGCTGTAGTATTGTGGGCTGTAAACAGGAATCTTAAGTATGCCTTAATATCTCAGTAAATATACTAAATGCATTAGGTAACCTTCTAACCAGAAGGTCATCCTTATGGTAACAGGGGAGTCTGGTTCGTGTCCTGCTTCTGGAGGAGGGTGCATAGCTTCTTTGGTAAAGAGTAGGGTTTGGTGGTTTGGGTTTTTTTTGTTTGGTTTGTTGGTGGGGTTTTTTTTTTGGGGGGGGGGGATTTTTTGGCATTTTAGGATAGCATAATCCTCAAGAAGAGATATTACTGGTTCTCTGGCAGCAGTCATATTTTAATGTTTTTAAACAAGATGATGTTGATGGTCAGCAAAAATTTGAAAATTATTTTAAGCCACAAATACTGATTAGACTAGGAGATGTGGAATTAAATTGTCCCAGACAGGGCCTGAACCCTATAAATGTATAATCAGCCTCACTGCTATTTCCTGGATGCATTTTGTTGTCAAGTGCCCTACCAGGGCCTGCTAGATGACTTTACCTTTGTTTCCCTCTCTCCTTTCCAGGAGAGAAGGAGCAGACATCATCTGTGTCTCCTCCGAAGTGTATGGAGTGCTTCTGCCTTCTACCCCTTAGTAGCAGCGTGGATCCAAGGTGTGCAGTCAGGAAGCACATTTATCCCAGCTCTTTCTTTATTCCCTTAGTATTGTCAGACTGAGTACTCCCATTTGACAAAATTTGTACAACATGCAAAGCTTCATCTAATTTTTTCATTGTTGGGGTGACTTCTGTTTATCAATAGCCTAACAATTCTTGATATTACATTTCCTGCAGAGCAGGTAACATCTTTTAAAATTTATTTTCCCTTTTTACAGTTTTCCTCCATTTTCTAGCTAGAGGGGAGAGAACCAAAATGAGCATTCAGTTTTATTTTCCAGTTCAGGATCCCTTTCACTCCTGCAAGCAAAGCGCAGGTTGCACTGCAAGCGCTAGATAAATGTCTCCTTTTACCTCATCACCAAGTGAAACGTTCTTGCTCACTTTTTTTCTCTGTTACAATGTGTTTGGTGTTGTTCCATTTGCAGCATTTGTAACAAGTTCCAGCCTGATGACCTCCCGCGATCCTCTCAGCAATGCTTGCGAATGGTGCATTATAGCAGCAGAGAGAATGGGCAAAATTTCCTTTACTGCTGCAGGACTCTTTTCAGAACAGGCAGTACCCTTGGAATATGCTGCATTGTTAGTTTGCCTTTTATTTTGTCTTGGGTAGCTACGATCGGTTGCACTGACTGTTGTGAACAGCCGAGAGGAGGCAAGGCTTATGCTGGTCGGTGTTTTAGCACGGAGAAGCTGACTGTGCTTTAAGACGTGACCTGGGAAGGAGCAGCCGAGTGGGATGCCCCGGGCTGGGAAGGGCTGTGGCTCAGGCTCCCGCAGCGTCCCAGCTGGCTCTTGCCTCTTTTCCCCTGTGGATGGTGTGTGAGTGTCCACAGTCACTCTCTTCCGACAGGCCATCAGGACTTGAGCTGGTTAAAATGCAGGATTTTCATTTTTGATTTGAAAGTGCTTTTGTTTTCCTGGTGGTTTTTTTTTATATCCTATTTATTAATTTTGCAGGACTTTTTTACAAGGGAGTAGTGGTTTCAATATTTCAACTCATCTTTCATGTTGTATCTTCTTTCATGTTGTTTTGAAAATAATTATTGCCTTGCATTGATCAAACCACAGTACCGTTTGTCTAGAGCAAAGTGTCTGCTTTGAGATGCAATGAAGGGTAAGTTTGACACTTGTACAAAAAAATCATACATTAAGGCATGTCAATAGTAAAGTAGTGCAGGTTGTTACTACCATCATGCTGGAAAATGTGAGAATAGTAAGAACCATGTAAAAAAAACCATCAAATTATCTGAATGCTCCACTTAACCCAAAATTTCATTTTAAAAAATACCTAATTGGAATACATTATAGTCCACAATATCTTTATTGAAGTCAATAGAATTTCTAGAATTTTTTTTTTTTTTTTTTTTTTTTTTTTGGACAAAGACCAGCACTTGGATCCAAGACCCTACAATATTTCATAAGGGGGAAAAGGTCCTTCATGACACTCAGGTTCTTACCGGAAAATCCAAAAGATTGGTGCTAAACACACTTTTTATTCTTGCTAGCTCTTTCTCAATCAGCCTCTATTGTGGGAGTAGAGGGAAGGAAGAGCTATTCTTTCCTAAAGCCCTTTCATGATGATCTGAAATCCAAGACACAATCAAGTCTTTACATACTAGAGTAGTGGGTGGTAGATGTCAACCTAAATAGATTAGATGAATTATTAATGTGCATATTTTTGAGATTGACAGTAGTTGGTTGAAGACAAGTCTATTTTGGTAAGTAGTGTGCCTCCAGACACAGCACCAAATGGAGGGTCTGGGCTGGGGCCCCTCAGTTTGGAGAGAAGAAGATTGAGGGCGCGCACGGACATGCCTTGCCAAATCACAACGGCAGGAGAAACAGCTAACGCGGAGCTGTTCACCACGTCCTTCAAAATTAGAGCTCTGGGCACCCAGTGAACGAGCAGAAAACTGATTTTTCAAAGGACATTTGTCCCCTTGAATGTCCTCAGTGCAGGGCGGTTTGTGCTGGCGAAGGACAAGAGGACAAGATGGCACAAAGTGATGGAGGCTCCCACGCTCCCCCAGACAGCACCTAATTGCTGCTGTGGGAAAGGGAGTGCTGACCTGCAGGGCAATTCCTATGCTAATATGTCGTCTCGAAAAAGTCCTCAATCTTTCCTTATTTCCCTGCCTTTTCCGTGTATTCTGGGAAGGGAGAGGGCCATATGAATTTGAGCTGAGAAAAAGCATGCTTTGGCTGTTTTCTCAAGTCCTAGAAAAGTACCAATGTAATGACAATGTGGAGGAGAAAAAATCCCATCCCAGTTTTCCAACTCTTCTTGTTTCGTCTCTTGCTAACCACACAGACTCAGCTCCAGTCATCACCAGAAGCCAGACTGTTGCTTTTGAAGAACTGAATGAAATTTCAATGATATGGACAAATACTTCTGCAATTAGTTTGCAGTATGCTTAGCTTGTTTCCAGGGTGACTTAATCTCAGATTATCCAATATAAAAGTTTAATCTGCTTAGTTTTCAGTTCCTCTCGGTATCCTATGTCCAAGCTTTCTGCAAGGTATGCAGCTTTTTAGGGTGTAATACTATCATGGCAAAGGCATGCATAATGTATTAAACCTATTCATAAGCAAATACTGGATGATATTTACTAACATTTGCTTTGTATCTAAGCCAGTCTTTTCAACTCAATTTATATTGATCTTTGAGCCTGATTTCCACCTTTTCCATTAGGTTTTTTTGAACCACTGACCTTAATTTTGTCCTTCGGAGCTGTAAGAATGACCGAAGTGATACTATTAGATTGCTCTTTGGAGAGCTGATGGTGACAGTGGCAGCTTTCATTTCAGGTCCCCAGGAATCTTCAAGTGTGTGACTGATATTCCCATATTATTTTCATCTCTCAGGTGAATTAAAAAAAAAAAAAAAAAAAAAAAGCAGTTAATCCAAAAACTCTCTCACCCCCAAAATGAGAAGTGTGTACAATGGAGGCATGTTAGTAGACACCTCTGCTGCCTTTTAGAGCTTCTAATTTTAAATGATATGGAAACAACGGCTTTACACTCTGATCAGAAACACAGAGGTTAAAATTTAATGTGATTCAACACTATCCCACTTGTAGGGTTGTCATTAATTTTGCCTGCAGAATGAGAAGGGTCTCCTTGACAAGATCCCCCCCCTAAATCCCAAGGCTGCATTTGCTGTCTTAGAGGTGGGATTTTCCAATGTTTGCATATGTTTTCCAGTAACCATATGAAGTATTTATGTGTGTGCAAATGGTGCTGCTTAGCTACTATTAGATACCTTGTTGTGGTACAAGGCTTGAATCAGAATTACACGAAGTCTGAGTCACAAGATGCAAAACGAACCCCTGAAAACAACCCCATTTTGTTCAAAGAAGCCAATCCTTTAGTTTGAAGCTGAAGGAAGTTCCTAATTCTGTCCATCTCCAGCGGGATTGTGCTTTTGTCTGGATTTGCTGTATCAGGAGAGAGATGAATGCTTGGCAACATGTTTTGTGAGAACAGTAAAAACGCATCTTGGCTGGCGTATTATACAATCTTAGATCTACTCCACAGGGAAGAGCAGGTCGAAAGGACCATCCCGACAGCTTTTAGCTGAGTCTCTTACAATGTAGTTATCAGTTAACTGATGAAGAACCACACTCTGCAAGATGCAAGATATTTTTTTATGAAGGGGTGATTACCTTCATTTTCCCCTGGGAGCTGAAAATGCTGAGCATCTCACATGTTATGTTCAGTGCTTTACAGGACTGGCTCTAAAGGTGACATAAGTATATTAGGGTTAATTTTAGGGGTAAAGACCCACAGAGAGGGGCTAAAAAACATGACACTGAGATGATAATCTCAGACCTGCAGCTGTCCTACAGCACCTGCTTAACTTCTTGATCTTCTGTGGGAATTGGAAACAGGGCCACAGCTACAGACATGTATGTAGGTACTTAAAGATGCAGAGAGATGCTACCAAAAATCTTCCTGAATGTACGTCATGGTTTAACCCCAGCCGGTGACTAAGCACCACACAGGTGCTTGTTCATTCCTCCCCACCCGGTGGGATGGGGGAGAGAATTGGGGGGAGAAAAAAAAAAAAAAATAGAACTCATGGGTTGAAATAAAGACAGTTTAATAAGGAAGGACAGAAAGGAAGAAGACAATAATGATAATAATAATAATAAAATGACAATAATAAATGAATTGGAATATACAAAACAAGTGATGCACAATGCAATTGCTCACCACTGACTGACCGATGGCCCCCCCCAGCCCCACTGCCCCCAGTTTATATACTGGGCATGATGTCACACGGTATGGAATACCCCTTTGACCAGTTTGGGTCAGCTGTCCTGGCTGTGTCCCCTCCCAACTCCTTGTGCCCCTCCAGCCTTCTTGCTGGCTGGGCGTAAGAAGCTGAAAAATCCCTGACTTGGTCTAAACACTACTTAGCAAAAACTGAAAACATCAGTGTGTTATCCACACCATTCTCATACTAAACCCAAAATGTATACACTATACCAGCTACTAGAAAGAAAATTAACTCCATCCCAGCTGAAACCGGGACAATGTGTCTCACTATTAGTAAATGTTTTACTGTTGCAAATCTGGCCTTTGATTTGTGGCTCTTTTCTAAGCCTTTCCAAGCCCTGCCTAAAATAATTTGGTTTTGTGGTAGTGTTTTGAGTTAAATTTCTGAGTTATGTTTTCTCTTTGGAAGGTTTTTGATTTTTTTTTGTGTTTTTTTTTTTTTTTAGATTTCTTTTTTTTTTTTAATACTGTCAATTATTTCCTGCCATTCTTGAGGTGTTTTTTTCTTTGGAGCCTTGCAAGATTGACAGGCTTGTTGTCATTTGATAGATACGTGCAACTGTCAGTGCCGCTTGCTCATTCAGGGATGAAGAGACCTTTAATAATGATAAATGGTTAATAATATCAGCTTTTAATGTCTACTATCTGGAATTAAAAATCTCATGAAAGCTTTTACATACTTTCAAATTGTGGTAGTTTAGCACCTTTGTACTTTTACATGCTAGAAATCTAGCAACTATCCCCTTCGTGCCTGTTAGACACAGAACCACATTTGTCTGATTTTTGAAGTCATTAGTCAGAATGAAACCGCAAAGGTTGCTAGAGCTCTCCTAAGCATTTGCTCAAAGATTTATTTTCATTTATGTTACTATAATTGAAACAAAGATTAGAATCATCAAGTAATATGTTGATAATATGATACCTGGGTATGGATATAAATCAAAACTTATGTATATGTAAATTTAATAGGTTGATCTACCTCTTTATCTGATGCAGAAATATTTCCGTGGGTATTAGTTGTATATACAGTCATACTCCTGCATAATTTGCAAAACCAGTTAATGCACGGTATTACAATGCACATCTTTGGTCATCGTCTCTACAGTCTGTTCATGAACTTGTTTGTTGTGGAACAATGCTGGATAGTCTCAGCCTCTTATACTTGAGTTGCCATATTTAAATGCAGCTACCCTGGAAAAGCTCTCTGGTATCTCTGTCAGTGTGGCACAGTGGGTGGAATCAGTCTGACCAGAGGTGTGAGACTGGTTGCTTCTGGATTCACCCTTGGATCTGTCGGAGGGCTGAGGTGCAGCATTCCATGGCCCTGCTGGATTAGCCGATGGAAACAGGCTTCCCCTTTCCCAGAATGAGAAGTCATTCCATCCAAAGAGTCATATATTACCTGCCCTAAAATAAACCACTACTGTATGGGAAGTTTCATGCAAAATCGTTTTCTGAAGTCTTTCACATGGGTGTCAGCGTAACCCTGGTGCTAATTAGACCAGGTATTTAGTTGAAGCAAAAGAGAAAATTACTACAGTCAACTTTGAACACTCTAAATGTTTTTCGTGTTCAAGTATATTGCTTGTAGTAGTATGGATTAAGGTACTCTAAGGAGTTTGCAGACATTTCTTTAGGATGACCTTCATAAGTTCCTTGGGAGTTTACTATCTGCAATGGAGACATGCTTAGTGAGTGCCAATTAAATATTTATACCACAACACAATATTGCATAGATACAGTGGTCACCATTAACATTTCAGAATTTGTTTACAGATGCTGCATTCTCACCACAGTTATTTGCTAATTCGGGTTTATGCACAAACAAATGGTATCTCAGATAACTCTAACTGTTGGAGGAAATACTAAATTTTTAATTGTGAGCACTGTATATACATGTGGTATGTATTGTTATTCTTAAATAATTGGGACCAAAAGCCCCAGCTGAGAATAGCAATCCATCATACAACCTTGCATAGGAGTCTGGCCAAGTATCATTGCAATAGAAGAGAGCTGCCATTCAGAAGACCTTCGAGGATTGTTGGGTTAATGAAGGTATCTGCTAATTGAAGGTAAACTGAGGGCATTCATTCACAGATTGTGTCAGAGCGTAGGATGTGAGTTTAGGTAACAGCAGTGTTTCCAGTCACGTTAAAACAGAAGAATGCAAGGTGGAAAAAGTTACTTTAAAGCTAGTAAGTGATGTGTCCTTACATAGTTTCTTCTCACTTTGAATTTGGAGCTAAATGCAATTTACAGTCCAGTGCTTGTAGTGGAAATGATGTTTCTTTTAAGTTGCAGTGATTTCTGTGCTTAAAGGGTACAGCTTAATAAAACACAACTTCTCTTTGAAATCTCTCTTGTCAAAACTAAACACTTCAGAAATTTTCGAACAAACATCAGATGAACTGGCTGTAATTGGCAGTAGTGTACTGAATATAAAGCACATTACTCTTGTAGGATTTGTTTCACTCTACATTAATTTCAAGATATTGGGTTATTCTGCACGTTGAAAAGGTTTGGTGGCAAGAAAAATAGGTGATGAATGAATGTGACAAGTGGCAAAAATTAAAATGTGCTAGTAAGCGTGTGTTCATCATACTACTGTGTAAACTTTGTTTGGGTTGGATAGACTCAATTTGCACATATTTTGCTGAGCACTGAACAGATTCAAGATTTTGGCTATTTCTGTCATGTATTCTGGCCAATGGAGAGATCATATCCAGCCTAGTGGTGTGTAAGTTGTGGATATACAGGTCTCATCTATTTTGACTGTGTTTTAGTCCTCCCCCCAGATTTCTCAACAACACATGCATGGGATCACTCACAGTATCTCCTCTTGAGTTTCTCCTTTGTCGATGGGAGTGCCTCCATCTATTACGGTTGTGAGATGCTGTAAAGGTAAATGCCTGAAATGTTTTGACGTGCTCTCACACATGGGAACAAGAAACTCTGTGTATATCCTGTCCATATGTCTACCTGCAAAGGTACATGCCAGTTCAGTGTTAAGACTAAATTGTGTTTGGTTTAATAATTCATATAGTAGCTGCTATTACCTCTGGCTATATGGCTTCCAGGTGATAGCTGGGCCACAGTGGAAGAGCTCAGGTCCATCTACGCTGCCCAGACAGGTATGTCCTTAGGTGGGCATAGGATATGGCAAGACTGGTAAAGGGAGATAGGATGTGGCTGGCAAAGGGCTAAAAAAATCATAGCAGAGAGAAAAGCAAAATAAATCAAACCAACACACAGAGAAGCAAAAAGATGACATAGCACCCTAGAGGCAGGGAAATAAGAACTGAAATTAAATTAAATTGCTGTAAAATATTACACCTGGAATATTGCTACTATCTAGTCAAAGAAAGAAGCAGGGCTTCGAGGAAGGCCAGAACTGATGTTGAAAATGAGAAACAAAAGGAAAAAAAAACCACCTGCCTCCTGAAATGGAAAGCCGTGGCATGAACACCTTCAAATATTTCCCCTGTTGTACTGAGGGGTGAGACAATCTGTCGCCTCAAAATATAATTGCGAATATTTTTTTCATTCTTTTTTTTCTCTGAGAGGGGATGGGGGGAAGTACCGGGGAGCAGTGTGGCAAATAAAACTAGTGCTGTGTACTGAAAAGCAAAATAGTTAGGGTTGTCTCTTGATTTCTGCTTCAGCTTGAAGTTAAATTAAACTTCAAATGCATTCGTGTTTGGTGGTGCAAGTCACCTCCCAGAAAAAAATTATAAGTATTGTTTTGGGGTGGTTTTTTGGTTTTGTTTTTTTTTTTTTTTTTTTTTTTTTTTTAAAGAGCTTACTAACCAGGCTGTGCAATGTATTTCTACAAAGAGGGTGGCCCAGTAGAAATCACTGGTTAAAAAGCCTTTGGCTGCATAGCAATCAGATTTGACTTGACAAACACATCAAGAATTGGAAGATAAACTTGGTGGTTCATCTTGGTGGCTGTTGGTTTTCTGTACCACAGCAACAGCAAGCATGGAAGCTGCATTGACATGGACACTGTACATCAGCCAGTGATGCACTGCATTGCAGTGGTTTTCTCTTTGGTGCCTGACAAATCCCAATTCACTTCATAGGTTATGCAATGGGAGTGAAAATTTCCCCTCTTGTGCAAAGGACTGGTGGTGTGGTTTTTTTTTTTTTTTTCTTACAGATCATTTTAGTTGAAAATAAGCATAGTATCTGTGTCCTAACTCCACTCCAAATAGTGAATGGTTGTAGAATTAACCCATTTCAATGTTGCTGGATAAGTGGTGGTCTTTCACAAATGATGCTTGTGTTATCTTTTCACGAAGAAGTTCGCTCTCTGCGCGCTCACCTTTAGCTGCTCTTTTCCTCTGTTTGTAGCTCTCAGTGCCAGTCTTGCTTCAAAGAGCCCTTGAGGGCAGGTACCTTCATGGAAGCACGCAGCCTCTAGTGGAGGCAGGCAGAGACCAGGGGTAGCGGGAGGATTCTTTCCAAATTGAAGGTGCTTTGTGCATGACAGATGCAATTAAACTTTTTTTGAATATAGAGCCTTTCTAACGGGACTGCAGGCCAGGTTCTAGATCCCTTCTCAGCCTTGCCACTGCTCTGCTCCCCAAGCAAGACCTGTTTTTCCCCCTCTTTCCTCCCTGGCATGCAGTGCAAACAGAGCATGCATAAGCCACAAGCACTCTCTTTCCCAGCAATATCTCTCCTTAGGGACAGACAAACATACCAGCGGGAAGAAACGCTACCCGTGTCACTGAAGGAACGTCACAGGCCGCAAGGAAAGATGCAATCCTGGTAGCTGTGCATTTGCTGGCTTTAGTCTAGCTGACATGGGGAAGGAGTAGCATAAATTTCAGTGCTGTCTCCTCTGCTCCTGGTTATGCATTTTTGTTGCTGACCTGCGTTACCGTGCTGCTGGGGTGAAAGCTGTGCTCTGCCCCGGGTGCAGAAAGGCATCTCAGGAGAACAGGGCTCTCCGTAAGAGCCAGACTCGCTAAAGCTGAATGAATTTCACTCCTGTGCAATTAATCACTCAGCTCTCTGAGAATAATACAAATTATGTTCAGTTGCATTAAAAACCCTCCTCCTGACAGTGCTGTTTAGAAATATGTCAGCTTCTGAAATCAATGTTTGAAGTCTTTGGTTGGGAAACCTGCCTTTTCTGAGTTCTTTTCTTGCTAGAGAACAATATCAAAAGCTGGCATCTTAACCTCCTTCTAATTTGCTTCTCGTCAGTCACATGATGAGTTTAGCTAAATTCTTTTTCCTCATAACTGGCAGCATAAGTTAACATCTACCTTTTCTCCCTACACAAAGCCAACATCACAGAAATACCTTCTGACTAGGTGTATGTACATTAACAATACAGCTTCTTAAATAATCTGTTATCTAAAAAGCAGTAAAATCTGTTGCTTGTAGAGTTTCAGAATATTTAGTCTAAAAAAGTTGAGCAGTAAGTATCTGGGGTTACAAGCTTCTGGAAGTTTTGTTTCAGTAAAAGGAGTAGTTTTTTGGAAAAATTGCAATGGAAAAGTGACACTTTTTTCAGCAGTTCTACTCTTGGGATGTATTTGGGATTGCCTTTGTTGAAGATGGTCACAAAATAAGTTTATGCAGCTCAAAGTCAGACATGTCCTTCCCTGTACATCTGTCAGGAATGGGGCAGAAATGCTTCTCACAGTCTAATCACTCCAAACAAGCATGCCTGGAGCGGACGGGATTACAGGGCTATTAGGAAGGGCAATCAGTTTAATACTGGTGCTATAAGAGAAGCCAAGCACTCGGGATGCCTTTCAGTTCAGAAGCTGAGTTTGTGGGGTTTGATTTTGGAAGGTTTCTCAGACTGCTCCTGCCTGGAAATCGCTGACTGGTGACATGGAAGCCCAAAACAAGAGTAACTTTCATTTGTCAGAGCTCTGAAATGAGTTTATTTGTCTTCTCTTTGCATTTCTGCGTGTTTTAGAGAGCTAGGGAGAGGCAGATACGCAGCAGAATAAGTAGTTTGCAGTGCATAAAGCATTCACATGGGGAAAGGAGGCAAATGAGTGCCTCAGGGAGGATGTGGGATGCACCTGAATTAGCCTGGGTGCCAGATGTGAGTGATAAAGCTGACCCCGGCCTGGCATAAGGGTATTAAACACTCATCGTTGCAGAGAGATCAGGTAGTCACATGGCAATTTGCTACAGTAAATCACCCGGTAAACGAGAAGCAAGCAGGTGAGCAGGATTTACACGGCGCTGGTATGTCATCCTTTTACACGAATAGGCACTTAAGACGTTTGGTGCGGTTATGTCTTGTTCCCCTGGGAGGCTGGAGTCATTTTTTTGTGGGGGTAGTTTAGTTCAGCTCTGAGGAGGTTTGTCTATACTCTTTATTTTATGGCAAAGCGAAAGCTGCCTGATCTACATTAGCCTGTCTTTGCTCGCTAGTGCTTGCTGTCAAGCTGCATGATACCTCTGTTTCCCCAGCAACTCCATTAATTCATTTAAATCTCTCTTAAAAAGTAACTTTTGCTGTCTACCTTAGGATAGGGAATTGTAGGGGAATTACAAAATCAATATACAAAACAAAACCAACCTAAATTGAGAGAGATCGCTGCCAAAACAATGCGTGTTTGTGTTCCTTATCTAAGAGAGATTTACTTTTTGCATTGTTCACTTTGTTCTTCCTACATCTATTTCTTTATCCATCACATCAAACACACGAAAAAATGCCGAAGCTACTGAGGTGTGAATTTATGCATGTATCTTGGTGTGTAATGGATCCCTGTTATTTTCTTCATCTAGCTATTTCTTAAAAGTAGATCCCAGTTGGTGTAGTATATAAACTGTATGGTATGTTTACATGGATACTTGGGAAGTATAGAGAATACTTTGAAGAGGTGAATTCTGTATGGCTGGAGCCAGTGCTGGATGGAGATACAATCCCAAAGTCCAGCCAGGATGATTTACTTAGTTACAACCATTACATCAGAAATAGGGATGTCTGAATCTATTTTGTTAGTGATTAACTAGAGGATAACAATTGGAATTCAGGGAAACTGTGATATTTGATGCATGCACAGCTAAGTGCTCTGCCTTTGGCTCTAGTTTAGAAAACATTGGCATTGAGATGAGAAGAGTTTCCCCCATAGTGCTGAACTTCTACAGTCTGCCCAGTTTGATTCCTCAGCAGTCTAAATAAAACCCCCAGGACTCTGGCAGAGTCTTGAAATTTCTTTGCAAGTCAGGAAAATATGAAAAATAATGGGCATTAGCCTTTAATCAATTGGCACAAACCCTTAAAAATCAAATCCTTTCCAGACGGTGTGACAAAGCCTTTTGGGTTCCAAGAGCTCTTCCAGTCCAGACCTTCACACTGGCTCAACCAGAACCAGGCTTTGAAGATGCGCGAGATGCATTCTCCTGCTGAGCAGATCCCAGGCCTTGTGTTGTCCATATTTGCTTCCCAGACACTGGAGAGCGGTGGCCAGGGCAGTCCTCTCTGCCTCACACCCTGCCCCAGGGCAAGTGCCATTTGCAAACTTTTCTAATGTCAGCCACCACCACTCTGCATTTTACAGGTGCTTCCAAGGAAAGCAGTGCGGGATGGGCTGAACTGGTGGCCCCGACAGGGAAAGCTGGGCCATGTTGTCTCTGCATCCCCTGTCTGCTTCTAGGAGATGAAAATTAAACTCACAGTAGTGTATCAACCCTGAGAAAGTTGTCTACAAGCCTATTGCCTATAGTCTGCATGGGGGCCAATTTCACCCTGCGTTTCTTCATAGCCCAAGGCTGTCAACTCTGTGATTTCCCTGAGCCTTGAGGATTCAAAGGAAAAACGAGATAAAGAAAACAGCTTTGATTTTTATATTTTTGCTACCACCGCCAAACAGTACATAATTAGCCTTTCTTTTACATATTAAAGCTAGTCTGATGATGCAATATCCATTATAACTCTAAAAGCTTAATCTTAAACAGAGAAAAAAAAAAAAAAAAACCAAAAAAAACCCAGAGGAGGATCATATGCCTGGAAATTAGCATAGGGTTTTTTCCTCTTTAGAGGAATGCCTGAGTGCATGGATGCTGGGAGGATGTGACTCATGCAGAATGAGAACGAGTTGCTCTTCAGCCTCTTGATATAGTGCCTGGGATATCAAATCAAGTCCAAGCCCTGATTTGAAACTCCCTTGGAGGACCAATTTTTAATTGGATGTGAACTACTTTTAATGATGGAAGGATACCTCTTTTGGTGTTATATTTATGGGAAAAAATGAAAGCAATTTTATACAAGCAGTAACATACTCCAGGGCATGCAGTCATAGTCAAGTAGACATATTTCCTGATTACTGGATTCACAGCTGAAGCGTAGCGTATAGAGTATATAGGTTATGTCACATTTCACACAGGGCTCAGTCCTGTTTATGCTGCTATTGGTGTTCTATACAGACAGCTTCCACCTCAGGACAGGAGTATTTTGCCATGTTTATCCTAAGGAAAGACTAGATCTCCCTTGAATTTCCTTTGTTCAGTGCATGTGAAGAATGGATAAGTAACTGGCCCTCAATTCTTTTCCCTGTTCATCAGACCCAAATTTTTAACATATAGGTTGTGATGCACATTTCACTTCTGCATATGCTCATTACCTCCCTCATTAGTACGGTGTGGAGGTCTTGGCACCACCCCATGATGTCATGTGTTTGTGACTTACTCCTTTGCAGCTCCTCTACTTAGTGGTTTTAACTACATAATGTTTTGGATTAGTTTGTCTTCAGTGCCAAGGTGCAAGCTTTTAGAAGATGCCACCTTCCATCCTGTACTGCTTTAGAGTGCAGGCAAAGCAATCTTTCCACCCACCAGTTGTAATCAACATACAGAGTTTGTCAAATAACTCCTGGGTAACTGTTACTCTTTCTTAGAAATCAGATTGTGCTGTTGTTTTTTTTTTTTTTTTTTTTCCTCCTATTAACCAGCTGAATAATGGCTTATACAAAACCAACATTTAGAACCCCCCCCTTTTTCATTGGTCATGACAAGCATCAATTTGAATTGCGGAGCACTGCTTTTGAAAGGAAAAAAATAACACTTGGCCTTTACCGTGTACTTTTTCCTTTTGTTCAGAAATCATCAACAAATAACTACCTGGCTATTTAAACAGCCTCTCATTCTAATAACTTCATTATTTATCTACTACAACCTCATTATTTAACATTAACAGAAGTGTTTTGCTTTGCAAAATCTCAGTGCTCTTTCTACCCGTTGCTGCTGTTCTATCTGGCAACCCTCACACCAGCTGATTTTCTGTCTTTGTTTTTGTGGTTTAAGCGAGTTTAATATTCTGCCCTATGCTTTCTGTGCCCTGGATGTCCTCACAGAGTTGTTATGGAGTAGCTAGGGCAGGCTACATTTATAATTTGCTTCTCGGTAATTTTCCTGTGAGGACAAGCCCTAAAACAATTATTTTTGAGCTAAAGGTCTTGGAAACTTCATTTGACTATCCAACAAGCAAAGACCCGATCTTTGGGTTGACTGCATCTGCGTCGTTCTATTCTCTACAGGTTATTGTAGCCACACATCCACAGCTGCACCTGAACACCTTTCAGTGTATATTATGCAAGATGGTTAATATCTGGTATGTATTTTTCTTCTACCTGCTCCTTGGGAAGGGAAGTGTGAGCCATAGTGTGCCCAGGTGTTTTTGTTTGGTTGGTTTATGCAATATGCACATTTCTCTGTATTTATTCAACTCAAGTGAATGTTCTTGAAAAGGAGATGGTTGAAGGGTCTGTAATTCCTGTTTCAAACTGGGAAAGCTCAGCATCCTGCACACATGAGCCTAATCCTCCTTACAGTGTTTTGGGTTTTTTTTCCACACAATGAAGTCCTGAAACATGAGTTTCAATCGACACACACCATGCGCTGGTATGCGCTGCAGGAACAGCGACGCTCAGTTGTGTCAGGAGAGAGCAGTGCTGTGACTGCTAGTGCCTACTGGGTGGGCTCTCCAAAGCATAGTGGCCAGGTCAGAGAAGCACTCTATTGTTTATCCTGGTTCTTTGGAGAAACTAGTTATAGTACCTTGATGATACAGGTATTTCCCTTCTAGTCTAATTAGTTTGGTGGGCACTGGGTGCAATGGCTTCAGACCCTAACGTAGGTGGTCAGCTGGGATTTGGGCAATCCAAGAAGGACTTTGAACCTTTCTGGGGATATTGCTGTAGAAAACAGAAGACTAACCTGATTTACTTAAAATGAAAGTTAAAGGGATTTTTGCAGCTTTCTGTCCTGGATGGGATTTCTTTGATCAGATCTTTCTGTCCAGGACCCTTGTCCCGCATGCAGACCTGACTAGGTAGGACCAGGCTGGGACTGGAATCCTTGTCTGCACCATTGAGGGGGACAGGGAGAACCTTTGTGTATGCAGACACGTGTAGCCTTGGGTTTCTTCAGTCTTATAACCACCATGAAACTCTTCTGTAGACAGTAGGACCCTTGAATCCTATTTCATCTTGGCCACAAAGGAAAATTTCTAACAAATTTCATTATTTCCTCACTGAGAGTTGAATAGACCTTGTGTTAATTGCAACAGTGCTTCAAATTTTCCATTAGTATATGCTGTATCATTCTTTCATGTCAGTAATTCTTTATTCAGTCTGCCTCACTGCAGGAATATATTAAGAATCCTTATAGCCCAGATTTAGACATGCTTAGGCATGATGATTTTTCATTTATTGTTGTAGAATGAACATTGCAGAGCAAGCAGGAGGCTAACCATTTAATACCAAGTGTCTTATTAATCAGCTTTTGTTTATTTAATTTAATAAGCAGCTTTTGATAGCTGTGAGAGTCTGCTTGTATATTTAATTTAAGCAGCACTTACTGCTTGGGTCTTTGGAACATACGACTTCAGCCTTTCTGATACTTCGCTAGAGTATGGTGGCCTTTGGATCTCAGAAAGTTTGTTTCATCTTTTCTTCTTTTGAAAATACAGTAAGTGTTTTCGCATTAAGATGCCAGGGGGTCCGCTTTCTTGGGCTGAAGATTTTACACTGCTTTCTCCGTAATTTTGGGAGGTATGCATATGCACCCAAAAAGCCAGGCAACTGCTTGCCTTTTGGCATCAAAACCCAGAGAAACAAGTGCTAGAAACTCCTGGCATTGAATCCTGTCTGGTCCTTTAGGAAGTGATGGAATTTTCTTACCATCCTCCTCTCCTTCCTGACAAAAGTGACCATTATCACATCTCTGCCTTGAATAAGTCCCAAACTATTTCAAAAACACTACTATATGAGGTGAGGACCAGAATCCACCTCTAAGACCCCACTCTCTTATAGTCCTCTAGTTGCATCAGTCCATGGGTTTTCTCATACATTTGTTCTTAGAACCATTTTAAATGCTTCCCAACATGCAGCATGCTGCATTCCTGTGCCTGGCATTGCAAACCTTGTCTTCTTTGGGATTTAGGGTCCAAGAGGTGATTGTCACTCTGGTCCCACTCCTCAAAATTCCCTGCGACAGAAATTAGAGACCTGCAGGGTAACAGGGCTCTGGGAAGCCCTTCTCTAGTTTTATTTGCATTTCAGGTAATCATTGCTTATTTTTTAAGTAATTAATCTGATTTTATTTTTATGAACTAGAAGAATGCTGTGTTTTGTATTTTCCATTAGTTCAATCATGTCATATTAACAGGATGGGTTTGCATGTACAGCCTGTAGTTCCAAGTGGCTTTGGGCAATTTTTTCATGGATCCAGTAGCTGAAGCTGGACCTTGCTGCATCTAGTGAAAACTCAAGAATTCTCCTTAATATCCAGTGCAAAATGATTCAATAAGATCTTGATAAATTGAGGACAAAATATTACTGAAATAAATTCACATACTTGTGAGTTCCACGATATTCTTTCTCAAGCCACAAAAGGATATAAACCCCCTTCTGTCACCCATGATAGTCACATTTGTGCTTTTTTGCAGCACTAGATTGACATGGAGACCATGTATTAAATTGACTGTATATATACCTAATTCTATTCACAATCCTGTGGGCTACGATACTGTGTTTTGAAAGACTATTCAGGATTAAGTCTCTAACTTCACAACTCCTTGCATAAATTATTTACATACTGCGGGGGTGGGGTGGGAAAGGGAGTTTCGGAGAAATGGATAATTGTAGTTGTCTTAGTGAAATAGATATTCACAATATTAACGCTTAACTATTTGATAAACCCTTTGAAAAAAGGTACTGCCTGGTGCAAATGGCAGATCCTAAGGCAATCTGAGAAATACAGAGATTGATACACTACTGCAGAGTGCTACATGTCCTTGGCTGCAGCCCCCATTACACCATTCTGATACCTAAACAGGAAGATAAGTGAGGGACAGTTGTTCAGTGCTGAAAAGCTAAAAAAGCCACCTCAAACCAACACCACCCCCACCCCCAAAAACTGTTACACAATTTGTTATATTGGCTATTAAAAAAACCTACCACCCAAAATTCCATGCTTGGCAGAAAGCCAAGGGCACGGTCCAATTTGATTTTCAAAAGTATGGGTATAAAAGTAATTAACAAAGCAAGCTTTTAAACCCAATTTAAAAGGAAAGAGGGAGAACAGTTCTGAAGGATATAAATCCATTTCTCTTTCAGTTTGTTCCCATGCTTTCATTGATTTTTTAGGGGCTGTTGAGTAGTTCAGTTGTAGTCATTAGGATCCTAATTCTCTTAGGTACTTATTAAGCAGTAAATTGCTTGCTTCTGCCAGTTCTTAGTAATTCATTGTCCTGAAATAAAAAGAGAAAGAGCAAAGATTGACATCTGAGTTGCTATTTTTCCTATTGTGTTATCTGGCAGAACAGTAAAATCAGCATTTTAGAACATTTTCCTTTCTCTGCCCTATAATTGGAATGTAAGACATCTCTAGTAATGATGGAAATGTCTTATCTAAATGGGAATAGTCAAGTGTTTGTTCCCATGATTTTTTTATCCTTCCAGGAACAGACATTCATATAGGATTCTTGGTACCCAGCTCCCTCTATGTCCAGATTTCCAAGAAAAAAGACCACTGTGTTCAGGAGCAATGTAATGTTGCTTTATCCAATAATAGTAGGATTTCGACACTTGTTTCCAAATAGGATCTGAAACAAAGACCTTAAACGCTAATGTGGGAGACTCAGCTCTTCACTGTAAGTGAAAAGGGCTGTCACATGGAAGCAGTCATGGAAAGTTATTTTCATATGTCCATCAGCTACAAGAATGGGCCATCTCTTGCCTATTATGCTCGTAGGGCCTACATGGACACCTAAAACATATTTCTGCTGCAAATAATGTCAAAAGGTCCATAGGTTAATTAGAGCATTACAGTTCCTTGGGGAGGCATAAGCACGAAACCAAATGCTGCTGTGTGCGTTAGGCAGTAGCAGTAATGTTTTCGGCACAGATAATGCTGAAGTGGGAAGCTAGCCCACTGCCAAGCCTTGGGTACCTTGGCTTTCCTCCCCCAAAAATGGCCATCTACAAATTAACCTGAGATGGCCTTGCGCTCTAATGGAATAGCTGATATGCAGGAGTATCAACAAGTGCTCTTTGACAGAAGAAATTCTTGACAAGATGTCAAAAATAGTCCCTGGAGAAGGGGGGAGAAATCAAAAGCCCAGGCTGGAGGAGAAGTCAGCTTTGTTCAGTTAAAGGCGACACCAAGCTCTCCGCGTGGGATAAAGGGCAAGAACTGATCTAGAAAAGAACTAGAGCCCGTTATCCTTTAGTGCCCTGAAGTGATATTGGCATGAAGGAGCTATTAAAGGGCAGTGGAGGCAGAGGAAAAATGTTCCTTTTAAGAAAGAAATGAGTCATTTAAGGAATGAGTTGCTTTTATTTTTTTATTTAATTGCTTTTCTCTCTGTGTCTATTAGCTAGATATCAGCTCTGAGAAATGTGCTATTTGGGCTTCTGGGAATTCGTCGGCAGTATTTCAAGTTTGTTTGTCTATTGGTTTTATAGACTTGTCAGCAGAAAATCATGGAAGAATGCAAATCAGGAAATCTTTAATTGTGTGTAACTTATCAGTTCATTTCCATGCGTATTTCCCAATAATCTTATTTCCACAACACTAAATGCATGTATGCATTTTATTTTCATTGTATTTATTCATTGAAAAGCTATGTTATAAATAGAAAAGTGCTTTCCTAAATGCCATCGTGCTAGCATTCTAATGTCATGTCTCTGGCACTCTCAGTTATGCCAGTGAGAGTATTTACTACTGCCAGTTCCAAAAAATCAGTCGTAGGCTGCTGCTCCCTGCCTATTTCCTGCATTGGGCTTTTTTACCCCTCATCTGTATAGAGCTCCTGTGAAAGCTTCACCTATTCTCTGCGCCTTTTGAGCCCATCTCTGCCATTGCTGAACACCTGCCGTGCAAAACTGCCATGTGGATCAAATTGCCTTCTCTCCTCCGGTGATACCTCCAAAGTCACTCCGCAGTAGGGCACCAGCTGCAGCTCCAGGCTCGGTCCTTCCCTCTTTGCTTTTCTTCTCGTCCATCCTTTGCTTCTTTTATTTTGCTTACTCTTTAATTTTTTTTTCTCTTTCTCTTCTTTTAGACATCTCACTGCTGTTTCTTTCTCTTGTTTCCATCCCTTACTGTTCTCTTAAAGGCAAACCCTTGTGTTTCACCTACTCTGGCTCTCCCTCTCCCCCGATGGTTGCTCTCCCAGTGATAACCATCCTCCTTTCCTCACCCTCCTCCTCTCCTCCTTTTTCCTGGCACTCTAGTTTCTTTCCAGGGTGGTGGCTGACAAACAGGTTTACACCACTTTACCCAAACTAGACAAAATGAATGTGCAGCTATTTCTGTCCATAGCAGCTTATTTCAGTTTACATCAAAACTGCTCTTACACTTTACCATGGTGGAAGCAGCACAGAAGAGACCTTTTCTTAATGCTGAAGAAGCCACCCAAGGTGTTTTGCTGGCTGATCTCTGGTGGCTCTTGGGTAACCACATGTGGGAGCACGTGGACAGGCTCCGAGGGCCGTGCTTCAGTTCACAGCCCCTCCGTTATCTGCTGCTTCTTCCACCGGTTTGTTTTCAGTTGAAAGAGGTACTTCCCTTCTGACTCAACCATCTGCCTTGCTCTCGCCACGCTTTTTCTCTCCTGTCTGTAAACGGAGTTTGCACCATCTGGACCTTCCCCCTCTTAGTGGACAGAATTTGTAAATTCTGTGATGGGTTTTCTTGTTGGTTTCCTCATGATTTCCTTCTTTTAGGAAGAGCGTGGAATCGGCAGAGCAGCTGCCTCATGGATGTTAACTCAGTCACCCTCCTCAGCACCTCTTCTGCCTCATCTTTTCCATCTTGATTTGTGTGCTTGAGCTGGGATTGCTTCCCTGGTGTCTGTGCAAACATTACAACCTTTTATAAAAATAGTAGTGAATAATTCTGTTAGTTCCTCCTGACTGTGGTTTAATTTCCTTTATTTTAAGCATAGCTCATTAAGACTGTAGTTCATTTTTTTTAATCTCTTATTAGCTATTAATATTCAGCTTAGATACCATCCTACTGCTGATTTTCTTTAACCTCAATGGCCCACTGCAGCTCCAATAGTGTCTTACTGAGTTTCTGGGTACTGCTGAGGGCTCATCTCCGACAGCAGCCAGGCCTTTAACACTGTACCATCCTACAAATCAGCCTGATTTACCTGATTTTCATTGCTGTCGATGGAATGCAATGTCTTCATTAGTAATGATAAAATACACATTTGTACCTCCACCCTCAGCTTTGCCTTGTCTAGCTCAAGCCAACGATGGTTATTTCTCACATCGCTCAGTTTGACATAGAGGGCAAGTGTTGCTTTGTCTATAACTGGTTGTGAAGAGAATATAGAAGACATCTATAGGACATTTGCTCATTTGCAGAGGGATGGATTACCCCAGCCAGCCGTCCACTTGCAGAGTCCAATGAATGAGCTTGATGCCTCCTTCAGCACTAAGTATTTCCTGCTTCACTGAGCTGGTCTACTAATCTAACTACACTGAGGGTTTTAAAATAAGTATCATTGCCTTCAGCTTAATTAATTAAATTTTCTAATTGTGCTCTCTCTTTACTGCTGTACGAGGTAATAACTGGTGCTTTAATTGGGGTAATTCAAGAAAAAATAATCTTGTTCTTATTACTGGGTTGTGGGTTTTGTTTGTTTATTTAAGGTTTCCCTCAATATAATACCCGTAACACTAGATTGCTTAAGACTGTGGGAAAGCATCTGCCACGTACAACCCAGGAAAGATGCTGAGAGTCCTGGGTGATATGGCTGCTGGGTCAGGCCTGACTTCCTAATGGCCCTACGGTTGGTAATGTTGGATTTCATACCACTGCTGGGAACCCGTATACCCCACACTCCTTTAAGGATCACACTGCAGGATGAGGACCACGAGTGATTTAAGCCTGATCCCGATTTGTAATGACTTTATTGTTCCTCTGAAATAGATATTGGAGAAGAGAAATAGGCCCATCGGGTGTGTTATGATCAGAGAGTGTATACCACAATCCAATCCTTGTGTAGTCTCTTTAATAGAAGAAAACACAGCAGAAAGATCCATTTGAATGGTTTTAAGATCATCATCTCTCTAAGCATTGTTCTTATTTTCCAGAGGTCTTTCATAAATAGTAATTGCTGCTTTGGGAACAGGTCATTGAGAGTTTGCGGATATTTGTCAGCGACTGGAGTCAACGGGCTTAAGGCCTTTTCTACATGGGGAAATTTACTGGTGTAATTACACCAGTATAATTATACAGCTCTAATTGTACCAGCATAAATACCCCATGTTTTCCAGTGTGAGGGTTACTTTCTTCTTGTTTATCGTGCTTCCACCATTTTGGGTAAAAGGGAGCAAACTTTGGCATGTATGTTCACCCCTACCAGCGCACTGGAGCTCAGGCTGTGCCAGGCCCCAGCAAGCTGTCCACAGAGGGGTAACCCATCACCTGCCATACCCACAGCCACGCAGATTTATGTCCCAGCACCATCATAAAATTAGGAAGGTTGCATTGCATGGCCCAGTGGGATTATTTTGTCCGTGGGCTGTGCTTCAGCCAGCTGTGCGGTAGCTGTTATCCCACTATTCTGCAGAATAATAGAAAGGAGCTATCTAGCAGGGACGTGTCTCTTTTGGTACCACAGATTCTGAAAAGGGATGGAGCGACGTGTGATTTCAGCGAGATGGTATTACAGTGTACTATTGAACAAGCAAGGCATGGGGGTCTTTCGAGAAATGTAAAAGCAGCATGCTTAGTAAGTATTGCCTTCAGGGCTGGGAGGAGAATACTCCCAGACTCAGAGCTTTGCCTTGAGGCTGGGTAAGTTAAAGACTAGAGGGAGTAATGCAGGTGATAGGCAAATTAATTTGCTGGAATTTCTGTGCAAGGTGCAGTTAAAAGCATTAGGAGTCTTTCTGTAACCACTATTATTTGAAGAGAAAAAACTCTAGTTTTGGAGTTATGTGTGTTCAGGACAAAGAAATGTTGCTTCTTTCTGCAAGTCAGCATCAATAGCCAGCTGGAACCTGCCTAAAAATGTTTCTCTTTGGATTTGCAATTATTATTTTTGATTAAATAAAAAAGAGGGACCTCATTTTGTTTTAAGTACACATTCTGCAATATTTCTGATAGTATGGGAAAGAGCATACTCTGCACTTAAAAATTACTGCTCATTAATTAGCTTCTTTGATCCTAAGACTGAAAACATCCCACCTGTGCTACAAAGTGGCTTGCAGAGTCTTCTTTAGAAAAAAGACTTTTGCTGAAAAAGCCTATCCTCTTTGCTGTGTTACGCAAACAAATTTTTTTTTTTCTTTTAGTAGGAGTGAAGTATGAGTTCTTTTTCTTTTCCCAGCTTGCTAAAAATGTGTGACAACTAGTTGACTTCAGTGGGAGTTTTGCATGGGTAAAAGCTGAAGGATCGATCCCCATATTGTATATGATTTTGCCCTAGTAATTATTCCTCAGTTGAACAGCTTCTCCATGGCAACTGCTTCAAATAAGCCTTGTATCTTCACCTATTTTTAAAAAAGGACTTACTAGGATGTATGTTTTAATTTTCTTTCACCCTAAAAAGCAAGACAGGAAAAGAATCAGACACGAGCAGAAACGTACAGGATTTGGCCAAAGACGTCCTTCTTCCACTTGTATCCCACCTTTTCTCTGTCCTAGGAAGGGGAAAAGAAAAAAAGCATATACAGTTAGAAATAAATTCACTACCTTGTCTTTCCACAACCCCTTCCTAAGCCTCTGAGACATTATGATGCTGACTTGATCAATCATCCTGTATCCACCCTGACAGTTCCTTAACACAAACTTTCTTCTTCCCTCTCTTTTTCAGGCACAGTCTGCTTTCAATCTGGCAATTAATTGTCCTACTTCTCCCATCTTCGCAATTGCATTCTTGTCAGACGGCTCAGATGAAGGTCAGGGCCTGTTAGCTGCTTGCTTTGTTTTGCACCCTCCTACTAAAAAGTAAATGGAGCAAAATATTCTGTGGCTCGATATTCTCTTTCATGTTGGACTCATCTCATGGATCATTGGTGATGCCTCCACATGCAGTTCTACTCCTAAAAAAAGGGACTTCTCTAATTTTTTGCCAGAGACTAGAAAACACATCTTTAGCCAGCAATACAATAGTCAGGAAAAACACCTAATTGCTTTAGACTTAATTTTCTATTTTTATTTTATTATGGCAACTGTGCTTTCTAACAAAACTCTAAGAGCAAAGGTTTCATAAGAAATTGTCTTCTCTTTAAAGTTGTCTATTGTTGGAGGTCACTGTCTTTTTAAATAATACATTCTCCTGGTTTCAGCTGGAATAGAGTTAATTTTCTTTCTAGTAGTTGGTATAGTGTTATGTTTTGGGTTCAGTATGAGAAGTATGTGGATAGCACACTGATGTTTTCAGTTGTTGCTAAGGAGTGTTTACATCAAGCCAAGGATTTTTCAGCTTCTCCTGCCCAGCCAGCAAGAAGGCTGGAGGGGCACAAGGAGTTGGGAGGGGACACAGCCGGGACAGCTGACCCAAACTGGCCAAAGGGGTATTCCATACCATGTGATGTCATATCCAGTATATAAACTGGGAGGAGTGGAGGGGGGGGGATCGCCTCTCGGGGACTAACTGGGCATCGGTTGGTGGGTGGTGAGCAACTGCATTGTGCATAATTTGTATATTCTAATCCTTTTACTATTGCTATTGTCACTTTATTATTGTTATTATCATCATTTTTAGTTTCTTCTTTTCTGTTCTATTAAACTGTTCTTATCTCAACCCATGAGTTTTACTTTTTTTCCGATTCTCTCCCCCATCCCACTGGGTGGGGGGAGTGAGTGAGCGGCTGCGTGGTGCTTAGTTGCTGGCTGGGGTCAAACCACAACAACTATTTAAGGCTGCAATATAAATTAATTTAATTCTCTAGCCCACAGCAAAGCAGAGATCAGGTAGCCTCAGGGTTTCGGATGGGAACCCCAAGGCAGACGAGGTTTTTGAGGCCATCTCAAAGGCAGGCTCAGCACTCAGGAGAGCCCTACACCTATGCAGGGGCACAGTGACTCTGGAAAACATTATTTCCCACCATCTTCTTGGTGAGACCAGCATCTTTTACTAGCATTCACTCATCAATCTCCTGCACAAGAGCAAAACAATACTGCAACTCACTTATCTGATTTTTCTTGTCACTTTCTAAATGAGCATACAACTATCACCATTTACATCAATAAAGTGATTGCTCTAAAGCAGTGTTGGTATGATACTTATTTTTGAAAGAGTGCTTCAGAATCAGCCGTTAAGTCTTTCAGATACACATATATTTTGATGTACTGAATATAAAATGCTACTTATACAGTCCCAAGATCCCTCTCCCCCTGTATATGTGTGCATAAGTATATATGTATGTTTATATATGCTATCTCCAACTGGAAAGTCCCACAATTAAAATACTAGTTAGAAATGTTACAAGCAAATACCCAGGTTGAATGCAAGCACTGGAAGGCATATTTAAATCTATCATTTCTTGTCATCATGCTGACTTCTATTCTAAAAGTTTTCCAAGTTGCCCTGTTTTCTCACACTCTCTGCCCCCTCATCCACGCACAGTTCCCCACACATGGAGCATTTGAGTAAAGGACCCATTTGCAGCACCCTCCTTTCTGCCCTCATATCTTTACACACTTACAGCCAACGAAGCATGACGTCATTACAAACGGCAAAGGCTATGAGCTGAAAACTTCCCTGGATCCCATACTTCGGGTAATATGTACTTTTCACTTGCTGCATACAGAAAGCGTAACAACATCAAATACGAAATAGATGGATGAGGCACCAAGCACGCTAAGAAAGCACGGTGCTTCAGCTCCTTACATCTCTACAAGTGGCGAAAATGCTAATTCAGACTCAATTTTGTTGGCTCAGTAGCTCCTTGAACAAAACAACTCTTGGGAGCTTGCAAATGCCATGCTGAATTAGCACTTTCACAACTTTGAAAAGAATTAACATTTAATGAATAATTAGGGTTTTTTTCAATGTGGGAAAAGAAGCATAAAATCTGGCTACTTGTGGACACCCCCTCACACACGGTGTGAGAAACTTCTTCCATTAACGAAGCCAGCCCTTTTAATTAGAGAATAAAAAAACTGTTACATTTGCTGTGCTGATCAGGTATGGCAAGAAAGGCGTTTGTCTGGGTGCTGCTGTTTAGTTGTAACTGTGTATTCAAGAATCCAAGTGGCTGATGTGTTTTTAAGAAATTATTATTATTTCATTTATTTAAGAAAGTTTCGTGACTATTACCAAGATTAAGTTTGCACCAAAATGCACTAGTCTTTACTGAGCATCTCTCATTTGCTTTTAAAAGCTGCAGCCAGTTCCCCAGGAAGCAGAATGAACACGCACTTTGATTCAAGAGGATGAACTATACATTGTATGACAGTTTGAAACTGCCACAGAAAGTAACTTTGAAACACGAGCTGAACTTTTTTGTTTGAAAATGGAAGAACAAACAATGCTTACACACACAAAAAACAGTAAATATATTATGCAAATAATTTTCAGACAGGGAAAAAGAAAAAATAACTCAGTAGGCATGATGAGCAGCACATTTCAACCAGAATTAGTTGCTAATAACCTCAATAAACTATTTTTATTTCTGAATTTTCTTCCTTTGCTTTGAGTGCTCAAATAGACTATTTCATCAGTTTCTCATTCTTATAAAGGAACAAGGTCTAATAGAAAAGTCACATGAACTTTCATCTCTCCTTCGTTATGGCTAGTACCACAATACCGTCTGCAAGCTAAGATAAGGGGTACAGAACCTCAAACTTTGGGCCATAAGCCACTTACTTCATGGGCCGGGAAGGGCTCCACGCTCTGTCTCATGGACTGAATTACAAAACCAACTAAATTTTGTGTCTGTTGCTTGTTGGTTTGGTTTTATGCAGGCTGTGTTAGGTACAAGAGATAACTGGGCTGGATCATCCACTCTCCTGATCAGCTACAGCAAACTCTAACCACCAAAGAACTGTGCAGAGCATACACCCGAGCTAAGTATTTTTCCATACATCCAAATACAAGGAGTTCAGAGGAGGGCTGTGACTCAGTGCACTACATGGAAAAAGTTAAGGGAGTTTCTATAAATTCTGAAGTGAAGGAAAAAGTCTCTTTGCTCTATTCCCTTTCCTCCTCCCTTCCCCCAAACCAAACCTCTTAATGTCTCTTAAGCCGTGTGAACGTACACACTATATTCATCAGTTACAGCCATGAAATCCCCACATCAAACAATCCAACTGTGTAACTACAACCTATGATTGAAAGTCAATGTACTGTTTTCATAACCTCATTCTCCAAGACTCCAAAAACTGCACAGCTATCAGCATTTTCTTCTGTCACCAACAAAATCAGCAGAAAATTTGACTTTAAAATACAGTGTCTTTTCAGAGTTAAGATCATTAAACAACCCATATCTGTAAATACCTAATCTCACTTGGCACCAGAATAAACACAGTGATCTCTACAATTAACCCGTGTATCTCGGAATTTCTAATGTGCCACCAAAGCACATGAAAATCACCATCTGTACCTGGAAGATATCCCCAAGAAATCAACCGCAGGTGCCCAAAGACACCTGATAGCTGCAGACACGTGGAGCTGGAGGGCGGTGGAAGCGGGGAGCAGCATGGAGCCACGATGGGCAGACACGCTCCTCTCTGACCTGGGAGCCGGGACCATGGCCAGAACTGTCCCAGACATGATAGTGCTGAGTTGCTCAATATTTGGCCCAGAAGCAGCCCAACAAACAGAGTGCCTCTCACTGGAATTCCTGGAGGGCTTGCTCCACCATTCATTTTTAAGGATGGAAAGCTCTGCAAGATGCAGTACTGCCGCCGCTCCTGAGCAGTCGCAAACCTCCCTTCCCCAAAATCCCGAACATGGCAGTAGCAGCTACGGTGCTACAGCATCCTAGGAGGTAGAGCTCTCTGTAGGAAGGGGAAATTGAACCTGGATCTCCCGCTCCAGACTGACGAGACTGCAAATCACTTCACATACTGGAAACTTCCCGACCTACCGGGTCAGAAACCCTTCCGAGCAGATGAACCACTCTCGGTTACACTGCGATGGAGCAGAGGACTGTGAAAGTCAGAGTTTAGGGCACTCTTGGCTGGCAGAGGCGGGAGGGACTGGGATGACCCTGCTCAGGTCTTTGAAAGAAAAGTTATTACAGCAATGAAGGGCCTCGTTAAGCTAGTCTCGGGCCCTGAACTAACAGGGCTGCCCTTGGGAAACCAACATGGGGTCAGTAGACTCCAGAGTAACTGTGCCTTCAGCAGTCTTGGGAATACAAAGCTGTTTCTTGCAGGCAAGAAGGCGTAGAGTCTTAGATACACATATGCTAGACGTGGTCTCCAAAAAGACTTCAGACCT
>JANHGO010000043.1:22799501-22877955 GCA_024606505.1 Aquila spilogaster
GAGGGGAAGTGTCTCTCTTTTGGATGGATGTTAACTAGCTCTTTTCTGTCCTCTCTCAGCCAAAGCATCTGGGGCTCATGGAGCATCTGCCTGCATTGGAGGCTGTTGCCAAATGAAAGTGGCTGTGCACTGATGCACACGTTGCACACTTTCTGACTTGTCTAGCTATATTGATGCTGGAAGGCAATGTTTTGGCCGCTGGGGCTGGTATTTACATTTAAAGTTGAAATGGCTGCTTCTCTGCTTGGAGATGAGGTTGTCTACGCTCAGCATCAGAGGGTCCCTCGGGCCATAACGAGCACGGAGCATTGCTTTGTAGCGGTTCCTCTGGTCACGTAACCCAAACATTCTGCTGCAGTGTCCCCAAACACAAATCCCATCCAACAGATTGTTGCAGAGCAGCCACGTGTATTAACTCTATTTATCAGATAATTAATTTTGGTCACAGAGAGCAGGGATGACCATAATTTACAAAGTAGTTCGGGGCACATGGGAAAAGAACAATGCTGTAGTGTTGTGGGCTGCAAATGGGCAGTGTAAGTATGCTGTAGTGTCTCAGTGGATGTAAGTGATACGTTAGGGAACCTGAAGGTCATCCTTATGGAAACAAGAGAGTCCAGTTCACTTCCTTCTGAGTGCCTTTCTGCTATATTTTTTGGTTTTGATTTAATTTAGTGTTGCACAGCTCACTAAGAGATGTTATTGGTTCTCTGGCGGCAGTCATCTTTTAATAATCTTAACCGATAGGATGTTTATAGGCCAGCAAATGATTTTATAATAGTTTTAAGCCACAAATGCTGATTAGACTATGGGGTGTGGAACCCCATAAATGTATAATCGTTCTCAGTGCTATTTCCTGTCTGCGTTTTGCTGCTGGATGATTTCACTGCTGTCTCCCTGCTCCTTACTAGCAGAAGAGGAGCAAACACCAGCTGTGCCTTCCCCAGAGCCTTGGGAGTGCTGCTGCCTTCCACCCTTCAGCAGCAGTGTGGGTGCAAGGCACGTGGGGCACAAGCACAATTATCCTGCCGCTCCCCATTCCCTCAGTATCTTCAGACTCAGGGTTATCCTATTTGACAAAATGTATACAACATGCAGAACTTTGTCTAATTTTTCATCACTGGAGTGCCTTCTGTTTATCAGTAGCTCAATGATTATTGATATTACATTTCCTACAGAACACGTAGAGTCTCTTTGAATTTATTCTCCTTCCTCACAGTTTTTCTTCATTTTCTACAACGTTTGGCTAGAGGGAAGAGAAGGAGAATGAGCATTCACTTTTATTTTCCAGTTCAGGATCCCTTTCATTCCTGCCAGCAAAATACAAGTCACATTGCAAGCACTAGATAAATGGCTCCAGTTTTACCTCATCGCCAAGTGAAAACTCCTTGCTCTCAGTTTTTTGCTGTTAGGATGCGTTTGCTGTTATTCCACTTGCAACACGTGTAACAAGTTCCAGTCCCACTAGCTCCTGCCCTGCCCTCTCAGTAGGTGCTGAGAGGGAGGGGGCTGGCAAAGTTTCCTTTAGCACTGCTAAAGATGCATTTGGAATGTGCTGCATTGTTAATTTGCTTTCTATCTTTGGTAGCTGAGATTGGTTGTACTGAGCACTGTGAGCAGTAGGGATGAGATGAGGCTTACGTTGACCACTACATTAGCATGAGGAGCTTGACGTTACTTTGAGGAGCACATCCACGCAGGGAACGGCAGCCAAGGGGAGATGCCCTGGCTGGGAGGAGTTGTGCCTCCTGCTGGAGTGGTGTCCCAGCTGGCTGTGACCTCCTGCCCTCTATGGATGGTGTGTGACCACTCTCTGGCACTCTCTTCCAACAGGACATCATGTTTTGGGCAAGGCTAGAACGTGGAACTTTCATTTATTTTCATGTGAAATTTCATTTGTTCTCCCAAATTTTTGTTTTCTGTTTATTAATTTTGCAATGTGTTTTTACAAGTGAGTAGTAGCTCAATATTTCCGCTTCTCTTTCATGCTGTATCTCCTTTCATGTTCTTTTGAAAGTCGGTATTGGTTTGCATTGATCAAATTGCAGTTCCCTTTATTTAGAGCAAAGTGTCTGCTTTGAGATGCAATGAAGGGTAAGTCTGACACTTGTACAGACATCATACATTAAGGCATGTCAGTAGAAATGTAGGGCAGGATGTTACCGTCACTGTGTTGCAAGGTGTGAAATATATCAAATGTATTTCAATACACACAACATCTAAATATGTCTCTAAATTTTCATTTTAAGAAGTACCTTATTGGAATGCTTTATATTCCACAATATCTTTGTTGAAGTTTTTATTGAAGTCAACAGAATCTGCAGAACAATATCAATTTTGACAAAGACTGGCACTTGGATACAAGAGCCTACAAACAATATATGATGGGGGGAAAAAAGGCCCTTTATGACACCGTAGTCCTTGCAAGAATCTCCAGTAGATTGGTGCTAAACACCCTTTTTATGCTCGGGAGCTCTTTCTCAATCAGCCTCTATTGTGGGAGAGAGGGAAAGGAAGAGTTATTCTTTCAATAAGCCTTTTTTCTGATGGTCTGAAATCTCAGACACAATCAAGTCTTTATGTACCACAGAACTGACTGGTAGATATCAACCTAAATAGGTTAGATGAATTATTAATGTACCTGTTTTCTAGATTGACAATAATCGGTTGAAGAAGACAACTCTATTTTCATAAGTAGCGTGCTTCCAGACACAGCACCAAATCAAGGGTCTGGGCTGGGGCCCCTTAGTTTGGAGGGGAGAAGGCTGAGAGGCATGTGGCTACAGGTTACCAAATGGCAAAGACAAGAGAAGCTGTTCACCAAAGCCTTCAGAATTAGGGGTGCCCAATGAACCAGCAAGAGACTGATTTTTTATTTTTTAAACATTTAATCTTGGACTTCTTCAGTGTAGGGCTGGGGGTGCTGGGGAAGCACAAGGGGGATGGGGTGGCGTGAAGCAGTCAAGGCTCACGTGCTCCCATCAAACAGCGCCTTACTGCTGCTGTGGGAGAGGGAGCACCAACCCCCATGGCACTTCTTTGGGTAGTATGCCATTTCTGAAATGTCTTCAATTTTGTTTTTTAATTTTCCTGCCTTTTCCCATACATTCTGGGCGGGCAGAGGGTGTATGAATTTGAGCTCAGAAAGGATGCTTTGGCTGTTTCCCCACACCGATGAATGTGCCTCTGTAATGATAGTTTGTATGAAAAAACCTTATCCCACTTTTCTAACTCTTCTCATTTTCTCACCTGCTAACAACAACACAGACTCAGCTCTGGTCATCACCTGGAGGCAGATTGCTGCTTTTGAAGAACTGAATGAAATCTCAGTGATATGGGCAAATACTTTTGAGATTAGTTTGCAACTTGCTTAATTTGTTTCCAGAGTAGATTCGTCTCAGATTGTCCAATATGAAATATTAATCTTCTGCTCAGTCCTCTTAGTGTCCTGTGTCCAAGCTTTGTGCAAGGTATGCAGCTTTTTAGGGTGCAATACTATCAGGCCAGTGCATGCATAATGTATTAAACCAATTCATAAACAAATACAGAATTGTTTACCAACATTTGCTACGTATACAAGCCAATCTTTTCAGCTCAATTTATATTGATCATTTTAGTCCAATTTCCGCCTTTCCTATTAGAAGTTTTTGAACTGATGCCCTTAATTTTGTCCTTTGGAGCTGTAAGAATGACAGAAATGATGCTATTATGTTGCTCTTCAGAGAGCCGATGGTGGCAGCGGCAGCTTTCACTTCAAGTCCCCAGAAATCTTAGTGTGTGACTGATATTTCTATATTATTTTCATCTCTCAGGTCAATTCCAAAATAGGAGAAACTAATCCAAAAGCTGTGCAGTTCTATCACCTCCAGAAGAAGAGAGTACAGTGGAGGCATTAACAGTTGGTACAACAAGCACCTCTGCTGCCCTTTAGAGCCTCTTTTAAATGACACAGAAACAACAGCTTTGCTTTCCAATCAGGCACAGGAGGTTAAAATTTAATGATTGAACACTATCCCACTTGTAAGGTTGTCATGAATTTTCTCTGCAGCCTGCTGAATGAAAAGGAGTCTCCTTGACAAGATACCACCCAAATCCCAAGGCTGAGCTCTCTTTTTACAGGTGGAATTCTCCAATGTTTGCATGTTTTCCAGTTTGGCATTTGTGGCTTTAAGAACCATATGAAATATTTATGTGTTTTGCAATTGGCACTGCTTAGTTACTATTGGATACCTGTTGTGGTACAAGGCTTGAATTAGAATTACGCAGAGTATGAATTGCAGGCTGCAGAAGGACCCCCGAAAACAGCTCCATTTTGTTGAAAGAAGCTGATCCTTCAGTTTGAGGCTGAAAGGAAGTCCAAATTCTGTCCATTTCCAGAGGGATTCTGCTTTTGTCAGGATTTGTTGAATCAGGAGAGAGATGGATGCTTGCCTTTACGTGTTTTGTGAGAACAATAAGGATTTCTTAGCCACCATATTCTGTGTTAATAGATCTACTCCATGGGGAAGAACAAGTGGAATTGCCCAGCCTGCTGCTTCAAACCATGTCTCTCACCTTGTGGTTATCAGTTAATAGATCAAGAACTTTGGTCAGTGAGATGCAAGATTTTTTTTATTAAGGTGTAATTATTATTTCTCCTTAGGAAATGAAAACACTGAGCATCTCACACTATAGTCAATGCTTTACAGGACTGGTTCTGAAGGTGACACTATTAGGGCTAATTTTGGAGGTGAGGACCCATGGAGAGGGGGTAAAAATCATTGCCTTGAAGTGAGTTTCAGCGCAGCTGTCCTGCAGCACCTGCTTTGCTTCTTGGTGTTCTGTGGTTCTTGGGAACAGGGCTACAGCTACACACAGCTATGTAGGTACTTGAAGATGCAAGAAGATGCTACCAAAAATCCCCCTAAAGGTGCCTCCCTGTTAGTGAATGTTTTACATTTGTGGATCTGGCCCTTGACTTGTGGCTCCTTCCCAAGCTCTTCCAAACCCTTCCTAAAATTTAGTGTTTTGAGTTTAATTTCAGATCTGTTTCTTCTTTAGAACTTTTGAGGGGGATCCATCTTGGGGTGTTTATTTCTTTGGAACCCTAAAAGATTGACAGACTTTTGTGATAGATGTATACAGCTGTCAGTACTGTTTGCTTATTTGGGGGTGAAGAGACTTTTAATACAGGTAAATAGTTGATGATGTTGATTCTTAATGTCTTTTAATCTGGAATTTAAAATCTCGTGAATGCTTTTACATGCTCTCACATTGTCTTCGTTTCATGCCATTGTACTTCCTTCCACATGCTAGAATTCTACCAGCCATCCCTTTCATGTTTGTTAGGTACGGAACCACAGTTGTTCAACTTCAAAGTCATTAGTCAGAATGGAAACACAGAGATTGCCGGAGTCCTCCCAAAGCGTTTGTCTGAAGACCTATTTTCAGTTATATTATTTAATGATTCTAATCTTTGTTTCAGTGGTTGTAACGTGTTGATAATGTGATACCTGGGTATGGATTTAAACCGGAATTAATGTGTATGTAAATTTAATAGATAGCTCTCCCTCTTCATCTGTTGCGTAAATATTTCTATGGTAGCTAGTTGCATACAAAAATGATAGTCCTGCATACTTTGCAACACCAATTAAGGCCTGATATTGTAACATACATCTCTGGTCACCTTCCCTACTGTGTGCTTACAACAGTCTCAGCCTCTCCTACCATGTTTTGAGCGGGGTAGAGCTCTCTGAAAACTGTCTGTGTGGAGCACAGGTGGAGTTGGATCTGATGCACTGTGCGATATTTGTTGGTCCTGGGTGTGATCTTGGATCTGTTGTAGGGCTGAGATGGAGCGCACAGTGGTCTTGCAGGATTAGCAGAGGGAATGGGCTCCCTCCTTCCTGAAATGAGAAGTCGAGGAGTTCTGTGTTACCCACCTGGAAATAAACAACTCTTGTATGGAAAGTTTAGTGCAAAGTCATTTCCAGAAGTTTTTCAGGTGGGTGTAAATGTACCCCTGGTACTAAATTACTAGCTGAGAGAAAAGGGAAAATTACTACAATTAACTTTAAATGCTCTAAATTTTTTTTGGATGTTCGAGTACATTGCATGTAGCAGTATGGATTAAGGAACTCTCAGGAGTTCAAAAACATTTCTTTAGGATGACCTTCACAAGTTCCCTGGGACTTTGCTGTCTGCACTGGAGACGTTCCCGATGAGTGCCCATTAAATATTTATACCAGACCATATTTTTGCATATACATACAGTGGCCACCATTAACATTTCAGAATTTGTTTACAGATGCTGCATTTTCACCACAGTTATTTGCTAATTCAGGCATATACACAAACAAACGGTGTCTCAAATAACTCTTAACTGTGGGAGAAATACTAAATTTTTAATTGTGAGCACTGCGTATTCATGTGGTTTGTATTGTTATTTTAAATAATTGGGCCCAGAAGCCCCAGCTGAGAACAGCGGTCTGTTGCACAAACTTGCACGAGAATGTGGCCAAATACCTTTGCAGAGGAAGAGAGCTGCCATTCGGAAGACCTTCTAAGATTGTTGGCTTAATGAAGGTAGCTGCTAATTGAAGGTAAACTGAGAACATTCATTCACAGATTATGTCAGTGTAGGATATGAGGTTAGGTAGCAGCAACATCACATTAAAATAGAAATAATGCAAGATGGAGGAGGTTCATATAAAACTAATACGTGATGTATCCTTACTGAGTTTCCTCTCACTTTGGGTTCAGATTTAAGTGCAATTTACAGTCCAGTGCTCATAGTGGAAATGATGTTTCTTTTAAGTTGCAGTGATTCCTGTGCTTAAAGGGTACAGCTTAACAGAACACTACCTCTCTTTGAAATATGAGTTGTCAAAACTAAACACCCCAGTTCTCCAACAAACTTCAGATGAAGCCATGATAATCGGCACTGCTGTGTTGAATACAAAGTACATTCCCATTGTAGGGCTTGCTTCACTTCATTTCAAAGTGGCTTATTCTGCACATTGAAAATTTTCAGTTGTAAGCAAAACAGATGATGAATGAACTTGACAAGCAGCAAAAATTAAGATGTACTTTTAAGTGTGCATTCATCATACTACTACTGCGTAAACCTTATTCAGAATGAATGGTCTCAGCTCACTTATTTTCTGAGCACTGATCAGATTCAAGATTTTAGCCTATTTTTTTTTGCCATTTTTTTTCTGGTCAATGATCACCTCCAACCTGGTAAGCTGCAGATACAGAGGCCCCATCCTTTTCTGCCTGCACAGAGATGACACCACAGAAACACCTTCTGCTTAGGTGCGTGCATGTTAACGATGAGGCTTCTTAAATAATCTGTTCTTTTATAAATAGCAGCTCGTTAAATCTTTCACTCATAGAGCTTCAGAATGTTTTGTTTCAAAGCCTCAAGCAGTGGGTATCTGCAGTCACAGCCTCTGCAAGTTTTGTTTCACTGAGAGTAGTTCTTGGAGAGATTGCTGTGGAAAAGTGATGTGTCCTTGCTCAGAAGCTCTGCTCCCGGGCTGTGCTCTGGGTCACCCCTGCTGAAGGAGCTCACAAAGCTGAGAGTCAGGCACAGCTTTTCAGTGCATCCATCAGGAATGAGGCACTAATGGCTCTCCCAGTCCAATCACTTCAACTGGGAGCACAGGGAATGGGCGAGACTGCAGGGGTATTAGGAAGGGCAGTCAATTTAATGCTAGTGCTGTGAGAGAAGCTGAGCACTCGGGATGCCTTTCAGCCCAGAAGTTCCGTTTGCGGGGTTTGAATGAGGGAGGTTTCTCAGCTTATTCATGCCTGGGAACTGCTGGCTGACTATGTGGAAGCACAGAACAAGACTTTAATTTGCCAGTGTTTTGGAATGACTTTGTTTGTCCTCTTCACATTTTGGGTGTTTCAGAGGGCCATGGAGAGGCAGGTACATGGCAGAGTAATTGGCTTGTGGCATGTGAATCCTTCACACAGTGAAATGGGCACCTCTGGGAGGTGTGGGATTCACCTTTACTGGCCCTGGTGCAGGTGATGAAGCCCTATGCAGGGGTATCGACAGGGAACAGACAGTCACACCGCCACTTGCTATGGTAAATCACTTAGTAAATGAGCAGAAGGCAGGTGAGCAGGATTTATACAACACGAGGATGTCATCCTTTTACACAAACAGGCACTTAAACTGCTTGGTGCGGTTATGTCTTGTTCCCCTGGGAGTCTGGAGTCATTCTGAGAGGGGGGGACAGTTCAGTTCTGCTCGGAGCAGGCTTATCTATGCTCCTTATTTTATGTCACAGTGAAAGCTGCTGAGCTACGCCAGCCTGTCCTTGCTCCCAAAAGCTTGGGCTGCGCAGTACCTCTGTTCCCCCCAGCAACTCTGTTAATTCATTTAAATCTCTCCTAGGAAGTAACTTTTGCCGTCTACCTTCAGATGGGGAGTTGCAGGGGAATTACAAAATCAATATACATAATAAAGACAAACTAAATTTAGAGAGACCTTTGTCAAAACAGTGTGTGTATGTGTGCCTTATTTAAGAAAGATTTACTTTTTGCATTGTTCCCTGCATTCCTCCTCCATCTGTCTCTTGATCCTTCGGATCAAATGTAGGAAGAAGCGCTATAGATTCTGAGGTGTGAGAGTTTATGTGCGTATTTTGGTGTTTAATCGACTCATCTTTTTCATCTCGCCATTTTTTAGAAGTAGATCACAGTTTGTGCAGTATATAAACGCTATGGTGCGTTGGTATGGGTGTTTAGGAGGGGAATACTTGGAAGAGGTACGTTCTGTCTGGCTGAGCACGTTGCTGGGTGGAGAGGCAAGCCCGAATCCATCCAGGATGCTCATCTGACTACAGCTGTTGTGTCAGAATAGGGAAGTCTGAATCTGGTTGTGGTGATAACTAGAGTATGAAACCCTGGAATTTGGGGAAACGGTGATATTTGATGGATGCACAGTAAATGCTCTGTGTTTGGCTCTGGTTTAGAAAACATTGGCTATGAGATGAGAGGAGTTTCCCTACAGTGCTGAACTCCCACAGTCTGCCCAGTTTGATTTTTTTTTTTCAGCACTTTAAATAAAACCCCCAGGACTCTGGCAGAGCACTGAAATTTCTTAGGAACTCAGAAAAATATGGAAAATAATGGTAACTAATGGCATTCGCCTTCACTCAATTGTCATAAATCCTTAAAAAGCAAATCCTCACCTTTTCTAGATAGCGGGAGGAAGCCTCTTGGGTTGCAAGAGCTCCTCCAGCCCAGATCCTCATGATGGCTGTATCAGAGCCAGGTTTTAAAAACATGCAAGAGACCTTCTCCTGCTGAGCGAACCCCAGGCCTTGTCATCTCCGTGTTTGCTTCCCAGACGTTAGTGAGCTGGTTGCAAATGATGTTTGCAAACTCTTCCAACATGAGTCACCATTGAAAGGAAAGCAGTATGGGATGAGCTGGATTGGTCTCTGTCAGGGTAATGCTGGGTCATGTTCCCATATCTCCTGTCTGCTTCCAGGAGGTGAAAGCTAAACATGCAGTGCTGTTTCAGACCTGAGAAAGCCCCGCACGAGCTCAGTGTCTGCAGTCTGCAGACAGGGCAATTCCAACCTGTGTATCTTTGTGACCTGAGGCTGTCAGCCAAGATTACCCCTGAGCTATGAGGATGCAAAGGAAAAATAAGATAAAACAGCTTTGAAATTATTTTGTTTTGGTTTGGAGTGTTTGGTTGTTTTTTTTTTTGCTACCATCACCAAACAGCATATAATTAGCATTAGTATACCCCAGGAAATGCTGTCATAATCAAGTGGACATATTGGACACATTTCCTGATTGCTGGTTTCCCAGCTGAAGCTAGCAGGCTCAGTCCTGTGTGTACTAAGAGCAGTGCTGATCTTAGCACTCCATACAGACAACCTCCACCTCAGGACAGAAATGTTTTGCAATATTTACCCTCAGGAAAGAGTAGGCTTCCCACAAATTTCTTCTGTTCGGTGCATGGCAAAAATGGATAACTGGCCCTCAGTTTTTCCCTGTTTAACCAGACCCAAATTTGTAACTCACAAGCTCCAACACACAGCCTATGTATTTTGTTACCTCCCTTGTCAGTGATTGTGGAGGTCCTGGCACCATCTCATTGTGTTGATGATCTTTAGTCCCGTGCAGCTTTTCTGTTTGGTGGCTTTAAGAAGATGATGCTGTTTTACCTCTTCTTTCCTGGCAGGATAAAAGCCACCATCCACTCTGTACTGAATTGGAGGCAAGTGACTACAAGTGGTAGGTGGAAGGAGAGTTTCAACTTAGAAACTTTGTCAAATACCTCATGGTTAATTATTACTTTCTTTGAAATCATGTTGTACTGTCAAATGTCCTTTTTCCCCTTATTATTAATCAACAGAATAATGACTGACATAAACCCAGTATTTAGAAACCCTTCTTTTTCGTGGATCATGACAAGCATCAATTTGAATCGCAGAGCACTAATTTTGGGACAAACAAATAACATATAGCCTCTGTTTTGTAGTTATTTCTTTATTTAGAAATCATCAACAATAACTACCTGGCTATTTAATTAACCTTTCATTTTAATTACTTAGTTATTTATCTACCACAGCCTCATTATTTAACATTAAGTGTTTTGCTTTCAGAAATCTCGGTGCTTTTTCTGCTCAGTGCTGCTGTTCTGTCTGGGAACTCTCATTACGGATAATCTTCTGTATTTGTTTTTGCAATATATGTGAGCTTAATATTCTGCCCTATGCTTACTGTGTCCTAGCTGTCCTCATAGATTTCTTTTAGAGTAGCGAGGGCAGGCTGCATTTATAGTTTGCTTCTCACTCATTTTCCTGTGTTGACAAACCCTAAAACAATTATTTTTGAGCTAAAGGTCTACAAAAATTTTTGATTACCCAAAAAAACAAAGACCTGATCTTAAGAAAGAGGAAAATTCAGCACTGACTGCATTCAGTGTTCTTCATATTCTCTATAGGTTTTTGTAGGTACACATCCTCGCTGCACCTGGAAACCTTTCACTGTCTATTATGTAATATTGTTAACATCTGATATATATTTTCCTTCTCCCCTGCTCCTTGGGAAGAGGTGTGAGCTGCAGTGTGCCTGGGTGTTTTTGTTTGGTTTATGCAATATGCACATTTATCTGAGTTTGTTCAACTCAAGTGACTGTTCTTGAAAATGAGAGGTTGAAGGGAGTATAGTTTCTGTTTCAGATTGGGAAAGCTCACCATCTTGCACACGTGATCATAGTCCTCATTGTAGCATTATTTATCCTACACGAAGCCATCCTGAAGCATAGTTTTCAATCCACTCACACCATGTAGATTCAAAATTTGGTAGGGATGCACTCTACCAACATGGCTTAGCCTGGCTATTCAGAGAACTACGTTTTAATGTTGATGGAGATATTTCACTTATGGCCTAAGATTAGTTGGGTGGGTGCTGGGTACCGTGGCTCCACACTCTGATGTTGTAGGCTGCAATTGGGGTTCAGGCTGTGCAAGAAGGGCTTTGAATCTTTCTGAGGTTATTTGTGTGGAGAACAGAAATGTAACCTGATTGACTTGCAGTTCCCGTGAGCTACAGGGACTGCTGCAGCTTTCTATTCTCCCTAGGAGTTCTCTGGCCAGCTTCTTCTGTCCAGCCCTCTGCAGTAGGTGCAGACTTGCCTGAGTCACAGGAGGCTGGAACCAGGGTCCTCAGCTACATGGGACAGAGAGCAACCTCTGTGTGTGCGGATGCTTCATAGCCTTGGGCCTCTTCAGTCTTAAAACCACTGTGAAGCTCTTCTCTAGCCAGTAAGAGCCCTGAATCCTATTTCAGCTCAGCCGCAAAAGATAACTTCTAACAAATTTTATTTCCTCACAGAGATTTGAATAGACATCACGTTAATTGCAACAGCACTTCAAATTTTCCATTAGTGTATGCTGTATCATTTTTTCACGTCAGTGATTCTTTGTTTGGTCTGCATCGCTGCAGGAATATATTAAGAATCTTTATAGCCCAGACATGCTTAGACATGATGATTTTTCATTTATTGTTGTAGGATGCACATTGCAGAGCAAGCAGAAGGCTAACCATTTAACACCAAGTGTCTTATTAATCAGCTTTTGTTTATTTAATAAGCAGCTTTTGACAGCTGTGAGAGTCTGATCACATAGTTAATCTGAGCAGCACTTGGATCTTTGGAATGTTTGACATAGCCTTCCTGACACTTTGCAAATGCATGGTGGCCTCTGGATCTCGGATTTCTATTTAGAAAGTTTGTTTTCATATATTTTTTTTATTTTGGAAACACGAGGAGCGTTTTCTCTTTAAGATGCAGAGGAGGACACCGTGTAGGGCTGAAAGGTTTCTGCTGCTTTGTTCTAAAATTTAGGAGGTATCTGTAAGCACACAACATTCAAGGAACTGTTTGCCCTTTAGCATCAGAACTTAGAGTGGCAAGTGCTGGATACTGCTGTCTTTGAATCCTTGCCTGCTGCTCTGGGAAGTCATGGCGGCTTCTTACCATCCTCCATCCTCCCTTCCTTCCTGACAGAAATGGGCATGTTCATATATGTGTGTTCAAGCAAGTCTCAAATTATTTCAAGAGAGAGATGAGGACCAGAAATCACCTCTATAATTTCAGGGTCCTCTGGTTTCAACACTCCTCAGGTTTTCTCAGATGTTTATTCTTAGCATTTAAAGTGCTGACCTGCGCTGTGCTGCATTTCTGCACCTGGTGCTGCAGGCTTCATCTCTACAGGGACCTGGGGTCCAGAAGATGGTTCCTCCTCGGCTCCCACTCCTCAGAATCCCCTGGTACAAAGAAATACCAGACACCTCAGGGAAGCCTTTCTCTAGTTTCATTTGTTTCACGTAATCAGCACATATTTATTAAGTAATGATTTGGTCTGTTTGTTTCTAAGCTAGAAGAATGCCATGTGGTTTTGTATCTTCCATTAGTTCAATCATGTCACATTAGCAGGATGGGTTTGCGTGTACAGCCTGTAGCTCCAACAACCTCGGGCCTTGTTGCATGGATCCAGCAGCTGAACTTGGACTTGGCTGTAGCTAGGGAAAGCTGAAGAATGCTCCTTGATGTCCACTGCAACATGACTCAATAAAATCTTGAGGAAAATGAGGACAGAATATTCCTGAAGGAAATTTACAGACATGTGAGTTCCGGGACATTATTTTTCAAGCTAAAAGGGGATATAAAAAACCTTCTCCTACTCATGATAATCATATTTGTGTGTTTTTACAGCGCTAGATTGACGTGGAAGCTGTGTATTAAATTGACTTTATAAATATGCCTAATTCTAATCGCAGTGCTGTGGGCTATAGCACTGTGTCTTTAAAGATTGCTCAGGATTAAGTCTCAAACTTTATGATGCATTGCATAAATTGGTTAAATACCATGTAGGGGTGGGGAAGGGATTTTCATAAAAAGGATAATTTCAGTTGTTTTGTGAAATACATATTGACAGTGTTAATGTTAATTTCATAAAATCTATTTAAAAAAAGAAACTGCAAACAATAAGAAACCACTAAAAACCCAATCTCCTTGTACTGTCAATGGTGCAGCTTTTGGCAGATCCTAATACAATCTGAGAAATACAAAGATTGGTACTTAACTGCAGAGTGCTACGTTTCCTTGGCCTCTGCAAGTAGCCCCCATTATGCCATTCCAGTATTCATAGGTTGATATGTCAGGGCCAGTTATTAGGTGCTGCAAAGCTATTAAAAAAATAAAGTAAATCTGTTAGAAAATTTATTGTATTGTCTTTTTAAAAAATAATAATAAAGAAGAAATTCCATGCTTGGTAGAAAGCCAAGGGCAAGGCCAGATTTCATTTTCAGATGCATGGGTAGAACTAATTAATGTAACAAAGCTTTTAAACCCAAATTAAAAGAAAAGAGTGAGAAAGAGTTTTGAAGCACATAATTCAGTTTCTCTTTCAATCTGTTTCTGCGCCTTCATTGATTTTTAGGGGGCTGTTGAGTGGTTCAGTTGTAGTCATTAGGGCCCTAATTCTCTTAAGTACTTGTTAAGCAGTAAATTGTTTGCTTATGCCAGATCTTAGTAATTCATTGTCTTGAAACAAGGAAGAGAAATAGCAAAGATTGACATCAGAATTGTTAATTTTCCTGGTGTTATCAGGCAGAATAATAAGATCAGCATTTTCTAACATTTTCCTCTCTGCCCTATAATTAGAATGTAAGAGAACTCCAGAAATGAAGGAAATGGCTTGCCTAAATGAGAACGCTTACGCTCTGTTCTGGTATTTCATCCTTCCAGGAACACACTTCCACATAGAACTTTTGGTACCCAGCTCCCTCTGTTTCCAAATTTCCAGATGAAGTGACCGATGTGTTTAGGAGCAATGTAATGCTCCTTTATCCACTAAGAGTGGCACTTTCACCTCTCCAAGCAGGATCTGAAGCAAAGACTTCAGAAATTAATGTGGGAAGGATGGCTCCAAGAATGGATCATCTCACTTATTATGCTCACAGGATCTGTGTGGACATCTAAAACATATTTCTGCTTCAAATAATGTCAAAAGGTCCATCAGTTAATTATCTTTAAATGCTAAAGTTCCTGACAGGGGCATAAGCCCAAAACCAAATGATGCTGTGAGCACGGTAATATGGCAGTAATATTTTTGGCACAGATAATGCTGAAAGTGGAAGGAAGCCTACTGCCAAGCTTTGAGTTCCTTGGCTCTCCTCAAGAAGAAGTATTCCTCTGAAGATCAGTCTGTGAGAGTTCTATGCTCTAATGGGATGGCTGATGTGCAGGAGCATCACTGAGTGCTCTTTGACAGTGGAATTCTTGATGAACGATGTCAAAGATGGTCCCTCGGGAAGGGGAGAGTAGTGAAATTAAAGTTTAGGTTGGAGGAGTCAGCTCCTTATAGCAAAAGGAAATGCCATGTTCCCTGTATGGGAAAATGGGAAAGGACTCATCTTGAAAAGAGCTAGGGCCCATTATCCTTTAGTGACCTAAAATGATGTGGGCACGAAGGAACTATTAGAGGGCAGCAGAGGCAGAGAGAAGATACTCTTTTAAATGAGAAATAAGTCATTTGAAGAATGAGTTTGCTTGTATTTTTTTAATGTAATTGCTTTTCTCTCTATTAGCTAGATATCAGCTTCGAGACGTGCTATTCAGGCTTTGGGAATTTGTCGGCAGTATTTCAAGTTTGTTTCTGTCTATTGGTTTTATAGACTTGTCAGCAGAAAACCATGGGAGAACACAAATCAAGAAATCTTTAATTGGGTATAACTTATCAGTTCATTTCCATGCATAGTTCTTGATACTCCTATTTCCACAACAGTAAATGAGTGTATGCATTTTATTTTCATTGTGGTTATTCATTGAAAAAAAAATACATATCAATAGAAAAATGTTTTCCTAAATGCCATCTTGCTAGTGTTGTAACGTTATGTCTCTGAACTCTTATTTATGCCAATTATTTAGTATTATAATGGCAGTATTTAGTACTGCCATTTCCAAGAATTAAGATGCAGACTGCTTCTCCTTGTCTATTTCTTGCATTTCTATACAGATCTGGGAGAAAAAAGGAAAAAAAAATAGAGGGTTGTGGGGAGAACATGATCCCTCTCCTTTTCCATGTTCCTGCACCTCACTCCTCTCACAGGCAGTTTCACCTGCTCTGGATGTCTTATTTCTGTTCAGAGCGGTTTATTTTGGTTTACACCAGGACTGCTTTTACACTACGCTGTGGTGGAAACAGCACAGGAACGAACCTTTCTTTAAGACTGAGGAAGCCCTGGAGGTGTTTTGCTGGCTGCTCCCCGGTGGCCCTCAGTTGGCCAGATGTGGGAGCACGCTGGGTAGGCAGCGAGGACTGTGCTTGGGTTCACAGCCCATTCATCTGCTGCTGTATCCACTGCTTTGCTTCCACTGAGTGAGGCACTTCCCTTCCACCCCACCATCTGCCTGGTGTGAGCGTGTCCTTCCCTTCTACACTGATGAAGAGTTTGCACCATCTGCGCCTGCCCCCTCGTAGCGGTCAGGACTTGTAATATTGCAGTGGGTTTTCTGGTTGACTTCCTCATGATTTCCTCCTTTTAGCAAGAGCCCGGTGTCAGCAGAGGAGGTATGTTGTGGATTTCAGCTTTATTGCCCTCCTCAGACACATTTTACTGCTGGTTTTCTTTAATCTCATTGGCCCACCTCAGCTCTAATAGTGTCTTCCTGAGTTTCTGGGTACTACTGAGGGCTCTTCTCCGGCAGCAGCCATGCTTTAATACGCTGTGATGGTGTAAATCACTCTGATTTACCTGATTTTTATTGCTGTTGACGGAATGCAACGTCCTCATTTGTAACAATGAAATATACATTTGTATCCCCAGCATCCACTTTGCCTTTCCTGGCTGCAGCCAGGGTTGGCTTTTTCTGAGTCCCTCACTGTGGTGTAGAGGGCAACTGTTGCGTCTATAGCTCTGATTATCTCTGGGGGATATAGAAAAGACTTCTGTGGTGTTTGCTCCCTTGCAGAGGGATGGGTTACCCCAGCCACTGTCCATCTGCAGAGCCAAACAAATGGGTTTAATGCTTTAGTCAGAGCTAAGCATTTACCGCTTCACTAATTTAACTGCTCTAAGGATTTTAAAATAAGAATCATTACCTTCGGCTTTATTTAATTAAGTTTTTTAATTGTGTACTCTCTTTGCTGCATGAGGTAATTTGGGTACTTCAAGAAAAAAAAAATCTTATTCTTGTTACTGGGTTGTGGATTTTGTTCATTTAAAGTTTCCTTTGATATGACACCCATCGTATTAAAGTACATCAGGCTGTGGGAAAGCATCTGCCACATACAATGTGGGAAAGATGCTATGAGTCCTGGGCAAATGGTGACGTGGTTGCTGGAGCAGGGTCTGACTTCTCAACAGCCCTCCAGTTGGTAATGACGGATTTCATTCCACTGCTGGGAACCAGTGCTTCTTTTAGGATTAGATCACAGAATGAAAGCTATGGGTCATTTAAGCCTGATCCCAATTTTTAATGGTTTTATCATTCCTCTGAAATGACTATTGGAGAAGAGAAATAGGCCCACTGGGTGTTAGGATCACGAGGTATGTACCGCAGTCCGATCCCTGTATAGTCTATTTAATAGAAGAAAACACAGCAGAAAGATCCGTATGAGTGGTTTTAAGATCATCAGCTCTCTAAGCATTGTCCTTATTTCCCAGCGAAATTTCATAAGTGGTAATCACTGCTTTGGGAACAGACCATTGAGTGTCTGAGGATATTTGGCAGCGCTCATAGCCAAGGGGCTTAAGGGCTTTTCCACGTGGGGAAATCTACTGTCGTAATTACATCAGTGCAATTATACAGCTATAAATGTACCAACGTAAATACCCTGTGTCTTCCAGAAGGAGGATGACTTCTAGCTCATTGTGTTTCTGTCATGACATGCTTTGTGCAAAAGGGAGCGTATTTTGGCAGGCATGACTTGCCCTTACCAGGGAGCTGGAGTTCTTGCTGTGTCAAGTCTTCCACAGAGAGACATCCCATAATCTCCCCAGCCTGTGTAGCCTTGATGAGTGATGTCCCAGCACTACCATAAAATGAAGAGGGATGCACTGCACACCACAGTGGGGTTACGATGTACGTGGACAAGCTGCTATTCTATACAATAGAAAACAATCTAGCAGGAACACATCTCTTTTGGTACCACAGATTCTGAAAAGGGACGGAGTGACGTGCACATTCAGCAAGATGGTATAATAGTGTATTGATAAACATCCAAAGCATTGCTTTAGAGAAATGTAAGCAGCACGCTCAGCAAGTGTTCCCTTCAGGGCTGGGAGGAGAACGTTCCCAGGCTCAGGGCTTTGCTCCCAGGGTAGGTTGAACTGTACGAGATGTAGTGCAGGTGAATGGGGAGTTAATTTACTGAAGTTTCTGTGCAAGCTCCAGTTAAAAGCATTAGGAGTCTTATTTGCATAACCACTGTTATTTGAAGAGACTGAACTAATTTTGGAGTTATTTCTGTTCAGGACAAAGAAATGTTGCTTCTTTCTGCCAGTCAGCATTAGTAGCCAGCTGGAACCAGCCTAAAAAAGTTCCTCTTTAGATTTGCAATTATTACTTTTGATTAAATTAAAAAGAAGGACCTCATTTTGTTCTAAGCACACATTCTGCAGTATTTCTGGTACTGTGGAAAAGAGCACACGATGCGCTTAAAAAATAAATAATAATTACTGCTCATTAATTAGATTCTTTGATCCTCAGAGTGAGAACATCCCACCTGTGCTATCAGGTGACTTACAGTGTCTTCTCCAGAAAGAAAAAAAAGAGAATTTTGCTGAAAAAGCCTCTCTTTTCTGCTGTGTTACGCAAACAATCTTTTTTCTTTTGGTAGGAGTTCAGTATGAGCTCTTTTTCTTTTCCTGGCTTGCTAAAAATGTGTGATAACAAGTTGACTTCAGTGGGAGTTTTGCATGGCTAGAAGCTGAAGGATCAATCCCCATATTGTATGTGATTTTTGCCCTAGTAATTATTCTTCAGTGGAGAAATTTCTCCATGGCAACTGCTTCAAATAAGTCTTGTGTCTTCACCTATTTTTAAAAAAGGACATATTAGGATGTATGTTTAAATTTTTTTTTCACCCTAGAAATGGAGGGATGGGAAGGATCGGACAGAAGCAAAAGTGTACAGGAGGATTTGGCCAAATATGCCCTTTGCGCCGTTCACATCCCCACTTTTCTCTGTCCTAGGAGGAAAAAAAAATATATAGTTTAAAATGAATTGATTACCTTGTCTTTCCACGTCCCCTTCCTGAGCCTCTCAGACATTACAACACTGATTTGATCAATCATCCCACATCCACCCCGACGTTTCCTTAACACCAACTTTCTTCTCCCCACTTTTTCAGCCACAGTCTGCTTTCTGTCTGGCAATTAATTGTCCTACTTCTGTTCCCAGAACCGCCTTCTCATCATCTGAAGGTCAGGGCTTGCTAGCTGCTTTGTTTTGTACCTTCATCCCATAAACTAAAGGGAGGAGCATATTTTGTGACTGGATTATTCTCTCTCATATTGGACGCATCTCACTGGTTATCAGCGATGCCTCCACATGCTGTTCTGCTCCTAAAAAGGGGGACTGTCTACTTTTTTTGCCAAGGATCAGAAAGCACATTCATTGTCAGCCATACAATAGTCACCAAAAAAATCCAATTGTTTTAGACTTAATTTTGTCTTTTCATTTTAGTATGGCAAGTGTGGTTTCCAACAGAAATCCAAGAGCAAGGGTTTCATTAGAAATCAGCTTCTCTTTATGGTTTTCTATTGTTGGAGACCGCTATCTTTGGGAATAATGCATTCTTTTGGAAGGTCTTTTTCCTTGATTCATTTCCAAATGCGGGGTTATTGTTGTATGCTGGATGTGCTATTTTGTGTTCAATTCCTTATGCTGTGCCACATTATAAAGGCTAATGGGGTAAAATGGGGCCCCCTCCTTTCTGCTGAATGCATGAATATGCAAACTGGTGGATAAGTTCACCTGTCCTGGTGACATGAATTTGAAATGCCGCTCTCTGACAGTTTTGCTGGCAGGTTTTCACCCATGGCTTTTTAAAGCCACATTACATCTGTTTCACCTGAAAACCCACGTAGTGTGACATACAAAAGTCATTATCTAATAGGTTTCAGCAAGGCTACATACAATGTGAGAGCTCTTTTGTCACTTTTAAGGTTGCTTCTGGAAGTTTTTGCAGGTTATGTCTAATTTTAAAATCATCTCTTTTCTTTGTGAGAATCATTGAATGATGATTTTTAGCTGACTTTTAGCGAATCCAGAATGACTGATGCTGGCCCAGTCTTGCCTTCTCTCTCTGCTCAACTCTCTAGTTATGAAGATTGGTGAGGCATTGGCACAGGCTGCCCAGAGAGGTGGTGGAGTCACCGTTCCTGGAGATGTTCAAGAACCGTGGAGATGTGGCACTGAGGGGCATGACAGGGGTAGGCTGGGGTTGACCTTGATGAGCTTAGAGGTCTTTTCCAACCTTAATGACTTTATGCTGCTCTCACCCTCTCTCCAATGCACATCACTTTTGGAAATCCAATCTAGGTCATGACCCAGTAGAGATCTCTATATGCAGAACTAAGATGTCAACAAAGCATGTCAGAAGGTAGGAAGAATTTGGTGGAGGATGTGAAGATTATAAACCATCTTTCTCATTTAACCTGATTTATCACTGTACCAGGAGCTGTACTGCCTGTGCATGTCAGCAGGTACTGCTCAGTTATTGTCCTGTCAAAAAGAGGGCTCAACAGTCAGCATCCACAGGCTTGCTGGTACACTATAAAGCAGTGCCTGTTGCTGTTTTGCAGCAGTCAAAGTGGAGAGAATGGTTAATAAAGCTAAATTAGTATTATTCAGTTGACAGCCTCTTTGCAAGTGCCTTTTTAGCTCTTACATTTTGGGAAACAGCCTAACAATTAATATTGTAGTGGAAAGTTTAACTTTCTACCAGTTCTGATGATCACCAAAACAATACACGAGGTGCTGCAGCTCAGGTGGGCTGGACAACAGGCACTGAAGAGCAGCTGTCATGTTTGATACAGTGCCATTGGATAGAAGAAACTCTATGTGAATTTAAACATGATGCATCTATTGTGTTTTTGTTACATGCAGTTGTCTTGAACAGCTAAAACACCAATTTAATTGTGTTTTGGCATTAAGAAATCAGCAGTTTAAAAAGTGAAATAAACACCAGGAAGAGTGAAAATCTAGGATTTTTTTAAAATATATCTTGGCAAAAATAGTGATGAAACAGAACATTGTCAGCCATATTGGGAGAATAATTTGACTCTAGAAAGCTGTGAGACAGAACTTCTTACTATCCTTGCTTCCACAGTACCTATTCTGTCACTTAGCCTATCGTTAATTCATTCCGAAGAGCTATCTTGAAAAACAAATAGCCCAGAATTCCTGCTGAAAATGACAGAGATGACTCCGCAGGGAGAATAAAAGATAAACAACAGTTAATTTTTATCACAGAAATATGGACTCTTCTGCTTAATTGAGAAGTATCCAAATTCTCAAAGTACTCTCTGAATAGAAAATTCATATATTTATCTAATGGTTAAAATGGGTGTGATTTGGTACTACTCGTCAGTGCTTGTACAGGTCCTTTAGAAAACAAACTAAAAAATTGTAGAGGAATCTGCTTTGTTAGCCTTATTGTTAAGCTTTTAATAATAATTAAAACAATTAAAGCATTTCACAGCTTAATGTGTTTCCATGGACCATTGTGAGTTGCTTACTGGTGTCTTGTGGACAACCAAAGAGAGCTGGGGCACTACGTGGGATGCGGAATGCAGTCTGTGAACAGCCTTTGCTGAGAATGCAGAATTTCCATGGGCAATACATTTCAATCAGCACCGGTTTCCCCATGTGGCAAAGAGAAATATTTTTTGCAGTAGCAATAAAATGATTGATGCCGTTGTTTTTTATTATAGCTAAGTCTTAAAACATCCATTTATCCCATTCGTCCATACCATGCAGATTTTAAACAAAGTGACATCTTTTCCATGGGTCTCCTGAGCTTGTTCCTCTCCCCGAGGCACGGCTCCTTCAGTCTTTGTATTTTCCTCAGGGCGCCCATCTCCTTGCTTGTATAAGTAGGATAGTGAATGAAGTATTCTTTGGTGAGGAATTCAGCAAGTTTATTGTTGCGTTTATTGCTGGATCTGGGTTTTGAGCAAGGCTGAAGCAGTGGGACTGCACATTGAATGCTGAAGGGAAGAATAAATGTTGCACAGTCTGCATTGCCAGCTGAACTACATACTGATTTGGGCAGGGTCCTGAGGAGCAGGGAGTTATGTACAATGTGCTGTAATGCACAGGATTAATGTTGGAGGATTAGAACCAACAGTAGATTATATCCTGCTTTTTGAGAACTTGGCTTTGCAAGCTGAACGTTCTTCTCAGTCATTTTGTGATTGTTGTTTAGGAAGGAACTTTCTGTAGAGACTTTCCAACAACTTTACTGACAAAAATCCTCGTAGTCTAGGCCTTTTCCAATTATACTAAACCTTGTGCCCCATTGTATTATGGGTGTTATACTTCCCAAATTCAGCTGATCACTGCACCATGTGGCCATTCAAATGATGAAGAAATGAATGTGTCAAACCAAGACACAGGAGGAGAACTGAGCTTGATTTCCATGGCTGTGAGACCTGGAGAAGAAAATTTGTCATACCTACCTTGCTCTCGGATAATGATGTTCACCACCTTTTCTATAGAACCCCATAAGTTAGTTTTCCTTTCTTTCCTCATAAAGCTGTCCATATTTGCCATAAACAGTTTATTGAAAGGGAGCATTGTTTGAAACAAGATGGCGAATGCATCTCTCAGTTGTTCAGCTGGCAAGAGATACAGTAAACAAGGTGGCTAAAGCCTTTTTCATACCATAGAATGCCATCTTGTTGTCATAATTAACGTGTAGTGAACCAGGTATTGGTTATCTCTTCAGATCAGAGCATCTTGATGGCTAATGCAAATTAATGACGCTAGAGCACCAGACTAGATGAGAAAAAAACTAATGTATCAGCAGTTCAGCTTACAATATTGAGATTTAAAGAAAAAAATGAAAGCAAAAGCAGGGGGTTGTATATGTTAATATCCTGTAAACATAAAAATGCCAGTTAAATGCAGGAAGCCTAACACATGCTCCTGTCAAATAACATTTCTGGCTATGGAAAGTACACGAGTAGATTACAGCTTCATGTTTTTCTCAAGGCGTGTTTGTTTAATCTCCATCACAATGTAACTGCAGGATCTGCTGTCTACATATGTTTTGTTATGTTTGTATCCCATGCCCAGATTTAGGTAGCACACAAGTGAAATTCTGCCATTTATTAAGCAATTAAAGGTGATCCTACTTTTCAAGCACCTATTAGAATGCAATAGAAGTCGTGACATTTATCTTGCAGACTCATGCTTTTGAAATCTAAACGCATATGGAATATCAAGTAAAGAAATTTGACTTGCTGAGCTGGATTTTCAGGTCACGCTGAATTTACATTTGTGCAGTCTTTTCTGAGGAAAGAGCCTTTGCTGATATCTTTGAAGGAATGTGAGATAATGGCCTTTTGCAGTATGACGTTTGTACTTCTAGAAAAGCTTTTCATGGCCAAGAGCTATGCCCAGGCACTTCCTTGGCTTTGATAAGATTAATTGGTGAAGAGGCATTCTACATTTAATGAAAATGAGAAAAACATGTTTTGATGACTTTAGGGACTCTTTTGTCTTCCTAAAAATGACCGTTTGAGCCTGCTGAGGATGGAAATGCCTGATACATTGAAATAAATCACAGAGAAATATATTAGCAGGCAGACAATGTAGTTTTGGATGTAATATGAATTATATGGCTGTGGTTTATAGATATGGAGGAGAAATCCATGAGGTTCTGCATGAATTCTGCATGTATCTGTGCGTGTAAGCCAAGCCTTTGCAAAATAATAGCAGAAAGAATAGTGTATGCTGTGAGGTTGGACTTGAATAATTGTTCTGTGAGCTGCCTCCTTTTTATTTAACAAAGATAGAGGAATCTTTGTAACACAGGAAAATTTGGACTCTATAATGTGTTGATTATCCTTCCATTAAATGTTATTCTGACACAGAAATGGAATATAAGTTAGCTTTATAGGGGAAATATTGACTAGACAGGCTGGAAACGTAGAGATTGATTTTATTATTTAGGAAGGCAGAATATTAGGATACATGAGCGTTTCTTTTTTTAACCAAAATGCTCGGCTGTCAGTGGTGAAATATTACTGCAGGAGAGTTTTCTTTTTATACACAGTGGTAAGAAGTATGGCTTCCTTTCTCGGCACTTCAGCCACAGATGCTATCAGCTAAACCATCTGTGGTGACAGATTTGTGTTATATCACTTAAAAACTAAGCGAAGCTGGTAGAGCCTCCTACTACAGGATATAAGTAGCTCCTGCTAAGGCTGCGATGTATTCCGATTCTTTCTTTCTTTCTTCAGGGGGCAGAGAGGTGGGAGGATTGTGTGGATAGAGACCCACAATAGCTCTCAGTCGTGTCTTTGCTGAGTCTTGAAATGCTGGCGCAGATCTGCTGGGGCAGTGTCCATACAAAGTTCCTTTCTTGCTATCCCTAGAGGTCTGGGCCAGTATTGTTCCTTGAGAGCTGCTGATAAGCCTGACTCACCTGCGGAGGTCATAGAGAAATCTGGGGAGCACTGACTTCCAAGGAAGTCTATGGGAGGTAGTACATACCAGGCTCTTGTGTGGTCTGTGCTTGTCGAGAGGAATGAATCTGCAGAGAGGAGGATGCTTCCCCAAACTCACCTTGTCGTAAAGATGGTGGCACTTGGGGTAATGTTTGATTCCTCCTGCCTGATTTTTGTCATGGTTTCCTTCTGCTGATCCTCAAAGTATTCTTAATAGGTGTTCTGAGATTTCCTGGAGCGTGACAGTTAAGCTTTGAGCACTATTGTTAGCAAGTCCTGACCATGGGCAACAGCTGAGCGCTGCTAGGACTGCAACCGCTCCACCACACGTGCAAAGCTGACCGCACCAGGGACAGTTTCTCAGCCATGACTGTTTAAGAAAAGGGTGTGAATGTCGTGTAATGTCTCACAACATTTCTGTGCATTGAGATGTGGCACTTCTTTTGGAAAAATGCTGCACAAAGCCAAGAATGGAAACTCTCAGTCTTTGCATTTGTGACTGTCCAGTTGACAGTATGTGGACCTACATTCATCTGGAAAAATACATCTTTTTCATGGCTCCATGAGCATTAAAGAAGTGTGTTTTTAGACTGTGAAACAATTTTTTTGCTTCCAAGAACATTGTGATGTCTTTCTACATGCATCCAGAATGCTCAGATACCAAATAAGCACAATTGAATGTAAGTGTGATAGCTCTCCAAGTATTTTGTGCTGAGAATTATGGGCTTTTCACCCCATAATGCTGTCAGCTCATTCTCTATTTCAAATTCTAGCAAGTAATGACAGCTAACAGTGTTGAGCACCTTTATGGGCGATGGCATTTCACGATCTCACGCTCCCCACTTACAAAACAGAGACCACCTTTTTGGTCACGTAGGGAAGTGGCCTTGATTGCTTTCAACGATAGAACCCATAAAACAACCAAGAATAAAACGGTGTGATTTTAGTAAATCTAAGTTATAACAAACACCTACTTGTCAGTGTAAACTTGCAAAATTGTCTTTCCTTTTTAAAAAATAAGATCCTACCAATAACTTATCTTTAAATCCAGCAAAGAGACTTTCATACAGATAATCTCAGGAAAATGTCTTTCGTACTTGGGAGTCTGGGCTTGCTATACCTCACGCACAGTAACTTTACAGAGGAAAGTCATAGCAGTGGTTCCCTGGGTACCTAATTCTGTTGGGATATAGTGCTGAAATGCTTTGGAGGATTTGAATAAAACTGGTTTGTGTAATAAAAAGATCCGCCAGTGCGCCAAAGAGAAACATCTGAAATTGTTTCCTTTCCGTCTCTGATTTCCAGAATTTACTATTTTTTCCTTTGAAAATGTAAACCGGCTCTAATCTATTTTAAAGCAAAATGAAGGGTGCTGCATTTAATTTTTGTTTTTCTTTTACTTATCAGAGGTATTGCATACAATGGATACATATTATTAAAAGAGAGAAGAAATGGTGATTGGTTTTACTTTGGGAGCAGTGGTGTCTCTTGAACTGGGTTTTTTTCTTTATCAGGTGTTTCTCAGGAAGGTTTGTTTTATGTATATGTATGGTAGCATTAAACTGAACTGAGCAACGTTTATTCATTTTGCAGGTTTTCATGTTTATCAGGTGTGCTTATTTTGCAGTCTTCAATGCTGTTAACTTGTTGCTTGCCAACTGTCTGCCCTGCTGGCCTTGTGTTAGGAGAGGGAGCTTTGTGGTGTCCTTGCAGTGCCTTGGAGCTCTAGGAACACGTGTGACAAAGTCAAGTCAGACTTCTTGGTCTGTGCTTGTGGGGAGTTTTTCCATGAAGGACCCCAAGTTCTGAAGCACCTTCTTGGTGCTGTCATCTGAAATCTTGCCTTCGGAGAGGTTTCCTGGTGTCTGTGCCTGTCTGGTGCGCTGCTGACTGGACAACACTTGGCCCTGACAAAATATTGCTGAAGGAGATGTTATAAAGGACTGCGCTCGGACAACCATGGGTTCTTGTCTGTGGGGAGACACTGCTGAGCATCATCCAGTCTAACCTACTGCTCGCAGCAGGGCAGGAAGGGCAGGCTTCTCAGGAGCAAATCCAGTCAAAGTCTGAATAAGCCATGCTGTGTGAAGCCTCAGTGAGGTCTGTTGGTCAACCTAAAATTAAATGCAGACATGCGCTTCTGCAGTAGGAAAGGTGCTACCGAAAAAAGGTCATTGCTACACTGTGTGTAAAAAGGAAGACAAGAAAACCAAAATCTGTGGCACAAGTTGTCTTTTCCATTACATCCTTGTCACGTCCTTGAAGCCAGGAAATCTGTCTACTGAGTAGCTTGGGTCAAGGCTAGGTTCTGCTACAGGGATGTGATGAGTCTTGTGTAAAGAAGAATACTTTATTAACAATATGTTTAAGTTATGTCAACTGTCAGCCATTCATGAACTTTTATTGACAGTCAGAACCTGAATGACTTGAGTTTTGGCTGTCATTCAAGGGTGCTTTTGCTTTCAGGTCTATCTTAATGTGAAAGCATGTAATTTATTTCATTTGTGGTGCTGCATAGGAAATGAACCTAGGTCTCTAGTGCTCAAAGGCAAATGTAGTAATCATCTGCATGACTTGATTCCTTATTCCTGTAATATGAAAATTGTCAATTATGGATGAATTATGGGTGCTACTGATACCTGTAATTTGGTTCTGCAGTTTTGTAAACATGCAGCTGTATTTAATTGTATTTTACTAGTCATGTAATTCATTAAGGTGCACCTGCAGTCACCTAAGATACAGATATTAATGAAGTGAAGAGCTATATTTCATTGTCTACTATTTATATTGACTTTTCTTACAAGTGTTTGCATTTAATCACATCTGTGTATCTGAGTTGCTGATTAAAAAAATCATGAGATAAACAGTGAACATAGTTAACTGCTATATTTTAAGTTTCTGAAAGTACTTGCTTAAATAATTAATTTAAATAATTGCCTTCCTATGCAAAGCCCAAGACTTTGCAAGGAGGTAAAGCTGTAGAATTGATTTTTGCAACTGTTGGCAAAGATGAATCAGTAGATAACTGATTTCAGGGATGTGAGCTAGTCAGGCCCTTGCTCTCTATTTCCGTGGTTGACTGATGATGGATACTGTTCAGCCCTGTACAAGTACAGTACCTTTACCTTTCAGAGTTGAATCCAGTTAGGAGAAGTTATTGGGAATGTATTTTTAAAATAGATTTGTTATGCTGTGCACAAACACGTTTAATATGCACAGCCTGTCCCTCCTCTGCTACTAGATATTCCTGTCATTTTGGTTTAAAAACAGAAATGAAAAAAGCAGGTAGCTTTATTATCCATATAACCAGTCTTGGGTTCAGTGCGTTTTGCAGAATACACAGGTAGAGCATTGAGACTGAGATCATACAAATAACATCTTGGGTTTTTTTTCTTCCTATTATTTTTCAGCATGTCTCGTTTGGCCTGTTATTATGGGGATAAAATCTGGTCTTACGGTTTCAGCAGGTCTGGGGTAAACTCTGGCTCCACAGGGAACTGCCATAACGTTATTGCATAGCATAGAGATGGAAAAGAAGGTGACACAGAGAGCTTCTGTTACCATCTGTGTCCCAGGGAACAGTGCTCCATGGCTGCTGTCTGTATGGGAGCACCCAGCAAAGAGTGATGAGCCCATTAGCTGCAAGCTGCTTAGGTGAAGCTCAAATCTTTCCATCAGCGCAGCAGAAACACTCTGATCTCCTTTCAGTGTTAGTGTCTGCCAGTTTCTGCTCTCTGTGTGAACTGCCTCTCGTCTCTGACCAAGTGTGATACTCAGGTACATTCTTCTTGTCATTTCTGTCTCCTTGGGCAGAGCATCTCTTTTCCTCTTTCCCTCAACTAGACCTCAAAGGGTTGTCCTCATTCACACTGTTACATATGAAAAAAGCCACACCACTGAAGTTAAATAGCGCAGAAGCTAAACAGAATAAAATGACTGAGTCTGGGAAGGAGATAGAGTCACTTACCATAATTTAAATACAAAGGTACTGTATTTCTTGAAAAAGTCTCTTTTCCTTGAAAGCAAATTGTTGGTTGCTTGAGGATCTGTTCTAGAAACTTGCTGTGTATTCCATGTTCACTGAAATGTTTTTTTCAGGAATGTTCTTACAGCTCTAGCTAATAGAATACGCTTTCTGCCTCAAATAAAGTTGGTCTTCTGCCTTGTAATGTGGGCCCTGGGGCAAAAATAGATTGAATCCTTTCCATACATCTTGACATGTTCAGAGATGTGTAAAATGTTTGTCACAGGTTTTGGAGGGGAGGAGGGGGAAGGAGGGTTAAGTCAGTGTTTCAGAAGTTTCTGTGTTCTAAGCGAGTATGAGGACATAGTAAAAGATGTTTTCTGGCCTTACCATGAGATTCTGTGATAGGTGCTTTTGTGACTGCGATATTTGTCACAAAGCAGACTAACCCCATCACTCAGGTAATGGGCTTTGTGGCTTGGCACCACCTAACCATGCAGTGATGTTTACTGTAAGTGTAGGCTAAATATTCTTTAGCCTATCTAGGATGTTAAGTACTACCAAGCATCACACCTCCATTTCTTGCGATGATTGGCAGGTACACTTTCTAGCTAGGAAAGTGTCAGGCAAGGAGATGAACTGGAATCAGAGCAGCAAAGCTTACATAAGGGGATACAGGGACCTGAGGTGAAAGAGACAGATACTCGGAGAGGTGCCTTCAATTGGAAGAAGTTGAGAATTAATGTTGTAAATAACTTCCAAAAAAATACAGAAGATGCTGGAATGAATAATCTGATTATTTCTGTCCCAACATCTGTAGAAGTACTGGAGTGTCCAATGGTGGAACATCTGCATGGGAACAATACAAGTACTCATGTTCTTGTTATCCTACAGTCTAAAAACAGGAGAGATAATAGCACGTATCTTCTGGTTTTCTTTTTTGTTTGTTTTGTCATGTTCATTAAGAACACGGAGACAAGTGAAGGAAAAGTTAAAGTAAAAAGAACAGGAAACTTCCATTGTTGTGGAGAGGACTGGGAAATGAGGAAGGGTGGATGAGAGTTTATTGTACATCAGAGTAGGGATAGTGTCATTCCCTAGGGGAATACTGCTCAGACATCTGAGTTAATATGAGATCCTGACTGTTTCATGATTCTGTTCTACTGACTGTATTAAAATAAGGTATTAAAGAACAAATGAAATACAGAAAAATGTTAACAGTAGGCTACATTTTCAAATCTTTTTTTTACAGGCTGTTATTTCCAGGGAAGTATAGGATAGATGAAACATAGTTCCAATAAATTATTGTCTCTGTTGGATCATTTTAGAGTCTTCTTTCTGCGTAAGAACAGGATTTATAGAGAGGATGAGATGACCAAATCCCACAGGCTGGTCCATCTACCGGGCCTTGCATTTAGGCCATTTCCAGTTAGGGTCATTTTCCTGCTTGGGCTCAGACAGCTTCCTACAAATCTTGGCCTTCAATGGTCTCTGGTTGAAGTCTACACTACGGACATCTCATCCACGTCACTGAGTGAAGGAAAAAGATTTAACACTTACATCTGGTTATTAACACCATTTGAAGTTGTCTTTCAATAAGATGCTCTTTCAAGCCATCTAGATTGAACGACCTCAGTCACTAAATGGTTCCTTGTTTTTGCTGAAAATCATGCAGTGTTGGAGAATAACTCAGTGAGTACTGAGTTTGCAAACCTATTGATTTCCTCCACCTTTCCCCCTCTGCCAAGCCGTGGACGCTACTTATGACAGCACCTATCTCTTATTTTTACAAGAAAGTTCCACGCACAGCAACAAACTTCAGAAATTAATGGCTTTATGACAAACTTACAAAATTGTATGGTTGTGTTTACTCTGATCATGGCTTTGTTTACAGTCTGAAGTGTTAGAGCAGAGGAGAGGCGCATCCAACTCTCATCTGCTCAGTGAGTGCCACATCTGATTCTTTTGTGCCAAGTGGAAACTGAGTTTTCTTGGCTCAGCAAAAGGTTGCTATTGCTGGCATTTGCTAGAATTTAAAGCTCTGCTGTTTATTCTCATGATTGCCATAGCCACGTAGCACTGTCATTATTTTTTGCTGTTGATCCCTAAGTACACTGAACTAATGAACTTTAGTTTAAAATCTTAACGCTTGTTTGTATAATTGGCTCTTGCTGCATTGAGCATTTACTCTTATATCACAGATCTTTTATTGCTGATCTCCACTCAAATACTTCAGTGATGTAGGCTTATCCAGGCCACAGAATTGTTCAGTGCACAATCTGGGTAATTCAATGTTTGGTTTCCTGCTGCAGTACATGTCAAGGATAGTTACCTTAAATTCAGTTTGTCCTGAATAAGGACAGAACTATTATTTTTTGCATCAATAGAAGTCCAAGGGCCAGAAAAATAGATCATTTTCTCTTTTTTAACAATATTGGCGATTTCAGGATGCTGCAAGATGCAGCCTTTGCTAACGTTCAGCTTCCTGCTGTCCACTGATGCTTTCTGAAAGGATCTCAGAGAACTCACAGTATGAAGCACACAGTAGCTGTGCATTAAACACAGCTTTAATTTGAAAATAAGCGTGGGATAGTTTGTAGTTTAATTGCTTTGTGACTTCATCTATCTAAATAAGGTAGGAAGAGGGTATATGAGCCATCCTCCGTTCCACAGCTTGCTTAAACCTCCAGTCCCAGTGAGAGGACTGGGAGATGGTAGGCAGCTCCAGGGGCTGGGTAACACCTTGGCTCAGCCTTCCCACTCCCTGGGTCAAAATAATCAAGCCGGCACCCACGTACAGGGAGGTAATAACCCAGTCCTGTTATAGGCCAGTGGTAAATTGCTAGCTACACTTTCTCTCCCACGGGAGTAGGTGACTGTGATTCAGAGATGCATCTCTGAGTCAGGTGGCTTCCTGCTGCTCATCATGGGCTGCTCACTCTTGGTTTAGTGTGCAGCAATTCAGAAGAGTCAGTGCTCACTGGAAGAAGCTAATTTGAGAAGAAAGTATCAGGAACTGATTTGCTTTTTGGGTTCCTACTGAACCAGTCTCCCATCAAGCCTTCAGTGGTAGAGAATGGTTTAGCATCCTGAAGTTGAAATTTTACATCCAATCTTTCCTACTCTTTTCTGGAAGTGCCTGTTATAAAGCATAGGAACGTAATCATAGTAAAAATCGTGCGCCTGCGGCGGTGTACTCTTCTCAAATATGCATTTCAGAAGACAGCACTGCTAAAGATAGAGGAAGAATATGAAATAGTTCAGGTAGCAGGAATTTTCTGGCAAATTATCTGAAATTTGTAAAGCTCAGAAGTGTTGAGTTTGTAGTGTACACAACACTGCACGAGTCTTCTGTGCTTGAAGAAATGTTTCCTTTGCATGTTGCTTTTGGATTAGGGTTCATTCTAGAGACAAGCTATTTCTGAGATTCTTGCGAAAGGTAAAGACATACACTGACCACTTCTGCTCCAACATGAGCAAACATGCAAGAATAATATGGTGTATAGAGAACTCACCCAAATATCCAAGAAACCTTTGGTTTCTCCTCTGCTGAGTCCAGTTGTTCAATAACTGTTCCTAGACAGTCAAACTTCATCTCACACAAGGGGGACAAGAATGTTATTACTTGTAAATCTACTGCTAGTCAACAACTGATTGGCTGAAAGTGTACACAAAAACCTTCCTTAGGCAGGAAAGCAAATGACAGAATAGGAGAAATTCATAGTTTTGACATGTTTTAACAGTAAGTGTCTCAAAACCGTACAAGGTACCTTTTATTTCTGTCTTTTGTGCACAATGCTGCTCATGTCTTTTTCTCTCTGTAAAGCAGCTGTGATACTTGTGAAAAGGCTGTCATCAGTGCCAGAGAGAGAAATACTGCATGAAAAGTGACAGTGGAAGTTTTTCTACTCTACAAGTGTCCTTGCCTTGATTTTCTTAGGAGCTGTGTAGTAGATTAAAGGTAGTACCTCAGCAATTATGGCCATTCAAACAAAACTAGCTATAAATGTCTCTGCTCAGTTGGTAGACTCTTCCCCATGCATCGTTTAGTAACATCTCTGTTGCATGCCAGAGGGAGGGCTGTTCTCCAGAGCAGTGCTTCACCATGGGGCTGGGAATTTAGCCTCTCTTCCCATTACTCTTCAAGACTCTTGGTGAGAACCATGATTGCATCCATCTAATAGTGTCTCAGCAAGGGTATCTTACACCTTGGAAATGATCTGATCGTCGATCCAGTGACTACACTGTTGGCTGCTGGTGTTGTTATGAGGAACTGGTTGTTGTCACCCAGCTGAGTCAGGACAACAGATTGCCCAAATGATTCTGCAGGGGATCAGTGCATCCCTTTTGGTGATTATCTGCTTAGTACTTCCAGATCTCCTTACTCCTGTTACCTTTGAGCAAGTCCTTTAGCTCTAATCTTAAAATTCAGGTTGAACATTAGAGTAACATCTCACATTAATGCAGTTCCGTATTACATGATTCCACTCCTTAAAAGTGCCTTCTCATTGTCAGGAAATAATGTTATAAAACAAGAAGACCCCAGAAACACTAATGCATCACCATCTCCAGAATTGTGTTATCTAAAAAATACTTAAAGTGCCTTTTTCTTTGCCCTGTGTCCGGAATCAAAATGAGGGAAGACAAATTTTTAAGATAAATTGGTTTGTGAAAAATTTATGTGCACTTTACTAGTGCAGGCAGGATGTAATCTGTTTTGTATTGAATCTGCTTGAAAAAAATAAAGCACAATGATAATGAGAGTATTTTAAAGGCACTTTTAAATTCATGCCGGCAAAAGACAAATAGTCATGACTTTTAATTTCTATAAACTTAACAGCTGGAGACAAAATAAAGCATTATTAACTTAAAGGGTGTAAGGAAGTTGCTTTTGTTTCAAGAACAAAATAAGCGGTTCTATTTTCAGTGTTATCTGTCTAAGCTGTCCATCTGATCTTTCTGCTGATATAGCCAGGCCAGTGAGTGGTTGTATTTACTCCGCTTTTATTGTTAGTAGTGAGAGAAGAGGGGCCACAAACATCTCCTGCCATTACCATGTTCCCCAGCCCAGTACTGCTTGGAAGAGCATTGGATCTTAAGGAACAGCATTGCAGGGACAACTTGCTTTGCTACTTAATAGGATGTTCCTCATATTCAAAACATAAAATGTATTACCAAATAGTAAGGAGCTTCTTAACCTCATTTTATTGTTTAGAAAAATATTTTTGGTCTTTTCTATCATGACAGCTGTTAATGATGTTTCTCGTTGTCAAACTGAGTTCTAACGCTGATCTTAATTACATTAAGTGCACTTTACTGTTATCAGAAGATAAGTTATGTTGCTTTATCACTGTATGTTTTATATTCCAACAAGAGCTAATCTGATTTACTTTTTTTTTTCCATTTTGATTAGAAATTTAATGATGATTCGAATGCCAGTCACGGTTTCCTGTTGTTCTTATGTACCTGCTGATTCTTTTGACTGATATATTCAATTCTACTTAAATCAGTGGTATCTTTTTCGAGTAAATATATTTATTAGCCACCTGCAGGCTCCTCCTATGATTTCCCGAACTTCACCATAGAAGAAGTTGTAGACTATATTGTATCAACAGTAAACCACAAGTTCATGTTTACGTACCATGGGGTTTCCCTTGTGTCCTGAGTCTTTACTAACCGATTTGTCATAGAGGAGAAGGTCACAACCTTTGTGTTTAGGAAATCAATAGCAGCTGCCACTTCTATTAAGGAGTGTTGGCTGAAGCTCTTCTATCTTTGCATATTGTACTGCTGTCTGTATTTGCTCATGGTCTGAAGCTAAAAATGGGACAGAGCGAAAAGGGTAGATGGTTTTTCACAAATAAGTGCATCTTCTCCCTAGAGCTGGGAAGGACTGGTCTGAATATGGCTTGAGGGAAAAGGGAAGGCAGAAAAATTGATTGATCTTGAGGAACAACCAGTGTTTCAAGTAACTGTCATGTGGCTCTTTGCTATTACCACACTTACAAGACCAGCTGTACCAGCTGTCATTACTTAAGCACTGAATCAGTGCTTGACCCGAGGGCTGTGGACCTTTATTGGTACCTGTGTTGTTGTCCTTTCCATCACTGCTCATCACCAAGATGCATTTTGTTGCCGTCTTATCTCTGACGTGCAGGAATGCACGAGTGCACCAGCACGACAGCGTCATTACAAAATCAACTCACCTCACTACGTTCTGGGGAGAAAGTGGGCTGAAGCCATCCATAAATACTCCTGAAGTCAGCATGTGCAATTATGAAACATGTTTCGTGATTTTAGCTCAGTGCTTCCCAATTGGCGCCAACAAACGAGAGAGTCATTTAATGATCATACTACATGTGCTAAGGATAAACTTCCCTCCTCTCACTGTGCTGCTTATGGGTTAGCTCCTGAAGTTGGAGCACCCAAGCCTGGAGCATCACAGCCATAGTGGTGTGGAAGTGGGCTACAGGAAAACCCTGCTTGCTCTGCTTGTGGTTTGTCATCTTGCTGCCTGCCGCTGTGCTGTGGGTAGGTTGTGTGCTCTCTCCGATGCATTTTGAATACTGAACTTTTAGATACTGACCTGAAGCAGAATGATGCCACTGCTGAATGCTCTATTTGCAGGTGGGATACTCTTAGGGAACAAGCATTTCTATGAAAACTATTAGAAGAGGCAACTGATAGAAGTGTTTCTGTTAAGGCTTATTAAACACTATCAATTTTATCCTCTATTTTCAGGGATTTCTAATTTTGCAGTAAGAATTCACTCAGCCTTGAAACTTGGCACCCATGGTTTTATTTTAGAAGAGATTTTTTAAGACACAAAAGCAGAAATATTCTCATTCTGGCAATGGCTTAAATAGATAATAACTTTCAGTCCTGTGCACAGCATACTGGAAAGTTTTGAAAAAAGCATTACTGTAAGCTAAAAAAAAAAAGTATACTTTGGTTATTAATAGAAATATTTGCTACTTTGTCTATTTAATGTGACATGGTGTAATTTGAGGATTGCTGTCCAGTTTGTGCAAACTACCGAGATACACAGATAGCACTGTGCTGTACTTCTAGCAGGAGCTGGAGCCATATGCTCTTACTTGGGAGATCCCATGAAAGAAGGGTGTGATAGACAGGGGAGATGTCCAAGACTGGGTAGTTCTGAAAGCACTATGAACCAACTGTTTTGCAGGAGAGTTTTAGCTTTGAGATGGTGTGTTACTCAAATGCCTGGGTCTCTCAAAGGAGGCTGTAGTGAGGTGGGAGTAACAGTGATGGGAGGAGACGTAACGGCCTCGTGTTACACCAGGGGAAGTTCAGCTTGGATATTAGGAAAAAATTTCTTCTTAAAAAGAGTGGTGAGGCACTGGAGCAGGCTGCCCAGGGAAGTGGTTGAGTCACCATCCCTGGAGGTGTTCAAGAAGCGTGGAGATGTGGCACTGAGGGATGTGGTTAGTGTGCATGGTGCGGGTGGATTGACAGTTGGACTTCATGATCTTAGTGGTTCTCCAACGTTTATGATTATATGACTTGGCAATGGGCAAAATTGCACTGAGTTTCAGTGCTCTTTAGACTTAACTGGGGATAGGAGATAGTCTTGCTAGGTGTTAAGACTTGGAACAGTTTCTGTAGAGCTGCACTGGGTTTCCATCATCAGACTTCAAACAAGACAGGCAAGGCATGTGTCAGTAATGGGCAGAGGGAGGGATGGACTTATATACTTCAGGCCATTTTTCACTCATTTTTCATAGTGTTATTTATGTACTTTGTCATTGGTGCTGCTTATCCCTTTCCCCATTTCACAAGGCAAGTCCTTTATAGTCATCTTAAGTGGGTTCTTATTTCTTAATGCAGAGCAAAGTTTTATGCTCTCAGTAGAGGTCTCCATTTTCCTGTCCTTTTTACCTAACACATCTGAGCCTGGTGTCGTCTTGATTTCATTGGCATTTAAACTGCTTGACATCTTTAGCCCTCAAGGATGCTCTGAGCTGTAAAGACTCCTTGCTGAAACTGCTGTTCTGGAGTAATAGGTGATTCACGATTGGTTGGCTGCTTTGTGCACTAAAGGAATCAGGCAGCATGTAGCTTCTCCCATTAAAAATTAACACTCTGCAGTAGGCTGTAAAGACCTTTAAATGTTTTGTTGTTAAGGAGCAAATAATGGAAAAACACCACCTTCTTGTTAAGGAGTGAAGGACGCTTCAAGTAGGGAGCTCTCTCCTGCTGTGTGATGTTTGCTGCATTGATGCTGGTGGTAAAGAGCGATGGCCAGCAGCTTGATTGTATGTGGGGGTTGTTCAGGTATTATTCCACCATTAATAATCTCACTGCTTCTACCTGAAATGGCCAATGTGTGTATGCAATATGTTGAGAGATGGATAAGTACCTTTGTGATTTGATAGTATTTTGGGTATCCATTCACATACTTTATGTGCACGTAAAGCTTCGCAAGGCTGCAGATGGCTAATTTGAAAAGAGACCTGTGGGAAATTTGGCATAGAGCATGTTTGCTAATGCAAATAACAATAATTCATGTGGGAAAGAGTGAAAGGATCATTTAAAATGGAGTACTGATGCCACAACTTCCCAGACATCCATGGATATTCTGGGTGAAGGGGCTAAGCTTGTGCTGAGGGAACCAGGGACTTAGTAATCAGTCAGGGCTGTGGGAAGATGAATTGTGGGATGTCAGTATTCATGTCTATTCTGCACACTCAATTTGCAACAGGAGATTTGCCCGGTGCACGGGGCCCTTTTGCCTTGTTGCAGCTGTCTCAAGCTGTTCTTCACTCTGCAAAACAGCAATGAGTGGAAGTCTGAGATATCCGCAGAGCGGGATGCGGTGATTAGAGCTGACCTGTGGACAGCAGGCACGTTTTCTCTTCCTATCTGCAATGGCATAATGTTTTTGGCAAGGGACACAGTGAGAGAAATGAGAAGGGGCATTCTGTCCAGCCAACTGTCGCTGCTCATGTCCACTTCCCCTCCACCTCGCTGGTGCATTGGTCCCGGTTCAGTTCCACCATCTAAATGCTAAATAGCAGGGCTGCTGCGTGTCTGCAGCTAGGAAGCACTCCTCTGTGACGCTCTATGCTGCTACCAGATGAGAAAAGGAAAATAGTTACCATGTAATCAAAGATATCGGAGAACTGTAAAGCATTGCCACGCAAATAGGAGGAGAAGTAATGCTGTAACAATTAATTGTTGAGTTTGTTTGTGGTTTTTCTTGGAGAAGCTCTCTGCAGTAATATAACGTGAGGCCTCACCATTTAAAAGGGTTGCAGCAGAGAGGTCCTTCTGCTCATCTGCATTGGGATGGACTTCACTAGGTATATAAGCCAGTGCTTACAATCTGTCTGATTGAGAATAATTGCAGTAAACTAGTGAATATAACACAGAGTTGGAGTAAATGCTATTAATGACAGTAACACTCGTGTTAATACTAATGGGATGATTGGTGGGTATTGCTGGGTAATTGCTAGCTTTAATTTGAATTTCACAGAAGAAATTATCTATTGTCAGCCACTTGTCCAGTACAATGTGAAGGAAAAGCTAAGACAGACGCCTGCATTCAGGCTCCCCTGGCTGACTTACCTGAGTTGCACCGTGCTTCCCTTCAAAGCCTGCCCACAGCCTCCAATGCACAACCTTTATGGAACAAAAACAGCAATGTGACTTTGAGACAGATCCACAGGGTTTAGACCAACTTTCCATTTCCTCAGTTAATTACCAACATAATCTCTAGATAATCTCTTCTCAAGTCTATGAAGATTGGCTGCCTTTGAATTCAGAGGACACTTGGTCTTTTTGGATCCCAGCCATAGATTAAACTTCTTCAGAGTGAAGATAGCTGTACTCTCCCGCTGCTGATTGAAGCACGCTCCCAAACGATTCTGAAGTTGGATAACTCGTCCAGAAACGCAAACAATTGGTGGCCTCCCCGTGTCCTCCCACCTCAGAGGTGCCAAATCCCATTATAACTCACTTCTGTGCAGACAGTCAATCACAGCCCTGTTGTTCAATGTCAGAGTTATGCCAGGAAATTACAGAGTCAGAGTTATCAGTAGGAAATTACAGATTATCAAAGAGCCATTCCCACCAGACTTGCAAAATGATGTCTATAATGTGTTTGTTTTTATGTATTATTTTTCATCGCTCTTTAAGGGTATTTTATAGTTTTATTTTCTTAACTATTCTCATTGCAACCAAGTTCTTATATATCCCATGTAAGGGGAGACCTCCCATCTGCAGCAGACTACCACTGTCATTTGCACGCCTCTGCTGCTTTCTGTCCAAGGCATTTTGGCATGCCCTGCGGAGAGCATCTGCCTCTAGAATCACTCTGAGTTTGTCTGACATCACCTCTGAGAGCTTTGCAGAAGACCAGAGAATTGTCAGAGAAAAATTAAATGCTTTCCTGGGGAGGGCCAATTATATTTTTGGGAAGAAACAAATTTTGCGCACTCTCTCCCTCTGTACCTGTGCAGGTGTACGGATCATCTCAGGACTCATTTGCTTCACTGGCTGCCTATGGCTGGGGGTGCAGATCTGCAGAAATCGATCTGGTTTCTTGTGAGCCTCGTAAACGGCTCTCGCTGGTGCTGAGCAGTCCTTCAGCAGGCTGTAAGGCCATGGCTGGCCCTGCCCTTCTGTCTATACACTTCTAATCGTAATGGGCTCACTTAAAAATGCTGGCAGCTGAGAGCCTATATCCTTTCATGTCACTGTTGGAGAATAAAAGTACTAATTTAAGAAAATATATTTAGTAATTTATGATACAGCAAGAGAATCAAATGTTTAATATCTTCTTTCCTGTAGGGCATCATTTTAAATTAAATTTTGCTTGTCAATGGGTCTTATGCTTCCAAGCTATTTCACGTCAAAAAATTGCAAAGAGATACCTGTATGGTCGTGTCAGTGGGCTTTGTGTCTGTTTTCAAATGGTGTCCCTGGCAGCAGATTGTCACTTAATTTGCTGATATTTGTTTATTGACTAAACCCTACCCTTATCTGAAGGTAACTCAATAAATGCCCGCATGGTTTCAGCAGGAGATGTCCCACCGTTCTGACAGATATCCATAGAGTAATCTCCCCCGAGCTCGCAAGAAATCATTCCATTTCCCAGAGGACCTCCAGCAGCATTTCCTGTACTCATATTTTCTTTACTTTCGAGTATTGCACTTCTACCCCCCAGCCCCCGACATGCACAGGCATTCTGGTTTCTGGTAACAAGTTTTTGATCAGGTTTGCTTTGTACTCTGAGGCTTTTTTGAAAGCTTACCATTGGGTACAAATTTCCCTTTCATCTTCACATAGCCTTCTCCTCCCCTTTTTCTCTGGGAAACATCTGAAATTGGTAAGGAAGAAAGTTGCAGACACAGTTTGCTTGTTTAGTTTGAAGGTGTAAGCTCCCCCCTCCCCAGTGAAAGAAAAAAAAATACAAAGACTGTTTTTATCTTGTGACATTAAAATCTGGAATTTCTACTTAAGAAGTCTAAGACAGCTCTTTCCTTCACCAGCTGTATGTGTTTTTACAAATGTCAGGCTTGGTTTTGAATGAATGAATGCGTGCAAATATAGCTGCATGCTTAAACGCGGTGCCGTAAAGGCATCGCAATAGCAGAGATGGAGCTGGCACTCTGTGGGTGGGGGGGGGAACAGTGCAGTGTTCTCTTCTGCCCTGTCTGATATTTTGGATGTTATCTGCAAAACACAACAGCTGATGAGTTTGCTAATCAAATCCTGCTCTCTACCAAAGTACTGATGCCATGACTGAAATGTTTGTCTGTATGAAATGTTGAGAAGTGAGAAAAGTGGGTGAGAAATAGCTTCTAGAGAATGACAGTGATTTTAGTTTAAGCAACAGGAAACTCTGGGTTGGCTTTCTACCGGGAAATAAGTAGAAGATGAACTTAAATGCAACCTCTGAAGCCACTGACGTAGCAGGCAGCAGCTTGTGTGTTAGGAACTGTTGGGCAGGTGGGCTCTGCACGTCATCCCTCTGTCATTTCCAGCTCTGCCCTGGCCATGGCCCGCTCCCACCACGCCATCCTTGTTTATCTCTACCCATGGCAGAGGCTCCTCCAGCACAACTTTCCTGTACAAAATGCTTGTAAAAGAAGCAAACAGGTTCCCCTTAGTTGTCTGTCCTGCCATTCCCACCACTGACATGGATCAACAGTGACCCGTGACCTGGGGGAAACTGCATGAAACATTATTTTGGCGTCATTCTGCCTGTAGTGTTGTATTTTCCCTTTTTCCTGCCATCTATTTTCTTAAGCTAATGAGCAGCATCCAAAAACCCTGCAAACTGCTCCTGTTTATTAAGGGCTGGTGCTGAGTCCAGAATGGATAAAAGTAGCAAGGAGAGGGCTTCTCAATTGGGGCACATTTTACAATTGTATATGCATGTACATAAATGTATTTGCACGCTAAACCCTTTAAAATCCATGAATAACCTCTGATTGTTGGTTAGTATGGAATAAAAGGATCCTATTCAACCTGGTAAGTGAATGTAACTCTGTACTGTGAGCCAGGTTCCCAGCTGGTGCCATGTGGTATAGTCTCAATGACACCAAGAGAGAACAAGCCAAGAATTCAGTCTGTTCAGTCAACAAGTTTCAGAAATAAGCTATTAATCCATGTTACTCTTAGAATATTTTGTGGGGCAGGATACTTGCAGGCAGCAAAAATAAACAGCTCCCAAACTTGCTAACAATACAGAAAAGACTTGAATGCTGTTAAAATGTGTTGTTTTACTGAATGCAGCTTATTACTTGTATAATTGGCATAAAATAGAAAGCAGTTCATGACAATGGTATTGTTCATACTTCTATAATTAAGATTGTATCAATGTTTCAAGGGCATAATACCCATTTAGAAAAGTGCGTGCAATTAGAGCATTAATTCCTTGGGAAGTAGATCTTTAGCTAATTTTTATGGGGAAAACGCTGCTTTGGTCAGTGACCAGATAGAGGAGTCCAAAGAAAATGATTTTGTGTTCCAGCATGCCATCAGGTGTTTTGCATTCCTCACATAATTAAAGCCTAATGTAGAAGAGATGCCTTAACAGACTTAACCAGCAGAAATGCAAATATTAGACCGGCTTAGTATGTTCCACTTTTACAGTGTATTAATTGCTGTAAATATGCAAAGGTATGCAATTAAAAGAGAGAATGAGTATTTCTAATTAGGGTGGAACAGTAGCACATTTAATCAAAGTAGGACACAGTGTGCTACTTAACTACGTATATGTTTTTGCCAATTAGTCAACAAGGAATTCTCGTATGAACAATTGAGCCTTATATAATTGGAAAACAAGTGCTGAAGCACTGAAGTCCAAAACAACATTTATGTTACTCTGTAATGCAACAGGGTATTTCTGGCCACCTTGACAACTGGGGAAGGGGCCAATTCATTGACAGAGCAAAATGAATGGGTCTAGGGATGCAGTGAGACCCATGTCGTTCCCAGCTCCCTGAGCAGCCCATGGCCTGAGCTGCTCTCTGATCTCTTTCCCTCTTTTGAGTAAAGTTCTGTTGTGTTGTGAGGATTTAGAACCTGGGTTGTGCATTCAGTAAGTTTAGGGGGTCATTTGGGAGGAGGAAGAGCCATTTCTCTTTTGCATAGTAACACAAATAAATTTAGATACAGGCTTTACTTACAGAACTGACTGACAGCCACTGTGGTGGATGAAATAGAACGTTCTATGGTTGCAGAAGAAAATAATGTAATTCCTACTGTACCAGGCAGCCTCCTGCCCTGCGCCCTGACCCCTCAACAGATATTCCTCCCATAGCCTCCTGAAATATTCCCAGAGCTTCTTTCATGGTGATAGGTAGCTTGCTTAGTGCTTCTCCTATGCTCAGAAGGCACTGGCCTGTAGCTATAAATAATTACTGACTGCTCGCACTGCCTAGCACAAAGTTCGGGTTTGAACTTTCATTCAGGTACCTCTGTGCCTGTTCGTGCTTGCTGTACGTGGTAAAAGTTGGATTTTTTACATCTACCCTGTTCATTCCAAGTTAAAGTGATTCTGTCATCTGGCTGAGGTGCTCCGACCGGGAATTAATTTGGGATTTTTTTCTTCTCTTTTTTTTCCCTCTTTTTCCTGAGGAAAGTCTCCGATATCTTTTCTTTCCAAAAGAAAGAAGGGAGATGGCGATCTAACTCCGGATCATTGCTATCTGAGTGCATAACTCCCTTGTTCTCAACTGTGAACTGCAATCAAAAGGCTTTGGTTTGCCCTACAGCCACCTTTAACAACTGCCCTCAGGAAGTGGGGAGGTCCCAGCCCAACCAAGGGAAGGACCATGAGTCACAGCCCCTTCAACCTGGCTGGATCCCATGTTTCTGGATGGGGGATATCTTTTGTCACCGTGCAGCTCTGAATGCACTGAAACAGCTGAACGCTGATACACTTTTGCAGCTCCCTCCTGCAAAGCCTCAAGTTAAACCAGATTTGATCTGTGCTTGCCTGATCTGGACGCACCTCTGTGCAGTGTTTGTTGGGTCATTTAAGGAAGGGAAATGGCTTCAAGGACATTCACATGGAAATTAGTAGAAATTAAGGGAAAAGTGTACTGTAGCAAAGGGGCAGTGTTTCACTTTGTTCTTAGGAGATGAACACCAAGTAGGTTTGTAGCTACCTTGCACAGGAGAGCTGCTCCCTGGGGAACCATCTGCTCTGCATGACCATTCCCAGAGAGCTGTGGATGCTCCATCCCTGGAGGTGATCAAGGCCAGGTTGGTTGTGGACCTGGGCAGCTTGATCTGGTAGGTGGCAACCAGCCTACAGCAGGGGGTTGGAACTGGGTGGGCTTTAAGGTCGCTCCCAACCCAAGCCATTCTAGGATACCACGGAGGCAGCTCTGGGTAAAGGTGTGGAAAGCCACAATACTTATGCAAGTTTATCTGACCTTCCCTCAGTGCATCGTCAGCAGTTATCGGTCCCAGAAAATGCAAATCTAATGTGTAAACAGTCAAGCTGGCTGCGTTCATGCTGAGCTGGGCGAGGAAGCCTTCGCAGAAGCTGGTGAGCTGGGAGGTGACTTCCAGCCCACGCTTTGTGGGTGGAAATGAGTGAATGAAGCTGGGGGACATTTACAGGTCACTCATTCCTGAGAGCCTCCAAGTCCTGGCAGCTGCCCTGAGGTGGGACACAGTCCTTCAGGCCATCACTGCAGCTGGTGAAGCCTTGGTGGCCCAGCCCCACGGCACCCTCCTGGCTGGAAGAAAGGTCCCTCGGTGCTGATCTGCACTGGGGATGCGCCAGCTCTTCCACTGTGGCTGAGTCTGACATGTGGATAGCTGTTCCCACAGACAATACTTGAGTGGAAAAAGCAGTCTTCTCCAGCTTCCAGCAAAACTCCGAGGCATTTTGCATCCATATTTTTTTTCTCGTGCTGTTATTTTGACAAACCTCCTACCCAACATGCTTTGCATCACTCAAGCTTGCCAGATACTGAGCTTTGTATTTGGAGGGAAGGTAACTTTCCTGATGTATTGAAGGTGTTTAGTACTTTCATTTGACCTTAGCTTTAACTTGCTCATATTTGTCACTGGAAAGAAAGGTGATTAGGAAGATCTATGGCGCCCCATACTGATTGCAGACAGTGGATATGTGGCGCTGTCAGAACGGGCAATTGCTGATAGAACTGTTCCAAGTGCAGTGCAGTTGGGATCTCAGGCTCACGTCTCTGTCAGCTCTATTTGAATATCTCCTAGCACAATTTCAATATTTACTTCATGTAGAATAGAGAACATCTGGGATTTATGTGGCTGCTCACAGGAATAAAGAAAAAAGAAGTGATTCTGCGGCTTTGCTGACAAAAGCTTCAACTTTCTGAGTGAAGCTAAATGGTGTTTGGCATTGCTATAGTGGAAAATTAGAATGAAAATAGTATAAAGGCTCCTGTTAGCACCAAAAGAACTTGTACTTCTGGAGAATTTGGCATAGCAACATCATACGTTCCCAGAACTCTCCCTACACATTCAAAAATAATGAAGTGAAAATGAATTGGGTTTGTGGGGTGCATTATAGGTGCCAGTAGTCTTGTTTGTGTGTGTCTGAGATAAACGTGCTTGTGCCTGTGTTTATGTGGGGTAATTGTTATCTGCTAAGTGGTGTGTGATCCCCCTCCCCTCTGGACTTACATCACTGCTCTATGATGCGGGTATCAAAGAAATACTGCCTGGATGCTACCATTTCTATGTCCAGACTCAGTTTCTATGGAAAGAGGCATGTGAGGATATTTTTAATCCCGTCTGCTTTTAATTGCCATTTTCCCTGCTTCATCCTCTCCGTTGTTGCTATTTAGTCCTTGCTGAACTGAAGAAGTGGCTTTTACAGAATGTTCTGTAGTTACTGAGATATTTGATTGTTAAAGGTACATGTGGTCTCTGCTGCCTTCTGCAACAGAAGTTTGCATGTGGGAGTAGTGGTGAGGGCTGTGCTGACAGGTGTCCGGAGCCTTAGGAAATCCACTGACATGAAAGTACTGCTCTGCTGTGCATCGGGACAGGATCTGTGTCGCCTCTGTCCCCTCAAGGGTGGTAATTTTGTCAACAAAATAGGGGTTCCCTATGGTGTCAGGGCTCTATTATCCCAGAGAAAGCCAGCTGAATTTCAGGGCAGCACAGTATCTTCCCAGATGTTTGATGCTGTGATAATATACACTTTATTGACAGCCTGCAAGAGAGCTCTCTAAATTAAGAGCCTAGCGTTCTGCAGTAATGGCACAGCAATTCCCTTCCTGCACTGCTCCTTTTATTCCACGAGTCCCAGTTCCTTACTTAGCTCAGAATAAAAATGACTTGCATTGGGCCTTGCCTGAGCTAACTGATCTTTATGAGGTAGTGGCACTCAGGGCAAGGGCTCTTGCAAGAAGTCACAGCTCCTTGCTGCTAACTCAGAACTGCTGATACTGTCGAATAACAAATGTTACTTCCTACCCTATCTCATAAATATATATATACATTGTGAGTCAAACTTGAAGGTACCATATGTCTGGGTTTTTCTGTACTGGTGTTCCTTTGCAATGCTATCATTTTTTTTCTAAGTGAAAATTGCCCTGTATATGTAATGCTTTTCAGCTACAGAATAGTCTTTATGTGCAGGACTCTTGGATGTCAGGGTCAGGGGCACTGCAGGAATGCAGAAACCTTCTTGCTCAGGGGAAACATTATGGCTTCTCTACAACTCCCTGAAAGGAGGTTGTAGCGAGGTGGGGGTCGGTCTCTTCTGCCAGATAACAGTGATAGGACAAGAGGGACTTTAAGTTGTGCCAGGGGAGGTTCAGGTTGGATACTAGGAAAAATATATTCTCCAAAAGAGCAGTGATGCATTGGCACAGGGTGCTCAGGGAGGTGGTAAGGTTACCATCCCTGAGATGTTCCAAAACTGTGGAGATGTGGCACTGGGGGACGTGGCCAGTGGGCATGGTGGGGGTGAGTTCACAGCTGGACTTGATGATCTTAGTGGTCTTCTCCAACTCTTACAATTTTATGAAAGTCAAACTAACTCTGGTGTTCCAGGAGAGCATGGGCTTTGTTAGAGCATGTGGCTCAGGGCTCTGTGGTCTGGTGTATCCCTGTGCTGTTCCCTTTTTCAGAGTGGGCCTTCCTAAAGGGAGACCAGACAAGTGTGAAAATGGACTCATCACCCAGAGGTTATAAAACTGCTGGGGAGAAAAAAGAGGTGTGTAACTGACTGGGGAAAAAAGTGGATAATCACAAAGGAAAATTACTTCTGCTTGGCAGTTCTCTATACATGCGTCGTTATACTTGAGAGTTTGCTAACATCTCTGTAATTGCTTAGTCACTGTGTCTCACATCACAGTGGAGCAATTCTGCATGTGTAGGTGCATATAATATGCAGAGATGGTTTTATTCATCTCAAAGGGACATCAAAAGTCTTAACTATATCTAAGCGCTGGCATATATTAGTTGAATGAATCTTGGTTTGCACTGACTTCTGTATGTGGATTTCAGCATTAATTTCACCATCAGACAGCTACAGGTTGTCACTGTGCCGAGTCTAGGTATATTACTGCCATATCATTTTTGCATGGATGTGGTGTTATTTATTCATACACAAATAAAACCAATAAAGCACATATCTAGTGCATATTTTATTACTAATGTAACATTTACAGCACTTTATTTTTAACATAAAATAACCATGTAATGATGGTACACATATAAAAAGCAAATGTTTCAGCATAAATCACTCTAAATGCTCAACCAGCATGACCATCTCATATAACGTTTCCATTTATCCATCAATATGTCAACGTGCCCCGGTGCATCAGATATAAATTATCATCTAAGATATCTTTAACTCCTCAAAACGTCACGCATTGATCTGAACTCATTCAAGTTCACCTTTTAACTTTTTCCCCAAGACGCTCACTGTCCATCAAGTGTGTGAAGAAGGTCATAAGTTAATGATTCTTAATTGGACTTCATTATGTGCTAATATAGCACCTTGACTCCCTAATTATACCCAAATATTGAAGAACAATGTCATAACATTAGGATGTAATGAACTGCATGCCATGCATTATCATGCACTGTAGCACTTCATGACTTGATATGGCTCTCTGCATTGTTTCCAGTGAGAAATAAAGCTTGGCACATATTAATGCGGTCAAATTTCAGAACTGAAAATTATTTGAAACACATTTTTACTCGATGAATTTTGATTGAATGAGTTATGTTGTAAGGCAAGGCCAGTGCTATATAACTTCTATTATTACTGTAGGCTGTTGTTCTTTGTGGTGTTTGAATGGGAATTGTATCCCTTCACCTCAGGTAGGGTAAGTCAAACTGAAAAAAATCCTTCACTCAATATCTCCCAAATTGTATGGTGTACATTTGCCATATATTAATTTTCAGATCTTATTTGAGAGCAAAGAATTAAAGTAGTTCATTAAGTAATAAAACTGTTTTACTCAGAGATGGAATTAGGCTGTATCCTTTTCAGTCTCCATTTGGAGGGTTGCAGGCCATGAGTAGAAAATAATTGTACTTTGTTTAATATGTCAGAAAGTCTGCTTTCAGGCTAATGTTTAGCAACTGAAGTACAGAAGGTATTAGTGAAGTTAGCAGAGCACTGCAAGATCAAAATATCAGGAAACAATAATATTTTGGGTACCTTATAAGTGCCACTGTATATACGTGTATTTGTTTCCCAGATTTCTATAATCTGCAAGTCTCATTTTGCCAATTATTTTACAGTTGTCATTCATACAGTCGGTTTGTCCTCTGATTTAAAACAGGAACCAGATGCAATGTCTGGCTGCTAGAAAACATACTCTGCGAATAAAAGTTGTAGTAGAGAGCTTCATAGAGCTGCATAAATAATTGACGGATCTGTTTGCCAGCTGAGCTGTTTTGTCTTCTTTTTTGTTGGCTTTCTTTCCTTTTTGTTACTGGTGCCAGTCTCTGCTTCTTGGGATCTCAGACAGGACGTATGGGGATGGCACGGAGCCAGAAACTGGAACAAGCTTCACAGAGAGGTGGCTGCTGCCCCATGCCTGTCAGTGCTTAAGAGGAGTTTGGATAATGCCTTCAATAATATGCTTTAACTTTCGGTTAGCCCAGAGGTGATCAGGCAGTTGGACTTCGTGATCTTTGAAGGTCTTTTCCGAAGGAACTACTCCATTCTTTTGGCCAAAACGATTTACGGATTACGCCTCACTAATCCTTGTGTAAACTATTAACTTTTCATTTTCTTCATTTTTTAGGCCATTCATTTTTAATGAATTTTTTCTTTTCACCTTCAGAGGCATTTCCTTGCCAGACAAAACCCAACCATCACCTCTCCTAACATTATCTATTTTGGCTAAATCTGTCATAACAATATGGGCAGTCATTTTTTAAAAAACTAAATGAATTCAGTCCAGAAGATGCACAACAGTAGGGCAACTCTGAATATCACTGCAGAGGGAGAGAACTTCAGTTTGGCTTGCATAAGAAATGTGCTGATTTCCCCCTGATGTTGTAAATGGCAACTAATTGAAAGTTGTTTTTATAAATAAATGACTCTCAGTCAGCAAAGGAGCACCTCCATTTCTAAGCTGGAAATGGTAATTTTCTTGAGGACTTTCAGTTGTTATGAAAGGAAACCTCATTATACACTACTGTCTATACCATCAGGTGTCCTGCTTTGAATCCAATAACTGAATCCAACAGCCTCAAAAGGGTATTAAACATCAATATCCTTTCCTCAGCGAGAACTAATCAGTTCCATCTCTCTAGCTTTCAGGATGAAATGAGGCTGCCTGGTTGCTGCAGGATTTACAATATTTATAGTTGCATTTTACATTCTCCGTTTCCGTTTCCTTGTTTCCATCCCTCTCGTTCTCTGTATTTACATAGGATACGTGTAAGCTGAACGAAGCGCTGCAAATTGCTCCGAGCAACCAAACAGTAGGGTGTCTGCCTTAGGAACAGTTACGTTATCTCACTCCACAAACCAGTGCATATATCGTGTGTATATCTTTATTATTTCCAGTCTAGAAGAACAACCCCCAGGGCTAAATAACCACTGGGGGGACTCTTTGGACATAGCCATGACCAAGTAGTCTTTGTCTCCGTGGCTGTGCCCACATCTCCTAGGAGCTGGGCTGCAGGAGGGGGGCAGACCTCTTCAGCCTTTGCAGCGTTTGATGTGATAGGATGTTTGGGGATGGCAGGCAGAGGGATTTCTGTTACCACTAAATGCATCATCACGTATTCCTTCCATTCCACCGAGAAGAAATTTTCTTTGAAAACAAAGGAAAAAGCATACAGGTATAAATGGTCTTTGAGAGCAGATCTGAACCTCTAATAATTTTTAGACTGTTAAAAAACATTTCCCTAGAGCATGACACATTGCTGTTCTCTTTAAAATATGAAATAAATACAAATAACGAATGGAAGTGGGGGATAGACATTTAGGTAGGGTTCATCTGGTGGTATTCTTTCACAGTTTGATAGATTTCTGACAGTTCAGTTACAAGTACAACGGTCACACACGCATGCTCCATACCTGCAGGGACAATACAGATTCCAGGAAACACAATGAGCATTCCAGCAACGATCACTATTCAGGACAACAGTGTCTTCAGCCTGGATATCAGTGGCAGCATCTAATTATAAAGAAGAAAACGTCAGTGCTTTTCCTTTATTACTAGCATTGTAGCTGCATTAAATCTAACTTTATTTGACAGAGACTACTCAAAATTATCTCCTACAGAAATGTGCTATCAGACAGCAAGTGTATATCTATGTCAAAACAGCAAGCAGTAGCTGCTGTTAAGCAATTTAGCAAATATGGAACCTTCAGGCACATATACTATATTTCATTCCACATTTACTGGTATGACAATTAGCCTTCAGTGTCAAGATAAAAAAGATTATGGATGCAAATATGGCTGTTCCTTTTCTTTCAGTTGATTGTATCTGATCACAGCCAGATACAACTTCTTGGAGTGATGAGTTTAAATATGTTCTACTCTTCTCTTAATGAAAAAAGAAAAAAAAAAAAGGAAATTGACAGCAGAGTACTTAACTGCTGAGATTCATCTGTTCAATTTATGTATATATGAAATGTAATTCAAGTAGCTGCAAACATTGACTAATCCAAGAATTCAAGCTTATTTGAGTTTTCTGTGGAGAAGCTTAGATTAGATCAACTTGATGAGTTCTTTTGAGTTGCATATTACAATGTCCTAAAGCCGATCTAACTGTATTCACACCAAATCTAAGCTGGGCTCCTACTCTCAGAACAGAATCAGAATTTGCATTTTCTCTTCAACAGAAGCAAATCTCCTTTTTGATTTTGGGAGGAGTTATGCAGATTGTCTCATTCTGAAGCAGCAAAATGACATGAAAAATCCTTATTGTGGAGTCAGTCCGCATATATGAATTTTCTCATTGTCATTTTCTAACCATGAGCTGCGCTTCAGTTTTGCAGCCTGGAGGTGGCCAAAACTTGTCCAAGAAATTCAGAGACAAAGTTGTCAAAAAAAAAATATTCTGTAAAATTAGGCAGAAATGTGAAAATGCATAGTTAAAGTGAGTCGCTTCTATATGGTTCTCCATGGGAGAAGGCACGTGGAAGAGTCTGTGATGGGATCATCTGTCACAGAGCCAGGGAGGAGTTCTGCTGAAGGACTGGCACAGGTTGGGCTTGACATGGTGCGTTAGGTGAACCCGGAGGTCTTGTTCCCACACCAGGCTCTGCCACCAACACGTGGTACAGGGACAGCAGAGGTTGCTGTGGTCAGTGGGCACTCTTGAGCAGATTCCTGGGCTCTTGGGAACAGAGACCTTTTCCTTTGAATCTACACCCAAAAAAGAGAGTTATACTTTTTATATTTGTTGGTTGATTGGGCTTTTTTCAGCTTATTACCTGAAAAACAGGCGTAGCAATGCAAGGAGTGCGCGTGTTAAAGAGATGGAGCTAACTAAAGAGAACAATAAAAGTTGCTGAGATTATGCTGTTGGCAAAAGAGTTGGATGCAGGTAAAAATCCAGCAGATCAGCTCAATAAGGTGAAATTCACTGAATGACGCTAGGAAATAATCAGAAGAATGTGTTCAAGCCACAACAAAAACTGAAAAGAAAACACGGAGATGGCCACAGCAGGTGCACTTTGTACTGCCTGCACTCCCGGGACCTGCCAGAGAACATTGCAGGCATGTGGCAGCAGAGCGTTTGGGTATAAAAGGAGCATAAAGTTGCCTTGGCATTCACATCCAATACAAAAGAAAAGCACTGCTTGGATACATAGAAAATGTGTATCTTCCAAATATTTCATACGGAGATTGCAGTGCTTATGCAGCTCTAATCAAGAGGACATTCATGGAAGAAACCAGCAAACAGCAGGCTTGAACAAATGCTTTCCTGGCTCAAATGTAGGAATTATTTTTAATCATAAGACATAAAGCATCAATTGCAGTAAACCCCCATCAGTATCTTGTTATCATGTGAGTTGTTTCATTGATTTCAATGGTGCTATTAAAGATAAGCACGGGCTTAAGTGCTTGGCTGTGTTGAACGATAAAGCAGGTAAGCGTTTTTTGCAAAGATACCTGACAAAATCTGCACTCATTTGCAAATTAACTCCCATTTCATAGTTCTGTCCTTTAAGGAAACGTTAACTTCACTGAGAAGAAGAAAGGAGTCAGAGACCCAGACTGTACCAAAACACTGAGAGAGTGCTTTCCCTGCAGAGATTTTAACAATGTGCAATGACCTCCAACAACTTAATTAAAGAGAAAATGCATGCACGAGAAAACAGTACAAAGATACAGCTCAGGCTGACAATTTTGCTCTGCATCAAAAGTCAGGAAATCACTGTGCTTCATGAAAAGCAACTGTCAGTCTTTGGCTAACTACAAAACATACTGGGATGCACTGAAACATTAGGGAAAAGAAATGAAACTTTTGCTGACTGCTTAAAACTGGGCGTGCAGCTAACAGTCCTTTTAACTACCCAAGGGAATTAATTAATTGGGAATGAATAAACATCACAAAGGCAAAGTCCAATGGGGAGTTAATTGCAGGTATCTGCTCCCAGGCTCACCTCCTGCTTTGGCTGTTGCTCCCCAGAACTGTCATTGTTAGCTGCTGCTGACCTCGCTGTGTGAGGTTATTCTACAGGCTTGCCCAAAATCAAGGTGCTGTAACCCTGTGCAGTGTTCACTTGAGTTGACTTTTCTGGTGATTAATCCAGAGTGGGTAATTATCAGTGAGCAGCAACTTTTCCTTTTGCATTAGTTGCAAACCTATAGAATTTCTATCTCTATCAACAGACTTCTCTGCTACAGGTTTGCATCTTCTTCCTGCCCTTCCAGCTGCTTCTTTCAGTGATTGCCTCTCAGTACTCTTTAAATGTCTCTTTGGGGTCTATTTTCACCCTCAGAGTTGGGGAAAGGGGCACTGGGGGTGCTCGATCTGAGCCTCTGCTCATAGGGCTTTTCAGGTGGGGACCACAGCAAGTCTTAGTAGCAGTGTATCTTTCCTTGACTACCTTTGCAAATGTTGTCTTCTGCTGGTGAGGTCTTTCACCTTGAGCAAACAATATTAAAGAAAGGGGTAGGCCAAGTAAACTTAGATGATAATCCTCTGCAGGTTTTTGACCAATTTTCAGGAAAAATCTATGAATTTCTCTGTATTTGAATATCAATTGTTGGAATCTTCTGAGAGATGTGTTGTGATGATCAGGATATAGGTGTATGCCTGGGATGTCTGGAAGTCACACAATTTAAAGATGCAAGCAACTTTCACCCATATCTTTCCTACTTTGTGCTCCTGCACAAAGATTCTTACGGACAGAAAGATTTTTGGATAGAGGGGGTGGACATTGTCGAATTTGGGAGTCAAATTGTAAATAATCAAGGTGGACATATTATCTACATCTAGTGCCTGAAAGTTCCTGGTGAGTTCCAAGTGTCTTTGTTCATGTGATCTCAGTGAGGATGCCTTCTCCAGGCATTAGTCTGATGGCATCCCCTCAGTAGTATCAGCTGAAGTGCTATTTCTCTTTCCTTTTCCTAATAGAGACCGAAAAGAGCATGAAACGAAAAACACTACAAGGTCATGAAAATGTTAAGGAATGATAAGTTCACGTGAGGTTAGGGCCTGCTCAACAAATTTGGACACAGATTTGAAGAAATGCTGTAAAAGACATGGTTGAAGCTTGGACTCTTACCTATAACTAGCTAAGCACTGTAACGATACACATTACTAATATCTTCTAGCACAAATCAGACTTGATAGTTTTTCCACAAGGCCACTTACTGTATGCAGTTTTGGAAATGTAGATGGCTTGATTACAGAAAAACAGTTAGAGTCTGTGGGAATTAGAGCAGGTAGCCAGCAAGACTTGCTGTGCACTTTGTACCTTCTGTTGTACAAACACCACATTATTTTCTTTATTGCAGTGTATCACTCCCATACAGAGTATTACTGCAGAATCCATGGCTGAAACTGAATAGCCAAGCAGGTCCTTGAAGTACTTATTTGAGCTTTTAATCTATGTGTGTAGATTCGAGTTTACAAATGAAAACATCAAGGAAATGCTTCTGTTTCTTCTGAGTAAAACCCACTAAATTGCATTCTAACGTCAAATTTAAGTTCTAGGTTCAAACAATAGGAATTCAAAATTGAGCTCACAGACTCTCACCTCACTGGTAGGCACAGTGATCTGGAGAAAGCTATGCTGGCTGTTAGTAGGACATCTGTAGTAGTGCAGGCAGACGTCTTGTTGCAGTGTGCGTTTCATCTGAACTGTACCATTTAGCAAATAAAAGCCATTTAGTAAGATACAGTAGACGGATGCTGAAATTGGCCTATTAAAGATGCTTTAACAAATGGTGTAAAGAAATTCTCTGCAGCTGAGATGCTAAGCTTAATATGACTCAGAATAGATAAAGCAAATAGTGACTAAAAGTAAAAGCACTTTATAGGAGATAATTATCATTTAAGTAAGGTACTTTGCAGTTGTGAGGAATTTCTGCAATACGCTTGTATTCTGCTAGCATTAAAGGTAGTTTCTTCTCAGTAGTGACTCAATGTGGAGCAATTTGTTTCATAATTTGGGAGTTTAAAACGTAGTTTAAAGGTTTGCTAAAATATCTCAGACTCTTCATTTTGTGATGGTTAGAAATAAGCTGTGTATTTATGAATGATTTCCCCCTGAGCCTTTATTAACTAACAACCACAAGCCCCCTCATCCTCCAACACAAACTCCTTGTGAGTTGATTTTCTTGTTGCCTGCCTGATATTTTCATATACCACAAAGAGCAACGTGCTGCAGGGATTTACTAGTAAAATTCTGATTAACAAGCCATTCAATTTAAAGTCACGTTTCAAATACACATGGAAGCAATCCCTTTTTCTGGTTACATATAGTGCATGGGGTCTGGCTGGGTCGTAAATGTGTATCCGTGTTATGAATATATACCTGTTTCTGCTGTGTTATAAGCACGATTTCAATACCTTCTTCAGATAGCAGTTCTCTGTGAAACAGTTTTTGATTTCCAGAGTCTGAACCATGGTTTTTGCTCTTCACTGCGGATAAAGGTGCTGGGAGCAGGGAGGTTGGAGATGGATTTCCATCATGCCTGAAGCATGGGTTGGCGATGTTCTTTGTGTACATCTTATGTTGCATTATTGCAGGATGGTTAAGTTAGGAACAGCAAGCAACTGGTTGTGCATATTTCTGCTATGGAAATAGGTGCTCTTTTGCATGTTCAAGTCTCCAAACTCAGACTCAACTCTGGGAGCCATGTTTATTTTCTTTCTGTTTATGCTTGCATGTTTAAACCCTCAATATTACTGTTTAGCACAAATCTTTTGGAAGTGTTTCCTGAACACTTGTGAAAACCCGTTCTACTTTTTCCAAGGCCTCCAATACTCTTCAGAGAAGCAAGGCAAATATCTGTTATCCTGCCACTCTTGTATGCTTTGCCTCCTCAGTATTGCTTCAGTCATCAAAATAAAAGCGGGTCAAATACTGGCTTTACCCACACCCATAAACAAAGCTTAATGGTGAAATAATTTTATCCATTACCTCCAGTGAATGTACATAGTTGGAGAATGATGTCAATTGGCTCAATATATTTTTTAAAACTTTGGTGGGATATGAGACCGTTCAACCGCTGAAGTTCTAAGTATTAAAACTAAATAATGTTAATAACTATACCACGGCCACTAAAAATGGCCTCCATAAAATACAATTAATAGTAATTTAAGGGTAGTGTTAATGAATTAGGAGGTAAACAGAATTTTTTCTTCTCACTGGTATGTGTTCAGATCTGACTTTATCTTCAGGCATTAATGTCTCTTTAAACTTATCTTTAGATAGCGGTCAACTAAAGGTAAAGAGGGAGGCTGTCTGGATCAGACATGATCCACATGGCATGACAGAGATGCCTCACAAGCTGTTTTTCCATCCCCTGCAGTCCCTGTTTTCTTCTGGGCAGAGTGACTGCTTGTGGGTTGAGCTCCTGGCAGAGTGAGCCTCCCTGGATGAGGTGGAGAAGGTTGACACACACAGATGATTTTGCCTCCTTAAGATGTCTTCTGAGATATGATTCCTGAATCACTTTTGAAGTAGGTGACTGACTTGGTTAATTAGATTTCTGCAATATGTGTTACTCATAAGCAGTTAGGAAGCTTTTTCACTTCATCACAAAACACTTTTATTTCACCAGGCGTTATATCTATTTAATATGCAATCTATTCAGCAACTGATCACAGTGCCCCATACGAGATTTTTATGAGTGTTGCTGTATGTTTTAGTAGTTCAGGTAGTTATTGTAAGGTTTAGTGTTTGCAGTACTTCTGAAACAAATGACTTTTCAGTGTCCTTAATATTTTTATCCTATCAGGAGTGAGCTAATATTTGAATATGGAACAAGTTTTATGTGACACAGCAGAAAAACAGTATTACCATACCATTACATTCTCATTTTGTATTAAAGATGTGACTGAGAATGACTTCTAAAACAAAATTGAGCCGTGTATTGCCATATAAAGAACGTCCTGAAAAGGAGATGTTGCTGTTACGATGAGGATAAATGAAACTTTGCTCTTAGATAAAAATCCCTTCTTTAAATACCTTTCCCCATCTGCAGAGCAGAGTGTGGCCATGTTGTTTAGGTATTGGCCCACAGAGGTACTGCAGCATCCCCTCCCACATTCATTCAGTTCCTCAGACTGAACCCCATGGTGTGGTCACTCTAAGGTGTTCTCTTACCCAGCCCTTTCCCAAGCATCTGGCATGGTTGTACACATCTCTACTGTGCCTTTCCACCTTGGAAGGGCTCCACAACCTGTGCGGTGAGTGCTGCAGGTAAAGATTAGATTTAGGGTCAGGAAAACGATTTCAGGGATGAAGCTATTCACACACACAGGTTGGAGCTAGCCCATAATGCCTCACTGAGAAGTTAAAATCAAATTTGCTGAATAAAATATTTCAGGGTAAATCCAATCAGAGGCTTGGGCTACCTGCACGTGAGGAAGATTTCTTCCCTTGCTTCCTTTTGCATCGCACTGCCTCCAGAGCCAGCCGTGTCCTGGCGTGTGTTGGCACATCTGGTTTACCTTTCCACACCGTAGCGATTTGCACATCTCTCAATTTCCTTTTCTTGATTTCGGTCCATTTCCCCAATTTATCAAGATCATTTTTCTAAGCCTGTCCCCGGGAGACCTTCCTGCCTCTTCCAACCTCTTGTCATGGGCACGTTTCAGAAGTGGCTCTCTTTTCTAATTACTCACTGTGTAAAAAGCAGTACTGCTGCCACAGATAAAGACTGGTAATCATTTCTTTGCAGCCTGCAGAATTTAATGAGTGCTGCACTTCTGCTCTATGAGCCTATAAATGGGCTTAAAACTCTCCAGAAGATGTATAATTATTTATTTAAATGTGGCGGGTTTATCGATTCCTGTGGAATCCGTTTCATTTCATCCCTGTTAAAACCCAGGTGACTATAGAAGGTAGCCTCTTTGATAAATTAGTGATTGAACTTAGTGAATTAGTAATCACCTCTCTTGTTCTTCCTCTGGTGGTGCGAGGTGCGAAGACCCCAATTACTTTCCTCCACCCCCTGTTTCATTCGATGAGTTTCAAATTCATTCCAAATCTAGCAGAAGAATGATCTTGGGTATGTTCTTTGCCCATTGTGTTGGTAGAATGAACTCCGTATTTGCAGTGTCTGAAAATGAATGAAGTTATTTTGGTTTTCTTGTATTAGTTTCTTAAACATACACGTCCGTTCCTCACCAGAAGCTATTGCATTCCAGAAGCGCATGCTGTGCTTGGATGTAAACATGCGCACTCCTTCACCTCCAAATTATGGATCAAAACTGAAAGTGTTCTAAAACAATTACTGAAATGATAAATCATATGTTCACATGGCCTAAATACCCTATGAAAAAAAGAGCCTGAGGACCAGGTCTTGAACCTTGTGCAGAGCAGTAAGTGGAAATCATTTGTGGTACAAGAAAAATCGGTTTAAGGAAACCCTGTCTGTGTTACAGGAGAAATCGGCCAAATGTACTGCACTCTGCTATTTGCTTCCATTTCAAAATCACTGTTTGCTCTGAAGACCCCATTTACTGCAGCTGCACACATCACTTTTTCTCATGATCTTGACTTATCTTCTTATTGACCTAATGGGGGAGAACTCGATATTTTCTCTAGAAGATGGGATTACAGACAGCACTGAACAAATGATCTCTCCTTTTCTCATCACGGCCTCAGCTACCTGGTGGCTCAGTGGCCCAGTGACCAGCAAATCTGCTGCTCAGCGTCATCCTCAGGAAGCGGCAGCTCTGCAAAGCGTCCTTGATCTCGCTGAAGGATTTTTAAGTAGCACTACCTCATTTCCAGAGGTTTTATTTTTCCCTGAATCATTTTAAAGCAAGATATTCTCTAAAAGGATTTATAACTTACCGTTAGAAATCCTCTTCATTGCTTTTGATCCCTTTAGGATTTTGTCAGGATTACTATCGGGATTTTTATCTCTAGGGAAATATGGCTTCAAACCTCATATTTTAAAAAAATAAATCTGCAGTATAGACTGTCAATGAAGCAGCCAACGCATTTATATTCCTCTCTAGAATAGCTTTCCTTGTAAACCAGAATATTCTTAGGAAGGTGTTTTAATTTCTTGTGTGTTAGCATACAGCAAAGTTCTGCCTGAGGAAGACGATCCCTACAGATGACAGCTAGACCCTCCTGGTTCACCATTTTGCTGCCTTATATGTTAAAAATGCTTCGCCTTTTTTTGCTACAGCTACATTCTTACTCACCCTGCTCCCATATTTTAATATATTCTTAAGTCTAGCTCTGCTCTGCCATTCACTCGGGATTGTAAGCGTGTACAGAAGTAAATCAAGCAGCCTCTCAAGTGCTTTCCTTCATCAAGGCCTCTCTCATGTGCCAAGGAGGAGCGAAGAAAGAATTAGGGACGTTAGTTCCTGCTATTCTAGACCCAGGAGGCATTGTAGGGTAAAAAGCATTCAAACTCTCCTGTAAATTTTTCTGTGGGCGTAACAATCAGAAAATACACATGGGGTAAAAACTGAGCAGGCTCAACTGCAGATGTGAACTCTGTATGTGATGTTGTTGAATGGCTTTTCTACCCAGGCTTCTTATCATGACTTAAAGCAGTCTTCCCACCTAGAGGAAAGGCAATCAGCAGGTTTTGCATCCGCAGCCTCCTGCTTATGCATGGTGAACTCCCTGAACAAGCCACGGAGGCAGCTCTGCAGCAGTGCTTTGTCAGACCTGTACATGGCCTTGTTACATCTCCATGTTATACCTAGTGCATCCATAGAAAGCTAGAAATGAAGCTGGCCTGCAGAAATGCTGCGTCACAGGAGAAAGTTTGTTCTGTCCCCTTTCCCTTCCTCCTGGTGCAAGTGGTTATTCTGCAGAAGGCATAGCTGGGCTGCTCTCCTCGTGGTTCCAGGTCAGAGCTGGGGAAGGCCCTTAAAACAGGAGGTGGCAAATGTGTTTCTGAAAGTGTTTTCCAAATCATGGTTGTGCCTGGAAGGTTGGCTCCCGAGATGGAGCTCTGTGCTCCAGGGCCACTGAGGCTCTGAATGTTGTTATTGTAAATCAGTTAAAGTTGTTTTTGAAGTAACTGCCTTATTTAGAAAAATCTTGTGTTGTTTTTCTTTCATATCTCCTTTTGCTTTTCTGATCGATAAAGAGAATGTATTGGTAAATAAGCCATCCAGCCCGCTGACTGACACTGAGTTAATTGGATAAAATGCATGACACTGCGGAGGTTAGCGGGTCACATAAATCTTTTACAGCCAATAACTCTGTGATTTGAAAAAAATTACTTAAAATTGTGTGTCTGGGGATGTACTGTCAAAGCTATCTTAATTTCATATCCGGTATAATTTTTTAAATAGGCTCTAATCTATTATCTCTTAGAAAGTCTAAAATGCAACTAGTAGGAATGAAATGTGGTTATAACATTTCTAGCCACTGCCTAGATTACATCTAGGAATTCTCCAGTGCTTTGGAGTTCCTTCTGAGATATTTTTATGTTTGATTTCTAAAAACTTTCTGGATCACTTAACAGCAAATCTAGATTCATTAACAAGAAGAGCAAAATACAGAAAGTCCTGGGAATGATAGAAAATCCAAGCAATAATTAGCATGATCTGTCCACATCTGTGTGCTGAGGGATTTGTCAAGCTGTGACCATATGATGTCCATGAGCTGCATTCTGATCTCCCATTTGCAGCAGTGTTTAGGATGTTCTTTAGCTCATCGTCATTTTCCTGAAGAGTATGAAAAGGTTCTGCGTTAAAAAGCTCTCAATGAGATGCTATTAACTTTTAAACTGCTGAGTACAATCCTCACAGCTGGTAGCTCTATGCTATTTACAGCAGGAATTATCTATTTGTATTTACAACAGGCCAAGTAGTGACTAATAGGGGCAGCTTTCCTCACCAGGCTCTGCCACCACTGAGGTCCTCGGGCAGAGCCCTTCTCCCCATGCCTCAAACAGCCTACACCACCTTTGTCCCTCCACAAACTCTAAGTTCTGCTCCTGCTCCACTGAATTATATAAGTCAAAATTCATGCAATTGGTTTAAATGTGTGTGATCTTTAAAAAGAAGCCTGTGTCAGGTAACTTTTATTTCCATCCTTGGCTTTGACCCTTCAGGCTTTAATCTGCTTTCATTTTCAAGTTCATCTTTGAACCCACAAAAGCTCTCTTGTCAAAGGCGAGATATTGTATCTAATCACTTGACTTCAAGAGCCGGGCTTTAAAATTAAAATACCAGATAGTCAAGTTCACAGTAAGGACAGGAAAAGTCATCCGTAAAACCAAAGTTAGCAGGATTTCTTTTTATCTTCTATGCCATCTCTGAACCCCTGGCACAGCCCTGCAGACGGAGCCAGCCCTCGGAGGTGCACAGTGAGGGGTAGGGGCACGGCATCCACCGAAATTCTCAAACGTTACGAATACCCAACTTGGCAGCTCTCCTTACACACGTGGTTTGTTTTAGCAGGCGAGCAAACAGTTTAATTGCTTAGATTCCAGGCCCCGACATCAACTAACCTTAATTAATTAATTAGATATCAGCACAAGTCATCAAGGCAGCAGGTGAGGAGAGGAAAAAGCTTCTATTTTAAGAGCTGCTCTAGGACCTTTTTGTTTGTCTTTGCCAGAGGAGAGGAGTGAGAAGAGTGCTTTCTATCGCTGTTAAGTCAAGATCTGGAGAGGCTCGGATGGGTGTGAGGTGAGCAGCAGCAGGGCATGACTTGGGACTCACCTACATGGCCCATCATGCAGGAGTCTGTGGGGCTTCTGTCACCTCAGGGTGAACAATGTCCATGCCCAAGCTTACCCACTGATCAGCTGAATCTGGTTTTTAGAAACCAAATGTACATCAGGGCAGGACTGCTGTGGCTGGAATGGGTGTTAGATTCCATCTCATAGACAGTTTCCTTTAACCCTTTAACATTCTCACACAGAAGTTCAGTAGGATTGGTGGTAGGCTTTCCAACAAATGTTTGGTGGTTACAGGGGAGTCTTATCTCCAGGTGGAAGATTTTAAGTCCATATAGACTCTCTGGATAGTAAGGAGAAACAGAACCATCAAACGGACAATTTAGAAGAGAGGACTCAACTGGAGAAATTCCCTCTCTTAAAAGAAGCCCCTGAGCTTCCTCCTGGGAGCAGACGCCTCCATGAGTATTTCCAAGGATGCCAGGAGGGAGGTGGTGACTGCAATAGCTCTCCAACAGCTTTGGGTGGCTCTAACTCAGCAGGACATAAGGCTGTTTGTCTGCAGCCTCAGACTGGGGATGTAAATGCTTCCTTTGGAAAGGGAAACAGAACTGCCCTGAATAATTCATGCCTTTTTCTTAATTACTCAATAATAGGTGCCCGTTCTTCTGTATTCAGATCCTAGATTAAATGCCAACAGTATATTATGTCTCTAAATCCCATTTTCAGGAGTAGTTTGAGGCCAAATTTTCAAGGTTATAAAAACATCTTAAGATAGAGATAGCAAGTTTCAAGACCAGTAATTAAGCTGGGCATCCAATTCCCTAGGAGCACAGCCACTGCAGCCATCCCTGTAAATGTATCTTTTGGCACCTAATGACCTTGGCATCTCTCTGAAGAACAGAGGACTGAGGGAGTTTGGATGACTTCCTATGGTTAAATTGCTGTGTAAGCTTTTGTTAAATAGGAAATGCAAAAACGATCTTTTAGCATGTTTATTTGGTTAGCTTCTCACTTACAATATAGCAGAAAAGACAGGTCTTGTAAATAGCTGAAGTGACAAGGGAACTAGTCTTGTCATCTTAGGGGAGAAAAAATAAATCATGTCATGTTTTTCTTCTAGTTCATTTTAGATTGTATATCTGAGGCCATGGTATCAACTTTATATGGCATCCTTGGAACACGTGTATTTAAATTAATTTTACACTATGAATTTCTTAGAAAGTCTGATGTTTTCTAAGCTTGGCCTTCCTGGCTGCGCACCACTGCTGCTTGCTTTGGCAGAACCCCAGCATGGCTATGGTTCCTTTCTGTCCTCAGCAAGTTTTCTGGATGAGAGCTTTTGTCAAGCAAAGAGTGTGTGAGTGACATGTTCGACAGCTTCAAATAATTAGGAGGAATTTGAACCGGAGTAACTCAGTATTCCTGCACTGCTGCAGCAACAGTTTATTTGCTTTGGTTAGCTGAGATTCCGGTCTGTTTAAGAATAAAAAATTAAATGTAGATGAATGTTTTAATGTATTAATTGAGGTGTTTGGTTGGTTGGTTGGTTGTATTTTTGCACAAGTGATCTCTTTTATAGTGAAATACTGCTTTTCTTTACAGATTTATGCACATGTATCTTTATGGTCAATTAAATTAATAATAGCAACCGGAACAACATAATGGAATGATTTAATAAATAACAGAAAGTAGCAAATTTGCGGTGCTTTGATTTCCATTCCATTGGAGCCTCAGCCTCCTGTGCTCCATAATGCAGGAGGAGCTCCTGTCCCCACTCTGCTTGGTGGGGATGTTCAGGGCACTGGGATCTCTGTTCCCTCGAGTGCAGTGCAGGGAGCTGGCTGGGTACCAGCAGGAGCACGGCCATGTCAGCAGGCGCTGGGAGCAGGGTTAATTCTGCTGCTTGACCTCAGCTCAGAGATCAGCGTGTTGGATATTATCTGTGATATAGACTTGCCGTGAGGTTGGAGTCTTTAAATGTATTTAAAAACTGGAATATGCAAGTGATTCCTGGTAGACTTGCCCAAGGTCACAGATGAGGGCTGAGTGGGGAAGCAGCAAAAGCTGTAACCCTTTGCAGTCCCTACAATGAAACAGAGTGGGAATGGTAAAGTGTGTGGGGCAGTGCTAGAACTCTGCGAAAAGGGTTTGATTTGGAAAAATGAGCATAACATTGACAGGAAGATTGCCTGGCCCCTGCTGAACACGTGCTACCCTCACCCCCTCTGTCTTCTGGTACTCTAAACTTGCAGCTCCTCCTTTAGTAATAAACCAAATACCACAAACTATTTACAGAAATTATATGGTAAATGACAGTGCACAACAAATATATTTGGTTAAAAGACAATCTTCTTGCAAATAATTCACAAAGAGGAAACAGAGAGGGGCTTCATACCTGGGTACTTCCCCTTCTTACTGTCTGAATTAACCTGGATTAAGGTAGCTGTGTCTTTTGTCTCTGTTTTACTTCATGTTTCTGGAAAGTTAGCTGAGCAGGCATACCTCAACTCAGCAACTATCCTGTATTTATACGATTCAGTTAATGTTTTGTGGATGCTCAGAAGTAATATTACAGCATGTAGGTTGTATACATTATTATATCGCTAGCTAAGGCAACAATAATGCAGCAGAAGCAATAGTGAGCAACATCAAAGCCCCATGCAGGTCAGTAGCCATGTAGTCTTGCGATCCCAATTAGGTTTATGGTAAACTTAGGGATTTTTAGGTTTTCAGTAAATACATCGACTAAACTATCTATGACTTCTTATATTATTGTGAATGTAGAGCTATGGTGATTTTTCCCATCCTGAAAATCCAACCACAGTGTTTTAAAATCGCTTTTCTGACTTTTTATAAGCTTCAAAGGGAAGAAGCCTATGATGAGAGGCCCAGGTTTGAAAATGTAGGAGCGTTCCTTTCCAGTGGTAGCTAGGGAACAGGCTTGAAAGTCAAGCTTATGCATGTATTTGTGTATATATGTGTGCTTATTTGAAATGTGTATAACAGTATTTTTGAGGCCTTTAAATATCTATATTCACAGATACACATATATTTGCAGATAAGTTACATGTATGAAAATAATTGATTGATGCTAAGTCTCATATAATTCTTAAATGAAGAACCAAAGTTTTCTTCCTTGCCCAAGAGATGCAATCCAGATAGCGTGCCAAGCAAAATACCAGTTTGCGTGCCAAGGTACTGGGGGTTTTGCCTATTTAAGAAACTGATTTCAGAGATGTTGTTTAACGAAAATGCTTGCTTTCTTTCACACTGGCGCTGTTTATTTTTGTCTAACTCTGGCTGGTTTATTAAATATCACTAAATGATATTTACAAGTTTGCAATGCTCCCACGGACCAGGTGCAAAGATTCTTATGCATCTTTCTATCTATATGTTACATATATATATTCCTGATAGTGCATAACCGAAAGGAGAAATTAATGGCAATTTCCCACCTACCCATCATTGGTAATGTTACTGCCTAAATACCATATCATTTTATCTCTTTTCAGTTTCGTGCTCAGAGAAATGGATCAGACTTTATAGCCAAAAAGACTGAATATCAGATAGCTGTCAATGAAACTTTCCAGTAGATATAGGTTTGGATGCCCCTGTCATGGACTCATGCCTTGATTTTACCAGAAACTTCATCTGAATTCTCTTACAAATCCCACAGCTGCTGGTGTTTGAATTTCCTCCTCTCTACAGCCCTGACCATCTGGAAGAGCCCGTATATGTATCTACTCCAGGAGCTCTCCATCTATTTTCAAATATTGGCCATAAATATCTTCTTCCCCTTGTACGTGACCCTTAATTTCTTTCGCCATCTGCAGCCACATTTTAAGTGTTGATTTTGCAGTTTGCATTTTGGGATGCAAGTTGCAACCCCCGGCGTCGGGGTACATATGTGGGTGCCTGCACAGGGAGCACCCAGGAGAAGGAGCACAGACACCAAGAAAGGAGTTTCTGTGACCTAATCATAATCCCCTTAACCTCAGCTTCTGGACATGGGGAAGGTCAGCTCTGTGGGTCCTTTCAGTACGACTGCAAGTTTTGAGCCACAGATGGTTTTTTGCAATTATTTGGGTGCTTTCTTTAAGTACATCTAAAGAAAACTGTGATTTCAGCCAATTTCCTTTGTTGTCTTTAATTATAAAGAGCAAATAGTTTAATTTTTTTCCCCAAGTTATTTCTAAACTTTCTGGCAAAACTGATGTACCCATAAGTTGAATTGACTGCAGCATTGCATCAGCCAAACACTTATCTTAAAACCTGGTCAGATGCCAAATAGAGCAAACATAGCTACAAAGCATTTTACCCTTTACTTCTAAAGGGAACCGTATGGGTGATGCTTACTGGCACATCAGTCTGCGCTGCCCTGGTTCATAGCATGCAGATAGGGCTTCACCTGTGTTTATGTATTTCTTAGGAAAGTTGCTATACGCTTTATGGTGGTCATTGCCACCTCACAGTATCTTAGAACGCTTCAATAGGTCTGTAAGGTCTGTAGTCAAATTTTTCTGCTTAATTCTAAGGCATTTTGGATGATCCAAGGAACAGCGTGTTCAATCAGGGAAAAACTCCTAATTCTTGCATGAAAATGTAGTTCACCTGTCACATGCTGGAGGTAAATTTATGACAGTGATTCTAATTCAAGCCACACTCTGGAGTACAGCCCACCTGAGCACAAAGAAAGACCGTTTGATTGATAGAAAAAATATGTGATCTACCTGTCTCTAGGGTGCCATCTTTTCCCATTGTCCTTTTGAGCTCTCAATTCTGACACAACTGAAAACAAGGGGTCAGGTTCCTGCTCGAAATGGAATGATTTTATGCCACTTACTAATGCGATTTCCTTGTAGGCCAGCCAAAAATATGGAAGAATTTGATATGCTTTTAAACTCCTTGAAATGTGGTTTTGAAGACTGTGTTAGCATACATATTTGTTCCTCTCTTTCTTCTAACACATTCTAAGCTCAGTCTGAAGGAGGTTGCTCACAGATTAAGAATATGCTTATCTGAAAGTTTTCTTACATTGTTTTTTGACATAAAATCTGAGCTGTACTTAGATTTAACTATTGATAGACAAATGATTCCCCCGCTGCTTTAACTTCCTGTTGTTTTGACATTGTGCTGGTAATTGTCACTGGTGAGTCCTGAAAATTAGCAAGATAGAATCATCTGATACAAACAGAATACTCTGAATATTGAGATACTGAAGTGGAATGCAAATACATCTACAACAATTTTCCTGCATTTTTTTCCATAATCGCTTTGGGGCGGGTGTTTATGTTTCAGAAACTGCAATTTATTCTGCATAGATCCTTTCATGCAGAAGAAATGGACTACAAGGTGCTTTATAGACTGTGGTAATTTAACTTACAGCAGTAATATACACACAACATGGCGCACAGGCCTTCTAACTGGCAGAGCACTTAATTCCCGCTGAACATTAAGCACCTCGGTAGTCTCATGATGAAATCCACTTTGAGACTGCTGACAGGCCGTTTTAATGTTAATCACATGCTTACAACCTTTGCCATATCAAGGACTTAATTTATCAACACTTGAATGGTATGCAGCTGAAGAGGGAAAAAATAAGGCAGGTTGCAAGAAATAGTTCCCAGATAGAAAGCACTGCACTTCAAAAGTTACTGGAATGGTCACACACTCAGAAATGTTACTGACACTTTGACTTAATGCCAATATAGTGTAGATTTTTCCTATCCAGACCATGGATGAAAGATTGTCTTTAATTTCAGAGAGATTAATTCAGTGGTTTTGGCAGTTGAATTTAATGGTCTTGTCAGTTTCTTACTTGCTTTGTTTTTAATGTAAATATATACCTTTGTAAAAATACATAGGTTAATCTGTTGGGGATTAAAAACTAAAACATTTCTCTTATAATTATTAATATCTAATATTCTGAAAGAAATCTCTCAGAAAACAAAAGATGGAGAGAAGATGTGTGCTGTCTGTGCTGACAGCAATAAAACCTTCCTCAGCACATTGAAACGCATGTCACTAGAACTATTTTATTGCAGCTGGAAATAACAAGAACTGTGAGAACTAATCATTAGAGACAATAAAAACAGTGTTGTTGGTTTTTTTTCCTCCACGTAGGTAAATCACTTTTTGAGAGGTAATTGTTAAACTAATGCTACACAGCCAGCTGTAAATACACCATCCATCCCAAGGATGAAATATATACTTTCTTCAGTCATAATCCTAAACCTCCATCAAAGATCTAATTTCCTCCCTTCAGCACGAAAAAATACAAGCCTTTATCAAACAGTAATCCTTTTAACAGAAATGCCAATTAAAACTACCCTTTTCTTTTTAATGTATGGTTCTTACCATCTGTCTTGCAACTCGGTACTGTAAATAAGAAGGGAAATAAGAGGATTCTCAGTTTATTATAGCTTTAACTCTAGGAAACAAAATTCGAGCATTCCCTTGATGTCAACAAATATCTCTCTTGGCACCCAGTGAAAACACGATCGTACTCCTGCACTTCTGCTTGAATTAATGAGTTTGAGCTTAATGCTTGGGGTGTGGGACTGGGAGCCAGGGGCTTGTAACCTGTAATCCAGGGCTGGAGAGGCTTTCCTTCACCCAGGGTGAACAAACCTTTGAAATGCCTTTGGCAGACCACACAGCAACTCCTAACCAGAGTAGCAGTCAATCTGGAGAATTCACACAAAACTGAGGAAGAGGGGAACGCAAATTGCAACGTGGCATAGACGCTTGCCATGGTGCTATTAATAGCACTCTGTACCATTAATTAAAACTTGTTGGGAACAAATCAGTAATTTCTGTTGAGCAATGGAAAGACCATAACATCTTATTTAGAGAAGAGATGTCTTTCCAGGGTATGCAAGCTAGAAGTCTTCTGCACTTTTTCTACAGAACTGTGGGCTGAGTGAGAGCAATGTCCTGTGTCACATTTGGAAGTGACCTCTGCCTCTCACTCCTTTCTCCATTGTGCATACATAGATATCTCTCAGCTGCTCAAAATTAGAAAATCATAGAATCACTGAATCACCAAGGTTGGAAAAGACCTCCAAGACCATCTAGTCCAACCGTCCACCTACCACCAATACTTCCCCACAAAACCATGTCCTTTACATCTAAACATTTTTTGAACACATCCAGGGATGGTGACTCAACCACCTCCCTGAGCAGCTCATTCCAGCACCTGACCACTCTTTCAGAGAAGAAATTTTTCCTAATATCCAACCTGAACCTCTCCTGGTGCAACTTGAGGCCATTCCCTCTAGGCAACCAAGCTCATCTAAACTATCAGCAGGAGTCACAAAAGGAGCCAGTACTTCTCGAGTTTGCAAGGTATTTTCAGAACACTGCAACACTTCGAGATGTTCAAGCCCAATTTTCTTTCATGTACAAGCCTATTTTAAGTATTACATGACCCTTTTTCTTTCATTTTTAGTAAATGATTAACAAGTTTATCCCACGTAGTGTTTGACACTGTAATACAGTGAAAAGGGGATACTGCATTGTCCACAAATCAGTGAGTACACTGGGAAAAAAAAGATCGGAATGGAGGATGATTCTTTTAAATTAGCACTCATCAGATTCTCAGCCTCTGATGGTACGTTGTTAGAGGGAGAAAGCCGACCGGCAGACCATCCAAAGCAAGTCTCCTAAGTTGCAGCAGCAGTTCCATCCCCTCATGCCCGAGCACCACAGTCAAACCACGAGCGCACTCTCCTCTCTCCTGGGAATGATGCCAACGGCACAGGCAGCCACTGCGGGTCTCCGAATGCATGTGGTGGTTTGTGTTGAAGGAGAAACACTGGCAGCAGAGGATTCTGGTTCCCAAAAAGGTACTTTTTCCCATTGTGTTGGACTGGCAGTTCCATTCTGCTCCACTTTTAAGCTTATGGATATCTTTTCTAAATTACTTTAGGTTTTGCGGAGCAGAATAGAGTTTTGATGTTAAGAAACTGTAGGAACACAAGACTTAAATAACAGAGTGGGTGCTGCCATGGTGCTGTGGCTACTTGAACGCTGCAAATTCTCCTGTAGAGGGAGGACAAGAGCTTAGTTTAAAAAGGTGATTTCCGTTACTAGGTGGTCAGAGATTTTCTCCAGACTAGTCGAACATTAGGTTGAATATAAAAGATGTTAAAAAATGCAAACTGTTAAAATTAAAGCACAAAAGAATACATAGTGAGAGAACATTGAATACAGACCCAGCATATTTTACCGGAAAAGAATTTCTTGAAAGCAAGCTGTACCCATTCTTCCCAAGACAGAAGTCTGAAAGTTCAAGCAAAGTCTAATTCATCATGCATTTGAAAATAAAATGTGTCAGTTTAATTTCACTTTAAACTCCTTATTGCACATATATCCTCCTGAAAAGCAACAATTGCAATAAACATGTCAGACTGCAAACTAATTTCTATTCTGGTGTAAAACTGGTTTCATAACAAAGAACTATTTGACACACGCATTAACCTTTAAAGACTATATAAAGTGCCTGAATATTAAGCCAGTATTAAAGAATGCTAGGATCTGGTTTAGAAACCAACAGAGCAACCTACTGTGAGAAAAAATAAGAATAGTGAGATTGTCTACTCACTCCCAGACTAGGAATTAGGCCTCGCTACTAGGGAGCACAACAAATAAAGCAACCCCATGCTTCCTTCAGAATTACTTGGATAAGCAAGTAATGATGCTATGCAGTGCTTTCACATGCAATTATCTCCTGAAATTGTACAAAGTTTATTTAGCATCAGCATGCCATGAGATAGACTGGTAGTCCCATTTCAGAGATGATGAAACTACGGCACAGAGTAAAATCACTGCCCAAAGTCTTAAGAAGTTTGCCAGAACACTGAATAGAAGCTGAATCTAAGATACTCATCCTCTTAATCTTACACATTAGCCAAAAGACTTCCCTGCCACCCACAAAGAAATTGTATTCTATAGGATTTTAAGGAGGGGTGTCCAACTATGCTTAACCAAAAGGACTTGGGAGCAAGAGAAAAAGAAACATACATACAATTTCCCTGTGTTGGGTTTCACATGAATTTTGGGTTAGTTTATGCCCCTTCCTTGACAGCACTCCTCAGAGTCCTCCTAATAATGAAGGAACAATAAGCATGCATAAAGAGCCCCTTTGTTTTGTTCAACAGAAGTGTGTTGAATGCCATTACATCCAAACAACTGTTCCCTATCTTGGTGTCCTTCCGTCCTTTCAAGAGCAAGTGTTCTGTTGGCTTTGGTTTTTTTTAAAATTCTTATTCTGAATATTGGAAACAAACCAGAAACATCCCTGCAAACAGAATTTTAGGCTGATAGCATTAATTCCATGGAATGTATTGCTCTATAAAGAAAAGAACCGAGAAGAGTGGTCAGCAGTCAGCATGAGGAGGGGGAAGAAGAGGCATCTACAAGGGCCTGGTAGGAACAGCCGATCCAGCTGCTCTACGGGAACATGAAGAAAGCAGGGAGAGGGGAGAGGGCTCTGTGTGTCATACGAAATGAGAAGGGAGTACACCCAAGGCCTAAAATAGGGGTGGCTGGCACAGGGGACTCTGACAGATCTCAAGCTCTACATGTCTTGATAGACTGTGGTGGTAGGTTTAAGTTGTAACAACAAAAGAATAAAAACTTCACAATGGGTCTAATTGCCTATTTTACTAGTTCTACCAACAGATAAAACCCTTGCTCTAAAATACTCTAAATATTTGATAATTTTTCTTGCTTCTCTCTGACACATTGCACCGATCTCCCAACTCCCTTCACAGTATCTTCTCGAAACACCTCAATTTTTGTACTTTTTTTTCTTTTAAGAGAAGGACAAAAAAGTCATCAAGTATTGCCTGTGAGGCTAATTTTTAAGAATGACATTCACGCTTAGCTACACTTCCAAAACATGCTCTACTTAATTTATTTTTCAGTCTGCCTTCCTAAACTGCTGATTAAAGATCAATTTATAAACAAGAGATTGCTCCCTCATTACTCATCTTGTCCTTCTGCCCATTTCTGGTAATAATTCAGCTTTTAATAGTCATACAGGGATTTCAGAAGATAAAAAATGAACCATTAATTGGGAAAGGGCAATGGAAAAACAGGATCAGAAGTCAAGAAGCATTTCAGATAGAATGGTAGCTATAAAAAGGTGATTTTCAGACTTTTCTGCCGTTTAAATAAAACCTTAGCAAAGAAATTTTCTTTGACAAGCTAAATCTCCTCTTTCAAAATTCAGGTGCTAATCCAATCTCAAATCAATAGACGACCAAAATAGGTAACACGTTCATCTAATAATGGGAATACCTTGATTGAACATGTATAAAATGCAGTTACCAGTAACAGCTTTCCCTAGATGAGGAACGTAGATGGCTATACCTATCCACATACAGGAATCTTCCACTGTGCTAGGTGTCAACAGGACGTTCTGAGGAGTAGCTAGAATGCTTTATGTCACCCTTTCTATTCTGAAGATGTAAAATACCTGTAAGCTGGCTCTGTTATCTTCTGAAAGAAAGCCCATCTGTAGGAGAGGGAGAAAGAGCACAGGCAACCTCTTCCTGAGACTTAGATGCATACAGATAAATGAAGTAACCTGAACCGTGAATTCACTGTTTTCTAGAGGGACAGGAAGGTCTTGCCTGAGAGCAATGAACGGATGAAACGAAGACAGCTTTAGGAACAGGACCCAATACGCCCTAACCTGCAGGAACAGGATTGTCCTGATTCTGCCGCGCTGAGTCTTTGGACTAACGGCCAACGCTAATCTAAAGCGGGACTACTGCAGTCACACTCTCCCTGCTGAGCTGAGCTGTAGAGCAATGACCTGCCGTTGTGCCACAGCGGCACTATCTGTCCCTGAGGCAACGTGGCTCAAGGAGCTGACCTAGCAAATGCAAGCTCAGGCGGGTGGGCAAGGAAAGTTTGCTAACCAGATTTTGGAGAGCTGCTCTGTTGACAGTGGGGGGAACCCGCTCAACTGCGCGGAATGGACTTGTGGAATTGGAGAGCATCTGCCAGAGTAAGGAGCTGGGCCATGGCTGCTCCAAATGAGATCAGCTTACCACATAGTGATTTGGGATGTGAAAAAAACAACTCACATTTTTATTCATTGTGAGCCAGACATCTGATGTGCTTTTTACCAAGCAGAATTTCAGATACTTGCTTTGACTGGTAACAAAGAAATTCCTTTCCAAAGGATAGACAGCATTTGAAAATCTACACTTCTTACAGAGCCCTTTCAAGTTAGTTGCTACAGTCTTTTCACGCTCGTCACATGCAAAAGCAAGTGGAAACTATTTTAAATGCACACTTTCAAAAAAACTATACTAAAAAGATGATAAAGTTCTTTCATGTTGTGTCTAAACAATATATTATAAGGGCATGTTCTGAGCGAACTTGCTGCCCCTGATTCCTGGAAGGATTTAAGATGCAGTTACCAATCTCTACTCTCACAAGCTTTTAAGTTACCTGGATTCATGAGGTTACTAAGGTATATAACACAACATCTTAACTGTAGTCCTTATCCTGGTGTAGATGCCACATTTCTCAGAAGAATCATAAGGAGAAGAATGGTTCCATTCCAGGCCCATGCCAGCCTTGTCTACTGAAGTAAGGAGTAACTGACTTATCAAAGGGAAACACCAAATTCCAACACCTTGCCTGGATTACATTCACAGACACAGAAAAAAGTATGACAAAGAGGCAGTTTTCTGTTGGATCTTGCGCTGATCTTCTAGTATGGATACCATCCACCGGCTAAATAAAAACTTGGAACGTACACTGATGTGGATAATTAGTATCCTCAGAAGAATATACAGCAGTGTTTATGAGGATCTGGTCCTTCTAGAAGGTACTAAGACAGATTTTGTTTCTATACTGAAATGCAGGGAAGTAAAGAAAAAAGGAATCTCACGTAGTATAAACTACCACTCCAGAAAAGCCTGGGATCCTACAGACCTGTTTTCAGGACCAATAGGTATCTGTTTCTAAACAATATAGCTGAGTTGCATCTTTGAGAACACTGACCCAAATCCACAGGTGTATTTAGGCATCTTCATCCTACGTGCATTCCCAAATCTCATTGAAGCAGCAATTACAAACTACAGAAGTTAAACCCCTAAATGCCTTTATGTCAGATAAAGTTAATGATCCACAAAAAATAGCCTCCTTTTAGGCTTCATAAAATGTTTAGTGAGAAGCTAAGATCACATTATGGCCATGGATCCCAAACCATGCTCCATGTGTAAGAACAGGTGACACAGGAAGAAGTCTAATGCACTGACCATACAGCAGGAAATGGGGCCAAATGTGTCTAAGGATGGCAGCATTTTTCCCCCCCTAATTGTAGTTCCTATTGCACAGAAGAACAATCTTAACAACAAGCAGGATAACACTACTCCAAGGAATAACTTGTTTGAACTGATCTGGCAGACCTGGAAGAGAGTAAGCCCGGGCAGGACAGTGATGATGGTTCTGCCCTCTCCATGACTCCCCGTGTGGTTAAGCCTTTTCTGTGTGGGATGCCACATTTCTGGATTCTGCAGGAGACCCAGCAGCATCCTCTTGCTCTTACTGAGATGGGCATTGTAGCCTGTACTGAATACCATACCCCAAAGCTTAAGAAGCACTCCTCCTCACTGTCTAGAATAAAAAAAAAAAAAATTAGTAAGAGGGGAAAAAACCCACTTCAATCCTGTTTTCATTTTAAGATAAGCCTGCCAAAATGAGGTGAAGATACCAGAAAGATGGGAAACAGATTTTGTGAAACAATAACAACTTTCGTCCTCCGTAACTATTTCCATAGAGATAGATTTCAACAGCTGAATTTTCTTGACTAACAAAATGAGAAGAGAAAAGTTAGTTCCCAAACTGTTCCAACTGCAGAAGCCAAAAAGACCATTAGAATCTGGCCAGAAAATGTAGAAATTGCCTACATCTCTTCAAGCTCTCTAACTCTGCCTCCTGTTTTAAAAGCCTCAGCTGACAGAAAGCAGAAAAGAAAACCTCTCTTGAATTCCCGATCTATTTCAAAAACCTATTGCCAGCAACATGCAAACTTCTCTGTAAGTATGTAGATCAGTAGCCATTAAGAACAGTCCTGGACCCTGAAGTCCTAACAAGAGCAGCAATAGCTTGTTTCCGATGCAGAAGAATCTGTGAAAATTAATAGCTTAGCAGTTTAAAACAAACAAAACCATGTAACTAATTTCAAAATATGCAAGGACACAGTCAGTAACATTATTGTTTACATATCTGACATCAAAGACTGATATCACCTGAACCACTACTCTGATTCACCTGTTCCAGGGGAATGCTCCAGAGAAAACCACCGCCTATAAAGCGAGCTGACAGGATCTTGGCAAGGTGTCTAGCTTTGTCAGTTAGATATCTAGTCTAACTGATTCACTTCTAGTCAAACTAGCAGCTTTTATATGGAAGTGAAAAAACCAATTTGTCACTAAACAGAAGCATGTTCAGTGGTATTATTAAAGTAATTAAAACCTTTAATCTTAACAGAATTCATGGTATAATACTGATTTCCACGAAAACAACTGCTTTTTCAAATCCTCTTTTCCTATTACAGGTGCTAGCAGCCTTTTTCTCTTAAAGTATTTGGTTACGCTCAAGATCTAAAATGTTTTTTTCATTTCAAAATCCATGCTAATTGAAAGATACAGGCACCGTTACCAGCAATATTCTTGCAGTTCAGCAAAAACAGATTCAGAATTTCTTCTATGTTGCATTGTAACAGAACATTTTGAGATGGTCTAAACTATAGCAGGTCAGAGTATTTAGACAAAAATAAAAAGTAAAAACCCCATGCCACCACTCCTCTGCAGGAAGAGATGTTCTCTAAACAGCAGTATTTTAAAGTTCAACTTTCAAAATAAGAGTCACACGTCACTAAGATCTTTCTTTCGATTCTGTGTTGTATCTGCTCAATTCTGCTGACCACAAGAAGTTTTGACTGTGGTCAGCCTTGAAGCGAAGTTTATTTTTCCAATTGTTGCCCACATATGAGTAGCATTACTAACTGAGGAATCTAAAGCCTATTGCTCAAATATAATGACCTCAACTGAAGTAAAAAAAAACAAAACCAAAACAAAACCCACCATAGCTTGAGTAGATTAAAATAAAATACACTCCTGAGTAACTAATTCCAATCACAATAAACTAGGCAAAAATGACACAGGCAAGCAAAAATGACACCCAATGACCTTAAGAGGATTTTTGCTTGTTTTGGAGTGACTCTTCCCATTTCTCTTATGTGACCTTAAAATTCTTCTTGTGCCAGCTGTTCCCAGGGCATTCCTTACCAACACAGACTTTGTGCTCAGGACATTCAATGCCCAGTGTTAGGAAGTGAGTCTTCATTCCCTCAGTAAACCTTAAAACCATAGCTGGTAGGAACTGAGAACGTACACATGTGTTGCACTCACAGGAACACACCAGCACACACACACACAAGCACATGCTTTCACATTTCTTTTCAGTGTACTGGAAACCCACCGTATCCCCCTGCTTGGATGGGCGTTTTTGGAGAAGCACAAGCATATAGACTAAAATCCTCTGTCTGGAAGCCAGCCCGGTTTAATGAGGGCTCAGATGCACTGCGGTGAATTTTTGGCAATGACCGGGCCAGAAGCTCAATGGAGGCAAGAATCTAAAACAAGAAGAAAATAAGTGATCAAATCTGTTGTTCCGAAGTTGTAACACTCTCTTAAAACCAAAGGCAGAACATCAGTTAACTACAGAAAAATATTTATACACAAATTTAAACAGAAACTTCTAAAAATAGATTACTGCATTGCACTCCCATGTTTATGTCCTCAAAAAGCTGAAGATGACATTTTGGGAAGAAACCATCTCATTTCCCCCTTTAAAAGGGCATACTGATTTCCCTCTGTAAGCATAATGAATATAGTTGCCTTTTATTTGCCTCCTTGTTTATGCACTAGTACCTATACCTACCATCGCTACAAATAACCACAAGCTTTGCCAGCAGTTTGCTTAATACCATTTACCAAAAGCCAGCAGGGGGAGCTCCTCATTTTTTTAAAACGCTTTGGTTTACATTCAAAACAAACAAAAAAATAAGGTGTCCCCCCCAAGCTTTTAGAATCCAAACCTTCCTCAGCAGGCATGATAAATCAAGTTTTGTGACAAAACTATCAGCTTTCCTTCATAAAGCTTGGGGAAGAGCAAGGAGGGGGCTATAAAGATTTCTGAAAACATACACCAAGTTCTAATTTGTGTGTCTAATTGTGATTATTAATTTCACTGTCTCCCAGTTGAAACTTTCTCCAACACATAAATGCTTTTCCAACTACACAGGTCATTTTAATACCTGCTTTTTGAATTGAAAATAAACATTTCTAATTAAACAGCACTAACCCGGTCCTGAACCAGTACTCCATGCTATAGCACTAATCAAAAACATTTTGAACTGGCCTGTGAGTTCATAACTGCTGTTTATTTTTAATATTTGAATTGTAAAGTCTACTGAGAACTAAAGAGGAACATTTCTCACCTGTGGAAAAAGGGGTCTCTCATCTCTCTTCTTTTTTAAGCATTCTGCCATTAGTCTCTTCATAGCTTTTGGACAGTTGCTCCGTACTTTGCTGAGGTCTGGAGATAGGTATCCTCGTCCCACCATAAAAATTATCTTTATTTAATGGGGAAAAAGATGAAAGGGGAAGAAGATGAGTCCATAAAACAAGCAGTAACAAAAGATGAACATTTTGCTAGACAATTTTAGTCCCAGCAGCAAGTTTTCTGCTCCCAAGAAACATTATCTGGTATTGAAATTGCCAAGTTTCGTAGAGTAGTGCTTGCTAACCTATTCAGTACAGAGAAAAAATGAGATTTTTCCTCCTCCTCCTAGGAGATATTTCTGTGAAACTTGAACACTAGTAAATGGTTACCATTTACAGCAATAACCATCTAAGGGAGTGGTTCTTCGGTGTCAAAAACTGTTACAAAAACAAGAATAAGGAACTCTATGGCAGGAACAGAATGCCTAAAAATAAATATTCTGCAAAAATAAAAATTCTGTTTTATATTATAGGTCAAAAGCAAGTTCACACTGAAAGGTGTTTTAAGAAACACATGGACTTCAGATATTAAAAACCCTTACTGTGTGAGAATAAATTCCTTCATATACTTTTATACCACAAAAGCTTATTCTCGACATCTGACCACCTTCCCCACCCCCCAAAAAAAAACCCACAAAAGAAAAAGAGAAACTGCCTCTCCTCTGTAGAAGAGGAGACAGACAGGCTTTGTATTTTTACAGTAATTCCTTTAACATGGAAGGCTTATATTTCACCTAAGGATAAAACTTAAGCATAAAACAAACTAATAGAAAGCAGGAAAGCAAAGCATAAATATGGTTAATGTTCTCTTGGATATATAAAAAACCATCAAACATCATCATGTCAAGCCAAGGTCAAATGCAATGTGGTTTGAGTACTGCAGTTGCGCTGACACTAAAAAGCCCTTTCAAACTAGCTAATCAAAGATCCATTCATGCTGCAGCAGATAATCACTGCCTTTTCTGAATACTCAGACAGACCCACCAGGTGTATCATACCTTATATTTAATGAAGTGTAACTAGCTCATATCTTGACACTGGCAAAAAAAACCAACAGAAAAACCCCACATCTCATGCAAGCTATACATGTTATTTATACTAACACAATCCTGGTCCTTTTTTAACTGTCTGATTCAGTCGCATCTGTGTTGGCATCAAGGAGGAGTATAAAACTCCCATATGGTTTCTTTAGAAATCCCCATGTGCCAGAGCAGCATTTCATAGTAAAGACTTGTCTACCCCGTCCCTTACCTCTGCTGCAGCGAGACTTACCATCATCTAGAAGGTACTCTTCTAAATAGTTACACTACTTAAGTTGAAATTATTCAAAATTCATTATTATTATTTATGTTTCCGATACAATCTTTACAAATAATACAGGGATTAAACTTTTATTTTAACTAGAGAAAAGAGAGTATCACTACAAGAACACTCCTAGTCTGTCTAGAAAAATCTGTTAAGGTGAGAGAAACATTCTGAGGTGTAACAAGAACAATGCTTTGCTCACTAAGAATCTCAGTTGTGTCATAGTAGCTGATGTAGATGCACCAACAGAGAGTGAGCAATATTTACCTCTTTTCAGACAATAGACTGGGAGTGACAAAACTCAAGATATTAGATCACATTTTATATGTTGGCTTCACTTGCAATTTAAAATTTGTTTCAGCACTCAATTGTGAGCACTCACATCACTGGGTTCATCTTTCAAATCTCAAAATGTAAAAACAAAACAATGCCCGAATACTGCTTGTAGAAGGCTATATCCATCTGGCCAGGAATCTGGACATTTCCCCTTCTTTCAAAAGGCAAACCCAATTAAAAATAAAAAAATAATAATATTAATAAAAAAGGAGTCACTCCAAATTTGATGAATTGGGATGAAGTGTTCTGTCAAATATGGAAGCAGCCTTATAAAATGGTATTCACAGATGAACGTTGCTATGGTTGCACTTCTCAAGTACTGACAGTGAAAAAACAAGGGATGCGGACACAGAAACAACATAAATATATCACCGCCCAGACATGGAATAGTTTACACCAAAGATCTTGATGCATAGATACTATTTTCAGATTAGACAGAGAAATAATGAATCAGATATGCCTTCGCAAACGTGCCTATCCTGTGGAGATATATTATAGGCGTGTGGTATCATTAGACTTAAGGAATATTTGTTCACAATTAAGTAATCTTCTTACAGGATTCACACACTCTGGAAAGTCATATACTCCATCAAGCAGGATTTGAGAAATGCTGATATCCTGAAATTCAATTAGACGGTGCATGCATTTCTCAGGATTGAAATGAATATAAAACATTCAGCAAGATGATTGCTGTTCCATTTTGTCAATCCCCTTTTCAAGCATTCCTAGAGTTACTCAGAAATGATGCTCTGAGTCTTGATGGAGCTAAATGTATTGTCATCAACATC